>CM066998.1:81116944-81804698 GCA_033977485.1 Hydrangea macrophylla | reverse complement strand
TCAACCTCGGGAGAGAGAGAGAGAGAGAGAGAGAGAGAGTTGCAAAGAGGAATTTGAGTAACGAGTGAATGAGAAGACGTCAAATTAACATGAATTTTCATGTGGTACATTTTCTCCACTAATAGATATCTTCAAATACGTGTATACATTAATTTTATGTAAATGCCATTTTTGACAGTGTGCACTAAATTCACTTTTTTGGCTTTGATCTGGATTCGAACTGAATGGCCAATAAAAATGGTACGTATTGTTTTTTTGATCACCAAACAAAGAAATGATTTTATTCAGACATAACCAAACGAGAAACATCAAAATCCACAAAACGTTGGATGTTGGAGGGGACCTCCTCCATCCATACAAGAAAAGAACGACCAACAAAAGCAAACTTAGAAAGCTCATGAGGAACACAATTTCCTTCACGCTTAACATGCACACGGGGGGGGGGGGGGAATCTAATGCATTGAGTAGAGCCTTTACCACAGCTAGGATGTGTCCATGAGGAGCCAAAGAGTCCCCATCACAGTTAAGGGCCTGAACAATGGACAAAGAGTCCGATTCCACTATAAATTTGGAAAAACCCGCCTCATGGGCCACCGATGCAGCTCTCCAAAGCGCCATGCTTTCCGCCGTCAAAGCATCAAAACCTCCCCGAATAAAATTAGAGAACAAGAATAAACAATGGCCAAGGTGGTCTCGTAAAATACCCCTTACACCAATCGCACCGTTAGTAGCAAAAGTGGCGCCATCAACATTTAGCTTGAACAGACCAACGATCCATCTCACGTGTTGTCGCAGTTCTCCCCTACTCACCAAAGACTGGATAATCACCATGGTTCGTACTTTCATTTGTTCTTTTTACCCCTTTCTTTCGATGTTTTCTCAAATAATTTCCCACATTATTGTAACCATTTCCATTTAAAACATATCTTGTTGTTTTCTATTTATACTCGACTATTGGATCTTTAGTTGTGGTTAACATTTATATTCATCTTTCCAATAGGCAACACAATTCCCCTCTGAAACCTTTTACATCTCTTATATACCTTGGTAGCGTCTTCGGAATCAAATTCCATACCATCATGTGGTTCAAAGAGTGGGTCTCCATCACAAGCCACCAACTCCCGTCCTGAACTGTCCGGTGCTTGAGCTTCCTCATCCAAATCCACTACACATCGAACAAATTTTCCTTAACTCTCCGTTTAGTTTACAGTTTTAGAGACGAAAAGGGTGACAGGAAAGGAAACCCATTTCCCTGACGCTCAAGTAACAAATCATATGAAAATATCTTCGAAACGTGGTGGAAACTCAAGAAAATAGCAAAGGAAATGGTTCACAAAAACCAAACTCTTCAATTTATTTTCTACCCTGTTTACTTTTTCTTTCTAATTTCCTCACTTATTTTCTTTATAAGCCAAATAAATAGATGCATTTTTCTCGGTGCTCGCTAAATCCATGAATCAAGCAGAGCCTTGATGTTTTCATAAAGCTTGTATGCTTATCTTCGAAAGAAACTTGACTATCCAAGAAAAGTAAAGCAAATACACTCGATTCTATGCTTTATAAACTAAGTGAAGAACGAGAGATTTTATATTTTTCAGTGCGTTTAGCTGCTAAAAAACCATGTTAAAGAAGGTCACGTGTCGCGTGTCGTGTAGTGTCCGACACACGAACACAACACTCTGTGGACACTTTTCCTGTGGTGTGGACGGGGAATTTTTTTTGGATTTGTTGGTGAGTCAGTGTGTCCATGTCCCAAGTCTTCATATCTTTCACTTCGTTTACCACCAACACCACAATTCACTACCATTAATTGTAGCTATAAAGAAAGTGATTCACGCCCCCACAAAAAACATCCCCTTGGGTTTTCAATTTACTGAACAGTTGGTAACTTGAACACCATTTAATGCTTAGAAACCGAAATAGGAGCATTATCAACAAAAATAATCCAGCCATATAGTGAACATTTAACTCCAAATAGTAAGTAGAGGTTGAATTACTTAAACAATTAACAGATTTGGAATAAATTTGATAGCACAAGGACAATAAGAAATTGAAATTAACGGCTTAATTTTCAAGAAGCAAACCCACATGATTGAACACATGATTAAAGGTCTACTTTCACTAATTTTACAGTATTTACTTAGATCCAAATTCAAATAAGTAGAGGTTGGTTTAATAAAATATTTGAAAGATTTTGAATAATTTAATAGCATAGAGGCAATTAGAAATTGAAATTAACGCTTAATTTTCAAGAAGCAAACCCACGTGATTGAACCCATGATTAAAGATCTGTTTCCACTAATTTTACAGTATTTGGATTCAAAAAGTTTAATAATTGATGAGTTTCAGAGACACAAAATGATTCACTTCAGGAGTGTACAAGTATAATAGTATTTACAGATTATAAACCAACAGAAGAGATAGATAAACTAATTAGTGGGTAGACAAAACTTACTCAATTATAGGAGTAAGAGAAACCACACAGATCTTCGTCTTCGTTTAGAGAAAGTGAGAGAGAGAGAGAGAGAGGGGTGGGGGGGGGGGGGGGGGGGGGGGAGGGAGAGGGGAGGAGGATTATGGGTTTATGAGTGATGATTTTATGGATACAAGCCTATTTGTTAAGGAATAATTCTTGGGGCACATAAGAATCTTATAAAAACAACATACATAAACTATAATGTGTCTATCTCTCTTCTGGTGGGGTCCACTGACACTGTGGGGTGCACAGTGTTTGTGGAATCTACAAAGGAGAGAGATAGACACATAAAGTTTATGTATCTTGTTTTTGTGAGATTCTGATGTGCCCCAAGAGTTATCATTTGTTAACTTATGGGTACCCGGTTGATTGATGCTATACTTTGTGGGACCATCTATGATACAACTTAGTGGTTTGGGCAGTATCATACGACCCCAAAATGCTTTCCTTATTTATGCTACGTCGGGGCGTGACACCTTATTTTGAACTGCTTGCACAACTTAAACAGAACCATAATGCATCTTAAAGAGAATGACATAGTCCGTGACTCATCCCAAGAAAAACGTCAAAGGCTACTGTTATTTGGTAATATTGCCCTTTTTCAGTTTCTGCACAACATAATTATACACAGACAACTCCAAGGTGCATTAGCATCCCATCCTATATAAACCTATACTAGGCAAAATTGCACCGTGAACAAACACTATAACCGTAATCATGCTCAATCGTATTATGATTTTGTTTTCATACAATTTTCGACCACAACAAAAAAGGGTCTGAAAAATGTCGAAACTATCTAGACGACCTTTTTCGATCTCCGGACTCCATCTCCTTCACAGAGTCCACTATAGTTTGTATCTTCTTTGATAGACTCTGGTCGTACTCCTCGATGTGCTCAAAAACCAATTCCAGATGCCTTCTATAGGTTGCAGCTCGCATTTTCTCAATGGCTATGTTTGTTATGAAAATATTCAGTCAATGTAAAGGTGCCACGTAGGATCCGACGTGGTAGGAAAGTTACCCAAATCAGAAGTAACTCAGGAGCAGTTGTAATAGTTTGCGGGTTTATTTTGTCAACTGCCAAGGGACACGTGTTGGTCATTGTGGAGTAACTGAAGAACAGTTGTCAATTCGAGAATATGCCACGTGTGGGAGCAGTTATTAGTTTGAAAAGAGGAGGGAAAATTCAAATGAAGTTGTTGACAGGCCTCGACATCTATAAATAGAAGGATTGTGTATTCGAAAAGGGATCCTTCGATCAACATCAACATATATCTCTTAAATACATTCACTGTATTTCTATCTAGATATTTAGACTTAGGAGTAGAATATCTTCGAAGTCATCTTCAAGGTTAGATTGTAGTCTATTTTCAATTTAATAGAGTAGTTTCTTACTTCTAGTCTATTTATTGTTTTATTTAGGAGTAGTTATTAACTTAGTCAGTTCGAAGTTCTTCAGTTAGTTACATCTTTACACAATTTGAGGTCCTTGTTAAGGCATCGAACGTCACCACAATTTGCTTGGTGAGGCACAGTTTAGATAATCACATTTACACATTGGCAATTTGCTTGCCTGGCACGCTCGCACACACATATAAATTTTCCAACCAAACATTTTTGGCACGCCCGGTGGGACTCAAGTGTCAAAAGATGGCAAACAGAAACCTTCGAAGTAATAGGTCTGTTGATAACGCCAATGTTGGTGTTAATGTTGCTGAAACTGGTGGTTCTCCACACCAAGATCCACAGAGTAGCAATACTGGGAGTCATGCAACCAATGAAAACCCAGAAATAGGAGTTGAAAATTTAAATTCAATTCCGAATAATGGGAATGTTGGTTCAGAAAGTCGACATGATTTGGTGAATCAATTGACACCAATATTTGATCATTTGGGAAATATGATCCAGAATGTTAATATTTTGATCACTTCCCTTAATAATAGTATACCACAATTTACACCAGTAATGGTGCCAAATGGAAATTCTTCTATGATTCGACAGAATGAAAGAGGTCATGCCCATGGTTTATTTCAGCCAAATACTATGACTCATACAAATGGGCTTTCTTTTAGGCCTAACTCACAAGAAAGTTTCTATATGTCTATCCCTAATAATACTCCTCCGGGATTTGAAGGGATGCAAGGGAATCATGTGAGTGGACAAGATTATGTTCATAGATTAGTAAATATCGAAGAACCAAGGCCTAGAGAAAATGTAACAGGCCAGAATAAGAGAATAAACAAAAATCCTATATTCAAACCAGACCTTACTGGAATAGGAGTGGGTCGAAGGAATGAAAATCTTAGGAGGATGGATAATAATCCTCAACCACCTCCAATACCACCAATGAACCCTCCTTTGGGTCAACCAAGTCATCAACAACCATTTAATATGGTTGATAGAAACGACATGATTAATTTAATCTATGAGGTTTGTGGACCCATGGCTCGGGGGGTACAAACTCCAGTTTACAGAAAACCTTATCCTGACTGGGTTGATAGGATCGAATTCCCTAGGGGATTTAAATTCCCCACATTTGCAATGTTTGCTGGAGATGGAAGTCAATCCACAGTTGAACATGTAGCAAAATTCACCAGTCAGTGTGCTGATGCAGGAAATAATGAATATCTTAGGCTTCGTTTGTTTCCTAGTTCATTAATAGATACTGCATTCACTTGGTTTACTAATTTAGCCCCTAATTCAATCTATAATTGGGCACAGATGGAAGAATCCTTCCACACTCAGTTTTTCCAGACAGAACCAGAAGTATCAATGGCTGACTTGGCCAGATTATGTCAAAAGCCTGATGAGAAGGCTACTCAATTCATAAATAGGTTCAAAAGGGCTAAAACAAAATGTAAAATCATTTTATCTGAACCTGAATTTGTTAAGTTGGCCCAAAATGGTCTCGAATTTAGGCTTAGAAAGAAATTCGATGCTTTAGAATTTAGAGATCTTGTTGAATTAACTGCTCAAGTCTCTAGATATGAAGCTTAATTGGAAGAAGAAAATGAAAGGAATGCTTCTTCAATAAAAACATATTATAAAGATCTTAATTATGAGATAGATGCTGCAGAAATAATAGGAAAAGAACCATTTACATGTAAAGGACTTGTGAAGAAAAATGTTTCTGCTGAAATATACAAATCTAAAGGATCATTCAAAAAATATTCATTCGATGTTTATAAATTGGATGAAATATTTGATCATCTATTAGAAGAAAAAATCATCAAATTGTCTGATGGGACAAAATTACCTTCTAATGATGAATTAAAAGGTAAGAAATATTGCAAGTGGCATAATTCTTGGACCCATTCAACTAATAATTGTACTGTTTTTTGAGACAGGATTCAAGACCTAATCAAGAAAGGGAAATTGAAATTCCCTGAAAAACAAACGGGGGTTAATGAAGATCCATTCCCAGCAGTGCAAGAGGTGTCAATCAATGTCCATGATATTTCCTTCGAAACTCTGGTCAAAGAAAGAAAAAATGCAAAGTCAGAGGACCAGATGAAGAGACTTAAAGAATTGACAAGGAAAAATCCTGAGTTATCAGTTTTCAACCATGAATATGTAAAGAATTTATGCATTGGTTGTGGGAAAAGATATGCTGAAATCTATGATGAAAGGGTTGGAGTCAAGACAGGCAGGAAAAACAAACAGCCTTTGTTCGAACAAAAGAAGGTGAGCACTTCAGGTAGACCTCCTTTCCAACCAATCATGAATGTTAAAAGAGGACAGTTTAGAGGACCAATTTATCAAGCCTCAGCATATACTGGTCCTATGACAGCAAGGTATGCCTCAAAGCCAATGGCTCCTTTTAAAGCCAATTTTTCAAAGAATTTCCATGTTGGTAATTATGTCGATCATCAAGGAACATGCAATATGTAAGGCCAGGATTCTTTCATGCACCAAAGAAATATTATGGGATGCAAAGAGAAAGGCAAACTCAATTCATACCATCAAAATTGGTACCAGCACATATGGTGTAGGCTGAGATAGACATGGATGTATTGAAAAAATCACCAGAAGTTGGTGAGACATCACAATCATGTGAATCTACATTGGTATCAGGAGTACCAAATTGGTTTGTTTTGCAAGATGACAGAGTCAAAAATATGATGGAACAACAAGGCCTTCAAAACAAAAATAGGATGATTAAACCTCCTCATGTTGAAAAGAATACATGGTATGTACTGCAACATCCCAAGGAAAAGAACCAGAATATGGACCCTATGATAAATAGGACTCAACAAAGGAGATTACAGAGGAAGTTCACTATGTGGAAAGAATTTTCTAATATGCAGGCTCAAAGTCAAGAGTTAGGAAATGAAATCAAAAAGGATTTTAGTGATATTTTGTGGCCTAATCCCAGATTCGATCGAAATAAAAAGGTTGATTCTGATACTATGTCTGAGGAAAGCATTATTAAAGCCAAAGTATTAGAATTGGAAAAGGCAATGAGTATTGATGATGGGGATGAAGCAATGAAAGTGGTAGAATCCCAAGTATTGGGAAATGGTGAAATGAAACTAGAAGATGAAACTACCAAGGATGAAAATATGCTTATCCAGTTTGGCACATTTCCAGAACAAATGGAAGTTAATACTGCCACATTCATGTTACCAAAAATCTTCGAAGCAACAGAAGATCAACAAGTAAATGAAGAAATGAAAATGGAAGCCTCTATTGAGGATGTCTCTGAGGTAAATCTTCATGAGTTTGTTTTTAGTGACTGTAATTTTGTTTATTCATTCAAAGAACCATCAATAGAAATGACTAAGCATCTTAAACCATTATATATAAAGGCTTGTTTAAATGGTGTTCTTTTAAACAAGATATTGGTTGATAATGGTGCTGCTGTCAACATTATTCCTCAGAATACGTTAAGAAAAATCAATAAACAAAATGCAAAGTTGATACAAACTCACATTATGATATCAGGATTTGCTGGTGATAAGAAAAACACCAAAGGAGTAATACCCATTAAAACCATAGTAGGTTCGAATAAATCCAAAACTGCCTTTTTTGTGGTAGATGCTAATCCTAGTTATCATGCTTTATTAGGAAGAGATTGGATTCATGCTAATAAATGTGTTCCTTCTTCAATGCATCAGAAACTGTTGCTTGTGAAGGAAAATTGTGAAGTTGAAACAGTGAAGGCTGATGTTCAGCCTTTTCATACAAGTTCCAATTGTGTCGAAGCTTAAATGTATCAAGATAATGTCAAACCAATTGACCTTAAGGAGTTAGAAGATGAATTTCCAGAAGAAAATTGGGACATTTTGGCTGAAATGCCATTTGGTTCTTTGGAACCATTAGGTGATGATAAAATGGTTTAATGACTCATACACCTATAGAAATGGGAGATGTAGAAGAGACCATTAGACTAGTCTTACAAAAGCTAATGATAACAGATTTAGAGTCAAGAATTAAGAAAGATTCGACCATAAATTGGTCAGACTATGTCTTTGAGAAAGATTCACAAGAATTAAAGGATGTTGGCCAAGAAGAATTGTCTGTATTACCAGAAAATTCAATACAAAAAGTGTCACAAGATCCTCTATTGGAAGTCAATTTAGGATCAGATCAACAAAAGAGAGTTACTTACTTAAGTTCCAAACTTGGGAAGTGTGACCAGCATAAATTGGTTGAGTTGTTAAAGGAATTTTGAGATTGTTTTGCTTGGAATTATGATGAATTTCCAGGACTTGAAAGAAGCTTAGTAGAGCATAGGTTGCCTATCAAAGCTGGCTACAAACCAGTAAAGCAACAACCTCGAAGGATGACTCCAGAGGTCACTATGAAGATTAAAGAAGAGATCGAAAGATTGCTCAAGGCAGGATTCATTAGAATTGCCAGGTATGTTGAATGGCTTTCGAATGTTGTTCCAGTTATGAAAAAAATGGTAAATTGAGAGTTTGCATTGATTATAGAAATCTTAATTTAGCCACACCTAAAGATGAATATCCTATGCCAATAGTTGATTTATTAATTGATAGATCTGCTGGAAATACTATAATGTCCATGATGGATGGTCACTCAGGATGTAATCAAATATGTATTGCTGAAGAAGACATTCATAAGACTGCATTTAGGTGTCCAGGTAGTATATGTACCTTCGAATGGGTACAAATGCCTTTTGGTTTGAAAAATGCAGGGGCTACTTATCAAAGAGCCATGAATGCTATTTTCCATGACATGATTGGAACATTTTTAGAATGTTATATAGATGATATAATTGTTAAATCAAAAACATTCAATGATCATCTTATACACATGAAGTCAACATTCGAAAGAATGAGATTTTTTAAACTTAAGTTAAATCCATTAAAATGTGCCTTTGGAGTTAGTACTGGAAATTTTCTAGGATATTTGGTACATGAAAAGGGAATTCAAGTGGATAAGAATAAGGCATAAGCAATTATTCGAAGTAAACCCCCTTCGACCAAAAAAAAATTGCAAAGATTCTTAGGACAAGTCAATTTCATTCGAAGGTTTATTTCTAATACTGCTGGGAAAACTTTGATCTTTTCTCCTTTGTTCAAATTAAAGGACCATGAAGAGTTAAACTGGGAAGATAAACATCAGACTGCCTTTCAAGCCTTGAAGGACTATTTGGTGAAGCCACCAGTGTTAATACCTCAAAGGAAAGATAGACCTATGAAGTTATATATCTCAGCAGCAGAAGCATCGATTGGGGTATTATTAGCTCAGGACAATGATGATAAGAAAGAACAAGCTGTGTATTACCTTAATAGGTTTTTAAATTCTGTTGAATGCAAATATTCTTTTATGAAAAAACTATGTTTGTCTTTGTATTTTGCAGTTATGAAATTAAGATATTATCTTCTTCCTACTGAAGTTTATGTGATTGCTAAGTTTGATTTAATCAAATATATGTTGACTCGACCTATTTTGAGAAATAGAATTGGTAAATGGATTCTAGCTTTGTCAGAATTTTGTTTGTTTTATGTACCACAAAAAGCAGTAAAAGGCCAAGCTTTAGCAGATTTTTTGGCTGATCATCCAAATTGCCTCGAAACAGAGGAAAATTATGAAATTGGACAAATAACCATTAGTCCATGGAAATTATGGTTCGATGGATCAAAAACTGAATTTGCTGCAGGTATTGGTTTTGTCATTGAGTCACCTGAGAAGATCAAAACCAAATATGGCTACAAATTAGATTCGAATCAGTGTACCAACAATCAAGTTGAATATGAAGCCTTAATAATGGGTCTTGAGACTTTGTTGGATCTTGAAGCTACATTTGTAGATGTATTTGGAGATTCCCAGTTGGTTATAAATTATATGAATGGGACATACAAATGTATGAGTAGTACATTGAAAATATATTATGACACTACAAGGGGATTATTATCCAAATTTGATAACGTGAATCTTCTGTATGTTCCTAGAAGTTTTAATGAGGAAGCCAATGATGTGGCTCAGAAGGCTTCTGGATTCAGAACAAATATTGAAAATATCGAGATAGAGCAAGTTACTTATAGGAAATTATTACCAATATTGGTGGATAGATTACTTTCTGTTGATATTTCGAATGTAGAAATTTATGATGATTGGAGAAAGCCAATCATAGATTATCTCTCAGGATTTAATGAAAAATCTGATAGAAGTATAAGATTGAAATCTGTCAATTACATCTTATACAGTGGGAAATTATTCAAAAGAGGAAGTAGGGATGGCAACGGGGCGGGTATGGGACGGGGTCCCCATACCCCGCCCCCGCCCCGCTTCAGTGAACCCTCCCCCCGCCCCCGCCCCGCCCCGCATAGTGCTCTCCCCGCCCCCGCCCCCGCCCCGCCCCCGAGGTCCCCGACCCCGCCCCGCCCCGATTATGTTTTTTTTTTGGTACACAAATTGAAAAAGCAATTTTTTTAATGCATTTTTTTTTCTAATAGTGCAGTTTTTTTTTAACTTACCCAATTAGTTCCCTAATAGTGTAGTTTTTTTTTTTTTTTAAAATGGTAATACACATAACTATTGAGGGGTAAAAATATAAATACAAGTATATTCGGGGCGGGGTCGGGTTTTTTGACCCTACCCCGACCCCGACCCCGACCCGGGTTTTGAAAACCTCCCCCATACCCGCCCCTAACCCTATTAAGCCCCCCATACCCTACCTATTAGGGGCGGGGCGGGGCGGGGAACCCGGAAAACCCACCCCATTGCCATCCCTAAGAGGAAGTGATGGGTTATTACTGGAATGTTTGAGCAGTCTCGAAGGAATAGAAGCTATAGCTCAAATTCATGAGGGATTATGTGGAGCCCATCAATCTGGGGTTAAAATGAGATGGTTACTTCGAAGACACAACATTTATTGGCCAACTATTTTAAAAGATTGTATTGAGTTTGCCAAAAGATGTCAAGAATGTCAAAAGCATGCTCCCTTGAAGCATTTGCCAACTATTGACCTTCAATATGTGGTAAAACCCTGGCCTTTTAGAGGTTGGGCCATAGATGTAATAGGAAAAATCAGCCCTCCTTCTTCGAAGGGTCATGGATTCATTATTTTAGCCACATATTATTTTACTAAATGGGTGGAAGCAGAACCTATGCAGACTGTGACTCAAACAATGATTGTAAAATTCTTAGAAAACATAATTTATAGATTTGGTATTCCTCAAACCATTGTATCTGACAATGCATCTATATTTGAAGGAGATGTGATTGCATTTGCTAATAAATTGGGAATCACAATGTCAAAATCAACCCCATATTATGCTCAATCAAATGGACAGGCTGAAGCCACTAACAAGGTCATAAAAGAAAATATGGCTAAAGTCATAAAAAATAATCCAAGGATATGGCATGAGATTTTGCCAGAAGTCTTATGGGCATATAGGACTTCGAAACGAACAAGTACAAGAGTGTATCCCTATGCTCTAACTTTTGGACATGAGGCAGTCCTGCCTATTGAGATAAAGATTAATTCTCTTCGAGTTATGAAGCAGAATCAATTATCTTTAGATGATTACCAAACATCTATGGCTATTGAATTGGAAGACATTGATGAAGAAAGAATCAAAGCTCTTAATAGTATTCTGATACAAAAAAGAATAACAGCAAAAGGGTATAATAAGAAAGTGCAACTAAGAACTTTTGATGAAGGAGATTTGGTTTGGAAAACAATATTGCCAATTGGATCCAAAGATCCAAAATTTGGAAAATGGTCACCCAAATGGGAGGGTCCCTTCCCAATCCACAAAGTTTTTAAAGGTGGATTTTATCATCTGAAAAATCTGAATGGGTATGTCCACTTAAGGAAAATCAATGGTAAATTTCTTAAGCAATATTATCCCACTATTTGGGAAGCAAGAAATTTAGAATAAAATATATCATTCAAGCAAGAACTTGCATTTCACAGAAAGCTAAGTACAAAACCAGATGTTGGTGAATCACAAGTCAACATTGGTACAGTCTGTTCATACCAATTTTGTTATGAATTGGACTTTCAACCTAAAGTTATCCCAAGACCTAGTGTATAGTTTTGATTGGCTAAGAATGAATTTTTGTCTTGAAATTGACTCTTGGTTCTTCTGAGGTTTCGACTCAAACTCTGTCTTCAAAACCAGAAGCTTTGCTTCAGTATCTTTTTGTTTGATCTGCAGATTGGCTAATTCGGTTTCTGCAAGTTCAAGTTCCTTTTTTAATTGGTTAACTTTGGCAGATGTCTTTTCAATGGAATTACTGGTTTCCTCAAATTCTGCCAAAGTTTGCTCCATCTCGAGAGTTTTTTCTGTAGTATATTCCATATCGATTTCTAATTTCTTCCTTTCTTCGATGACTTTTTCTAACAAAAAGCAGTCAAAATCAAAAGTTGATATGATTGCAGAAATTGTCTCTTTGTTTGGAACAGAGATGGCAGAGCTATCTAACATAAACTGGCATAAAACTTTCATAGCTCTTTGTACCTCCTTGTCCTCAAAAATCTCGAAAGAAACTTGACTAAAAAGCCTCAGAGTAACAAGAGCAACTACTGGGTCAAGTGAGGGTATTTTTGGTTTGCTTCGACCTCTCATTTGTTGAAAGAATTCTTGAACATTGGTCGAAGTGACATCTCCCATCTTTAGAACAAGCTTCAGACTTTCCTTAAAATCTTTGGTTTCTTCAGGAGTCATATTGGGAGGGAGAGGCAGGTGAATTCCTTAGAACTTGAGACACCTGGGGCAGCCTGAGGTTCAAACGAAGCTGATATTGGAGCAGTTTTAGGATCAGAACTTGTACTTGGCTTTGAAGAACCAGCCTCAGTTTCAGGAACAGATTCAGCCTGGTCAACAAAGGATAGACATTTATTCAGAATTTGTTTATAAAAAAATCGAGAGTCAAAGAATTTTTTGATGTCATACCATTGGTTGGGATTCGAGTAATAAAGGTTGAATGTCCAAGGGAGGAGATTTCTGGACTTCTAAGGTCCCAGGACTTTGAGATTCTGAAATAACTGGTGCCATTTCAGGTTCAGGATGGGGTGCTACCTTCGAAAGAGGAACTGCTAAAATGGGAATTTCTTTCATGATCTCTGTACCAGCAGGAGGTTTGCTTGTTGTTTTGGCCTTCTTCTTTCGGATTAATGATGAAATTGGGCTGGTGTCCTTTTCTTCTTCAGATTCAGCATGCCCAGAAGAAACAGGAAAGCTTTCTGTTGAGAGAATTAATTTCCTCTTTGGCTTAGGTGGTGGTAGTTCATGAACCTTTGAAATCTTTGAAGGGAATGGAGCACTTGATATTTTGAGGCTCTAGTTGTTGGTGAATATCCTTCACCAGTAGATTTTCCTGTGTTGTGAAATGCAAGACAACAATAAGTCAAAGTTCTTTTCATCACACAAGGAGAAAAGGATTGAATTGGTAGTATGCTTACCTGTTGATTTCAAATCATGTGTTTTAAAAGGTGGCATTTGTCCATCTGCACTGACATCAAGTTTTCCCACCAACTTGAAAAGGCAGATGTGCAGCTTGTATAAACTGGTAAAGAGGTGAACTCCAAATTGCTGACCTTGTTTTGATAAACTGCTAATGCAGCAGTTATCACTGCTTCTGGTACTCTTGAGCTTGTCTTATAAGCCATCAATATATTGGCTTGACTTCGAATTGGGAAAGGGATTGATTGAGTAAGCCCGAATTGTCTCGAAAATTGATTTGGGAGATAGAGTTCACCATGGGATTTCATGCTGAGGGTATTCCCAAAGAATAGATCCCTACTGATCAGGAAACTTCCCCAGGCAGCTTTTAGTTCAACTGCACTGTCTGCTCTGTCCAGGATCTGACATAGCCATTGTGGAGAAAGGGAAGTTTTGTCTTCAGGATTATAGAGGACAGAGAATGGTTGGAATAGTTTATTTGGTCTAACTGATGGAATATTGAAAAAGAGGGCTAGACACTCTTTGAAGGTTTTTTCAACATTTGGTAGTAAGGCGAAGAAAAGCCCATGAGAAACAGTGTTCGATAAAGGTCCCAGACTGTGAATTTATGGAAAATAAGCATATAACCATAATTGTAAAATCCAGAAAGGACCACCTTGAGTAGGAAGGAGCGGGTCGAAGCATAAATCAGAAAAGGACCTGTAAAGAGATCCTAGAAGGAAAGGAGCCAAGGCTAGCCTTCGACTGGCGGTTAGAGCTCTGACAATGTTGGAAAACTCAAGCACTACTCTCTGAGAAGAAGTGCAGAACAAATTCTTTGAAAGCCAGTAAAGAAGGAAGCAGTAATATTCCTTATCTGTTACACCTCCTGATGTCTTTCTATGGGAAGCCAAGAAATTGGTATATCCTAATGATTTTGAATCAATATTTATGATAGGACTTTGAGATTCGACCATATAAGGATGTGCGTCTTCTCCATGAGACAGAAATTCTAACAAATGACAAATATCTAAAATAGTTGGACCTATAGGACCAAATCAAAACTGAAAGTGGTTGAAAATAGGGTTCCAAAAGCATAAAGCTCCAGCCAACAGATTAGGACTGGCTTCGATGGGAAATTTAGAAAGTTTAACAGCATGATAGATCCCAGTGGCAATTAGAGTCTCTCGTTTATTGCCTAAAATTCTATCTACCCACTCTGGCCATTCCTTTGTAGGTTTAGGCCAATGTCTGAACTTTAATTCTGTTCTCGGAAGAGGAATCTCTTTCTGATAGGCCAAGAGTTGCTCTCCCAACCTAGGATAGTAGACATGGAGTTTGAGATTGGGATTGCTTAAACAGGGACCAACGGCTATGGAAGATTCCTGGTCAGGAAGAGTTACGGGGACAAGAATCTCATTGATTAGTGGGGTTTCCTGCCCTTTTGAATACTGTTCTTGCTCATCCCGAATGATTTTTTCAAAATCGTCACAAACCTTTTGAAGTTGAGTGTTGTCATAAGACAAGTCCATTTTTTGGATTGAGTCAGTCAGAGCGAAATGGAATGATTGTGAGGGAAACAGAGCGCAAGAAGATAGATAGAAGAATCGAAGAGTTTTTTTTTCTTTTTAAATCTGAAAGGTTCATTTCCTTTGCCCTAACTATTTATAGCCTTTGGTGACGTTTGGAAAGAGCACCTTTTAAGAAAGTAGCCGTTATAGTTGGTTACTTATTTTACCGTTATACCAAGTGAAAAGACATACTGGTTAGTAATGATCTATTTCAGTTTGGTTAAGTCAATATTGGATTTTGAATAATTCATTGAATTAAGAAAAGAGTACAAATACAAGTTACAGACATAATTGACAAAAGTGAGGAAAACCATAAGTTACAAGATTATGGAACATAGCCCAATAATAAGCAAAATACTCTGCTTCTAGTTCTATTTCGAGGCATAGGTTCCTGGCTTGTAAGGCCAATTTATCTTCTCTTCGAAGAGTAAGGTAAGCCTTCTTGAGTTGATCTTCATACTGATCTAGCCGCGAATTGATCTTGAATAAAGCTTTGCGAAGACCTCGAAGCTCCTTGGCTAATGAAGTTTTGCCTCGAAGAGATATGCCAATAGTTTTGGCTTCTTCTCTAAGATATGCAATTCGACTTTCGAGGTCAAGTTTTGAGTAGTGAGAAACACTGCTTTCTTCATCAGAACTTCCACAACCATAGATATATTTTTCCTTGAACTCCGAAACTTCATCAAGAAGTGCAGTAGGCACTTCCTTAAAACTCTCATAAAGATCCATTAAATAATTCAGATGATGGACACTCTCTTGGTGATGAGAATACCATCTTATATGAGAGGCTAAGGTTCGAAGGGTGAAATCCATTTGGGTTCGAACAAGTGTCGAAATATTCCATTCATGGCATAAGATGTGACAGCTCCATTCAAAGTTGATTCGAGCCCTTGGATTTTGCAAAGTGGAAAAGGGAAGTTGTGAAAAAGCAACTAGAAGCCTTTGGGCTTGGATGATTAAGCATGGAGAAGGTGAGAGAATGGGTGGAGTATGTTCAAAAATGGGACCATGCCTACATAATTGGTCTAATTTCATAAAAGGGTCATTAATATCTTCAGTAGGATCCACCACTTGAACTTTGGTATCTGGGAAACCTAATGCAGAATGGTCAAAAAGAAGTACTCTCTCTTCATAATCCTTCTCGAAAAGTTTGCATTTGGAAAGGAAGGCTGAGGAGTAATGCTCATTAGAAAAAATTTTCATGAGATGCCCTTGCATATGTATGGATGGGGGGTCTGCCTTGAGGAATTAAGATATTACCTCTTTGAAGCCTCTCACCAGGAGGACTGGTTGAGGAGATCAACCAGGCATTCAACAGATTTTGTTCTTGAGAAAGTCGGTTAGAAAATGGATAATATGGTTTTATGATCCTACTTCGAATGATACCTTCAATTTCAGAGTATTCAAAGTTTGGATGAACAACTGAAGGCATTGTAATTGGGGTTCAAGCTTTATGCCTTTATGATATCCTACCCCTTCACCATGGGAAATAGGTTGTTCCCAAGCAGGAGGGAAGGTTTGATTATTGTAAATTGATTTTAAAGGGATCAAAGTTGAACTTTGTCCTGATGAAGAAGCATTTGGTCGGTTTAACATAGTATGCCACTTTTCCCACTTCGAATAAGTAAATGGTTCAGGAGGAACCTCAAGAGGATCCCAATTAGTTCGGGGAGGAATTTCAGGACGTTTAGTTGACAACATTACTTTTTCGAAAAGGTCTAAAGGAAAGCTATCACTAACATCGAACGAAGATTGAGAAGAAGACATGAGTAACAAAGTAGATTCGAAGTGACAAGCAGAGTTGGAGATTCAAGGATCAAGGCAGATGTAGCAGTCTATGTGAAAATAAGTGAAAGATTGGATCTTTTAAATCACGATGAGAAGGTTGCATGAAAGGTTTCAACTGCATAACATGATCTAGCCACGATCACCATTATCTTTTTTGAACCAAAAGGAAAATGGCGCGGGGGGTAATGTTTGTGATGAAAATATTCAGCCAATGTAAAGGTGCCACGTAGGATCCGACGTGGTAGGAAAGTTGCCCAAATCAGAAGTAACTCAGGAGCAGTTGTAACAGTTTGCGGGTTTATTTTGTCAACTGCCAAGGGACACGTGTTGGTCATTGTGGAGTAACTGAAGAACAGTTGTCAATTCAAGAATATGCCACGTATGGGAGCAGTTATTAGTTTGAAAAGAGGAGGGAACATTCAAATGAAGTTGTTGACAGGCCTCGACATCTATAAATAGAAGGATTGTGTATTCGAAAAGGGATCCTTCGATCAACATCAACATATATCTCTTAAATACATTCACTGTATTTCTATCTAGATATTTAGACTTAGGAGTAGAATACCTTCGAAGTCATCTTCAAGGTTAGATTGTAGTATGTTTTCGATTTAATAGAGTAGTTTCTTACTTCTAGTCTATTTATTGTTTTATTTAGGAGTAGTTATTAACTTAGTCAGTTCGAAGTTCTTCAGTTAGTTACATCTTTACACAATTTGAGGTCCTTGTTAAGGCATCGAACGTCACTACAATTTGCTTGGTGAGGCGCAGTTTGGATAATCACATTTACACATTGGCAATTTGCTTGCCTGGCACACTCGCACACACATATAAATTTTCCAACCAAAGATGCCAGCTGCTGAGATAGTTCCCGGATTTTATCATGTTCATTCTACAAAAACAAGACACGCAACAAACTTAATTTGCGCACACAAGTACAATGACATAATAAGAGTCATATTGAAATTTCCTTGATAATTAGAGGACAGATCTGGGTGGCATACAAATGAATCATACCATTGACTAAAGTATGAAGTATCCAACTACATATTGTTCATGGTCACAAGAATCAAACTGAGACTAAGCAAAACAAAACGATCTTCTTTTTGTATTTTTCGGTTAGCTTAACAAGGTGATCTTTTCAATTCTGTCCCATTATTTGAAAAATCAATCCACCATGAAGAAAAGAAACGGTCTTTTGAATGGTACCTCATGGTAGCAGACTTACCAAAAATTGCAATTGCAAATTATGACATTCACACAATTATAATAGGGCGCCTACCAAACACGTAAATATGTAGAATCAGTTCGCTTGTGAGTGAAAACATCGGTTCGGAGTAAAAAAGAAAAAAAAAAAAACCCACTAGTGTTTAAAATCCAATCCTTTATGAACCCAATAGTACCAAGGCAGATTCAGTGATCTATAAGTTCATATGGGTGCATGCTATATCAATAAGGAAACCAATTTACTCTTTTGTTTTTTGATAGATATCGATAGGGAAATCAAGTTACTTTATTAACTCCTCTAATGTATTAATTTGCTCATTGTAGTCTTTTTCTTTGCCATTAGAATCTTATCTTTGTCTCCCGAGAGAAGAAGTGAGGAAGGGGGCCGGACGAGAGGGCAAGACTAGCTAGATAAAGAGCAAACCTAGTTCTGTTCCCACTAATTCAGGATAGCACTATCATACAAGATGAAAACTGTAGGAGTAATGGGTTGTTCTAGGGCAAAGCAACCCAAGCGGTTGATTTGGCCCCCAATATTTTTACTATTAGGGAATTATGTATAGTTCATGTTCGGTTATAAAACAAAATCAATCAATAAGAGTAAATATATGGTTTTCAAATTTTATGCCAAAAATTATTCTCAAATGATGTGACTCTGAAATCATATCAAATGCAATAGAACCATATGAATTTTCTATTAGAAGTTCTTTTAGGTGGTTCCTTTGCCACGTCATTTACAATAACTTTTGGGATATATATAGATTTGGGAATTGTAATTGTATTCAATATCTACAAAAAAGGAGTAATGTTGTATACCTAAATTTAAATCTTGAATTTAACTCCAGTGCAGTCCACTAAATTTTCATTAGTAGTTGTTATAGGTGGTACAACATTTAAAATATTTGGGAACTAAATTTTGGGATTTGTTTTGAGAACTACAAAAAAATCCAATCAACCATAAAAGGTTTGGGGAGGAAGAAGATCAAATTAAATTCACTACTATAAAGATTACAAGCACTAGACCTTTAAACTAGCAAAATGGACAAAAAGAGACTCACTGTGTAAAACCGTAATCTTTTTGGTACAAAAAAACCTACCCACAGATATGCACAAATCGATCCAATATTATTCGCCTCGAGGCACTGCCTCTCCTGCAGGGGCAGTCCTACTCCTAGGTTTTCAAAAAATTCTACATTTGCACTAAATTTTTTTTTACAATTAGCCCCCTTGAAAATTATAATTAGCCCATTTTAAAATTGTCATACTAAGCCCCATTTCTCGTATATTTTTGTGCTAATTATAAAAGTCCTCCTTCCTCTTATGTTTTTTGGATAATTTTTTTTAGTATTTGTTTATATCATCTATACATAATATACACAAAATATGCATAAATAGGTGTAAAAAAAACAAGCATGCCACTGCCTTCCTAATCTTGCGTGGTTTCAAACCGACCTAGTTAGTTTACAAGCTTATGCAGGGCACATGTAAAAAACAAGTATGCCACTCGTGGTCACCATTACTATTTCAACAATACCAAAAATATTCTAAACTTTGGACAGACTAACTACCCAGATTTCCTCCCAACAAATCATATATTCTTTGAATATATATATATATATCTATATAATAAGATAGAGCGGTGTGGGTCCCTCCCAAGTTAGCAACTTTTAATCTTGACCATTGAGACAAGTTTAGATATTTCAGATCGTCGGATTGATTGTCCACCAAAAATGGTTAACCCCATTAAATATTGCATTGTATCATATTAAAACTCTAAATTAAAAAAGAATTCCCTAAATTAATTTGAATTTAAATAAATACATGTCTATATCCAAATTGTCAACTTCAGTAAATACAAAACATAAATCTTGGGTAAACTAAATCATTAGACTATTTTTTTTTAGCAAAAAAGGAATTCCCTAAATTAATTTGAATTTGAATATGTACATATCTATAGTAAATACAAAACACAAATCTTGGGAGATAAACTAAATCTTGGAATATAAACTTCCCATATTATACATATCTTCATAGAATTTATTTTTTATAGGTTTTCTTTTTTTCCTTTCCGTGACTCTGATCAAATGACTTTCATAGATATGGGCTAATTATAAATAATCACAAAAGTTTTGCTTTTCTTTTCTGTTTCTATCCAAAAGCTTAGAAAAAGCCTTTGTGTTTTTTTGTTTTTTAACTTCGTGCCCTCGGGCACGGGGGAAGTCTCTGTGAATAAACATTAATCATACTTAAAATATTCATCAAATATTGGACTAAAAATATTTAACTAAATTTAGTTAATACTATATTTAATATTCAAAGTGACTTTTCAAATAGATTAAATTAAATATTTAAATTATTAAAACGTTTAAAAGTTTATACTACGCAACAAAAATATGTAAATAAAATCATACATTTCAAAAAACTGCATAAATATAGTCAATAATAAATTCTTAGACTTTCCACATACGTTAAAAGTTGCCAATAAATAAATTTAAACTGAGTACTCCTTCAAATGCTCAATCTGGTTGTTGCAAGAAGAAATTGGAAGGGAGAAGTCTCTACGAATAAACACTAATCATACTTAAAATATTTATCAAATATTGAACTTTAAATATTTAGCTAAATTTAGTTAATAATATATTTAATATTCAAAATGATTTTTCAAATAGTTTAAATTAAATGTTTAAAAGTTTATATTATGCAGCAAAAATATACAAGTAAAATCACACATTTCAAAAAATTGCATAAATATAGTCAATAACAAATTCTTAGACTTTCCACATACGTTAAAAGTTGTCAATGAGAAAAATTTAAACTAAATACTCCGTCAAATGCTCAATCCGATTGTTGCAAGAAGTAATTAGAAGGGGGAAGTCTCTACTAATAAACATTAATCATACAAATATTGGACTAAATATATTTAACTAAATTGAGTTAATAATATATTTAATATTGGAACCAATGTCTTCTTCACTTAAATTCCAACCATATCTCAGATCTTTTAAAGTAGTGAATTTTTTTTTTCCCGCTTCGTGCCCACGGGTACGGGTTATTACTAAATAGCATGTGGGTTTGAATGACCTGTACAATTTACGCAAAAGATTTGAAAATTTTAAAGTATAGCATTTTTTTTCCCTTTTTTCTTCTTCCTTTTTTTTTTTTCTTTGCTTCGTGCCCACGGGCACGGGTTATTACTAGTATATATATATATCTTGACCCATCAACGGTAGAATGTTAATTAGTTGCGAAATTACCAGTACTTCCATAAAAAGGGAGGCCATAACATGGTTCATCGTGGGGGCAAAACTGTCTTTACATTGCATAATATATCTCTATCAAATTGAGATCTGGCTATATGGAGAAGTAATATAGCGAGTCTGTTACACTAAGTCACCGTACTAAGGTGGTGTGACTCCCCAATAATATATAGTCATGTGACTTCTAAAAATATGGGACACATGGTCGACAAGTAGTAGAGGCGTGACATATTTCTTAAAATTAGAAATTAGTGGTCATGATCACCTGAAAATAAGGGTCACATTACCCCCATATTATTGAGACGTCAAACAACGTCAGCAGGAAGATGAGGTGTGACGATCACACAGAACAATTTCTCAACTAGAAGCAACAATAGATTTAACAAACGTGGAGGTGGTGACTAATATAAAAACAAATGAAAAATGTAGCTTAGAATGAGGGAAATTGGGTTGTGGTTGGTGTAACGGTCTCATCCTTGGGGGAGATAGACGACGCCCCTGCCCCTTATATAACAACCTCAACCATACTCATACTTTCTCATCTCTCTCTCTCTCTCTCTCTCTCTCTCTCTCTCTCTCTCTCTCTCCTTCAAATATTAATGGAGACTTTGAATAAGAAGATTGTTGTTGTTGTGTTGATGGTATTAGTGGCCATATCCGCGGTCCAATATGTGGTTGCAGCAGACGTCCCTTCAACTCCCCTTCCTCTGCTCTCGCGAAGATCATTGATTGTCGGCGCGACCGTCAATGCTCGCACAGTGGCCGGTGCAGTCGGCGGTACTCTTAATGTTCGCTGAACCTAGCTCTGCTTCGGCGTCACCGTGGCTTTTGCTTCTCTTTTGGACTGCTCTTCTAATTGATCAGATCTCAATAAATTAATATTAGTATGTGGGTAATTTCTTTTCTGTGATGGAGCTGTTGATTTAAATAAATGTTTTGTCTCAATCTTGTGCTTGCTCACCAATGACTGGTGATGTCATTGCTTATATATTTCTTTGCTTCGGTTTTCATTTGTTTTTTTTCCCCCCTTTCTTTTGGGTGTTGTCTCAAATACATAGTTTCCCACATTGTTGTAACCATTCCCATTAATTAAAACAAATCTTGTTGTTTTCTATTCATATCTCCACTCTTGGATCTTTAGTTGTGGTTGTTCAATATTTATATTCATCTTTCCAACAGGCAAACACAATTCCCCTCTGATTTCCACGTTTATTTCTTATTTTATAAAACTTTTATTTATTTTTTATTTTAAGAGTCTTTTTTGAAAAATCCATTAATGTACTTAAAGACTCTTTCCACGTTTATTTCTTATTTTGTAAAACTTTTTTTTGTTTTTTTATTTTTTATCTAATGTGACCAACGGTGCCGCACGCGCACACGCACTCACCCCTCTTTTTAAAGTTTTATGTGGGGAAAAAAATAATTTATATGCAATATGTGTAATCAGCTCCTCCAAATTTTGGAACAAAATTTTGTGTCAACTATTAGTGTAATTGTAATTCAGCAATGTTAGATATTTGTTTTTGTTGAGTATTGGTGGCTTGATTTTGGAAGTTTTTGCAGCTCACCCGAGCGAGGTCGCGTGAACCAATTTCCTAATTCGTTTAGGAATTAAAGGGCTAAAAGCTTTCTAATCAAGTTTGGACTACTTGAGGCTTTAAATAGGGGTTATTGAGGATAGGGAAATGCTATTGTGAGAAGCTTCTCATATGAGAAGGCGGGTTTTAACCGTTGGATGAGCATCTAGCAATAGATGCTTCTCCAGATTCCTGGGAATCTTATGGCTAGATGCTCATCCAACGGTTAAAACCCGCCTTCTCACATGAGAAGCTTCTTACAATAGCATTGCCCTTGAGGATATATGTTTTGAAGACCAACAGAGTTAGATATATTGTGTAAGTGTGAGACACGTTGTATTAAACACAGGAGAGCCCTTTGTAGGAGATACTCATAGAGTGACAGAGGAATTTATGAGTTTTTGGCTCTTGTGGTATTCCCGGGTTAAGAGTTTAAATTCTTTCGGTGTAATCTCTTCTTCTTCATATTAAAGTCCTAGAAAATGTGACCCACTAGCCTTCTATGTTAATTGGACTCCACCAACTATTTAGCCAATAGAAAATTATTCCAGTTAATGTATATATATATATATACGGAGTATGTATTATTGATTGTTGGGAGAATTAAAGATTGGATGGTTCATCTTTCAACAATTATTAAATAAAGGATTTTTTATATTTAGTAATTATGAAAGTTATTACATATTTTAAGACTGTCATTATGACAATCATTAAAAGGCCCTCTTCTCTTCTCTATAAAAGGTACACTTTACTCCTTGAAAGTTAACCTTCAATCAATTACAGAAAATTAGGTTGTGCATAATTGAGAGATAAATTAAGCTTGGCAAGGAAAGATAAATTTTCTTGCTAAAAGTATAGTATTAGCAAGGAAATATTATTTTGTTGCCAAATGGCTGAAAGACATATGCATTTGGCAACGAAAATCTTATTTCCTTGCCAAAAGTGTAATTTTTGGCAACGGAATATTATTTTCCTTGCAAATAGTAAATTATTTGACAACGAAAAATCAATTTCCTTGCTAAAAGTATGTTTTGGCAAGAAAATTGTTATTCCTTGCCTAAAGTTAAGTAAATATTGTGAAAATCATTTCTGGCAAGAAAATGTATTTCCTTGCTAAAAGCATTTTTTAGTAAGGAATTATTTCTTCTTTGCCTAAAATACAGTCTAAAATTAAAAAATTGAGAGAAACCCTGTTGCAAGGAAATAAGTTTCCTTGCTAATTACGAGTACTTTTCATTTCTCTCTTAAAACGTTTTCACAAAAGGAAAATAAATATGACTACTCTGTCTAATTAGAAAGGGAGGGGGAGAGAGAGAGAGATAAAGGGAAGGAGAAGAAAGAGAGAGAGCCGAACTCCTCCGGCTGCGCACCTACCTCCGCCCGACGCATACCCCAGCCACCACCTACCTCTGTCCGACGCCGCACACCACCACCGCCGACAGGACCCCCACTGGTGCCTCTCGATCTACACGTATGCTTCTCTTCTCTCTCTCACTCTCTCTCTCATAATCTGTTGGGTATAAATCTTGGAAAAGCTTTGGTGGAACTGAAAATTGGTTCTCCTCTTCACTTTGAACTCAATTTGGTTTTGTGATTTTCCTTCACTTGAGGCTCTAGGGTTTGGATTTTCATAGTCATTGGAGCTAAATATTTTTTGGAAGGTTAGAAAAATGTTGCAGAGATGGAGTTCTCCTTTAGACTGCCTCTCTCTTGAGATTTTGGATTTGAGTCCTCAAAAATATATTTTGGTTACTTGTACAGTATTTGTATTATTGAAATTTTTTTTTCTCGAAATGAACTCCAACAATTTGCTATAATAATGTAATCTTGTAAAATGAAGAGAACATTTATGGTGGTAATTAAATTTCAGGTTCATTTATTTTACAGATTCATGTATTGGGGCAAGTAAGCATGTGGTCTACTGTTAACCTGACAAAGGAACTGGTTGCAACAGCATGGCAGGAAAAGTTGGAAATTTTTCAAAAGTAAGCCATCTGGATTTCATCTATATTCAATTGTAGACAAGTGAAAATAGAATTGGATCAACAGTATGAAATTTTGAAGTGTGCCCACAATATCTACCCCACAATGCTATCAGTATTTCGACATGTTTTCATTCTAACACAACCCACCAGTTATGATAATATATTCCCCTAATGATAATAGGCAATAAGCACAAGATATATGATAGTCTTCAACAAAAATTAGATTATACTAATTGCTTGGTTGAGTCAGGACAGGCTTCTTCTGCTTCGGGTGTTTGCTAGCTGTCTTAATCTCTGTTTGGGTTCTTGTCGTTTTAGAGTGCTGTTTTGTCTAGTGTATATGATCCGCTAATCTATATATATATATGATATGGTTGAGAAGTGAGAATACTCTCAGACAATGTTAATCAATATGTTTAATTGCTATACTACAGTCATTCATTAGAGTATTGGAGTATTGTTCGTGAGCATGAAGAAGAAACAATTGACTGATTATTATGGAAATAACTTCTAAGCGTTGTAAATGTTGCTATACGAAGGAATCTCTTGGACAAGTTTTTCTTAGTAATAGGTTTTTCTTGGACAAGTTTGTTAATGGTTTTAGACATGATCATGTTGTTGACTTGAGTTTTGATCATGTTAGTCTTTTAGCAAACATTTCTAATAATTTTTATTATGAAAATCCCTCCCTCAAGAGTCATTGGTGGGTAAGAGGGAGGACACCAGCCATATATGGAGATGGGCAGGGGAGGGTCTAGGCTGGTCCAACACAACATGCATGGGACATGTTTCTCTTGTGAACCTAAAAAGTGATTGGGATCATGAAAGGAAAAAGATTGTGGGAAACATTTTCTTCCTGTTCTTTTTTTTTTTTACCTCCAAATTCTGATTTTTAAAATTTTTAACATTTTATTGTTTTTTTTTAACTTCATTTATATAGAAGGCTGGCTACCAAGAAACAACATGTTTCACATTCATGACTCACATCACTATAGATTAGATATGCTTTTGGAAAAGACTCTTCTTTTAACTGAGTAAAGCAAAAAAAGCACAAGCTCACCACTAACATCTTTCTTATTTCCACCAAATGAAGAAAAAGCAAGAAAGCTAGTAGATTGCACTGAATCTTTGTAGCTAATGGAATTAGAAATACCTTCCTTAGAGATCCTTGGAATCAAACTAATTAAGACCTTGGGGACCATAGAAGTTCACCTTCCACACATGATCACTAGGAAAAAAGCAAAGAGGAAAATCTATACTAAATTTACTTGTCAACCTAGCAATGGTAGCAAGTTGGTGCACTAAGTCTATCATAATAACCATTCTAGAGTTTTTTTTTTTATCAAAACAAGAGTCAACCAGAGAAAGGGGAAAGGAAAATAAAAAATAAAATAAAATAAAATCCGTTAGTGTTTATGTTATTTAAGGTATGATACTCTTATCTCCAATATTCGTTGAAGAGCTAAAAGTGTAGTTACTTGAGTCTTGTCCTTGGGGGTGATCAAGATTTGGTGCAATAGTAGTAGGTGATAAAGATGGGTTGAAGGAATACCATGTGGATCAAAAAAGATAATTGAAGAAGTTGATGAGGCTAAGAACAGCTAGTAACCAATAGAAAAAGGTCTAATCTATCTTTGTTAAGGTCGTTGTCACTGAGCCAGCCACCACCACCACCTGATCCAGATCTAGAGCTGCTTGATGATGATGAGGTGATTTTGTTGACTAGAGAAACCAAAAGAGAGCTCAAATAGAAACCAAATGAGTATGAGCAATAAGTCATTGCAGTTAAGAAGGATTGCATTCCTTCTAATGACTGTTTGTAGAAAAACTCAATCAGTCCCACATCAGTGAACATCTCAGATATGCCGAATATGAGAAACTGCGGGGCAATCCAGAGGATTTAAACAGGAGGAGATGATGATGAGTTTCTCCTCTTGTTTTCTACAAATGCAGCCGATATCATTGAGAAAGTAGCGATATCATGAAGGAATCCTCATTTTAAAATGAATACTCAGTTTACAGCCATTGGATCCAGTTTTCATTAAGGGTACTGAATTAATTCCACAGACTGAAAATTAGATCCAACAGTTGTAAACAGAAGTCCTCATTTTAACAAAATAAGGACTCCCTCATGAGAAGGGTTGTATATATATATTGGTAGTAGGAAGACCTAAAAAAAAAATTGAATCAAACAATTAGAAAAAAATTAGACTGTGCAACAAATTGAGTGTTTGGCTATGGATATCTCCACAGGGAAAAGTTTATATTGAGCATGTTTGATTAATTTTGCATTATCGCAGGAGTCTACTTATAGCTGTAATGTTTTTGCATTTTTCATGAATTATATAATCACGTAGGAGCTGATGTGTTGCGAAATAAGCTGTGTTAGTTGGTCATCCTTCAACTTATACTTTGTTTTCTCTAGATTTTAAGAATAGTACACTTGGGGTCAAAAGTATCCATGTGTGTCGATCATGTGTTTCATGCGTGTCCAACACAAGAAACTGATAAACAAATAAGGACCCGGATTTTAGTGTGTCCGACACTTGGCAATTCATGTCCTGCGAATGTCTCGTCTGCACGGTGTTGGACACATAATAATCCTTATAGGAGTTTTCGTGTTCCATAGGCTTGGAGTGGTGAACTTTGGCGGGGAACTAGGTATTGGCTTTATGTTGCACAGAGTGGAAGTTCTTGAACTGAAACCCTTCGCGGTGGTGCTTCATTGTCTGAGTATTTACATCATATGTAGTGATGTTCCAACTATAATAGAAGATATGAGGAGTTGCATAACTATCGTATAACCGCCTTTTATCGCCATGACAGGAAACTGGGACAGTATAAGCTAGTTGATAAAGTTATTATGTTTGGATCTTTTGTTCATCCGTAATAGCCATTGTAGACTTTGGACTGATATTGTTTCAAGAAAAGTAATTTGATGTACAAAAACTTGTAGTGTGAAGTCTGTGCAAATGATAATTCTCTTTCCATTTTATGGATATGAATATAAGTTATATAACTATTGTCTCATTTTTCTTTTTACAGATTTTGATCTTGAGAAGGAAAGAAGCGTGTTGGATGAGCAAGGGCTTAGAATAGCTGAAAATCAAGAAAACAGCCAGAAAAACAGGCGTAAACTTGCAGAAAGCACTAGAGGTATTACACATGGCATTCCACTTAGACCAACCATTTCTACCTTGAATAACACTGTAATCAAGGTAGTATTTACCACAGGCTGGCAGTTTGGTGATCCCCTAGGAAATAAAATTTGATTTTATATTTGATTTGCTGTTATTAGAAGATTTTAAATTTCTTGGTCACTCTGAAAGATTGTGTGGGTTAAGTTGTTATGTTCATTTCTTGACAGATTTCAAGAAAGCTTCAACAGAAAAGAAGTTAAGTTTGTTTAATTCTTTAATGAAGGGTTACCAAGAAGAGGTTGATATTCTTACCAAGAGAGCAAAATTTGGAGAAAATGCTTTTCTTAACATTTACCAGAAACTTTATGAGGCTCCAGATCCTTATCTAGTTCTTGCTTCAATTGCTATAAGTAATAGTTTACATGATTCGGTGCTTTTCCATTTGAAATAGTTTCTACTAGCATTCGAATATCACTATCTATTAGTCCTTTGACTCGATTTTGACATGAACAAGTTCAAATTGTTGGAGATTGAGTGCATTTAAGCATTCAGTTTTAATATTCGAAATTAGTGATCTTTGTAAGTTAATTGATACTACTGTTGGATTAGAAGTAACCTTATTGGCAAGAGAGGGGACTTCTCATATGCACCCAATCATGTGAAAATATATATAATCTTCCTGATTAGAGATTCGTCTTACGGTGTCACGAGTGTGTATGTGTGGTGTGCTAGCTCTTATGTGTTACTTTGTCGGTTTATTTATTTGCTTGTTTTGTCTCTATGAAGGAGAAAGATTTGAAATTATCCGAATTAGAGTCTGATAATAGGAAGATGAAGCTTGAACTTGAGGAATTCCGAACAGAAGCAACTCATTTGAAAAATCAACAAGCAACAATAAAAAGGCTTGAAGAACGCACCCGTCAACTAGAACAGCAGGTTGGCATTGCTTTGAATGCTGATTCTTTTTCTTACATTTTATTTTTATAGTAGTCCTTGTCTTAATTGCTCTCTCGTATTTTTTATTGTTATGATAGAATTTGGAGAATTTGGCGTGTGTATGTTTGTGTGCGCGTGAGAGAGATCTCATGAATTTAAAGTGGCTGGTCAATATAAAAGACATATTGCAATGCTGACCCGTAACTTACATAGTAAGCACCCACAATAACCCATATGAACGTGGGTAATTATTATAAAGCTAAAAGATAACAAAATGGGTGAAAATCTCTCCCTCTTCCTTCTCTCTCTCTCTCTCTCTCTCTCTCTCTCTTCCTTCCCTCCCTCTCTCCCTCGATCTCTCTCTCTCTCTCTCAGACTCTCTCTCTTTCTCTCTCTCCTCGTTTTGAATATCTCTAATTTTCTTTCTTTCTTTCTTTAATAACTTGAAGTTTCCCATTCATAGTTTATGTATAGAGAACTCAAACTATAATTACCTAGATACTGTCCTGAAAGTTAGTAGAAATATCTTTCTCAAGATGAGTTTGAAAATATACATTTCTTATGAAGCATACATTTCTAGAGTCCTAGCTGCTTTGAAAATATGTTGTCCTAGATGCTTTGAAAATATACAAATTTACAGTAAAACTATTAAACTTTTTCATTCAAAAACAATACTCTAGATTCCTAAATTGTCATTTGAAACTTAATCCCCCTGCAGCACACTGAAATAACCACCGCCTGAGAGGGAGGGGAGGTTAATTCCATAATTAAAAAACCTTAATTTGGTAATGCTATTAAGGGACGAACTGAGGAAAGCCAAAATCGAGAGGGAGAGGGAGGGAGAGAAATGAATTTAGATAGTGTAGGAAAATCAAAGACGGGTTAGGAAAGGATGTCAAAGAAGAGGAAATTGACTTCATAAATCTTTTGTATCTATACTACTGTAAATGCCACATACTGTGGGTTTGCTTATAGATAAATTCAATTCAAATTAGTTATGGGTGTTTTGTACTTCTCAATAAAATACAACAAAAATTAATTTAGAATTTATTAACTTGAACACCATAAATCTTTAGTATAGCAGATATTAGTTTACATGTACACTACCATTTTTTTGGTTTTTTATTCACTGTTACGCTCGCACTTACTCGAATTCTATAAACTATGTGCTCAAATTGATGTTACATAGGGTAATTCCGTGGTTTTTTTCCTCTTCTTTTATTAATTTATAAGATATTAACGTTATTCTTTCATTTTTTTTTATGCAGATGGCACGTAGAGTTGGTGGATTGCTCGTTAGTGTTCAACAATTCATTATTGTCTTTATGTTGTGGGACTTTTCTGTACTAAATGTGTATTGTAGGATTTATTTAGTAGCTAGGATGTCGGATATATGAAAATTTATGTTATGTTGGATTTTTTTTGTGACCTTTTATGTATTTTTTTTTCTTCGGATATACGAAACTTGTGTAATGTTGGATGTGATATTTAATATATATTTTTTTATGTTGGACAAGTTTGGATTATTCTATATTTATAAATTGAACAGGTTTTGAAATATTACAGAATTAAAAATAAATATTGGATTGCATAGGTATTGTTGGAGTTACTTTTAAGAGAACAAAATGGGCAAGGAACCATATTTTCGTTGCTAAAAATAACCTTTAGCAAGGAAATTATTTCCTTGTCTTAGAGTTATTTAATTGGCAATGAACTAATTTTGCCTTGCAAAAAGTCTCCTTTAGCAAGGAAATTATTTTGTTGCCTTATATTAATATTATTTGCAAGGAAATTATATTCCTTGCTAAAAATGACTTTTAGCAAGGAACATATTTCCTTGCCTTAGACTTGGATATTTAGCCATGAAATTTTTTCCTTGCCAATTGTCCAAATTACAACACAAAGACATGTTTTTTTGCAAGGAAATTAGGCATTTAGCAACGAAAAATCTGAGCACTAGCAAAGAAAAAATTTCCTTACCAAATGTAAGAATTTGCAAGGAAATTTGTTTTCGTTGCTAGAAGCTTTAGAGAGGAAGCTTCTGCAAGGAATTGAACAACGAAAAATTTTCCTTGCAAAAAGGTCTTGCAACGAAATTGTGGCCTTTAACAAGGAATTTTTTCTTTGCGAAAACCCATTTTTGTTGTAGTTTGGGAACTAAATTTTGGGATTTGTTTTGAGAACTACAAAAAAATCCAATCAACCATAAAAGGTTTGGGGAGGAAGAAGATCAAATTAAATTCACTACTATAAAGATTACAAGCATTAGACCTTTAAACTAGCAAAATGGGCAAAAAGAGACTCACTGTGTAAAACCGTAATCTTTTTGGTACAAAAAAACCTACCCACAGATATGCACAAATCGATCCAATATTATTCGCCTCGAGGCACTGCCTCTCCTGCAGGGGCAGTCCTACTCCTAGGTTTTCAAAAAATTCTACATTTGCACTAAATTTTTTTTTACAATTAGCCCCCTTGAAAATTATAATTAGCCCATTTTAAAATTGTCATACTAAGCCCCATTTCTCGTATATTTTTGTGCTAATTATAAAAGTCCTCCTTCCTCTTATGTTTTTTGGATAATTTTTTTTAGTATTTGTTTATATGACTATACATAATATACACAAAATATGCATAAATAGGTGTAAAAAAAACAAGCATGCCACTGCCTTCCTAATCTTGCGTGGTTTCAAACCGACCTAGTTAGTTTACAAGCTTATGCAGGGCACATGTAAAAAACAAGTATGCCACTCGTGGTCACCATTACTATTTCAACAATACCAAAAATATTCTAAACTTTGGACAGACTAACTACCCAGATTTCCTCCCAACAAATCATATATTCTTTGAATATATATATATATATATATCTTGACCCATCAACGGTAGAATGTTAATTAGTTGCGAAATTACCAGTACTTCCATAAAAAGGGAGGCCATAACATGGTTCATCGTGGGGGCAAAACTGTCTTTACATTGCATAATATATCTCTATCAAATTGAGATCTGGCTATATGGAGAAGTAATATAGCGAGTCTGTTACACTAAGTCACCGTACTAAGGTGGTGTGACTCCCCAATAATATATAGTCATGTGACTTCTAAAAATATGGGACACATGGTCGACAAGTAGTAGAGGCGTGACATATTTCTTAAAATTAGAAATTAGTGGTCATGATCACCTGAAAATAAGGGTCACATTACCCCCATATTATTGAGACGTCAAACAACGTCAGCAGGAAGATGAGGTGTGACGATCACACAGAACAATTTCTCAACTAGAAGCAACAATAGATTTAACAAACGTGGAGGTGGTGACTAATATAAAAACAAATGAAAAATGTAGCTTAGAATGAGGGAAATTGGGTTGTGGTTGGTGTAACGGTCTCATCCTTGGGGGAGATAGACGACGCCCCTGCCCCTTATATAACAACCTCAACCATACTCATACTTTCTCATCTCTCTCTCTCTCTCTCTCTCTCTCTCTCTCTCTCTCTCTCTCTCCTTCAAATATTAATGGAGACTTTGAATAAGAAGATTGTTGTTGTTGTGTTGATGGTATTAGTGGCCATATCCGCGGTCCAATATGTGGTTGCAGCAGACGTCCCTTCAACTCCCCTTCCTCTGCTCTCGCGAAGATCATTGATTGTCGGCGCGACCGTCAATGCTCGCACAGTGGCCGGTGCAGTCGGCGGTACTCTTAATGTTCGCTGAACCTAGCTCTGCTTCGGCGTCACCGTGGCTTTTGCTTCTCTTTTGGACTGCTCTTCTAATTGATCAGATCTCAATAAATTAATATTAGTATGTGGGTAATTTCTTTTCTGTGATGGAGCTGTTGATTTAAATAAATGTTTTGTCTCAATCTTGTGCTTGCTCACCAATGACTGGTGATGTCATTGCTTATATATTTCTTTGCTTCGGTTTTCATTTGTTTTTTTTCCCCCCTTTCTTTTGGGTGTTGTCTCAAATACATAGTTTCCCACATTGTTGTAACCATTCCCATTAATTAAAACAAATCTTGTTGTTTTCTATTCATATCTCCACTCTTGGATCTTTAGTTGTGGTTGTTCAATATTTATATTCATCTTTCCAACAGGCAAACACAATTCCCCTCTGATTTCCACGTTTATTTCTTATTTTATAAAACTTTTATTTATTTTTTATTTTAAGAGTCTTTTTTGAAAAATCCATTAATGTACTTAAAGACTCTTTCCACGTTTATTTCTTATTTTGTAAAACTTTTTTTTGTTTTTTTATTTTTTATCTAATGTGACCAACGGTGCCGCACGCGCACACGCACTCACCCCTCTTTTTAAAGTTTTATGTGGGGAAAAAAATAATTTATATGCAATATGTGTAATCAGCTCCTCCAAATTTTGGAACAAAATTTTGTGTCAACTATTAGTGTAATTGTAATTCAGCAATGTTAGATATTTGTTTTTGTTGAGTATTGGTGGCTTGATTTTGGAAGTTTTTGCAGCTCACCCGAGCGAGGTCGCGTGAACCAATTTCCTAATTCGTTTAGGAATTAAAGGGCTAAAAGCTTTCTAATCAAGTTTGGACTACTTGAGGCTTTAAATAGGGGTTATTGAGGATATATGTTTTGAAGACCAACAGAGTTAGATATATTGTGTAAGTGTGAGACACGTTGTATTAAACACGGGAGAGCCCTTCGTAGGAGATACTCATAGAGTGAGAGAGGAATTTATGAGTTTTTGGCTCTTCAGGTATTCCCGGGTTAAGAGTTTAAATTCTTTCGGTGTAATCTCTTCTTCTTCATATTAAAGTCCTAGAAAATGTGACCCATTAGCCTTCTATGTTAGTTGGACTCCACCAACTATTTAGCCAATAGAAAATTATTCCAGTTAATGTATATATATATATATATATACGGAGTATGTATTATTGATTGTTGGGAGAATTAAAGATTGAATGGTTCATCTTTCAACAATTATTAAATAAGGGACTTTTTATATTTAGTAATTATGAAAGTTATTACATATTCTAAGACTGTCATTATGACAATCATTAAAAGGCCCTCTTCTCTTCTCTATAAAAGGTACACTTTACTCCTTGAAAGTTAACCTTCAATTAATTACAGAAAATTAGGTTGTGCATAATTGAGAGACAGAGTGAAGAATGAGAAGCCTAGAATAAAGTTTAATCTAAGGGGTTCTAATTCCATCTCTACCAATTTCAATGGCGAATAATGGTATGTAAAATTATATTTGAATTCTTAAGGTGTATTATTATATTCAAGATCTTGACAATTAAAGTTATTTCGGTATGATAATTTTTTTTTATTAAAGTCTAACAGTTAGTATCAAAGCCATATTTTGAATATATGCATCTTAGAATACAATTTTATCTCGAATATTTTGTGCACTGTCGGAGATCCCTTCGATGTAAATTTCTGCGTATGATTCACCACATATATACCGTTTGGATCAACGAGTTGTAAAGTGATAGTAATGTATAAATTATAAATACTCAATTAGGAGAATTATTTGGTTTAAAGACACAAAGGAAATCTTTTTGGTAATAAGGACATTATTCAATAAGTTAATTTGGAATAGGTCATTTGACCAGTTGACCACATATTTTTGGGACATATTTACCCTTATTTGTATTTGTCATTTTCATTTCTCTTTCTCTCTCTCTCTCTCTCAACAACATCACCGACCACCACCAACCGAGACCACCGCCGTCGCCGGGGACCTTCGTCGTCGGCACCACCACTATCGTCGGCATCTCTTCTCCATCGCCGATCAATGGCGATGTTGTCCTCATCACCAGCAGTGTCATCGCTCACCACCACCATTGTACACCATCCCCGTCGCACACCTCAACCATCTCCGAGCCAACCACTATCTCCGAGCCAACCACCACCATCTCCGAGCCAGCGGCACCATCGGTCACCACCACCAAAGCGAGCATTTTCACGAGCAGATCCGGCCACTAGTGCACCAATCCACCATCTTCTTCTTCTTCTTCTCCTTTTTTTTAACACATTTTTTTGTGAAATTTATCAAAAAAAGTCAGAAACTTTCTTAACATTTTTTCCCAGACTTTGATATCAACAGTAGTAGTTATTTGATAGATCTCGTTGAGTAGGCTGTAAACATATAGATTTTATGCAAAAAACAAGTTACAGATTGATATGAATGCTCAAATTTGTAAAAAGTTTTTTCAATGTTTGGCAGAACACTTTTTTGTGAAATTTCACAATCTTTGTGAAATTTCACAACTTTTTTTTCTTTTGAAATTTTCACAACTTTTCGGTGCTGGTATGAGAAATTAAATTTCAAAAACTTGTTTTGTGATCATTTCATATTGATGTGGTAGTTTGGTTGTGAAGAGATCGTCAGGTGAGGTCGTGGTGGTGATCAGCAAAGGTTTGGTGTGGCTGTGGTGGTTTCATGAAATTTCACGAACTCTGTGAAATTTCACAACTTTTTTTTGTAATTTCACAAGTTTTTTCGGTGGTATAAGAAATGAACTTTCAGATAGTTGTTTTTAGATTATTGTATGTTGATTTGGTGTTTTGGTTGTGAATGAGGTCAATCAGGTGAGGTGGTGGTGGTTGGTGGAGGCTTAAGGTCGTGATGGTGGTTGTCAGAGCTCAGGCGAGGTCGCCGGAGCTCAGGCGAGGTGATGGTAGTGGTCGCTGGAGGTCAGGCGAGGTCGCCAGAGATGCAGGGGGTGAAACTCTTTTGGTGTAGACCAATATTGGGGTAGATTTGTCAAAATACCAAGGAGTGTACCTTCTCCCAAATATTTTTACTAGTTATACCTGAACCACTATACTTTCCTTAATTTGGATTAATTGCTAATTGCCCCTAAATTACATTGTCGGTTTTGGAATCAATCGGGGAAATACATGGAATACATGTACATTTGATTAGAGTCTTCCGCAAGTAAAAGTGTTTCTCGAACCACGTGTAAAATTAACATCTTATTTTTCCAGATTCTTATATAACTAGACGATAACCCATGCTATACACGGGCTATTTTTAAACATTTTACGAGGTAGCTAAATTAATATTTATTATTGCATGAAAATTATTAAATATTAATATTTGTTATTGCATGAAAATTATTAAATTTAATATTATTAGTGGTAGTCGTAACATATACCACAATAGTTGACTATGTTCTTATCTTCTACGATAAAAGCTCCAACTTTTTTTAGCTTAACAAACCTCTAATTCAAAAAAAAAAATTTAAAGCTATGAAAAAAGTGCATGGGTATTTGTTTTAAAAGATTAAAGTTACTGCAATATAATAGTTGTCTTCCTATCAAAATATATACATGTATAATAGTTGTGTCCAATGAATTAGATCACCATTTGGAGTTAAAAGGTTTTATAAATTCTAATTTAAAATATTGTTAATAGAATTTTTATGTGTTATGAAACAAAAAGGAAAAATACAAAATTAGGAAATGTTATGTGGTTGAGCAATACAGCAGCATGCCCTTCCAAGAATACTGATTTTTTGCTTTTCTGAATAAAACTTGAGAAAATTGAAAAAACTCAATGGACTTAGAATGATCGGATGAAAAAATAAAGAGAGGAGGAAAACAACACTTGATACAAAGAATCACCTTTAACATACCAAACAATCCCTTATCAACAGATCTCAATTCCAATTCATTGCTTTCAAGGAAATGGACTACTTTAACTTATGGAATAAAATAATAATGCATAGTACTTAATCCGTGCATGGATTGAGGATGTAGGAGACATGAACTACTGATGTTTTTCGAATATAAAAATGTAAGGTGTAAGAGGAAGAGACAGATGCAGTACCAATTGGAAATTGAAAAGGCATCTACTGAATTGAGTAAATTGGCAAGGGAGTATATAATTAAAGCATTTTGTATCTATTAGATGGAGAGATTTATTAGGCCAGGAGAGAGAAAGTGGGATAGTAATTACAAGAGATATCTGTAAAAGAAATGAAAAAAAATAGTAAATTTAGAAAATTCTATGAGGAAAAAAGAAAAACACACAAAATGCCAAGTGGCACGTTGTGGAGAAGCTTTTGGCTTTGAAATTTAGATATGCATATAACAAGAACCCGTGCTATGCACGGGTTGTTTAAAAGAAAAAAATTTAAATTTCAGATTATTTGCGACTAAATATTAGCAGTGACTGTAGTGTATGCATAGCTTTTTCCAATTAAGCATCAACTTCCAGAACAATCACAATTGCAAACCTTCTCTTAAAAACTCAGAAAAGATAAGGAGAATACTTAAAGTATATATAGGGGGAAACAAAAAAAGGAGAGTGAGTAATAATATTAAGCACTTAATGGGTACATGTATATCTCCCCATTTCCTATACATGAACTTCACTAAATAAATATATGTATAAGGGGTTTTGTTCACTAAATACGTACATGTATAATGCTAAATACACTTATAGAATATTGTGTGCAATATATTTTAATCAAAAACAAATTAATACTATCTCCCTAACTCTTACACATGAACTTTACTAAATACATACATGTATAATGGTAAAATACGTTTCTAGAAAAATGTATGCAATGTAGTTAATGAAAAACCAAATTCATGTTCACTAAATACATACATGTATAATGCTAAATACATTTGTTTTTTGTAGATAGGCTTTTTGGTTTATTCAAAAGTATTTATAGAAAAATGTGTGCAACATATATAATCAAAAAATAAATTAATGTTATCTCCCTAACTACTATGCATGAACTTTACTAAATACATACATATGTATAATGGTAAATACATTTCTAGAAAGATGTGTACAATGTACTTAATTAAAAAACAAATTCATGTTTACTAAATACATATCTATACGAAAAATCACCATAGAGGGCGCCCTCTCTCTATTAAAGAGAGGGCCTCTGTTTTGGCCATTGGGTCGTGTTTAAAAACTGTGAAATGACAAAACTGTCATTAATGAAAACACGATCCGACGGTCAAAACAGAAGTCCTCTCTTTAATAAAGAAAGGGCACCCTCTTTAGAGCTTGACTGCATATCTATATAATGCTAAATACATTTGTTTTAATTTTTGAAGAGAGGGTTTTAGGTTTATGGAAAAGCCTTTTGTAATTAATATTCTTATCTACTGAAAATGTCAAGAATTTACTCTATTATATTAATTATTATTTTTATTATTATATTATATTGTATATTGGAAAAGATGGAGAGACTTTGCCCCTTTAATTTGTGGAATATAAAAAGGAAAAAAAGAAAGAAAAATAGAGAGGGATGCCACGTAGGCAGTAAGAAAAATAGAGAGGGCTACCACGTGGCATAGCTCATAGGAAAGGGAAATAGTTCTGCTTTTAATATTAGTATAGATGTTTTCTATAGAATCGGTTTTTGGCTCTAACTTGGTGTTAGACGTGTTAAATAGAGAGGATTAAAGAATACAAATTGTATTGTATTGATGATGTATGACTATACAATAGAGAGCCTCTTTATATAGGCTAGACAACAAAGTAAGAAAAGGAAAGAGATAGTACATCCTAGGGTAGTACAATAGTACAATGTAGTACACAGAGAATCTAGACTAAATCAAGTATATTATTCTAACATCCCCCCTCAAACTCAAGGTGGTAAGATTGAAACCAACTTGAGTTTGGAAACTAAATCCTGAAGACGACCAGGAAGGTGAGCCTTAGTGAAGATGTCAGCAGTCTGATCGACAGAGAAAACAGGGTCAAGACAAATGGTGCCCTGAGTGAGATGATGTCGCACAAAATGGAAATCGAACTCAATATGTTTCGTGCGCTCGTGAATGACATCATTACGAGCAATCTGAATAGCACTCTGATTGTCGCAGGAAATACTAGTTGCAGTGGAGTGGGTAACTCCCATGTCTTCTAGTAACCATCTGAGCCAGAGGAGTTCCTGAGTGGCATCGGCTAGAGCACGATATTCTGCTTCTGTACTTGACCGAGCAACAATAATTTGCTTTTTACTACGCCAAGAGATAAGTGAATTACCAAGAAAGAAACAGTACCCGATAGTGGAACGTCGATCAGTGGGATCTCCTGCCCAATCGGCATCTGAATATCCACAAAGATCAAGTGTAGAGTGGGCAGAGAAATGTAGACTGTGAAACATGGTGCCCTTGATGTAGCGAAGAATACGAAGTACAGCTGCATAATGAGTTGATCTGGGAGCTGCAAGAAACTGGCTAACAATATAAACTGCATATGTAATATCAGGCCGGGTGACTGTGAGATAGACAAGACTCCCAACCAACTAACGATACAAAGTGGGATCTTCTAGAAGAGTACCGTCCATTGGTGTAAGCTTAGAATTGAGTTCGAGAGGAGTAGGACTGGTTTTGTTGTCGGTCAGTCCTGCACGGGCGATAAGATCAGAAGAATACTTAGCTTGAGAAAGGGAGTATCCGTCTGAGTTGGATGTAATCTCCAGGCCCAAGAAATAACTGAGTTTTCCAAGATCCTTCATTTCAACACGCTGACTGAGATAGGACTTGAGATCAGAGATGCCGGACAAGTCATCCCCTGTGATGATCATGTCATCTACATTTAGAAGTAGAAGAATTGTACCTTGATCTGTCTTACAAATGAAGAGAGCAGAGTCATGAGAACTTGAAGTGAAACCAAAACCTTCAATGATGGTGCTAAATTTGGCAAACCATGCTCTGGGAGCTTGTTTAAGGCCATAGAGAGCCCGACAAAGCTTGTAGACCTTATTAGAAGGATGCTGATAACCAGGTGGAGGACGCATATAAACTTCTTTAGTGAGATCACCATTAAGGAATGCATTTTTGACATCCATCTAAAATAATTTCCAACGGCGAATTGCAGCAACAGCAATTAGGCTTCGGACTGAAGTAAGACGGGCTACTGGTGCGAATGTCTCCTCATAGTCAATCCCATACTCCTGTGTAAAACCCCGACAACTAGACGGGCCTTGTAATGATCGATGGACTCATCAGAATGTGTTTTAATTTTATAGACCCATTTGCACCCCATTGCATTCTTTCCATCGGGTAGATCAACTAATTCCCATGTGTGATTCTGTTCCAGTGCCTGCAGTTCATCATCCATTGCTTTCTGCCAAAGAGGGTTAGATCTTGCCTCATGGTAGGAATGAGGCTCATGCTGAAAAAGAATGGTGGAAAGAACAACATAATCACGAAGACGAGTAGGTTGAGTTTTTACCCGATCACTGCGTCTAGGAAGGGAATCAGATGTTGGTGTAGACCCATCAGACGAAGAAGGCAGCTCAGGAGGGACCACAGTGGATGACTTAGATAACTCATCAGTAGATGTATGAGGTAGAATTGAAGGTGTATCTTGTGATAGAGGAACATGAGGAGTATCATTAGGTGTGGCTGTATCGAATGTCTCAGGAAATAATTCAACCGAGGGATTAGTAAAGAAGTGAAGAGTACTGGAAGGGGCAAGGTGAAATTGAGACATTGACGAAAACATCTTGTGTTCCCAGAAAATAACATGGCGAGACACACGAAGACGTTTAGAAATAGGATCTCAACATCGATAGCCTTTGTGTTCAATACCATAACCCAAGAAACAACATAACCGAGATCGTGATTCAAGTTTGGTATGTTCATGCGGTTGGAGTAAGACAAAGCAAGCACACCCGAAAATCTTAAGAGTATTGTAGTCAGGGTCATGACCATGAAGACGCTCATAAGGTGATTGGTTGTTGATCACAGGGGAGGGGACACGATTCATGGTATAAATTGCTGTGAGAGCAGCTTTACCCCAAAATCATTCAGGACATGATGCAGATACAAGGAGGGCACGAACAGTGTTGAGTATATGTCTGTGTTTACGCTCACCACGCCTGTTTTGTTGGGATGTACCAGGACAGGAACGATGAGGTAGTGTACCATTTTGGTGAAGGAATTGGAGAACACTAGAATCTGTGTATTCTGCAGCATTGTCTGCACGAAATACTTTTATATGAAGGGAAAATTGGGTTTTAACCATATTAGCAAAATTGAAGTATAATTGAGGTAATTCAGACTGATTATTCATGAGATATAACCAGGTGTACCTAGAATAATCATCAACAAAAATGACATAATACCTTGCTCCCCCCATAGTGGAAGTGGGAGAAGGTCCCCAAACATCAGAATGTATCAAATCAAACGGTGCAGATGAAATAGAGTTACTTTTATTAAAAGGCAATGCCAATTGTTTAGCAAGTTGGCAAGAAAGACAATCAAAATGCTCATTATTGATGGATCCTAATTGACCCCTAGATACTAGAATTTGTAGAGGACTAGTAGAAGCGTGTCCCAAGCGGTTGTGCCAGGTGCTGAGAGATGGAGTGGATGTGACAGAGGCTGCAGTTTGAGTGGTTAACGAAAAATGAGGCGGTATGTGAAGACTGATGAGCTCAGAGAGTCGTCCAACTTTACGGCCTATCCCAAAAGTCCGTCCCATCTTTGGATCCTGCACACAACAACCAGAGGAAGAAAAAACAACAGTGAGACCAGATTCACAAAGTTGACCAACAGATATGAGATTCAAGGTAAGTTTAGGAATGAAATAGGTATCTGGAAGGGTTGTGTGAGAAGTTGAAATGCTACCGACATGATTCACAGACATGTGGGAACCATTAACAGTGTGAATAGTTGGTGTTTGATGGGCCAAATGTTTAGTTGAGAAAATGGTGTGATCAGAGGCCATGTGATTACAACAGGCAGAGTCAAAGAACCAGGAAGAATTACCTGAGGTGACAGACATAGCAGTAGAGGGTGTATTACTAGAGTGGGCAAGAACTTGTTTGAGGAGATCCTCGAGATGAGCAACAGAGAAGCCTTCTTCGATAGGTACAGCGGATGATAGACTTTCGGCAGTTGTAGCAACAGATTTGGATGGACCTCTATGGGACGTAGTGCTAGATTTGGAAGAACCTCCTCGGGACATATTGTTGTTGGAATTTCTATTGGGATTCCTGAAGCAGTCGCTTTGAAAGTGACCCAGGCCTAGTTTCTTGCAGTACTTATAAACACGAGTGGGACAATTCAAGAGAATATGTCCAGGCAACTTACAATAGTTGCAGTGTTATTCAGAAGAGACAGGCTGGTTATTTTTGAAATGAGAGAGAGATCCTTTGTGAACAGCAAGAACCGTGTCAGTAGAAGGAGACTTGCGAGTGGCAAGACAGGTTTCCTCAAAGAGAAGCTCAGAGACAGCTTGTTCCAAGGTGGGTAGAGGGCTACGGCGAAGAAGAGAGGCACAGACATGCTCAAAGTCATCTCTGAGGGCCATCAAGAAGAGTATCAGACGTTGTTTATCCTTGTATTGGTAGAATCTTTCTGCATCAGAGGAATTGGCCCATGTGGGCTCAGATGGAGTTAGTTGATCCCAGATGTAGTACATATCCAAGAAAAAATTATTGATGGATTGTCCAGGTTGTTGGCGCATATGTTGAAGATTGCTAAGAAGTTGATACTGATGAGCCAGATCAGCAGTGGTATAATGGTGCTCTAGTAAATCCCAGACAGATTTGGCCAAAGAGAATCTACCAAACTGGTGGTGGATAGAACTGATAGATGTATTCCGAAACCAGGTAATGATTTGATGATTTTTGCTATCCCAATCTTCTAGTCGCTCCAGATATGTAGCTTCTGGTTAATCTTTTATTGGCTTAGGTTCAGAGATATCACCAGTTACATAACGCCAAAGTTTTCGGCCTTTCAGGAAACTGGACATGGCTTTGCCCAAAGACTAAAATTTGGGCCATCAAGGGTAGTTCCAATAGGTTGAGAGGTGTCCATGCGGTCCATAGAGTGAAGGGTTGATGGATTGGACCGGGTAAAGGGGTTGAATAAACCAGGTAGGGTCTGAGTTTAGAATAAAATGGGTCGGGTTTAGGGTTATGAAACGTTGGGCGGCGGATTTGATGATAGAGGTCGGTGGGTTGGCGGTTCTTGGTCTTGATGATGGAATTCGGTGGAGGCAGGATGAGATTGTGTTAGTTGGATTGGATATGATGATTGGGTTGATGATGGAGGTCGGTGTGGCAGTATGAGGGTTGGTGATGGAGATGAATATGCTGTGGGAGGCTGTGGGTATGCTAGTAGCAGTGGTGAGTGGTGACTAATGGTTGACTTGTTGACTTGAGTGTAGGCGATAGGATCGACTAATGATGGGGTCGGCTAATGATGCAACGGCTTGAGATGAATGATGCAGCGGCTTGGGTTGATGATGATAATGATGCTTTGGCTTGGGTTGATGATGATAGTGAAGATTCTGATGGGTCAGGATGTTTGGGAGTGGCGTGTGATGATATGGCAAAAAAATATGGTGTGTAATGATGAGTCAATGGTGATCAGAAAGTTATAGTGAGATATGGTATGAGTCGTGTGACAGGTGTTGGGAAGAAGGTCACCAGGATGATGGCTTTGATACCATGTTAAATAGAGAGGATTAGAGAATACAAATTGTATTGTATTGATGATGTATGACTATACAATAGAGAGCCTCTTTATATAGGCTAGACAACAAAGTAAGAAAAGGAAAGAGATAGTACATCCTAGGGTAGTACAATAGTACAATATAGTACACAGAGAATCTAGACTAAATCAAGTATATTATTCTAACAAGACGTACACCAAATGTGATTCAAATTCATTTGGTCCTTTTAGATTATAAATCATGATTGGGTTGTTGTGCATAATACTAGATCATGAACATTATTAAATTAATTAATATCTAGATTATTCACACCAATTAATATCTCGATTATTCATACCAATTTTGGGATATATGATACTCAGGTTGGTTATCAATTCTTAATTTGTTTCACAAATCTTATTGTGTTGTGATTTGTATATTGGTTGAAACATATAGTTCAAGATTTCATTTGTTTCATATGAAATTAAGAGTTACTGTTAATTTTGTCATTGAAAAGATTTTAATCACATAAAAGAATATTTAATATTTAATATTTTTATTATAAAAGTGCTTAAGTAAATAAATGATAATTTTAGCAATTAAATAATAACTCTAATAAAAGTGATAGAGAATGTACAATTTTAGAGTTATTGATCAAAGTAGTCATTGAACAAAAAATTCAATTACATAAAAAAAATTAGAAATTACTATTATTTCATTAAATTAGTAATTGAATTAGTAAATGATGACTTTAGCAATTACTCCATCCATCCCATTTTATGTGTCACTCTTGGGTAATCCAACTATTAAAGGGGACAAAAAGAATCTATACCTACTTTTCACAATTGCCCATAATAATTGTACTTTCTTTTTTTGTTTTGTTTTGTTTTGGTGTTGGTTACAAGGAAGGGTAGTTTGGAAAACTAAGTAAAATTTGCATACTAATTTAGGAAAGTGGATAACAATTTTGGGACATCCCAAAAAGGAAAGGGGGAATCCAACTATTTAAGGGGATAAAAAGAATCTACACCTACTTTCCACAATTATTCATAATCATTGCACTTTCTTTTTTTTGTTTTGTTTTGGTGGTGATTGCAAGGAAGGGTATTTTGGAAAACTATACAAAATTTGCATACTAATTTAGGAAAGTAGACAATTATTTTGGGACATCCCAAAAAGGAAAGGGGGACACATAAAATGGAACGAAGGGAGTAAATAAATAACTCGATCTAATAAAAGGTCAGAGAATATTGTTGGTTAATTTTATTTTCATATAGGGTTTATTAACTTGGTAGTTGTCAAAGTGACTTAGGTTAGTGAATTTTATGAATATAAAACTACATTAAAGATAAGTTAAATAAGGGTGACATAAAAGACAATAATATTCTCAGTGGTAGTCATAGTTGGGAGATTAGGGCTAGCCCAAAGAAGAGTAACTTTCAACTAACTATGAACTGGATAGGGTAATGTAATTTGTGTTACTTAGTAGTGAATAATTGGATACCCAAAGGTAACATGACTAACTATTAGGTGACATAAATTACATTAGACCTATATAGGTGATAATATTTTGCACTTATAGAGTGGACACTAGATATGCTACGGTTTCGCCCAAAGGAGAAACTATAGTGATGTCAATAGTTCATCTGTTTAGAATTTATAATTCTATATTAAAGATCGACTCAAGGTCTTAACGGTGAGCATTGTCCTATTTCAGTGATTGTTCCCACTTCATTGCACTCTCATGCATCTAGCATTCCAACTCTTAATGAGTCAAAATTTTCAGAATAGTATGAACAAGTCCAATTCACATCAGGTGTGTTAGATCTTGACATGGCACTTTTGGTTGACAAACCTGAGGAAGTTACTGCTGACAGTACTGCAGTACACGTTGACACAATGAAAGCCAAGGAAAGATCAAACAGACTCAATCTTATGTTTATGAGGATGTCCATGGCTAATAATATCAAGACTTCTCTCCCTCAAACTAATAGCGTATTGGAACTCTTGACTACTATCAAAGAACGTTTTAAATCATCAAACAAGTCACTAGCAGCCATACTTATGGTAGAATTAATTAGTGTTAAATATGATGGTAATAGAGAAGTTCAGGAACATATCTTCTATATGATTGACAAAGCTGCAAAACTACGAGCACTAGGAATACAGGTGGATGAAACCTTCTTAGTACAGTTTATTCTCAACTCACTCCCTCTTCAGTTCGGCCCATTCAAAATTCACTATAATACTCATAATGACAAGTAGAATTTGAATGAGCTGACTAGTATGTGTATTCAAGAGGAACTGAGATTAAGGAAAGAAGGACCCCACTCTGTGCTGGTTGTAACTCAAGGAGCTAAAATGAAAGGAAAATTTGTGAAAGGAAAGAGAATTCCACCAAAGAAAGGAGATGGAACTGGGAAAAGTAGCCAGGGCCATGGAAAGTTTATTGTCACATGTTACTTTTGTTGCAAGAAAGGACATGTGAAGAAGGATTGCAGCAAGCGTAAAGCTTTGTTCGAAAAGAAATGTATCAATCTTTCTTTTATATGTTATGAATCAAATCTTGTTGAAGTTCCTTCTAATACTTGGTGGATTGATTCTTGGGCCTCAACTCACATAACAAATTCAATGCAGGGATTCCTTACAACCCGAAACCCGAAGAAAAGTGAACGATTGGTCTATATGGGGAACCATCTTAAAGCGGAAGTGGTAGCTATTGGAATCTATCGCCTACTCCTTAAGATGGGTCATTAGATGGATCTTATGGACACTCTTTATGTTCCTTCGATTTCTAGGAATTTAGTTTCTCTATCTAGATTAGATGTTGCTGGATATTCTGTTTTTATTTGGTTGTGAGAAACTCAATTTAATGTTTAATTCTATTATGGTTGGTTCTGGAATTTTATGTGATGGTTTATATAAAATTTCCTTGAATCATGAGTTTGCACAATCGTTAATAGTCTTGCATTCGAATGTTGGTTCAAAACGTGGCCTAATTAATGAAAACTCTTCAATCTTGTGGCATAAATGACTGGGGCATATCTCCAGGGGAATTGAGAGATTGGTGAAGACTGGAATTTTGGATAACCTAGACTTCATTGATTTTGAAGTATGTATGGATTGCATTAAGTGAAAGCATACCAAACAGACTAAGAAAGGTACCACAAGAAGTACTAAGCTTCCTGAGAGAATTCATACAGATATTTGTGGACCAATCTCCATTCCATGTTTTGCTGGAGAAAAGTATTTTATCACCTTTATAGATGATTTTTCTCGCTATGGTTATGTATATCTAATACATGAAAAGTCTCAGGCCGTTGACATCCTTGAGGTGTTCATTACTGAGGTCAAGAGACAGTTAGATAGAAAGGATAAAATAGTGAGGTCTGATCAAGGTAGTGAGTTCTATGGTAGATATGATGAGACGGGTCAAAATCCTGGCCCATTTTCCAAATTTCTTGAAAAGCATGGCATTTTTTCTTAATACACAATGCCAGGTACGCCACAGGAAATGGAGTTGCTGAAAGGCGTAATCGTACTCTTTTGGATATAGTTAGGAGTATGATGAGTTTTTCAACTGTACCTGATTCATTGTGGGGTGAAGCAGTAAAGACTGCAATGTATACTTTGAACAAGGTTCCTAGTAAGGTAGTCCCAACAACTCCTTTCGAGTTGTGGACTGGTAGGAAGCCTAGTTTGAGGCATTTACATGTTTGGGGTTGTCCAGCAGAAGCAAGAATTTTTAATCCACGTGAGAAAAGTTAGATTCAAGGACAATATCTGGATAATTCGTTGGTTATCCGAATAAGTCCAAAGGGAACAAATTTTATTGTCCTCACTATAGTACGAGGATTGTGGAAACTGATAATGCCAAAGTCTTAGAGAATGGCAAAGTTATTGGGAGTGCTGAATCAAGAAAGGTAAATCTCGAGGAAATAAGAGTGGATATCCCACTACCCTTTCCTTCTCGAGAAATTATTGTTCCTCGAGTCATTCAACCAGTTGAGGGAAATGAACAACTTAATTGAAATGATTTACCACTTCATGAGGATATTGCCATTAAAATTAATGTAGTACCACCACAAACCGGCAGTTCTGAGGAGATCTCAAAGGGAAAGGAGACGTGCCATTTCAGATGATAAGGTGGTGTATCTACAAGAATCTGATTTTGATATTGGGATTAACAAGGATCCGGTTTCATTTTCACAAGCCATAGAAAGTGATAATTCTAGTAAATGGATCAATGTTATGAATGAACAGTTAAAATTAATGTGCCAGAATGGTGTCTGGAATCTCGTCGAATTGCCTAGTAATTGTAAGAAAGTAGACCGTAAATGGGTCTTTAAGACCAAGCACGATGCTAAAGGCAATATTGGGAGATATAAGGCCGGACTTGTGGCTAAAGGTTTCACTCAGAAAGAGGGCATTGATTATAGAGAGACCTTCTCTCTGGTATCTTAGAAGGACTCACTTAGAATTATCATGGCACTTGTAGCTCATTATGATCTACAGTTACATCAAATGGATGTGAAAATTGCCTTTTTGAATAGAAATTTGGATGTGGATAGCTACATGGAACAACCTAAAAGGCTTGCAAAGAAAGGAAAAGAACATTTGGCTTACAAATTAAAGAAATCCATTTACAGTCTTAAACATGTCACACCCGTCCCCAGAAAATATAATTGTTTTAAAATGCATAAATGATTTTAAAGGATTATCAATGTTATTTGATAATGGTGGATGGAGTTGACTGTGGTTCAACAGTGGGTGTCAATCGAGGACACGGTAATTGGTAATCCATGAAGCATTATCATGACTTAAATGACATTTATGCTATTAAATAATATTTGACATAATCTGGTATTTGTGAATAGTAATTATACCTATTTTGTATAATTTCTGGTAGTTTTGATCTCGACTTAGAGCATTTTGAATACTTTGGTGAGAACGTGAGTGATACATTGCATAAAAGGAAGGTTATCTAGAAATTTCACGAGAATAGTTTTTGAAATGTGATTTCAGACCCAAACGGAACTTAGATGAAAACATTTGTAATTTATCGATATTCACTCGTGAAGTAATAAATTGGACGTGTGCGATGTTTTGGAGGATAATTAGAAGATTTAAGAACTCGTTGGGAGGTAAGCGTAATTTTCGAAAGTGTTGCCTATATATAGAACACATGAGATATTTGGCATAAAAACTTTTCAAAAGCAAATATCTAGGGAGGGAGAGAGAGAGAGAGAGAGAGAGAGAGAGAGAGAGAGAGAGAGAGAGAGAGAAGGAGATTTGATCGAGCTTCACGACACAAATCGACGACTTTGCGTTCGTCAGTTTTTTTTCCAAATTTTAGATTTGAACTCCTCGAGGTAAGGGCTTTATTTTGATACCTCTTAGGCCTTGTTTGACTTAGTTTTTCAAAAATCTAATTGTATGAATGTTGGGAAAAGCCAAGTATAACATACAGGAATCGCGTATAATCGGAGATCTGATGGTTAATCGGGCCTCTAGTTAATCCTTCAAAGTTATAGGGTGTTAGCACGAACTATGAATTCTAGATCTGCGTTTATCAGAAATTTACATGTTTTAAATATCGGACTTGATATTTTGGATCCAGGCAAAATTCATGTATTAATTAGGTGTTACTTACGCACATGAAAATGCAATAAAAGCACGTATAAATGTTTATGTGAGCATGCTATGTGTCTACTTGGGTCAAAGGGGGGTTTGGTGCAATTCTATCCGGGGGTAAGCTCCTCGAAGTTTGAGGATTATGACATCGATAGTCGTTGTTTTTGGTATGGATGAAGGCCCAACCAGGACACGATGCATGGTATGGAGGAAGGACCAATCAGAGCACGGGTGTCACGCCCCGACGTAGCATAAATATGGAAAGCATTTAATTTCCTTTATGGACCCGTAGGTCGCGACAGTTTGAAGGATCGATTCCGTCCCAAACGTCGAACAACATATTAACATAAATCAGAGTAGAGTAATCAAGGCTTACAAAATTTTACCAAATTTAATGATTATTAAAGCACGGGAACAACAATAATGACATTTGTAAACTTTAATTCATATTTCATGTGACCGTGTATGAAAACATTGCACCCCCTCATCTTACCGACTCTTTTCTCTCGACCACACACCAACCAACTCTCTCTCACACCAGTATCTTTGAAATACTCCGATAACCACACTTTAGCACAGGGGTACCAGGGAGTGTCCAGTTTGCCTCACACTTTAGTACGGGGTACCAGGGAGTGTCCAATGCCTAACACTTTAGTACCTAATCCGCCTCGCAAATACCGGAGAAAACCTCACGCAGTATTCAGACTCGGGTACCAGGGAGTGTCCGTAGGTCACACTTTAGCACTACCATGGGTGCCAGGGAATGTCCAAGTTCGGCGTACACACTTTAGCGCTACCATGGGCACCAGGGAGTGTCCAATTTTGCCACCGTTGCATTTCAAAGACACTCTAGCCGCAATCTCAAAAACATCACACTTTGGTACACAATTACCAGGGAGTGTCCACAACACTATCTCAACCACATACTCTTTTCCACACTGACCAACACTCACCATGCATTTACAACTGACTCCATATGAATGACATGTGACTTAATACAGAAATATAAAGTACTGGGAATGATAACCATGGATATATGAGAAGAAATCAAATCTTATATAAAACAACTAGTGAATTCTTCAAAGAATGCTTTAATCTACTTTTATCGCTACTAGAACACAAGTAGGTCTACTTTGAAGTACTGCCCTCAAAAATGAGTTATAATTTGTGTACATGAATTACATATCAAAAGAAAGGTCTTTGAGTCTAGTTTCCAACGCTTCAAATCGTGCGCGTTTTCGAGTTTCCTAGAGGAAGTTATGGGCGTTTTACTAAAAGTCGTCAGTGCTGAAAAATGTCAATCGATTGACAAAAGTGTCAATTGATTGGAACCCATATCAATCGATTGGAACATATACCAATCGATTGGCATCAGCAGTTTCTCCCCTATTACGAATTTAGAGCTTGTTTTTTGACCCATTTTCAAATTCGAATGTAACCATGACTTGTAATATATGGTTCTCTCCATTTTTCTGCAAGGATCATGAATACACGATCGGTTTTAACTAATTTCAACCGTAGCTCTCGGATTTTACGAAAAATTGGGAGGTGACAAAATTTCATTTTTAATATACGTCGCGATATGAATGAATTAGGCTCTATAACTTAAACCATAGCCTCTATGTACCATAATCTTTCAATTTTATCTCTAAAAATAGATTTTGGTTGAGTTTGAAAAATCACCATTTTTGAGCTTGAGCTTCCATGGAGAAATTAACAATGGTGATTCTACCATAGACTATTACCACAGCAAATAAGCATGAAATTTACATTCTAGGTGAGTTTAGAATACTCACTGAGATTGATAGAGTAGAGATTGTTGAGAAAGAAAATCAAATAAGGAGTCCCAAGCTCAAGCTTTGGCTATGGAGTGAAGCTTTCTCTCTCTAAACTATTTTTTAATAATCATCTTCTCTCTCTGTGTGTATCACTCTCCTTACTCTCTGTTGTAAATCCCAGCTTGTGATAATGTGTGTATATATATAAAAATCTAATACTTGGAGGCCAAGAACCACCCCCAATACTCAACAAATGGATTTAGTTTTTCAAATTACTAATTAGGAGATGTGTATATACGTATATGATTTACATATATAGATTATAAGACTCTTTGATGAAGCTAAAGGTCAAGTATAGGTTATAGGAGCCATATGAAGTTGTTTGGTAAAATCAGCTTATGGTCACACCTTAACACACACACCTAAAGTGTTGGCAAACAAAGCATAAACAACTAGCTTAGGAATCATTTATCTTGTTTTGGAAAACAACTCATGACACTACGTTAACACATACACAAAATGCATTTCCAAACATGGCACAAGCAATGATTAGTTTCCATAAATGGAAAAATAAAGCAAAAGTCTAATCTAGCTTTATGTCAATTCCAAAAATCTGTGTAAGTTCAACGCGGCGCGGACAGTTTTGAACATAAACTGGTATTTTCGTGGAGCGGTGATCAGCACAAAAATACAAAAAAATCACTTTAACGTGAGAAACGATTTTTTGATTTTATAAAAATACTGTTTGAGTCAAAAGAAATTATTTCCACCGTTTTGAAATACAGTTTTGAAATCCAACACAGGTATAACTAAATTTTATAAAATTGCAGTTTGACCCCAAAAAGAATTTGGACATGAAACAACACAAGAAGTAAAATCTAGAACATGAGAATTTTAAATTGAAATCAATAATACAGGTGCCACTGAGTTTATGAAAAAAAATCGCATTTTGACCCCAAAAGAAATTCCAATATGCAATAAAACAAGTAGCCAGATTTAACATATGAGAATTGTAATTAGAATAAAAGCAAACAATACAAATTAAATTTAAATGTGACAATGCAAATATGAATAATTAAGTGAAAATGCAGGTTGCTACAATGGGGTGCGTGGAACAGGAAGGCCTTCAACGGCATCAGTTTCATTTACCGGATAGAAGCGTGCCACTCTCCCTAGAGACTATTTGATGTGTTTAAATGTTTTAAAGCATGAATTGTCATATAAGCATATGTTTATAATTATGCACTCAGCATATAGCTGAGCAATGGAGCTTTACTCCATTATAGGTAATACGAAAAGAGGAAAGAAGAAATGGGAAGAGTGAGGCCGATGGGAAGACGGGATCACTCTTGGTCATGTTTTGTTTTCCTTTTCATACGTTGTAATAAGAACTTTTGAATTCATAACATGTTGTAATTGAATCTTGGAAAGGATTGATAGTATTGCAAACCGTAGTAAAACTCTTGTAATTATGTTTGGAATCGTTGAATTATAGTGGTGGATGTGTTGGTTATTGAGTTTGGAATAACCATAGATTGGAATCTGCAAAATGCTTATAATTGAGGTAAATCAGGCGATTGGTTCTGGGAAATAGTCGACTAGAGACTGTTTTGATCTAGCTACTGCCCCAGAATACTGAAAAATAGTCGACTGAGTCCCCGACACAGTCGAATGGATTATTGATGGAAATGTTGTTTTAGTTCTATAAAAGAAACAGTCGACTGGGTGGGAGACCACAGTCGAATGGATTTTGGTTTAAAAATTAATTTTCTGAGTCAGTCGATGGGAAGGTAACAGTCGACTGAGATTTTGAGGCCACAGTCGACTGGGTCCTCGACACAGTCAATCGGACAAATTGCTGGAATTTCAAGCTCTCTGTATCTTGCATTTCCAGTCAACCAGACCCTAATCAGTCGGCTAGATTGCTGGTTTTCAAATAGGATGATTCTTTAGGTGTTTTCAAATGTGCCAAACTTTTTGTAATTCCAATTTTCAAGGATTTTACTTATGTTTTCTGCTGCTATTTATACTTTAATTGAATTGAATGAGCCTTGGTCGTGTGCCACATGTCCTATTTCTATGCGTAGCGGGATGGGTCATGACATTTAGTGGTATCAGAGCCATAGGCAACAAAACTTTGGGAGCGTTCGACGACGAGTGGATCGTTAAGTGTTTCAATACATATTCTAGATTACATCCATACATTATAGAGGTGTTTGATGCATATGGTATGTTATTATATATACATGTTAATAAATTTGTCATACATGTATAGTATTTATGCATTTGGGAATCGATGGAATCATACGGAGGTAGAGCTGTGTGATGACATGAGGTTTACCATGCGTTATGATAGACCTGGTGTGGTGACACGAGCAAGAAGTGATATCTTGGTATGTAATGAGGAACAATTGAATTTCTAAATGAAATAAAGTGATTTTTTATTAAAACGGTGAATATTTTAAACGATAGTGACGAGTGTCCTTTGGGGGATCTAACCGAGAATGGAGTTTGTGTAGTGAGCATCAGAGGAGATTTCCTTATGGTTCATAATGAGAATGAAAGTGATTGTTCGTAGTTGAGTTTGGGATGGGGATTGATTGATCAGAGTTCCGCTTCAGACATGGGTTAAATGTCCTGACGTGAGATAACAGAGATGAACAGTTGGGTTTGATGACGGAAAGATAGTCCAGCAACATGTATTGCTCGTGTATGGGATAGGTGAGGAATTTCTCACCTTATCTTACAGTATTAACCTATGATATGATCGCATGGGTTATCTTATGGTTTTCTCTTATGGTGTATGTTAGGTAGTTGAAGAATCTTTCAACTTATTGTACGGTATATGGGATGATTGAATGGTTGATGAATCTCTCAACCTATCTTACGACATGTATTATGGATGTTGAAGGATCTTCCAACATATTGTACGGTGTTTAAGATGTTGGATGGTTAGGAATCTCTCAACCTATCTTACGGCACATATTGTGGTTGTTGAGGGATCTCTCAACTGAACCTGATTTCGAATGGCTGTAGTACCATAGTGGATTTGGACATAGTATAAGGATTAATAACTAGAGCTACCAGATTGATTGTGTATGTGGAAAGTAGTATTTGAGAATTGATCTAAGACAAAGGGTTAAGAATGGAATGATAGAGTATGCGGGAATAGTTGAAACTACAGTTGGCGGAAGCCTAGTTGAGGGTAGACTTCCGGAGCAGTTGTGTAGACTTGATGATTATGTGCTTATGAATGTAACAATAAGGACGATATGGGTCAGAGGAGGAACTGTAGAACTTCTTAATGGAGAATAAATTGACAGAAATGAATAGTAATAAGATTTCCTTGGTGTTTTGAAGTGATTTGTCAGAAGAAATGGAATAAAGGAAGTAAAATAGGAGACTGGAAGTAAAAGATAAGTGTGATTGAGTGAACGTGATAAGAGATTCAGAGGAATCAAGATGATAATTGGATATCATAGAAATAAGAGGATCTTGATAGGGGAACCCTGTAGAAAAGGTTGTTATAATTACAGAGATTAACGAGAGTTGTAGTACGGATGACCTTGAACCCGAACTTTAAATGTATTTCAAAATAAAATAAAAATCTTTTAATGCTTTTAAAACATCGTTGAGTATTTGAAGCAAGTTGTGGTCAATGGGAAGTTAGAGTACAATGAGTATCATGATACTGAACAAGAGCGTTGTGGAAATAGATAAAGAGTAAAGAGACTTTGAGTAAGTCAAGTTAAGGGTGAAAATATGAATTGGGAAGATAAAGCTTTTGATGAGTAAATGAATAGGAGCAGTAAGATTGAGATAAAGACTTGGTAGTACGTTGAGTACATTATCGGATGTAATAGTAGGAATACAAAGCGGCCAGAGGACTATGGTGGATACATTAATGAAATGCTATCTCAGTTGTCCTGGATTCCAACGAGGTTGAAGGATTTTTGAGAATGTCGAATTTCATCCCAAGAAAATTTTAAAGTGTTTAAAGAAAAGAAAATGTATTAAAACATAAATTTTGGTTTAAATGAGAAAAGTAGTAATAGATACATATGAAGAGGTATCAAGTGGACTTTGGGAAGTCAGGTATCATGGAATATATGAGATGGGGTACTTAGCGATCAGAACACATCGGTGTCTGTTGAACGAATGAGTTCTACATGAGCAAATTGTGAACTTGGAAATTCTAAAGTGAAGAGTTAATGAAATATAGTATGTATGAACTCAGTAAGTTGGAGGTGCTGGCATTAAAGGAGTTGCCATGAGTGTTGTTCCAAAAGGAACTTGGCTCTGGTTGAAGTATTGGAATAACCCGAGGTTATGAATAATTTGACGTTTGAATGATCAGGAACTTGATGAGATACGTAAAGTGTGAAGCACTTGAAGAAATAGTTATGAATCGGTTGACATTAGTAACCAGAGTGAGAATGGAGTGACCTTGGGTATTGTCGCGAAAGGTATGTGATTGGAAGTGGATAAGGAATTTATCAAACACAGTGAGACTAGAGTACTTTATGGGAAATTTCAATTACCAGATATGCGGGGATGGTACGGATGCTTTAAACAAATTGGATATTCGGGAACAGTGGATTTGAAATCCAAACAACATAAATAAAGGATCAGAGAGTTTGAATTGAAGTTGAGTTAAATTCGACTATAGTTATGAAAAACATTAGATGTTGGAATAAGGTATGGTGCCTTGATATGTAATGCGGAAAGTATACGATTGGTTTAAGGGTTTATTAGCAACTCAGGATGAGTTGAGATATACAGGAAATTATGTTTGGTATGGACTTGTGTAAAGGTGAAAGTGAAACACCAGAGGCTTATGGAGTTGTATAACTACGTCAATGGTAATGGATCTACCTGGACCGATAAATGTAAAGAATGGTAGACGAGTAGGATATGAGATGAGAATGGACTACAGTGGGGTTGTGATCTCTAACAAAAAGGTAATTGACTTAGGGTATATGTATACTATGAGAATCGGATAGACTGTGAATAGTCAATGGAGAGAGACATTGATGGAGTATGTGTTGGACGTAGGGATACGTTGTAATGAATTGTATGAGAAGTGGATGATTGACTAAGTTGATTTTGGTTAACAATGTTATTTGTTACTACGGATATTGGGGAAATTATGTTGCAAAAAGAGATGAAAGTGTTATGTGAGATTTTAAATTAGTTGGTTTTAAAACATAAATGATAAATGTATTTGACTTTGTTGAAAGTTTTAAAACAAAAGTGTAAGGTATGAATCCTTTATTTCAATCGGCGGCAGTTCGAGTACAAACTTGGGAGAGATGAACGATGAATGTGTTTGACCTCATCGTGGGTGATTTGGGACATGAGTAGACTCGAACGAGTAGAATGGTGTGAAATTTTCAATAGAGAACCTGATTGATGCCTTACGAGGCAAGAATGATAGGAGTGTAGTACGAGGTTGGTAAACCTGAATGGAATGGTAATAATTATTAGAGACAGAGAGAGACTACTACTGTGATGCACTACCGACTATGTGATAGTCCTTTCAACTGATACTTAGCCCTCCGGTTGTGCCACTGTTGCTACAAGTATTTTGTGATTAGCTGGATAAGGGATTAAATCTATAATATATGAAATAGTCGGTCGAAGCATTGGCTTACTGACGGGTGTAGACACCCCAATTTTGAACGACCGTCGAATTCAGGGGATGGTTACCTCTAGACCGATGATGACAATGACCGACGGAATTCGAAGACCTCTCAAACAATTCAAGTTCTTCAGAAGGTTCTTCAAACTAAGTTTTCAAAATTGAGAAAAAAAAAAGAGGGAAAAATCAGGTGATTTGGAAAAACCCGGGTATGAAATATGTATGAGAAAAGAACAGTCTGAAAGTCAATTCCAAATTAATCATTATATATATGTATTAGAATTTTGAAGAAAGAAAGAAAATGAAAGAAAAGGAAAAAAAAAAAAAGAATTTCTAAAAAGAAAGGAAAAGAATTTTTGAAAGGAAAAGAAAAAAAACAAAGAAAAGAAAAGAAAAGGCAAAAATAATAATAAATAGAATATTTGTGGAATTTATGAAATATATTGTATAAAGTAAAATATAATTTGTATGTATAAAAGTATATATACCTAGCATATAATTTGAAAAATGGATAATAAGGGGATAATACCTTGGCTACGGCATGCGGCAGAAGCGACGGCACTCACTGAGTGCCGCGCCGGCATTCATTGAGTGCCGCTGCGGCATTCACTGAGTGTCGCAGACAACTCAGTGAGTGCCACTCGCTGTAACAACCTGTTTTCTTCAAATACGTATGGAATATTCTTGTACATGGGTTTTCCATCGAAATTACCCAATTAACCCTCAGATTTTGGCCTATATAAGGAGGCATTCACCTCCATTACAAGGATTCCATTTTTTTTTCCATTCCATTCCAATCCAATCTTTCTTCTCCCTTGATCCACCTCTCCCATTTTGAAAAAAATATATAGAAAACTAGAGAGATTTAAGAGAGAAATCAAGAGATTTTGAAGAATTCAAGAGCTTTCTTTGAAGAATTTGAAGAAGAAGTTGAAAAGTTTGAAGAAGTCTTCACAAAACAAACATTCTTGAGGCTATTAGAGGTAATCACCTAACCTTACTTAGAGTTAAGTTGATATTCAATCACAAATTCATAGATTTAGGATCTTTTCACATTTTCAAAACCTCTCTTCTTACCTCATTTCATCACACACCATATAGAATTTGTGATTGAAATTTTTTATGAGTTGATTTCATTGATTTGGATCTAAATATAGCCTTGGGTTTAAAACAAAAATTGTTGAAGCATCTTTACTTGGACTCTATGTACACCTTGATTTTATTTCTTTTGTCTTTATTTCCCTTTTTTTTTATTGAAATCCATGAGATCCTCTATATCTCATTGGGGTCTCCTTTGGTATTGATCCATTAATCTCCCATAATCTCATGATTTATGTGGGGATTAAGGATAGGTTCTAGTTACATTCATATGATTATTAGGACTAGGATTTTGAACCATAACTTGAGTCCTTCAAGTCGAGTCCCATAGGGTCATTTCTATATCCTATGAGGTTCAAAAGATTTTGAGCCATGACCTCCAAGGACCATTAATTTGAGAGGAGAATAAGATACAATAAGTCTACACTTCTCTAAGATCATATGATTGGTAGAGGAGTTAGATATAAGTCTAGTTCTATAACACCCACATTCGTGTTATTGCTTTTGCATTTTTTATGTCATGCATGATAATGTGTTGTGACGTGTCTTATGACACTTGGTTGAGTGAGTTTTGACTCACGAGTTGATTTGGGTGTCTGTATTAGAGAACCCTTTGAAACTGTTGTGATTGAGGATTTATTGTTGTGAAGTCTCTCCGAGTATGAGACGATCACTGTGGAACATTTTAAATATTTATCTGAAAATAAATGTTTACCTGTGTATTTCAATATCTGTATTATTTTCTGGCTTAGAATATATTTCTGATGTTAGATTTAGTATCCTGGTGAGAACGAATGAACACGCTATTAATTTGGTAGGCTAATTAGCAACTTCGGAAACGTCATATAGAAATTCGCGTTTTAGCGACCAAACGAAACTTAGTCGAAAACTTTTATAATTTTGAGGTTTCACTCGTAAAGCTATGAATTAGCTGTATAGAAAGTTTCAGAGACTGATTAGGAGTTTTGAAAACTTGTGGGGAGGTAAACGTAATTCCCTGAGAGTGTTGCCTATATATAGATAGAGATGGACTTAGATATTTCACAAAGCTTAACCTAAAGTTCAAGAGGAGGCCAAAAAGGGGGCTAGAGGGAGATTTGATTGCTTAGAGCTTTGCGACGCCAAACGACGACCTTCCGTCAGTCTGGTTTCTCCCAGATTTCATATTTGAGCTCCTCGAGGTAAGAGCTTCGTTTTGATATATGTTAGGGCCTGTTTGGCCAAGTTTTCCGAAAAGTTATTTTCTAGAATTTTTCATAAAAGTTGATAAATGGAATTCTGATCCATAGGAATTGTACTAGACGGACTTCTGCACGTTCTTTGTGCACGGGTTTTATTTGGATCGTATTTTAAGCGCGTAAATCGGAGGTGAGTGATTCAACTATGTTTTGGAATGATTTCTTGGCATGTATTCATGTTTTGTGTGAATAGCATGTATAATTTCTTAGAGATATCTTGTGTAGTTCATATTGGGCAATTATATTGATAAGTAGGCCCAATTGCACGGTGATATGTTTTAATTACCGTGAGTATGGTGATATGTATTTGAGCATGTTAAGTTGCTTATGTGGGTCAGAAGGAGCACGTGGTCACCGTGCCATTTTGTGGAGCCGATAAGGCATTAAGGTCGCACGATTGAAGAGAAGAATCGTGGGTCTTACCCTTTCGCGTGGACTTATTGGCGAGGAGTCGCGGATTGGGAGTATGGACGGGCACGTGAGTCTCCGGCGACTAGTATGAAATGTAGAGATGTGAATGCGGACATGTTTATCATTCATGTGCATATGTTGTTTTATTCACTAAGCTTTGGCTTAAACAAATCGAAATATGTGTGGTTATTCAAATAACCATTGCAGGTGTTAATGCTGGCGAGGAATTTCAGAAGTGAGCACGAGGGTTGGGAGTTTCACTTGGAAGGCAACTTGAATGTTAAATCTTATAGTTTTGGGATAATAGGAATGTTGTAATAAGAAATTGGGTGTTTTAACACATGTTTAATTTGGTATGTTAGAATGGATTTTAAACCGTTGTAATAGTTAGTGATATGTTGTAATCCTACTTTAGAAATATTTTAATACAGCTAGAATTACTTTGGGTTAAGTTTGGATTGAATGGTTAGTCATTGGTGAAAGTTAGAAAGCTTTTAAACTTGAAATTCTGCAGTTTTGGCTGCTGTCAGAGAAGCAGTCGACGGGGCAGTCGACGGGGCAGTCAACGGGATAGTGCAGTGAACTATTTTGTTCCTTATATTGTAAAAGCAGTCGACGGGGCAGTCGACGGAGCAGTCGACGGGACAGTGCTGTTCAGCTATTTTTCTTATTTTGGTAAAAGCAGTCGACTGGACTCCAGTCTCAGTCGACTGTAATTGCGATTAAAATCCCTGCCCACTTCAGTCGGCTGAGCAGTCGACTGAGCAGTCGACTGAGTGGTCGACTGAACCTCTGGTTTTAAAATGTGTTTTGTTTTCCGCTGCGTGTGTTCTTCAAACCAAATTTTTGGGAACGTTAATGAATTGGTTTAGCCTCGGTGGCGTGCCACGGGCTCCGTTTCCGCTATTGTGGGACCGGGCTGTGACAAGTTCACCTTCATTATCCAAGGATCATAGTGTTGAACAAGACCTTAGGATTCTCTTGATCTCCAAGTGTGAGGTCTACAATGGAGATCCATTAAGGTTAAACCCATGAATCTTATTGTATTTTATTCATTTATTTTAATAATTACAATCATATTTGATCTTAATTCTTTATAGAATCATAGGTCAAGCTTGATTTGAATTATGAACACCAATTCAACAAATGGTGCAGTGAACTCACGAACTCACTGAGATCAAGGATTTTTAATTAAATCATAGTCCATGAGATTGAGTGAGGCCAATTGGAAAATGTTCATAACTCACATATGCATCACTAGAACTTTTGTGTTGATGAAATCTTATACTTACGATGGTTTGGCCTTATGATTTGTGAGTAGGTTGTTCACTATCCAAAATTTCAGAACAGTAAGTTCGTATTAAAATGAGTAAATCAGAGCCTTAATCAAATTTTCTTAGCCTCAAATAAATGTTTCTAGGAAGTTCAAGGTGCTAGGAAGATACCTAAAAAAGATCAATGTGATTCTGATAATTTTACTATTTTTAGAAAATCATACAAAAACTCTGGGCAGAGAGTTGAAAATTTCTAAGTGATGTCTGTTCATGACTCTATTTCTAGAGATTCAACCATTGGATCTTTGATTTTCTTTTTGGATTAGAAACTAGACTCATAGAGGCATAACATACTCAAAAATCATTAAGATCCAACCGTTGGAAGTATTTTATTTCTATTTTTGAAAGTCTGGTTTGCTCTCTATAATTCTTACAATTCTGTCACTGTTTTGATAAATCTTGAATAACTCTAATCTAATGGACTCCTAATGTCCTAAGATCTAAATCATGTTCTAAATAAAGTCAATTATGTTTAAATCCAGAGCTTAGATGATCCAAATCAATGAGTAGTTCATAGATCATTCTTGTTCATGTTCATGCATTCATCCATGTATGTTGACACTTGAAGTTAGGACTCATTTTTGTAATAAATCGCATATAATTGAACCTAGTTGAATATAACTATAGGTTCCTTGTGATCAAATTGGGATTACACCATCTGTATATGGACATTACATTAGCTCCTAGTTGAGACTTGTATATCTATAAAAGTGTTATGATTCCAATTAGTTAGAAGGAATTCATAGTTATATCAACTTTTTTCCATGCTTGTTAGGATTAAGCTAGAAGATTATGCATTTTATTTAGGGTTCAATATTATATTGTTCAAAGCATGTGGACTAACCTTTGTTTTGTAGCGCTAATGAGGTATGATTTCTGACTCTTCTTTAGTTTATTTATTCCTTGATTTTATTGATTTTTGACTCCATGTGCAACACCTTAGACTAGGTTTTGCCTTATGTGTATATATGCGTTAGAGACATTTTCTTAGGCTTTATTTATTTGTATGCATTGCACGTTTCAATATTCGCAGCTGGATCTCGGATAAGTTTTCTTGTTCCCTATTGCATATCATTCGCTTGCTAGATGAATCTACTTGTTTTTGTATGTCGTTTTATCATTAGCAATTTTATACCTTTTTCAACATGCTTTTGTAATGTGTATATCTATGTATTAGTTGAGGGCATGCTTAGATAATTAATTCAATTAAAAGGATGTCAAGTAGAGGCCTATCATGAGATAGGATGAGAGGGGGTGTTTTAGACCGCCGGGCTCCTTCCCTTGTCATTCCATAATCCCCAGACCTAGAAATCTCTAGTTTCCAAAAGATCAGTTTGTTTAAAAAATGGTTTCTTAATTTTCCTTTTAAAAAAATTAAGTGGCGACTCTTTTAATTTGTTTTGAAAAATTATTTTAAACAAAAGTGGGCCCAAAGATCGGTATCCACAACGGGGTATGTACATATGTTAGTACTTAATTGTGGTTCACCTCAAGATAAAGAATCATGTATGATTGTTAACCAGTTCAAGAAGTGTTGTAAACGACAATTAGTCGAAAGAAAGATGAGTGAATGGAAGATGAGTTGTCTCCTCTGTTTTAGGTATTGTGATGAAACCTTTGAGTTTCAGAAAGTATATGCGACAAGTGCGACGAAATGATATCAGAGTCGACGTTATGACGTTGTGATATGATTTATTGTCAAGATTGACTATTGAGTGTGTTTTACTCAGATGTTATTTATCGAGTTGTTCGATGTAATGCGAGTATTTGATGTGAATCTTCAATTGGATTGAGACGGGAGCTCTGAGGATTTATTTTCCTTCAGAGCTTGAGGATTTATTTTCCTCGTAAGCTTATGATATCCCAGTAGAGATGTGTGGTTTGGGATGAGATAAACATGGAAAGTATCTATGTGAAGTCGGTGTGACTTGAGAAAATGGTATAAGTTTGGGGACAAACTTCCTTTTTGGAGGGGAGAGTTGTCACACCCATCCCGGAAAATACAATTGTTTTAAAATGCATAAATAATTTTAAAGGATTATCAATGTTATTTGATAATGGTGGATGGAGTTGACTGTGGGTCAACAGTGGGTGTCATTCGAGGACACGGTAATTGGTAATCCATGAGGCATTATCATGACTTAAATTAATATTTATGTGATTAAATGTTATTTGACATAATTTGGCATTTGTGAATAGTAATTATACTTGTTTTGTATAATTTCGGGGAGTTTTGATCTCGACTTAGATCATTTTGAATACTTTGGTGAGAATGTGAGTGATACATTGCATAAAAAGTAGGTTATCTAGAAATTTCATGAGATAGTTTTTGGAACGTGATTTCGGACCCAAACGGAACTTAGACGAAAACTTTTGTGATTTATAGATTTTCACTCGTGAAGTAATAAATTGGTCGTGTGCGACGTTGCGAATGATAATTAGAAGATTTGAGAACTCGTGGAGAGGTAAGCGTAATTTTCAAAAGTGTTGCGTATAAATAAAAAGCATGAGATATTTGGCATAAAAACTTTCCAAAAACCAATACCTAGAGAGAGAGAGAGAGAGAGAAAAAAAAAAAAAAGGAGATTTGGTTGCCACGAGCTTCGCGATGCAGATCTACGACTTTGCGTTCGTCAGTATTTCTCCAAATTCTAAATTTAAACTCCTCGAGGTAAGGGCTTTATTTTGATACCTCCAGGTATAACTTAGAGCAATCACGTATAATCGGAAATCCAATAGTTAATCTGGCCTCTAGTTGATCCTTCAAAGTTATAGAGCGTTAGCACGAGGTATGAATTCTAGATTTGTGTTTATCATAAATTTACATGTTTTAAATATCGGAATTGATACTTTGGATTCGGACGAAATTCATGTACTAATTAGGCCTGTTATTTATGCACATGAAAATGCGATAAAAGCACGTATAAATGTTTATATGAGTATCCTATGTGTTTACTTGGGTCAAAGGTGGGTTTGGTGCAATTTCATCTGGGGGTAAGCTCCTCGAAGTTTGAGGATTGTGACATCGATAGTCGTTGTGTCTGGTATGGATGAAGGCCCAACCAGGACATGGTGCATGGTATGGAGGAAGGCCCAACCAGAGCACGGAGTGTGTTGAAGAGGCAGGCCTTCCACGACATCAGTTTCATTTACCGGATGGAAGCGTGCCACTCTCCCTAGAGACTATTTAATGTGTTTAGATATTTTAAAGCATGAAATGTCATATAAGCATATTTTTAGAATTGTGCACTCAGCATATAGCTGAGTAGTGAAGCTTCACTCCATTGCAGGTGATAAGAAGAGAGGAAAGAAGAAACACGAAGAATGAGGCTGATGGGATGATGGGATCACTCTTGGTTATGTTTTTTTTTCCTTTTCATACATTGTAGTAAGAACTTTGGAATTTGTAACATGTTGTAATTGAATCTTGGAAAGGATTGGTTGTATTACAACCTGTAGTAAAACTCTTGTAATTATGTTTGGAATCGTCGAATTGTAGTGGTGGATGTGTTGGTTGTTGAGTTTGGAATAACCATAGATTGGAATCTGTAGAATGCTTATAATTGAGGTAAAACAGTCGATTAGAGACTTTTTTGATCTAGCTACTGCCCCAGAATACTGAAAAACAGTCTACTGAGTCCCCGACACAGTCGACTGGATTATTGATGAAAATGTTGTTTTGGTTCTGAGAAAGAAATAGTTGACTGGGTGGGAGACCACAATCGAATGGATTTTAGTTTAAAAATGGATTTTCTGAGTCAGTCGACGGGAAGGTATCAGTCAACTGATTGAGGCCACAGTCGACTAGGTCCCCGACACAATCGACCAGACAAATTGCTAAAATTTTAAGCTCTCTGTATCTTGCATTTCCAGTCGACCGGACCCTGATCAGTCGACTAGATTGCTGGTTTTCAAAGAGGATGATTCTTTAGGTGTTTTCAAATGCGCCAATCTTTTTATAACTCCAATTTTCATGGATTTTACTTATGTTTTATGCTGCTATTTTGTACTTTAATTGAATTGAATGAGCCTTTATGGCGTGCCACGTGTCCTATTTTTGCCCGTAGTGGGATGGGTCGTGACAAAAAAAGTTTCCAGGCAATGGTATATAAGGTTTAATGATACCATTACTGCTTTTGGATTTAAGGAAAACACTGTTGATCAATGTATTTATCTAAAGATCAGTGGGAGCAAGTTTATCTTTTTAGTCATGTATGTGGATGATATTTTGTTAGCCAGTAGTGATCTTGGTTTGTTGCACAAAACCAAAGAGTATCTTGCTAAGTGCTTTAGAATGATTGATATGAGTGAGGCATCCTATGTCATTAGCATAGAGATCTTTAGGGATCGATCTCGAGGATTGCTAGGACTGTCTCAAAAAAGATTTAATATGTAGTTAAATTCAGTTAGTGTTGCACCAATCATAAAAGGTGACTAGTTAAATAAAAGTCAGTGCCCTAGGAATGACTTAGAAAAGGAACAAATGAAGAAAGTTCCATATGCATCAGTTGTGAGAAGCTTAATGTATGCTCAGACTTGTACTAGACCGATTATTAGCGTTGCAGTTGGAATGTTAGGTAAATATCAAAGTAATCTAGGCATGGAACACTGGAAAGCAGCAAAGAAGGTTATGCGATATCTTCAAGGGGCGAAGGATTATATGGTCATATATAGGAGATCAGATCAGTTAGAAGTGATCAGGTACTCATACTCGGATTTTGGTGGTTGCTTAGATAGCAGAAAGTCCACATTAGGCTTTGTGTTTCTGCTAGTTGGTGGAGCTATCTTGTGGAAAAGTGTGAAGCAGTCCATAATTTCTTCATCCAAGATGGAGGTCAAGTTTGTGGCATGTTTTGAGGCCACGAGTCATGGTTTATGGTTGTGGAATTTTATTTCAGGACTTGGTGTTGTTGACTCTATTGCCAAGCCGCTGAAAATTTATTGTGACAATACCGCAGTAGTTTTCTTCTTTAAGAATGGAAAATACTCTAGTGGTTCCAAGCACATGGAACTTAAGTCCTTGGTTGTTAGAGAAAGAGTCCAGAACAATAAGTGTCAATTGAAAATTTGAGCACTACTCTTATGATTGCTGATCCATTGACTAAAGGATTATCTCCAAAGACAGATAAGGAACATGTTATAAGGATGGGTCTTTTGAGTAATCAATGATGTAAATGATGGATATTTCAGTTGTAGCGTAATTGACACTTATGCGCAATTAAAGCTTGTTTCTGTTTGTTTCCTGTTTTCAATTATGTGTGCACAAATTATGTTTGGTTGTTTGATAAATAGGGAATGTCTTAACAAGACACATTACATGGGCATTACGGAATAATAGACTAAGGTTAGTACATGTTATTAATGGTGTGGTGCATGGAAGGGAATACGAAACAAATGTTGTACAACCGCTATGACTCACATTGATAGTCTATGCTAATCTTGGTATGACAGTAACTAAAAGATTGGACATATTTGCTAATTTCAAAAATTTGTGATTATGTATTAATGTTTTATATGTGGAATTCAACTAAGTCAAATATCATAATCGGCCTAGTGGACCAAGTGGAAAAATGTATGTTCCTATGTGACTTTTAAAAGTCCTAGAAATTAAATGTGGCCCACTAGCCTTTTATGTTAGTTGGACTCTACCAACTATTTAGCCAATAGAAAATTATCCCAATTAATGTGTGTGTATATATATGTATTATTGAAGTTGGGAGTGTGACGCCCCGCAAAAATAAGCGTATTTCCATTGAAAAATTAAATAAATCACACTTGATTCTTTAAAATAAAAATACAAAATTTCTTTAAAACTCCCAGCAGGTCCATATTCTCCACGGATCTCCTATATCATCCTTAACCTTATCTCCCTTCTAGGCTTCGGTTACCGGCACTGCCTGCATCTAAAAAACCATACCGGGAAGTATACAATATGACATGAATAATAAAGGCTCAAAAGGATAATGACAATCAAATACATAGAATGACATCAAATCAATTGACCAGTCTCACAATCCAACTGCTCACACTACCCAAACGCTCATACCAATAGCATCATACCAGGTTCCTCTTGATCACATAGCAAGAGACACCTCACCTCACCTCACCCGTCTCCAGTACGTCGGTCCCTGAGGCCTGTTGGACTGTTGGTAGGTGCTCCTTGCTCATGACCCTTTAGTTCCATAGCACTTAGCAATAAACACATACTCATTGATTCCAAATGAAAACACAACATAACTGCAAAAAGAGTACAAGTAGAGATAACAAAGAAATACTCCGGAGAATTTAGAAAGCATATTGTACACAACCCGGTACCTATAAATGATGTTGAGCAACTCCCAAACACTTCTCTTCTTCTTCTTCTTCTTCTAACTCGAGGTGTATGTATATCTATAATTGTGTATATATATATAAATCTCTCTCTATGTGACTCTCAAGCTCTCTATGCTAGAAGTGTAGAATGTGTGTGTTTGAGAGAGTATTTGAGTGTATAAATAGCCAAGCTTCCACTTGGAGACAATGACCTAACAATCCACTTATTAACCACTAACTTCTAATTAATTGGTAGTTTATAAGGAATATGCAAGATGATGTAAACATACACTAATGCACCTATAACTCCACTAATATTAGTGTATAAATAACCAAACATAATGGCCTAACAACCTAATTATTAACCACTAACTTCTAATTAATTGATAGTTTATAAGGAATATGCAAGATGATGTAAACATACACTAATGCACCTATAACTCCACTAATATTAGTGTATAAATAACCAAGCATAATGGCCTAACAACCCACTATCTTCTAATTAATTGGTAGTTTATAAGGAATATGCAAGATGATGTAAACATACACTAAAACTGCTACTGTAATCCTCGTTTTCTGCCCAAACGGTGCAGAATCTGAGAAAATTGCATTAGACGAAAAGTGTGCAGAATCGAGTTTTGCTTGGGACAACGCGGGCAGAACCTTAAATTTCATTCGTTTTCCTAACAAAAATCTGAAAACAAAATTCTGCTACTGTTAAAATTAAAAGAGAAAATATTAGATTTAATTTTAAATATGACTCGAAAAATCTTAACTTCCAACATGAATACCAAATCATTTAATCTCACGCAACTTTTCCCAAAAAAAATATATTTTTAGTTCATGACTTATAAAATTGAAAAAATGACCAAAATACCCCTATGACCAATTTTCGCTAAAATCGCACACGAAGTCTAAATCGTCAATTTAAACATGAAAACACGGGTTACTACAATCTACCCTCCTTAATAGAGATTTCGTCCCGAAATCTAGAGATAAAAGCATTTGGTAAATAACTTCATAAATTTCTTAAAATAATGTTTAAAACAAATATAGCATATTTTGTTTTAAAAAAATAACAAATTTTTTTTTTTTTTCAACCTTCTCTGACTCCTCCCAGGCGATGTAGACTATCTAACCTTGACTTAGTCCTACATTTCCGGCTGGGGACAGGCTTTGATACCATTTGTGACGCCCCGCAAAAATAAGCGTATTTCCATTGAAAAATTAAATAAATCACACTTGATTCTTTAAAATAAAAATACAAAATTTCTTTAAAACTCCCAGCAGGTCCATATTCTCCACGGATCTCCTATATCATCCTTAACCTTATCTCCCTTCTAGGCTTCGGTTACCGGCACTGCCTGCATCTAAAAAACCATACCGGGAAGTATACAATATGACATGAATAATAAAGGCTCAAAAGGATAATGACAATCAAATACATAGAATGACATCAAATCAATTGACCAGTCTCACAATCCAACTGCTCACACTACCCAAACGCTCATACCAATAGCATCATACCAGGTTCCTCTTGATCACATAGCAAGAGACACCTCACCTCACCTCACCCGTCTCCAGTACGTCGGTCCCTGAGGCCTGTTGGACTGTTGGTAGGTGCTCCTTGCTCATGACCCTTTAGTTCCATAGCACTTAGCAATAAACACATACTCATTGATTCCAAATGAAAACACAACATAACTGCAAAAAGAGTACAAGTAGAGATAACAAAGAAATACTCCGGAGAATTTAGAAAGCATATTGTACACAACCCGGTACCTATAAATGATGTTGAGCAACTCCCAAACACTTCTCTTCTTCTTCTTCTTCTTCTAACTCGAGGTGTATGTATATCTATAATTGTGTATATATATATAAATCTCTCTCTATGTGACTCTCAAGCTCTCTATGCTAGAAGTGTAGAATGTGTGTGTTTGAGAGAGTATTTGAGTGTATAAATAGCCAAGCTTCCACTTGGAGACAATGACCTAACAATCCACTTATTAACCACTAACTTCTAATTAATTGGTAGTTTATAAGGAATATGCAAGATGATGTAAACATACACTAATGCACCTATAACTCCACTAATATTAGTGTATAAATAACCAAACATAATGGCCTAACAACCTAATTATTAACCACTAACTTCTAATTAATTGATAGTTTATAAGGAATATGCAAGATGATGTAAACATACACTAATGCACCTATAACTCCACTAATATTAGTGTATAAATAACCAAGCATAATGGCCTAACAACCCACTATCTTCTAATTAATTGGTAGTTTATAAGGAATATGCAAGATGATGTAAACATACACTAAAACTGCTACTGTAATCCTCGTTTTCTGCCCAAACGGTGCAGAATCTGAGAAAATTGCATTAGACGAAAAGTGTGCAGAATCGAGTTTTGCTTGGGACAACGCGGGCAGAACCTTAAATTTCATTCGTTTTCCTAACAAAAATCTGAAAACAAAATTCTGCTACTGTTAAAATTAAAAGAGAAAATATTAGATTTAATTTTAAATATGACTCGAAAAATCTTAACTTCCAACATGAATACCAAATCATTTAATCTCACGCAACTTTTCCCAAAAAAAATATATTTTTAGTTCATGACTTATAAAATTGAAAAAATGACCAAAATACCCCTATGACCAATTTTCGCTAAAATCGCACACGAAGTCTAAATCGTCAATTTAAACATGAAAACACGGGTTACTACAGGGAGAACTAATGATTGAATGGTTCATCTTTCAACAATTATTAAATAAGAGACTTTTCATATTCAGTAATTATGAAAGTCATTACATATTCCAAGACTGTCATTATAACAGCCATTAAAAGGCCCTCTTCTCTTCTCTATAAAGGTACATTCTACCCCATGAAAGTTAACCTTCAATCAATTACAGAAAATAAGGGTGTGCATAATTGAGAGACAAAGAGAAGAAGGAGAAGCCTAGAATAAAGTTTAATCTAAAGGGTTCCAATTCCGTCTCTACCAATTTCAATGGCGAATAACAGCATGTAAAATTATATTTGAATTCTTAAGGTGTATTATATTCAAGATCTTGACAATTAAAGTTATTTCCGTATGATAGTTTTTATTATTAAAGTCTAACATCGGTTAGTGCTTGGGCAGAAAGAAAAGTGTATCAATATCAATACTAAATCACTACAAGAAAAAACCTTTTTTATGACTTTTTTTTATTTTGGGCTAATGAGTATTGTTTTAAAAAAGTCATAAAAAGTATTTTTTTTTTCTAACATATATGACTCTTTTTGCAAATATAGTCATAAGATTGATACGTGGTGTTTTATTTATGACTATTTTTTTTATTAGTCATAAATATTCTTTATTTTTATGACTCTTTTTCTTTGAGTTCTGTAATCAAACATAAGTACTGTTTTTTTGTGAAAAATAGTTGATGATGCCGAAAACTGGTAAGAGTGATTAAGAGAGAGATATGGTGACACGATGAATTGTGTGTGGTTCGGCCCCGTTAATGAGGTGACCTACGTCCACGTGGTGCGTCAGTGCGCTATACTAGCAGATCACCGGCGGGCCTGGTGTGTCCACAATTCAGCGGCACTACCAGTAATACCGGTCGGGTGTATGCGTATGAAATATAAAACAGCTATTCTTTCGGTTCAGAATGCGATCCCCTTGATAGGGGGTGAGTGGCCCCTTTTATGGGTGTAAGAGACCACCCGTACATGGTAACTGATTAGATAAGGAAACTCGTCTAATTACAATTTGATGAGCGTAAATTATGGAGGGTTTCCTAAGTAGCTTAGGAAAATATTTACACTTTCCATTAGTCTTCTGACTGGTTTAGGAAACTGCCGAGCGGCTTGGTTGTTAGACTGCACCTCGTGAAGGACTGATGTGCAGCACGTCCGGGCTGTGCAGGCATCCCGAGTTGTAACAATCGCAAGGCCTCGGGATTGGTGGGCCACAAGCACCCTTTCCGGATAATCCAGGTCCTTCCCTGCTAACGGGGCGGTTTGACTTTAGCAGAATATTTCTAGACGTATCAGCGGCCCCCCATTTTCGAGGTTGATGTGATGTCCCATCATATGAAATTTGAAAATTAAGACTACCTCTTAGGAACCGTCTAGTAAAAGGTCGGGACTCTACCCGAGGTGGGACCGGTTGCAGCGGTCATCCGGGGTATGGACCGAGCAGTGGCCCTGTGGGCCCGTGTCCTACCTCTGCCACGTGTCAGTTGGTAATTGGCTTAGTTAGGATCCAATGATGCCAGCGTGGAAGTAACCAGACCGTTTGCGTGGTAACCGAACCGTCTCGTCATACATTTAATATGCGCGCCTTTTGAGGCGACGCTTCGCGTGCCCGAGGCGACAACTATCAGCCACTTTGGGCGAGAAAGCGTCTGAGCCGTTGGATCTGTTTTGATCAGAACCGTCCGAAGTCCCCATATAAAGGATACTTGTCCATTTCTTGCCCTCTTTACTGCAAAGATATATATTCCCGAGTGGTTTGAGAGCGAACAAGACCCCGAGCAAGACTTCCCGATCCCTTTTCTGCGCTAAATTTTGTAAGTCTTCCCTTCCCATCTTCAGTTCATCACTCTTTTGCAGCTGGGTCAACAGAACCTCCCAAGATCCCGGAGGTGTGCCAGGCTAGGATCTTGGGTTTGGCAGAGCTGTCCACCAGCATTTGGAATGTACTATCCCAGACAGGAGATTTTGTGGAGTCCTATTCTCCAGAAGAGCCCGTTCAAGCCCCCACTTTCTCCCCGATCATCCCTGGTGAGTGTCCAAATTCCCTTGCTCTCTAGTTTTGCATCTCTTTTGCTGCCTCTTACACTTCTGACCGAGCGGTTTTGTCTTTGCAGAAATGGCCCTAAAACAAGATTTGGAGCAGCTGAGGGAAAGGCAGGCTGCTGCCGCCCGGATGGCGGTTGCTCAGGGGAAGAGGCCTGCTGCCGAGGCCCCGGGTGGTGAGTGCCCTCTAAGGTGCATTCTCCATAGAACGGCCAACCGTTCGGAGCCTGTGGGGACTTCAACTCCCCAGGTGGTGGCTGTGGAGGAGTCCATTCCCCGGGTGGATGTTCCATCCAGTCTGCCCATGGGTGGTCCTGCCGAGATCCGGGAGAGGGTGAAGTCCGCCATCATTCTGAGCCAGGTGGAGACATGCGCCAGTCTGTCTCCTGAGGACTTCCAGGGATGGCAGTACAGCCTCTCTCATCTGGTAGGCATTTCTGCCCTTTTGAGTATTGGCCTTTTTTTTTATTTTGTTGACTGACCAGGCTTCTTCCCTTCGTCACAGGTTGGTTGTATGGCCGCAGGATTCGAGTCCCTCTTGTCTTCTTTGTCCGGGAGGGCCAGTACTGCTGAAACCGCCCAGTCAAAGGAGCGGGAAGAGTCGCAGGTCAGGAAGGCCACCTTGGCCGCCGAGATGAGCAAGACCAAGGCCTTGGCCTTGAGTTTGGGTGCAGCCCAGGCAGATCTGGCGGCCGCTCTGGCTGATTTGGAGGCTTCCCGAACCCTCACGGCGGTAGCTGAGGCCTGGGCAAAGGCTGCAGCCGAGGTGACTGCCGCAGGAGCCACAGAAGAGGCGTTTGACGACGGCTTCTTCCAAGGCTATGAAGATCTGAAACGGCGGGTAGCCCAGGATCACCCCGAGTGGGACCTCTCGGCCTATGAAGGGATTGACTCAGACTATTGGGACGTCGGTCCCGCAGCTGGTGAGGATCCTGCTGCTGCTGCTGGAGCTGCTGAGCCTGCCCCAGGCGAGGGCTCGGGAACTGGATTACTTGCTGCCCCAGAGGAGGAGGCTGGGGAAACTGAAGACGTGGTCAATGTGGACGACTGAGGTCCCTGACCTGTCTTTCTTTGTGTTGTAGTTAGTCTTTTTTTTTTTTGGAAGGCTACTACAACTGCCCCTCAGGCCTTGTACAAATAGTTTTTAATTAATGAAAAGGTCCTTAAGGCCAATTTTTCATCAATTGTTTACTGTTTCTGTACTTTGTGTGCCTGTTTGTGATTGCCAGTATCCGCCCGATTTTGACCGACCAAATCTCTGCCTTAGCAAATGGTTTAGGACCGTAACCGGTAGAACAGCTGGTCTTACCGATCTATTTTAAAGGTAATCGCCCAGTGCATCATAGGAATTTGTCCAGTTTCACCGTCCGGGATGTTTAACTCTGATCACTGTAAATACTTAGGAATGTTAGGATTCCAAGTCCTTTTAATGACCGGTGTGATTTCCTGTTTCGGCCCAGTCCCTGCCCCCCAAGTATTTAGCTAAGGCGGGTGTGCGGGAGTAAGTGGCCGTAGGAAACCGACCTGGAACATAGGTGGTTGCAGGGTCCTTTGAAGCTTGCCATCATAAGCCACCTAGGGGGTTTACCCCCATCGTTGGTTGGGCCTAAACGAAGTCGGTGCCTTGGGGTTAGGCCTGAGGTCTTTATGCCACGGGTATGTTCCCGAGGTATTTATGCCTTGGTTTTAAGCCAAGGTCTTCTGCCTAGGGTGTCGACCCTTGGTCTTTAGATGCGCCTCGGGATTAGGCTCGAGGTCTTTTAATAATGCACGGTACACTGATAGGAGTAATTTTGGAAAGTAAAATTTTTATTTTTTTTCAAAAATTTAAATGAATGCTCAAAATGGAGCTACAAAAATTTTCCTACCAGTGCTAAATTGCCCATGTCTCAGAGTTACTGACAGTACTTACGGAGGTGTTGCACATTCCAAGGGTGAGACAGATCACGTCCGTCCAGGCTCCGAAGCCAGTAAGTTCCCGGTCGATTGACCTGGGTAACCATATGGGGACCTTCCCAGTTTGGCCCTAACTTCCCATGGCTCGGGACTCGGGTAGACTGGTTCACTGCCTTAAGGATAAGGTCACCTACTTGAAAACTGCGATACTTCACCTTACTATTGTAACATCGTGATACCCGCTGCTTATAGGCCGCCACCTTTAGATAGGCCCGGTCTCTTTTTTCGTTGTCTGACACGCTGTAATTTGCCACCCGGTAAGTAGGTAACCCGAGCTCTATGGGGACCACCACCTCGAGCCCGTAGGTTAAGGAGAACGGTGTCTCGCCTGTTGTCGCTCGGGGTGTAGTGCGGTAGGCCCACAGGAGGGTTGGCAGTTCTTCAACCCACAGTCATTTGGCGCTTTCAAGCCTTGTTTTGATTGACTGCAAGATTGATCGATTTGTCACCTCAGCTTGACCATTGGCTTCAGGGTGCTCGAGGGAGGAGTAGTGATTAAGTATCCCATAGCCCGAGCAGAACTGCCTGAACATTGGGGTGTCGAATTGCCTGCCGTTGACGCTGACAGAACCCGGGGAGTGCCAAACCTATTGAGGATGTTCTTTTCCATAAAACTTTCCATTTTCTGCTCAGTTATTGTTGCCAAGGGCTCGGCCTCCGCCCACTTGGTAAAGTAGTCAACGGTGATAACTGCAAATTTAACCTGTCCTTTTCCCATCGGTAGGGGTCCGACAATGTTGATGCCCCACTAGGCGAAGGGCCAAAGGATTTGGATTGGTGTCTGAAGCTCTCCCGGTCAGTTGATCATGGGGGAGCATCTCTGACACTTGTCGCATCTTTTGACATATTCCTGAGAATCCCGGGCCATTGTCGGCCAGTAATATCCTTGTAGTAGGGCCTTTCTAGAGATTGCCCGGCCTTCGATGTGATTCCAGCACACTCCTTCATGGATTTTATACACTACTGTTTGGACCTGTGCGGGATGGACACACCGGAGATACGGTACAGAGAATCCCCTTTTGTAGAGGATGACGTCGACAAGATGATATCGGGCCGCTCGGTATCTGACCCGGCGGGCTTCCTCTTTCTCGTTTGGTAACTCGTCCATTATCAGGAATGCCATGATCGGTCCATCCAGCTGGGTCCCAAGACGTTTGGTTCCACCTCCATGCATTCTAAGTTGATCACACTTGGCTCGGGTAGGTATTCTATACTTATCTCAGGCAAGTCTGACTCAGAAGACGAAGCGAGACGGGTTAACCGGTCGACCCTGGTATTTTCCTCTCTGGGTATCTGCGTGATGGAGAAACCCTGAAGCTTCTTCGAAACCGCTCAGACTAAGACTAGGTAGGCTACCATATTATCTCCCCGGGCTTCGTATTCCTGGTTGACTTGATTGACCACGGGCTGAGAGTCATTGTAACCTCAGACCTATTGCACTCCCATAGAAGTGGCCAATTGTAGTCCGGCGAATAAGGCTTCATACTCGGCCTCGTTGTTGGAGGCACGGAACCCAAACCTTAGGGCATACTCGAGCTGGATGCCATCGGGAGTAGTCAGGATAATCCCTGCGCCACTGCCTTGCTGGTTTGAGGAACCATCCACATACAGCACCCAGGTGGGGACGTCAACTTGTAACCCGGGCGGTAGGACCGGAGGTCGAGCTCTTGAACCGAGTCTTTTGGATATGTGAACTTGAATAGAAAGTCTGCTACTGCTTGACCTTTGATTACCGTCCAGGGGCGGTAGGCCACATCAAATTCTTCTAACTCCACGGCCCACTTGACGAGCCTCCCGAAGGTATCAGGCCTGCTCAAGATCCTACGGAGAGGTTGGTCAGTAAGGACCATAATGACATGGGCTTGAAAATACAGACGGAGTCTCCGGGCGGAGGTGATGAGGGCGAATGCAAGTTTTTCGAAGCGGGAGTATCTGCTCTCTGCGTCTTGGAGCGCCCAGTTGGTATAATACACTGGGAACTGTATCACGTGCTCTTCCCTAACGAGTGCTGAGCTGACCGCCGAGGGTGATACTGCCAGGTATAGGAACAATTCTTCCCTCGGTACGGGTGTTGAGAGTAGAGGAGGAGATGCCAAGTACTTCTTGAGTTCCTGGAACGCCTCATCACACTCTTCTGACCACTAAAAAGCCTTACGGAGGATCTTGAAGAACGGCAGGCACTGGTCGGTAGCTCTGGAGATAAATCTGTTCAGTGCGGCAACTCATCCAGCCAGACTCTGTACATCTTTGGTTGACCTGGACGACCGCATGTTAATGATGGCCTGGATTTTCTCGGGGTTCGCTTCAATTCCCCGCCTGCTGACCAGGTGCCCTAAGAACTTTTCGGATGAGACGCCAAATGTGCACTTGGCTGGTTCAACCTCATCCTAAACTTCCTCAAAATGCTGAAGGCCCCGGCCAAATGTTCCAGATGATCAGACTCGTCCCGACTTTTATCCAGCAGATCGTCGACGTATACCTCCATTGACTTCTCGATCGAGTCTTTGAACATATGATTGACCAGGCGTTGATAAGTTGCCCCAGCGTTTTTTAGGCTGAAGGGCATGACTTTGTAGTAGTAGGTCCCCTGATCCATAATGAATGAAGTCTTCTCTTCGTCCCCGAGGTACATGCTGATCTGCTTATACCCGAAATAGGCGTCCATGAATGAGAGGAGCAAGTGGCCGGCTGTGGAATCCACAAGGAGATCTATCCTGGGCAGTGGATAGCAGTCCTTAGGGCAGGCTTTGTTCAAGTCGGTGAAGTCCACGCACATCCTCCACTTCCCGTTGCTTTTCTTGACAAGTACTACATTTGCTAACCAGTCGGGATAGTGGACCTCTCGGATATATTGGGCCTTGAGGAGCTTCTCGACCTCCTCACACACTGCCTTTTGCCTCTCGGAGGCCATACCTCGTCTCTTCTGCTTCACCGATCAGGAATTTGGGTCGGTGTTGAGCTGATGAGACATTACCCTGGGGTCAATCCCGGGCATATCTTCATGGTACCAGATGAACACGTCCTGACTCTGTTGCAGGAATTGAATCAGCTTCTCCCTAAAGCAGGGTTCCAGCAGGGTGTCGATGCTGACCGTCCGGTCTGGGAGTTGTGGGTTCAACGCTACTTGCTCCAGTTCTTCACTTGGGCCTACTGTATCATTCTGATCCCTCGGGTCCATCTCCTGGACGTTCAGCATTTTGGTGATGACTTCCCGGCGAAGGGAACTGACGTAGCAACTCCAGGCGGTCGCCTGATCTCCACTCAAGCTCCTGGGTCCGTGAGGGGTCGGGAACTTAACTGTCAGGCTATGAGTAGAGATGGAGGCTCTGGCTTTACTAAGTGTAGGCCTCCCGAGGATGACATTGTAGGCGGACGGGGCCTCCACGATTACAAAGTTTGACATCAAGGAGATCTGCTGAGGGTAAGTTCCCATAAGCACGGGGAGCTCCATGGTACCGAGCGGTTGGGTGCTTGATCCATTAAAATTCACCAAGGGAGTAGCAACCGGGCGGAGACAATCCCTGGATGTCCCGAGCTGATCGAACGCTGACGCGAACATGATATCGGTCGAGCTGTCTGTGTCTATCAACACCCTTTTGACCACATAATTGGCTATGGAGAGCATCACAACCAACGGGTCATTATGTGGGTAGTGGACGCCCTGCAAATCGTTGGAGGTGAACGTCAATACATCAGTTGGCGGGGAGCCGGTGGATTAGACCTGCCAGACATCCGCCCGGGATGCCCGAGCATGGCTCTTCCTTGCCGACTATGAGCCCCCGCCGCCCGATGTTCCTCTGGAAATCATGTTGATTTGACCAAGGGGCTGTATTTGACCGGGAGCTTGGGCTCCTTGCATGGGCTGTCCATCTGTCGCGACGTACTTTGCAAGATGACATTGCTCGATCTGGCTATCTTCAACTTGAAGTAATCCTCTGTGTCATGGCCGTGGTCTATGTGGAAGCGGAAAAACTTATCCCGATTCCTTTTTCCGGGCGGGGCTTTGAGTTTTGTTGGTTGTTGAAGCAACCTCTGCACCTCGACGGTGGCCATGACCTCATGGATTGGTCGAGACAGAGGCGTGAAAGTGATCTGGGGCTAATCCCGACCTCCTCTCTGCTGGTCTTGCTTGGGCTTTTTTATCGGGCCCTTCTCTGAGTCTTCACGCCTCCGTTTGGCTTTTGGGGACTCATCTCCCACGAAGCTGGTGCGTTTGGACTTCAGAAATTCTTCCGTGTCTATATACTTTCTAACCCTCTCTGAGAGCTCCACCAGGGTTGCTGGCCTTTCTCGATGGAATGACGTAGCAACCTTGGTGTGTTGAACTCCCGAGTAGAAGGCCATGATGGCGGCTGTTTCATTCAAATTGCGGATCTGGAGCCCCTGTTGATTGAAGCGATCCACATACTCCCTTAGGGACTCGCCCTTGCGCTGCTTGACAGTCAACATCTGAGTGTCGGGTTGCGACCGGTCAAGCATTCCTACAAACTGGCTAATGAAGAGCTTGCTCAGCGTCTTAAAATCATCCACCGTTCGGGGCTTGAAGGTGTGGAACCATTATACGGCTTGCCCTTTGAGGGTGCTGGGGAAGGCCAGGCACAGTAATTCGTCAACGGTGGTGACCAATGCCATCTGGGCCCTGTAGGTGCGAATGTGATCCTCTGGGCTCCCTATCCCATCATAAGAACTGAGATGCGGTGGCTTAAACTTTCGCGGGATATGGAATCCGGTGATCCGAGCGGTATAGGGCGACTCGGTCTCCGTGTTGGTATGATCGTGACGCTGCTTGCGGCTCAGTTGCTTGATTTGCTTCTGCAAACCCTGGATTTGAGCGTCCACGTCTTCCCGCTCGGTCTTCCTTTCGGTTTTCGAGCGGTAAGTCAGATCAGATGACGAGGCTTCTTCTTCGAAGTGTGTTGACCTCGGGCATAGAATCCGGCTCCGCCTCCGGGTAATCGTATGCCTAAGATCTCCCCGGCTCCGGGCCGGAGGGTCTTTGATTGATTCCCGGGGCTTTGGCCCTGATTCCTCCCTCCTGGTGGTGCGCCGCCTGTTGATGATGTCTCTAGCATCTACCACCCGGCGAGGATTGATCCGAGCCCTCCTGGCACCCCTGGGAGCTCTGCTGCGGTCACCATCCTGGGCGTGCTCCTAATCCGACGGGGAGACCGGCGCAGAGTGGGTATGATTCCGAACTCTTGGCTGGTCCCGGTCGGGGGCACTTTTCTCAGTCCGGTTCTCGAATTGGGGGCGCTTTTCCTGCAAGGCCACCAGCGCTTCAATTTACCGCTGGGTCTTCTGTTGGCCTTCCAGAAGTTGCGCGAGCGCCGCAGTCACCTTCTCGAAGGTCATGGAGCCAGCCTTCTCGAGCTACAACTTCTCCTGGCCGGTCGGGGCAGTATTTTTCTTACCCGTCTTTGGTAGCATGTTGATCAGTCAAGGAATTTGTTGATGAGGAACTTGTCGTTTCCCACAGATGGCGCCAAACTGATGATGCCGAAAACTGGTAAGAGTGATTAAGAGAGACATATGGTGACACGATGAATTGTGTGTGGTTCGGCCCCGTTAATGAGGTGACTTACGTCCACGTGGTGTGTCAGTGCGCTACACTAGCAGATCACCAGCAGGCCTGGTGTGTCCACAATTCAGCGGCACTACCAGTAATACCAGCCGGGTGTATGCGTATGAAATATAAAACAACTATTCTTTCGGTTCAGAATGCGATCCCCTTGATAGGGGGGTGAGTGGCCTGTTTTATGGGTGTAAGAGACCACCCGTACATGGTAACTGATTAGATAAGGAAACTCGTCTAATTACAATTTGATGAGCGTATATTATGGAGGGTTTCCTAAGTAGCTTAGGAAACTATTTACACTTTCCATTAGTCTTCTGACTGGTTTAGAAAACTGCCGAGCGGCTTGGTTGTTAGACTGCACCTCGTGAAGGACTGATGTAAAGCACGCCCGGGCTATGCAGGCATCCCGAGCGGTAACAATCGCAAGACCTCGGGATTGGTGGGCCACAAGCTCCCTTTCCGGATAATCCAGGTCCTTCCCTGCTAACGGGGCGGTTTGACTTTAGCATAATATTTCTGGACGTATCAATAGTGAAAAAAGATCATATGCTAAGATTTTTTAAAGTTAAGATTCTTGATTAGGGAAAGGTCCTCCATACAAAAGAATTAAATGAAATTTCGCTGAAATCGACCTTTGAGGGATTTGTTTTTAAGATTTTTTTTAAAAAATTTAAAATTGGACTATTAACACTTGATAGCTACTTTTAATTAGTATCATAAATTTGGATTTTACTAAGAATCATATTAAATTTTTTATGACAGTTTTTTAAAAATTGCCATAAATAATAAGATTTTTTATGACAGATTTTTGAAAAGTGTCATGTATAATAAGTATTTAAAAAAGAGTCATAAATAACAAGACTTTTATGATTACATTTTTAAGTAGTCATAAATATTCTTTATTTTTATGACTCTTTCTCTTTGAGTTCCGAATCCCGAAAGAAAATTCACCACTCGAAGAAAAAACACACACCAAAAAATCCACCCCAACCAACTCCCCCATACTATTATATCCAGGCTATTGTGTCATTTGGTCTTCCCACTCCCGATTAATTTGGCACGTGATTCTACGATTGAATTAGCCCCCTTCGAGTATGGATATAAGAAGCACGCGCCTAATGTATGAAACACCAATAAATACATTTTGGTGCTATTGGATCATGCAACCTATACGAAAAGTACTACTAGGTCTCAGTATTTTCTTCCACCTAATTACAAGAAATAAGTTCTCTAACTTGGCAATGTGATTAGAATTTCAAGGAAATGTTCATCTTAGAATGGCATCTAGAATTTTAATGAAGTGTTCATCTTAGAATGATATGATCTGTACGTACTCTTTCCGTCTCAATTTAAGAGTTTTTTATTTTAGTTTGAATTAATTGTCATCTCTAATAGTCCTTTTTGAAAAGAGTAATATTTGGGGCACTAACAACTTCTACTAACACTTACTAACACACTCTATCTCTCTCCTAGTGGTACTGTGGGGTCCGCAGTGGGCCCCGCAGTACCACTAGGAGAGAGATAGAGTGTGTTAGTGGAAGTTGTTAGTGCCCCTAGCATTGCCCTTTTGAAAATTCAATATACTTTAAAAAGGCCTCTTTCCAAGTTTATTGCTAATTGTATAAACCTTTTCAGTTTTTATTTGATGTGACCAATGGTGTAGCACAACCATACACATACGCACAACCCCTTCCTATGAAGCACGGACGTGGGTGCGGGGACTTCGGCAATTTTTCCAAAATTAAGAGTGCGGGTGCGGCGGGGTACTTATATAAAATACTAAAAATATATTTTTATATATTACTATGAGTGTAGTTTTGCTCACCTAACTCTCTCATTAGCTAATGCAATGAGACTCATGACTTTTTAGGTTTTACCATTAATTAATCTTTATTTTATTTTGGATCCCACTTCATTAACCAATGGGAGAATTGGATTAAGTGAGCAATTTTGAGATGAGCAAAAATATATTCGTATTACTATATATGAACCATTCTAACACTACACACTTGTTTTCATTTTTTTTTTTCCTGAGTAAGGATTTACAACTTAATAACAACAAACAAAACTAAAAGATAGGAGTATAGCATATGAAGTTGGTAGTCTTTATGTAATATAATATAATAAAATAAAAGATAGTGACTAAAAGATAGGAATATAATAATATTATAAAAGAATATGTCACTGAAAGTCCCCAAGGAGCCATCGTCTTCATCTTTTTCCTTTCCCCAAATGTTAGGGTTATACACTTTCACTGACTGACTCACAACAGCAGAGCGATCGACGACGAACATAGACGACCGTGACGCAAAAGGAAAGAAGATGAAAGAGAGAGACGAAAGAGGGAGAATCGTATAGCCCAATTAGACGAAGGAGGCAGAACGAGAGAGGGAGAGAGAGAACGAGAACAAGAGGGAGACAGAGAACGAGAATGAGAGAGAGAGAGAGAGAGAGACGAACCTGGAGTGGAGTCTTTGGAGTCTGGAGTAGCCGAGAGTAGTACGCCTCTTTCTTCTCCCCTTTTCTTTTGTTTTTTTGGACTGTGAGACTGAGTGTCATTTGAGTCTCTTGAATTAGGGTTATTAAATTTTGCATTATTTGTTTTTTGGACGCCCAAAAAATTATTTTCAAACTTTTTTTTTTTAGTTGCCCCTCCATAAGTGTCCCTCCCGCACTCCCACGCAGCTTTGTCGCACCCATCCTGTAGTAACCCGTGTTTTCATGTTTAAATTGACGATTTAGACTTCGTGTGCGATTTTAGCGAAAATTGGTCACAGGGGTATTTTGGTCATTTTTTAATTTTATAAGTCATGAACTAAAAATATATTTTTTTTGGGAAAAGTTACGTGAGATTAAATGATTTGGTATTTGTGTTGGAAGTTAAGATTTTTCGAGTCATATTAAAATTAAATCTAATATTTTCTCTTTTAATTTTAACAGTAGCAGAATTTTGTTTTCAGATTTTTGTTAGGAAAACGAATGAAATTTAAGATTCTGCCCGCGTTGTCCCAAGCAAAACTCGATTCTGCACACTTTTCGTCTAATGCAATTTTCTCAGATTCTGCACCGTTTGGGCAGAAAATGAGGATTTCAGTAGCAGTTTTTAGAATGCTACCAATTAATTAGAAGTTAGTGGATTGTTAGGCCAATGTCTCTAAGTGGAGTTATAGGTGCATTAGTGTATGTTTACATCATCTTGCATATTCCTTATAAACTACCAATCAATTAGAAATTAGTGGATTGTTAGGCCAATGTCTCTAAGTGGAGTTATAGGTGCATTAGTGTATGTTTACATCATCTTGCATATTCCTTATAAACTACCCATTAATTAGAAGTTAGTGGTTAATAAGTGGATTGTTAGGCCATTGTCTCCAAGTGGAAGCTTGGCTATTTATACACTCAAATACTCTCTCAAACACACACATTCTACACTTCTAGCATAGAGAGCTTGAGAGAATCACATAGAGAGAGATTTATATATATATACATACACAATTATAGATATACATACACCTCGAGTTAGAAGAAGAAGAAGAAGAAGAGAAGTGTTTGGGAGTTGCTCAACATCATTTATAGGTACCGGGTTGTGTACAATATGCTTTCTAAATTCTCCGGAGTATTTCTTTGTTATCTCTACTTGTACTCTTTTTGCAGTTATGTTGTGTTTTCATTTGGAATCAATGAGTATGTGTTTATTGCTAAGTGCTATGGGACTAAAGGGTCATGAGCAAGGAGCACCTACCAACAGTCCAACAGGCCTCAGGGACCGAGGAATGGTGACGGGTGAGGTGAGGTGAGGTGGCTCTTTGCTATGTGATCAAGAGGAACCTGGTATGATGCTATTGGTATGAGCGTTTGGCTAGTGTGAGCAGTTGGGTTGTGAGACTGGTCAATTGATTTGATGTCGTTCTATGTATTTGATTGTCATTATCCTTTTGAGCCTTTATTATTCATGTCATATTGTATACTTCCCGGTATGGTTTTTAGATGCAGGCAGTGCCGGTAACCGAAGCCTAGAAGGGAGATAAGGTTAAGGATGATATAGGAGATCCGTGGAGAATATGGACCTGTTGGGAGTTTTAAAGAAATTTTGTATTTTTATTTTAAAGAATCAAGTGTGATTTATTTAATTTTTCAATGGAAATACGCTTATTTTTGCGGGGCGTCACAAATGGTATCAAAGCCTGTCCCCAGCCGGAAATGTAGGACTAAGTCAAGGTTAGATAGTCTACATCGCCTGGGAGGAGTCAGAGAAGGTTGAAAAAAAAAAAAAAAAAAAAAAATTTTGTTATTTTATAAAACAAAATATGCTATATTTGTTTTAAACATTATTTTAAGAAATTTATGAAGTTATTTACCAAATGCTTTTATCTCTAGATTTCGGGACGAAATCTCTATTAAGGAGGGTAGATTGTAGTAACCCGTGTTTTCATGTTTAAATTGACGATTTAGACTTCGTGTGCGATTTTAGCGAAAATTGGTCACAGGGGTATTTTGGTCATTTTTTAATTTTATAAGTCATGAACTAAAAATATATTTTTTTTGGGAAAAGTTACGTGAGATTAAATGATTTGGTATTTGTGTTGGAAGTTAAGATTTTTCGAGTCATATTAAAATTAAATCTAATATTTTCTCTTTTAATTTTAACAGTAGCAGAATTTTGTTTTCAGATTTTTGTTAGGAAAACGAATGAAATTTAAGATTCTGCCCGCGTTGTCCCAAGCAAAACTCGATTCTGCACACTTTTCGTCTAATGCAATTTTCTCAGATTCTGCACCGTTTGGGCAGAAAATGAGGATTTCAGTAGCAGTTTTTAGAATGCTACCAATTAATTAGAAGTTAGTGGATTGTTAGGCCAATGTCTCTAAGTGGAGTTATAGGTGCATTAGTGTATGTTTACATCATCTTGCATATTCCTTATAAACTACCAATCAATTAGAAATTAGTGGATTGTTAGGCCAATGTCTCTAAGTGGAGTTATAGGTGCATTAGTGTATGTTTACATCATCTTGCATATTCCTTATAAACTACCCATTAATTAGAAGTTAGTGGTTAATAAGTGGATTGTTAGGCCATTGTCTCCAAGTGGAAGCTTGGCTATTTATACACTCAAATACTCTCTCAAACACACACATTCTACACTTCTAGCATAGAGAGCTTGAGAGAATCACATAGAGAGAGATTTATATATATATACATACACAATTATAGATATACATACACCTCGAGTTAGAAGAAGAAGAAGAAGAAGAGAAGTGTTTGGGAGTTGCTCAACATCATTTATAGGTACCGGGTTGTGTACAATATGCTTTCTAAATTCTCCGGAGTATTTCTTTGTTATCTCTACTTGTACTCTTTTTGCAGTTATGTTGTGTTTTCATTTGGAATCAATGAGTATGTGTTTATTGCTAAGTGCTATGGGACTAAAGGGTCATGAGCAAGGAGCACCTACCAACAGTCCAACAGGCCTCAGGGACCGAGGAATGGTGACGGGTGAGGTGAGGTGAGGTGGCTCTTTGCTATGTGATCAAGAGGAACCTGGTATGATGCTATTGGTATGAGCGTTTGGCTAGTGTGAGCAGTTGGGTTGTGAGACTGGTCAATTGATTTGATGTCGTTCTATGTATTTGATTGTCATTATCCTTTTGAGCCTTTATTATTCATGTCATATTGTATACTTCCCGGTATGGTTTTTAGATGCAGGCAGTGCCGGTAACCGAAGCCTAGAAGGGAGATAAGGTTAAGGATGATATAGGAGATCCGTGGAGAATATGGACCTGCTGGGAGTTTTAAAGAAATTTTGTATTTTTATTTTAAAGAATCAAGTGTGATTTATTTAATTTTTCAATGGAAATACGCTTATTTTTGCGGGGCGTCACACATCCGTACCCAAGCCGCACCCAAAACTCCTAAAGAACTCGGGAGGAACTCCGAAGAACTACCTGCCGCACCCACGCCGCACCCGAACTGAGTGCGCTCTTAGTTCCCCTGCGGCATCATTTTTGAAGTGTCCATGCATCATAGGCCCCTTCTAATTTTTTTTTTTTAAAAAAAAAAAGAAAAAAAAAAGGAAAAAAAAACTATGAGTCAGATATTGGTCGAATTGTAATTCATTAATGTTGGATATTTGTTCCATCACCTTTTCTATTACTTTTCAGTTTCACTAAACCTAATTTAATTTACCATCAGTCAAATTTTACAAATTACAATAAGAAATCAACATTTACTACTCGAAAAAAAGTTATACATAAAAAATTTGCCTCGAAAATATGTAAAAATAGAACCAAAAATATTCATCTTCCTCCCTTGAATGTGACACTAAAATTTTATACTTAAAAGATGGACAATAGTGGAAACTTGAAAAACTTAAACCAAAAAAAAAAAAAAGCAACTAACAATCAAAGTCATTCAGTCGTTTATTAACCTCAATTTCAACTTAATTTTTTCTTTTTTCAAACTTTCTTATTAAATTTTATTTTGGTTTCCATGTGTCATTGGGAACTTTTTTCATATTTTGTATAGCAATTTACCTCCTTTGATTTTATATTTTGGGATCAAATGTACATGTGAATAAGAAGAAGATCAAAAGAGATAGAAATGAATAACTGCCCACTTTAACATATGTACGTACAATGTATTCTACATTTTGACATTGCTATAATGTAAAATGCAATATTTTAGAACATGTGCTTCCACGGTATATATACACCAAAATTAATGCTATATATATTTGTTTTGTATTGAAAAATGTTAAATTTTTGCCCTCTTGGCATGCCAAATTATAGCATAACCCTCCAAAAACACATCTTCATTGTTGTGCCAAAGGTCCTGCCACAATATAGCATTCCAAAGGTCGTGCTAAATTTGACAAATGATATAAGGCATTGCTATTAATTGACATTGGAGAATGATTTTTTGATAGAACCTTTGCTTTGAAGTTTACAAACGTAAAAGGCCGTATCTCTAACTGATTCCTTCAAAACATGTATGCAACTACTGGTCACAATTACCATTAATTCAACAAAGCTAGTACTAAAAAACTCGAAAATTTGGACAGCTTATCTACCCAGATTTCCTCCCAACAGTCCATATTCTTTGAAAATATATATAGTACTGGCCCATCAAAATTAGATTTTAAGATCATCACCGGTAGAGTGTTAATTAGTTGCAAAATTACCATTTTCCACATAAAGGGAGCCCATGATGACATGGTTCATCGTGGGGACAAAGTTGTCTTTGCATAGCATAATATTTCTAGATCAAATTGATGTCTTACAAAATCTTTTGGAATGGCTATATGGAGAAGTTATACAGTGAGACTGTCATGCCAATTGTCATCACCTTACATACTGAGGTGGTCTGATAACCCAAAAATATGGGGCCATGTGGACCTTTAAAAATAGGGGATACATGACAAATAGTAGAGGCATGTGATATGTTGCTTAAAATCAGCAACTACTTATCACACCCAATTATTGCCGATATTATTGAAGCGTCACGTCAGCAGTATGGACGTGGTGGTGTGACTGTCTCACTGAACAATTTCTCAACTAGAAGCAACAAAAGAATATAACAAATGTGGAAGTGGTGACTCTAAAAACAATTGAAAAAATGAAGCTTAGAATAAGGAGAAATTGGAGGTGGTTGGAGTAACGGTCTTCTCCTTGGACAGTATATAACAACCTTAACCATACTCATACTTTCTCAGTACAGCTGCTTGTTTCAATATTTAGTTTCACTTAATTTGCCACTCACTCTCTCTCTTCAAATATTAATGGGGAGTTTGAATAAGAAGATTGTTGTTGTTGCTGTGTTGATGGTATTAGTGGCCGTATCTGCGGTCCAAAATGTGGTTGCAGCAGGCAACCCTTCATCCGATCCCCTTCCTCCGCACACGCCAAAATGTAAACTACCCATGTTTGGTGGTCTTCCCCTAATGAATGGTCTTCTTGCTCGTCTTCCTCCCCAAGTAGTGTGTGGTCATCTCTGAACCTACCCATGCTTCACATTTCACCATCTTAATTTGTTACCGTTGCTTTTGCTTCTCTTGGGGGCAGTCACCTTTGGACTGCTCTTCTAATAACATTGATCAGCACTAAATAAATATTAGTACCGCGTGGGTATTTCTGTGATATGGAGTTCATTTAAATGTGTTTGTATCAATCTTGTGATATGGAGTTCATTAAAGACCTGTGATGTCATTGGTGATTTCTTTGCTTCGACATTCATTTGTTCTTGTTTTTTTTTTTTTTGAATGTTTTCTCTGACTATTTTCCCACACTGTTGTAACGACTTCCATTTAAAATAAATCTTGTGGTTTACTATTCACATCTCCACTCTTGGATTTCTTAATTGTGGTTCATTTATAGTATTCTTGGAACTTCTAGCTGGTTAGCTTTTGAATAAATTTAATTTCATCATCACTCGGCTAATTAACTTAGCTACTTGTAGTAATAAATATAAAAGTAATAAGACCCTGATCTACTTGGTTTCTCATCGATTTAGAAAAAAAAAAAAAAAACAAAAAGAGAGAGAGATCTTGAAAGAAAGGAAAATAATTGAAATCACAATGTTTACTCCCATTTAAGGCTCTATTTCTCTTATTGTGTGTTTATTTATATTTTGTACATATACATCGTAGACTTAATCCCGAGTTTGCTGGTTTAGAAACCTGTTTACAATATAACTTCGTTTTCTAACTGCTCGGACCATTGATATTTGCATACGATTTTCTTTTATTATGAATATATATATATCTACCAACTTAATATAAAGGAGCCTAAGTCTCCTATGGTTCCGTGCCAATTTTTGCAATCAATTTTGCCAATTTCGGTATTAGTCAGTTTGTTCTGTCATTTACGGTAATTGCATAGTTACTCAAATACTATAATATCCCTTTAGTATGCTATAATTATTCATACATGTGTACAACTACATAAGGAAATAATATTTTGGGTGAGCCTAATTCTGTCATTTACACAATAATTACATTCAAGTCGACTAATAATTACATTCAGGTCAACTTTTAAAATTATATTTAATATAATAATGAAGATTCAATCAACTTTGGCTTAAATATTTCAGGTTCAATCAACTTTTCCAAACATAATTACACTACACTTCAAAAAATAGTCAACAAAAGTGGCTGTTGACATTATATTTTCATATAGGTCAATATTTGTACGGAAAATTATAGAATGATCATCTGTTGACACAATATTTACACATAGGTCATTTTTTGTAATAAAAATTACAAAATGATCATCTTTGGCACAAAATTTACACAGCTCATTTTTTGTAAGAAAAATTACAGAATGATCATCTTTTGGCACAATATTTACACGCATGTCAAAATTTGTAAGACAAATTACAACGTGATCATCTTTTGGCACGACGATTTTTTCCCATTACAAAAATGGTTGTAAAAGCCAAAGAAGCTAATATGAGAACGATTAGCTTCAAAATAAACTCAACAAAACGTCTGCTTACATCATATTTACATATAGGTCAACTTTTGTAAGAAAAATTGTAGAATCGTTTCACCCAACTGGGTTTTTTTGTTTGTTCCGCTTTACAAAATTGGTTGTAAAGGCCAAAGAAACTAATATGAGGGGATAGACACGTGCCTATAACATAGGTCAATTTTGGCCTAAATATTTCAAATTCACTCAATTTTTTTAGATAAGTCAACACAAACGGCTGCTGATATCATATTTACATATAGGCCAATTTTACAAGATCATTTTTTGGCACAACAACTTTTTCGCTTTTTCCCTTCACAAAAATGGTTGTAAAAGCCAAATAATGAGGGGATAGGCACGTGCAATTTTTGTAACAAAAATTACAAAATGATTATCTTTTGGCACAACGACTTTTTTCCTTTTCCCTTTTGTCAAAGCCAAAAAAACTAATATGAGGGGATAAGCACGTGCTTGTCACCTAGTATATATATATATATATATACACACATATAAACACACGTGCTTAGTCAATTGGAAATACACATTGCAATGTCATGCATACACTGTGGGTCATTTAATTGTTGTATAGATTTTGGAAAATGCTAGACCCACACGGTGAACCACACACTTTTTCTATACACAACTTTAAATATATGTACCCTGTGCTATATAAGTGGGGCACAAAAAAGTGTAAAAATTTCAAACAGCACAAGGTACAAGCATTTAAAGCTGTGTGAAAAAAGTGTGTGATTCACTGTGTGGATCTAGTAGTGCTCATTAATTTTTATAGCATTATCTTGTATCATCTAAACAAAAATATCAATTAACCCAAACTCCCGTAAACTCAGTCTCTGCAAGTAAAACTTTCTAGTTTCATCCATGGCAAGCCCCAACTTTAATTTTCTGCTTCTGCCCTGGTTGGATCCATTCATCTTTTCAATAAGCCACACCAATCCCCTTTGAAACATTTTAGATTAAGAGGAACCTTTTCTTTGCAAAGTCTAAAAATGAAGGGCTAAGGGCTAGCTGAAATATTAAGTAATGAAACATTAAGTGTTGAAATACTAAGTGCCGCAATTTTAAGTGATTAAATGCAAATTCCTCCAAGCGCAATTTAGTCATTAGATTACCATGGTTCATGTTATCTTTTTTGTTTTAAAATCGATTTTGATTTTTTAGAAACCTCTTCTTTTTTTCTTTTTTTTTTTCCTTTCAATTTTGGTCTTTTTTTTTGGAAAAAAAAAACACAAAATTGAGTTTACCAAATGCTTTTTTGTTGCCATTTAAAAAAAAAAACAAAAACAAAAACAAAACAAAAAAAAAGAGAAGAAAGAAAAAAATCAAAATGAAATGGTTATTAAACAGGCCCTAAGTTGTTAGGTGTTTGGATTAGCTGAAATATTCATCACTTAAAAAAAGAGTGTTTGACAAACAAGCTGAAAAAAATGATTATTTAAGTTGAAAAAAAAATAATTATTTCTATAAAATGACAAAATTGAATATCTCTCATAAATTTATTATTTGTCAAACTAGTGTAACATTAGTTCTCATAAAATTAGGTATATAAAACGTAAAATTTACGTTGAACCATATCCTAGCACTTTTAAACATTTCTAAAGGGATCCTAATATTGGAGTAACGACTTAATCTAGATGGTAAAAAAAAAAATTTATGCCATGCTTATTATTACAATATATTCTCATTGTTTCCAGCTCAGCAAGTTTTTGTTAGTTGGTTAGAAGTTTGTTTTATTTTTTTTGTATATAAAACTTCATTTCTATTTTGTTGTATTAGAGTAATTGATCCAGTCAGTAATAAACAACTTTTCAATTTAGCTTCTTTCTCTAAAATCTGATATGGTATCAGAGCAACTTTCTTGCATTTTCTCGCTTCCCAAACACTTTTTTTTTTGTTCTCCGATGCTTGATTTTCTTTTCTTTTCCTTCTGTTTTGAGTGAATTGCTTTCACTAAATCCCTAATTCTTCAATTTTGTCCGAATTATCTGCATAATTTTCATATTTTGTCGTGTGATTCTTCGATCTTTCTCTTTGATCGCAAATTCATTTTCTCGTCTGATTTTCTCATCTTCTTTCTAATTTTTCGATCTTGCTTCTACTCAAGTTGGCTCCTCTTCAACATCTCAAAATTCTTCTCAATTTGGATTCACTCGGCGCAATGCTTGCAATACCAAAGAGCGGTGAGCAGTTCACCATTTATAGCGATGCATCACACCAAGGACTTGGATGTATGCTCATGCAGGATGGAAGAGTGATAGCGTACAGATCACAACAACTAAAACCACATGAGATGAACTACCCTATGCATGATCTCGAATTAGCCGCAATTGTTTTTGCTCTTAAGATTTGGAGACATTACCTTTACGGAGAAAAGTTTGACCTATTTTCATATCACAAGAGCTTGAGATACTTGTTCTCTCATAAGGAGCTGAACATGAGATAACGACGTTGGATGGAATTGTTGAAGGATTACGATTTCACCTTGCAATACCACCCTGGTAAAGCAAACGTAGTTGCCGACGCACTAAGCCGAAAACCTCGCAAATTGTTCATATCCTGTCTTATGGTCAAAGAGTGGATAACGTTGGAAACGCTAGCCGAATTCGACTTTCAGAACACCGAATCTAGTGAAGGATGAATTTTCAGATGTCTAGTAGTACAGCCGACGCTCATAAATTGCATCCTTGAAGCTCAAGGAAAGGACGAAGGACTTCGCCAATGGTTTGAGAAAGCATCAGCAAAGGACCCATTAGAATGGAATATTGGGGCAGATGGGGGCTTTAGATGTCGCAATAGACTTTGTGTGCCTAACGAGGACAACTTAAGGAAGGACATACTAGATGAAGCGCACAAGTCAAGAATGACGGTCCACCCTGGAGGAACCAAGATGTATAAGGACTTGAAAAGAAACTTCTGGTGGGAAGGAATGAAAAAAGAGGTAGCAGATCATGTATCCAAATGTTTAACCTGCAAACAAGTCAAAGCAGAACATCAGAGGCCAGCAGGGTTATTACAACCATTGCCAATTCCCGAATGGAAATGGGAACACATTACTATAAATTTCGTTGTAGGAATGCCAAGATCACAACAGAATCATGACGCTATTTGGGTGATCGTGGACCGGCTCACGAAATCATCTCATTTCATCGCCTACAACATTACGTACCCAGTTGAGAAGATGAGCAAAATGTACTTACAGCAAGTCGTACGACTACACGGAGTGCCTGTATCGATCGTATAAGATCGCGACTCCCATTTTACATCGGGATTTTGGGAAAGCTTACAAGTAGCAATGGGAACTTCATTGAAGTTAAGTTCAGCATTTCATCCCCAAACCGATGGACAAATAGAACGAGTTAACTAAGTAATGGAAGACATGCTCCGAGCTTGTGCCATAGACTTTGAGAGTTCTTGGAAGATACACCTGCCATTGGTAGAGTTCGCGTACAACAACAGCTATCATTCGAGCATCGAGATGGCACCATTCGAGGCACTGTATGGAAGACCGTGTCGATCATCATTGTGCTGGGCGGAAGTTGAAGACAACAAGCTTCTAGGACTGAAAATGGTTCGAGAGATGAATGAAAAGATTAACATCGTGAAAGAAAAGATGAAGGCAACACAGAGCAGACAGAAAAGCTTCGCAGACAAACACCGTAGGGAATTAGAGTTCAGTGTTGGAGATCACGTACTTCTCAAGGTATCTCCGGTGCGAGGCGTTGTCAGATTCGGACCAAAATAAGAAAAGTTGTCGTCGTGCTACATTGGGCCTTTTAAAATTTTAGAGCGCGTGGGAAAAGTAGCCTACTGACTTGCACTGCCACCTAAGATGTCAGGAGTACATAATGTATTTCATATCAGCATGCTTAGGAAGGTTGTACATGATCCGTCACATGAGATTGACTTCACGGACATCGAAGTAAACAACAACGTGACTTATATTAAAGGATCAGTCCGAATTTTGGATCGAGGAGTCAAGAAGTTGAGGACTAAGGAAATTCCTTTGGTGAAAGTTCAGTGGAGACACCATGACGAACGCGAAGCTTCTTGGGAGTTGGAATCAGAAATGCGTGAAAAGTTTCCAGCTTTGTTTAGTGACTAGCTAACTCAGATTTCGTGGACGAAATCTTTGATAGGAGGTGGATATTGTAATACCTGTAGTTTTTATTATATTTTATTAATATATTTTCCAGTCCCAAACAGTAATTAATATCATTTCTGAACTTGTAATTATTACTATGTTGACCAACCCTGCTTATACCCTAAACCAACCCCCCAAACAACCCTTAGCAATTCATGTGTCTTGTGTGTGTGTGTGTGTGTGTGTGTGCCAACTTGAAAGTGGTGAGGTGTGTGGTGAGGTGTGTTATAGAGTGGTAGGGTGATGAGTGTGTGTGTAGTGTGTCCATGTGTTTGTGTATGAGGAGTGCATGTGTGCATGGGTGTGTAATGTATAGTGTATGTGTGTATGTGTCTGTGTGCGTGGCGTGGGGTGGTAGTGGAGTGAGTATTGTGTGTGGTGTTTTGTGTGTGTGTGTGTGTTATATATAATATTTAATACAAAGATACAACCACCCCACCCCTATAAAAACCCCTCCCATCTCATTAGTTTTAGGAACGTCTCAAGCAAGAAAGAGAAGAAAATAGAGAGAGAAGAAAGAAAAGGAAAGAAAAGAAAGGAAAGAAAAGCTTACCATCCCAAACTACACCGCGACCCCGAACCGGTGAGTTCCTAACTCACTTGGTATACAAATTAATGTCGTATTATCTTCCATTTATTATTATTTATAGAAAATCTTGTGCCTAACATGTGGTGCCCCTAATCTAGGTCTGTATCATGATTTCTATTGCTATTATTATTATTGTTAATAGTTTTATTATTATTATTACTATTGATTAACCTTAGGCTATCATGATTTCTATTGTTATTATTATTATTGTTAATAGTTTTATTATTATTATTACTATTGATTAACCTTAGGCTTAAACAGGTTGTACCATGTACTTAATATCCGTTTATTATTTTGTTAATAATAATGATATTATTATTGTTATTATTATTATTGATTAAGCTTCAAAGCTCTAATATGTTGTATCCCGAACATATTATTCCGCTACTATTATTAATATTATTATTTATATTAATAATATTATTGTTATCACTTTCCGGTTAACCTCATGTTTATATGTTGTACCCCGAACATATTATCTCTGTTATTACCTCAAATATACATGTTAAAATCATGAACTTTTTGGAACGGGTGTGACACTTACCTACGAAAGAGCCACCCTTGAATCACTTTCTATAACTAATGTTTTTGATCCACGCCAAGGAGAATCATTACACACGACGAGGGCTTTTCTTATTGCCAAAATTTCAGCCTCATTAAAGTCTTTGATGCCAACCGGAGCTGCGAAAAGACACAAAACCTCTCCTTTATTATTGCGAAGAGCTCCCCCAATACCTGCTGGTCCTGGTTTGCCGTGAGACGAACCATCCATATTAAACTTAACCTCATGAGGGCGTGGAGCCACCCATCCATGAGCAACCTTCCTTTTTTTTTTTGGGCCTTTTTAGTCTTACCTTTTCAATATTAAGACAAAAATCATTGAAAGGGAGCCCAATGTGATCAAATTTTGCCATCAGCCACAGTCCCATCCTAACTCTAAGTAAGTCAGTAGCCGTCCTTCATTCTGTCTTGGTATTTTTGAACACCAGTAGGTGGTATTTTCGAACCCTAAATAAAGTATGCTACTATATATATATATGGAATAATAGGAAGACGACTAAGTATTTTTTTTCCACCTAGTTACAAGAAAAAAGTTTTCCAACTTGGTAATGAGATCAGAATTTCAATGAAATGTTCATATTAGAATAGCATCTAGAATTTCAATGAAATGATTATCTTAGAATGATATCTATACTCGCTTTGTCCCCATTTAAGAGTTCTTCATTTTGGTTTGGATTGTCATATTTAAGAGTCTTTTTTGGAAAATTCAATGTACTTTAAAAACACTCTTTCCATGTTTATTTCTTATTTTATAAAACTTTTATTTTTTATTTTTTATCTGATGTGACCAACGGTGTCGCACACGCACACACACCCCCTATTTTTAAAGTTTTATGTGGGGGGAAAAAATAATTTTGGAACAAAATTTTGTGTCAGCTATTGGTGTAACTGTAATTCAGCAATGTTAAAATTTGGTTTTTGTTGAGTATTGGTGGCTCGATTTTGGAAGTTTTGGCAGCTTGCCCGAGTGAGGTCATGCGAAAACAGTTTCCTAATTCGTTTAAGAATTAAAGGGCTAAAAGCTTTCTAATCAAGTTTGGACTACTTGGGGCTTTAAATAGGGGGTCATTGAGGATATATGTTTTGAAGACCAAGAGAGTTAGATATGTTGTGTAAGTACGAGGTGTCACACCCCGATTTTTGGACAACCAAATATTTAATCCAGAGCATATATCCAGACTAATATTCAATTTCCAAAGCACCGAGAGTGACACCCGGCTTCACACAGACTAATAGATAATTATTGAAAACAGCATTTTATACTCATTAAATAAGAATATGTAATTTTGTGTTTTAAAAAAAGACTCTTTTTTATTAAACTTGAATTCCCAAACATTCGTTTTCATTATAAAAGAAATTAAACTCCATTCCACATATTATATCCTTTCGATTTACTAAAGAAATATTATGTTCATTCAATAAAACTCTCTTTACAAAGTTCAGCGAAAAGAAAACAATTAAGCATAAAATTCTATACATCCATAGGTCAGAGCAACTACAACGTTCCCAATACCCAATATATAATCCTTATTACAATTATACACTTGTGGCCCACACTGCCAGAAATAAAATAAAGTACAACAAAAAAATAAGTACAACTCTAATAATAAACAACACTGCGACAATCTCTTCACCCAAACAGAAGCTCCAAAGAAAATCTCCAAATACTAAACCTGCATATACATTCGACTACGTTTCATATAGAAACGCACTCGAATGCATAACACACTCGGGTCAGTATATAAAATACTGGTGTGAGTTAACAAAAAAATATAAACCGAGTCTTAGGGAACAACGGTGTCCCATAGACTCCCAAAAGTACTCACAAAGAAAAAACATGACCACCTCATATCATACAATATCGTTACACAGAAAATAAACAATGTCATCACACATAATTCATGTCGGGTTAGTAGTTCCACGCACATTTCAGGACAGAACGGTAGTTTCCTTCAATGTGGTAGGAGTGGGTCCAACCCTGAATAAACACAACTGAATACTTACCGGTCGGATATCTATGGTGAGTCAGCCCTGCATAAAAGTTAGTGGACCCACCATCCTGTAATATATAGTTATCACAAACCAAGCAAATAAGTCAGTAAACAACATTTCCACATTCTAACTTAAACGCCGCATTCATTATTCCAAATTTATCAGTCTTATGAAATATTCCATTGTCATTATTTATTAGCCTTTAATTATCTTTGTGTTCCCTAGGTTCACCACTTGGCCACCCTCCATGGTACAGCCCACACATATATCCCATGTGTGCCCGGACATACTACCTACACCCACTCCGGTGCCAGTTTGGTTGGGGTATCAACCAAACCAGGTATACACAACGGACGGCTGGTCAATATGTCAAGACGTCTATACAATATAAACCGAGCATAAGGCTTAGGCCAGCTTGATCACGAAGCCACTGGCAAAAAGTACACTCAACAAGTCTTAAGCCAGCTTGATCACGAAGCCACTGGCAAAAGAGTGCGAGCTACCAAAAACAATAACATAACAACGGGGAATAGTGAACACTAAGGTCTTTTCCCAGTTTCTTACCATCTACGTTAATTCTCATAAGTACCCATTCATGAGGGTTTAATCACATCATTAACCACTTCGGGAATTTATCATTTATTCCATGGAATATCATTATTCAATTATTCACGATAAGGCCTTTTTTTAGCCAAAATTCTATTCAAGTCTCTGGCGTAGTTTTTTCATAATAATTATTTAATACCACACATAGAATAAGTTGGGGTTTCTTAACACATAGCATATAAAATCGACACTCAACAATACTATTTAAAACAGTCCCAAACAGACCCTTACATTAAACAGTCCCAAAACCAACATGGACTAAAATTACTCCTCATAATAATTCCGCACAAAGAAACATCTCTAACAATTTTCATAAACATAAATTCAAAATTCGGAGTTAACATTCACTGCTACTGTAATATAAATTTTCTACCCAAACGGTGTAGAATTGGGAAAAATGCTATTAGACAAAAGTTGTGCAGAATTGCGTTTCCTACAGGCCTACACGAACAGAATCACGAAAACTATAACGTATGATTTATTATGAATTTTCTACACAAATCTGATCCGTGAAAACCCCAAATCTGAAAATTGAATAATTGCTCAAATGTATATTAAATGCTCATCTATAAATCTCAAATCACAACTTCAATCATTGTAAAAAAAACCTAAATCTCATAATCCATAACCATGCTAATTTAATATTCTATACATTTAAATTTTCAATCAAACAAGATTGAAAGAAAATAACAAGTTAACTCACTGATTTATGGTTTCAAGGTTGATGATGATTAAGCAGGCCAAAGGTTTGGAGTCCCTATTGTCTTCTCTTGTTCTCTTCTTCTTCTCATTCTTTCTTTCTTCCTTCTTCTTCTTCTTCTTCTTCTTCTTCTTCTTCTTCCTCTCTCTCTCTCTCTCTCTCTCTCTCTCTCTCTCTCTCTCTCTCTCTCTCTGTTTAGAAGTGTATTGGGGGCTAGGGTTTATTTTTTTTCTTCTAAAGGTGGATACATATAACTCTTAATGATATAATTAAAGTAATTGCCGAGTTTAGGCTTGTGGGCTCCCAAAAGACACACATATGACCCCGAAATGCATTTCAAAATACTTAAACAACTAGTCCAAAGGGCACTCATACCCCGGGCATTTAATTTTCATGTTAAATTCACTAATTAACTTACTTATGGCCCTCGAAACAGTGCCTGAAACTAAACTATTATTCTACAAAAATTGTAACTTGGTCATACAAATAATCTATCATACAATTTAATTAAAGCTCGAAATCTCTTGTCATGATAATAATGAAACATTAGAAATTTGAATACAAAAACAACCGTGGAAATATTACTAGTATTACTAATAATTTAAATATGCTTAATAGCAAATTTAATTCACGGGTTCTCCAAACTTAAAATTTTTAGACACGTGTCTTACTTAGGCATACCCATATAATATTACTAACTAAAAATAATTATTAAAATAATTATTTTCACACTTAGAAATTTTAGGGTTGTTACACGAGGCATGTTGCATTAAACATAGGAGATACTTATAGAGTGACAGAGGAATTTATGAGTATTTGGCTCTTGAGGTGTTTTCAAGTTAAGAGCTTAAATTCCTTCTGTATAATTTTTTTATTCATATTAGTAGAATTCTTCTTCGTGCTATGCCTGTGTAACACCCGTACCCGGAGAAAGGGTTAATTATTAACTTAACATGCATTAATTGATATAATTAGGGTATAAAATGGATTAAGGGGAGGCTTGGACTCGCCCATGGAAAAGTCCCAGTGAAGAGGGACAGGTTTGAAAATGGAACCCAGCAAAGGGTAAATTGGTAATTTGCATGATACATGATTAAATGCATTTTATGTGATTACGTGAATAATTGCTTAAATGCCTTTATATTATATGTTGATATATGTGTAGCATTTGGTATTGATTTAGACACCCAAATAAGGGTATAAGTGAAAACAATCTAAATTAGTAGGTGCGATAGCAATTTCACAAAATATGTGGGATCCACGTTGGGACCCATACGGAACTTAGACAAACACTCATTAAATAATTGGGTAGTTAATACAATTGCTTAGGGGATTTCATAATAAAGTTCAAAGAAATGTTGGGGGTGTAAACGGAAATAAACTAAAACTTGGCTAGGAGGCTCAAGAGGTTGACACCTCTTGAGTGACTCATCATCTTCTCCATATATCAATATAGAGAAAAGAGTTGCAGGAGAAGTAAATCTCGGCCATTGACGGAAACTCCGTCGACTCCGTCGTCTTGCCGTTTCGTTGCCGTCGGTACACCGTTTCGCGAACCGAGACCGTATTCGGACTCGTGGAGGTGAGAGGATCGTCTCTATACCTTTCATTTTCAGTTTCGTTAACGTTTTTCTGCGACCCTCTTTGAGGTGACGATATATATACATGATATTTGTATGTAGGAATATCATTGGAGTTAATTAGAGCTAAAATTTGCAAGGAATTTGGGGTTCTAGGCTTTTAATTGGAGCAATTTGTGAGGTGAGTGACTCTAATCCATGGGCTGAATGTAAATCATGTTAAATGTGTTAATTTACATGTTAGTTGTTGAATTCTTGTAAATTAGAGCATGGACATGAGAATTGGGTATATATGAACATGTTGATTTATGTGGGTTTGGCTAGTTTACTTAAAATTGGAAGTTAATATGTGTTAAATGGTGTGTGAATTACCATGCTGAGATGATGATGTGATTATGTGCTTATGTGGGTTGAAGAAAGCCTTATGTTAATTCACCGTGGATTTACTCCGTAATAAGGAGAAGTGGTAAAAAAAACCCAACGGTGTAAGGGTACTCACCACACTAACTGTGTAAAGGTGTGTGAGTTGCGACCCAGCTGTGGAAGGGTGTGTGAGATTGTGTGAATTAGAGGTGCTATATGCACATAAGGGCAAAAGGCAAGAGCGACGACACGGTGAATTGATATTTGGTCTTTGGAGACTAAATGATATGTTAATTGTTGATTTATGCATTAAATATGACATTATATTCATACATGTGATTAGTTTACTCACTAAGCGAAAGCTTAAACAAATGCTATTTTCTGTTGTGGTTATTGAATAACCACCGCAGGTACGGCACGGGAGGAGGAAGGAAAATGATCAAAACGACAAGTTGGGCATGGGGGTTATGAGATGTGTGTTGATATGTTTATAAATCTAGATATTTAAGTTTCCTAATGCAACTTATGGTTTGGAGATGTATAGTTAACTCATGTCTTGGGCGAACTTGTAGATACGTTTTAAACTTATGTTATAATGTAACTAGTGGCTTGAGGTTCTCGACTTGAGGCTTGAAGTCTTGACTTGTGGACGGGAGAGATGAGGAGAGACGGGAGAGATGGGAGAGATGGGGGAGATTTGAGCCTCATGCTTGTGAACTTCTTTTGAACTTGTAAAATGATGTAAATTATGGTTTCTTTTATGTTAATGTTCATATTTGGGTTGTAGAAAAAGAGTTTGAATCCTAAAACTTGTATTTTGGAAAGTGAAAGTGAATTTGGAAACTAATGTGTAATATCTCTTGTTTTGCTCAAGTGTGGTGCAAGTAATGAATTTGACCATTTCGGCAAGTCCGGATGTGTCGCTAGTGTCTTAAACATGTTTCCTTAGTGTTCACAATGTTAGTTATGACCTTGAGTTAATTCCCAACAAGTTTCATGAGTTTTGAATGAGAATTGAGTTTCAAAGATCATTGTATTTCAAATGAAATGAGTTCTTAGTGGATTTGACCAAATTGTGAATATGATTTTATGATCCATGCTTAATTTGAGTTTAAACATGTTTAGAAATGTGTTGGAATTGATTTCCCAAAGTTTCATAATGTTTCCATGTGATTTGATTGAGTTTTGGTAAGCTAAAACTTGTTTTGACAGCAAACAAAATTTAGCAGCAGAATTGTGAAGGGGATCGATCCGCGATTTGTGAAGGGATCGATCCGCCCTTTCAAGGCAGCATTCTGCGGGAGACTAATATAAATGGATCGATCCGCCCATTATGAAGGGATCGATCCGCTTTGTATTTTTCCCTGGACGTCCATTTTTACGGAAACATGCATAACTTTTTCTATAAAACTCGGATTCACGCGCCGTTTGTTGCGTTGGAACCGGGACTCAAAAATCTAACTTTTGGTATAAAAATTTTACATACTTTATTAATGACCATTTTGCCCTTGGAGCCTATTTTGTAACAACAGAGTTGTTTAATGTGGTTAAATACATGTGTTTCTCTATAATTCGTATATTTCTTTACAAAGTAATGTAATTGGGAGCTTGTAGCCTTGTTACACGTGTCCTAATCCGCACGAGGCGGGTTGGGGTGTGACAGCCTGTGAGTCAGTTAGTGCTTGGGCAGAAAGAAAAAGTGTATCAATATCAATACTAAGGCTTAGTTTGGCCCCCATTTTGGTGCTTCTCCTTTTTTTAAAGCACAATTTCATGTTAATTTATTTGGTAACTAGTATATGAGCTTTACAAAAATTGAACTTAAGGCTTTTTTTTTTTGGGACCTTATAAAAGCTTTGATATTTTTTTGAAGAGTAATGTATCACTTGTACAAAATTATCAAACAACTTAATAATAAATATCATAAGCTACTTAAAGCCACGTGGGGGCCAAACGAAGCCTAAATGGAACAAGACCAATGAGGTCGGGTAGCTCTTTTCCTTTGAGTCTATGCTCTGTTTTTTTTTCCTTCTCTCTCTCTCTCTCTCTCTCTCTCTCTCTCTCTCTCTCTCTCACACACACACACACACACACACACACACACACACACACACACACCTCAATCTTCCTCATTTGTCCATTGCTTATAAATCAATTACTCTCAAATACAAGTTTGGGTTATCAATTTAAACCCAACACAACAATTGTCAATGTCGTGAAAAAGCAGCAGAAAGTCCTCTGATTACTGAAAATTATAAAACCATGCACTAAAAGAAGCAAAGCAACAAAGAACCAATGTATGAGATAAATGTACAAATCTCACGTTTAGATCTTTCTGTCCACTCCGATAATAAAGAAAATGGACCGATAGCTTATTAAACGCACAAGACAAAGAGCATAAACACACAGTGACATGAAATCAACCCAATGATATGAAAAAGAAAACACAGCCACACTAAAGGAAGTATGATATACTTCCAAAAGAAAATTCATAAACCCAAGAAAAAATGCACGCCAAAAAACCCACTCTCGATTAATTTGGCAAGTGATTCTACCATTGAATTAGCCCATCTTCGAGTATGAATAGAAGAAACATGCGTCTGATGTATGAAACACCAATAAATATATTTTGGTGCTATTGGATCGTTAAACTATATGAAAAGTACTACTAGGTCTTGGTATTTTCTTCCACCTAATTACAAGAAAGAAGTTCTCCAACTTGGCAATGTGATCATAATTTCAATGAAATGTTCACCTTATATAGAATGGCATCTAGAATTTTAATGAAGTAATGTTCATCTTAGAATGATATTTGTACATACCCTCTCCATTCCATCCCAATTTAAGAATCCTTTTATTTCAACTTGTATTGTTATATCTAATAGTCCTTTTTAAAAATTAAATGTACTTTAAAAAGTCTCTTTCCAAGTTTATTGCTAACTGTAACAAAACTTTTACTTTTTATTTGATGTGACCAATGGTGCAGCACAACCATACATATACGCACAATATGGGTAATCAGCCCCTTCTAATTTTGTAAAAAAATAAAAGAAATAAAAAAATCTATGAGTCAGATAATGGTTGAATTATAATTCATCAATGTTGGATATCTGTTCCATCACCTTTTCTATTATTTTTCAATTTCGCTGAATCCAACTTATTTTACCTCCAGTCAAATATTACAAATTACAATAAGCAATCAACATTTAGTACTAAAAAAAAAGTTATATATAGAAAATTCGGCTCGAAAATATGTAAAAATAGAACCAAAAATATTCATCTCCCGCCCTTGGATGTGACACTAAAATTTTATACTTAAAAAGACAATAGTGAAAAGTTGAAAAGTGTCACACCCATTCTAGAAATTACGTGGTTTTAATATGACAATGTGGTAATATGTGAATTATTAATGTTTATTAGTAATTGAGTTAAGTGGTTGACTGTAGTCAACGATGACGTGTCGGTTGAGGACACGGTAATCGCGGTAATCGCAGAATCATGATGCATTAGTATGGTTAAATGACATTTATATTATTTAAATGGTATTTGAAATATCTGGTATTTTATGAATAGTAAATTATACATGTGTAGTATAATTTCTGGTAATTTTGTGGTCGCGGTAGAGCATTTGGAGAACTGCGGTGAGAACGTGAGTGATACGTTATATAAAATGAAGGTTGTGTAGAGATTTCACAGAATTTAGTTTTCGGACGTAATTTTGAATCCAAACGAGACTTAGACGAAAACTTTTATAAATTTTAGTTTTCACTCGTGAAGTAATAAAATAGACGTGTGCGACGTTTCAGGGAATAATTAGGAGTTTTGAGAACTCGTGAGGAGGTAAACGTAATTCCCGAGAGTCGTGCTTATATATAGAAACTCATGAATTGGTTTCATTAGTTCAAAACCTAAATTGGAATCAAGAGAGGGAAGATTTGGGGATTTGGTTGCTACGAGCTTTCCGACACAAATCGATGATCTTCTGATCGTCAATTTTTCTCCAAATTCTAGATTTGAACTCCTTGAGGTAAGGGCTTCGTTTTGATACTAGTTAGGACTCGTTTGGTTAAGTTTTTATAAAAGCCCTAATGTTGAAATTTTGGGGAAAACATTTCTAAACTTGTAGGAATCCCTTGTAATTGGAAATCCGACGTTTAATTGGTCTCCTAATTCATCCTTCAAAGTTATAGGAAAATCGCACGAGGTATGAATTCTAAGCCTATGAATTATAGAAAATTTCATGTTTTAATTATCGGACTTGATATTTTGGATCCGGGCAAAATTCATGTATTAAGTAGACCCGTTATTTATGCATATGAAAATACCATAAAAGCACGTATATGTGATTATATGAGTATGCTATGTGGCTATGTGGGTCAAATGGGAGTTTGATACAAGTTCATGCCAGAGTACGCCTATCGATGTTAGAGAGTTACAGTAGTGACGGCTACTTGCTTGGTTTGGGAACCGGCCCTGCCAGAGCAGTTGGGTGCAATGGTTGATAGACTCTGGGCTTGCCATTGGCATCTCGGTTGATAGACTTTGAGCTTGTCGATATACCGGATGAATGCGTGTCTCTCTCCCCAGAAACTATTTGATGTGATTTAGATGTTTAATGCATGAATTGTCATATAAGCATATGTTTAGAATTGTGTACTCAACATATAGCTGAGCAGTGGAGATTTACTCCATTGCAGGTGAACGAAAGAAAGTAAAGAAGAAGCGTGAGGAGTGAGACCGCAGGAACAACGGGGATCCTTCTCTTGTATATGTTTTTGTTTTCAATTCCAAATGTTGAAAAATGAAATTTTGAGAAGTTAGAACTATTAACTTCAACCTAGAAGGTTTGGAATTCTTTAGAAGGTTGTAATAAGTTGTAAAACTACTTTTGGTTATGTTGGAATATATCCAAACCCAGGGATGCGTGTTTTGAATACTTAACTTATTAAACTCAGATTTTGGAGGATTGCAATAGTACTTTTGGTGAATCAATCCAAACAAGCCTTAGCTTGTTCTGTCATTAGTTCTTTTCGTAGATTAGTATGTCTAAAAGATGTTCTTAAAGACTTTTTATCACTTGTGTGGTTGGTTGGATGTAATCATGTTTGGAGGAATGAAATGAGTGATGGTTGTCTGTCCTTAGGCCAAAATTCTGCTGCTAGGGAGGAATTCTGCTGAAGGGACATTCAACCGATCGTAGGGGTCGTTCGACCGGTCGAAATGACCCCTGCAACAAATCTTTTCATACACCTTCCGGATATTATTTAAATATTTTGATTGGTTCTTAGGATATCTTTGGAGCCCCTTTTAACATATATTCATCCGATTCGAAATATAATTACGTTTTCAATTTTATACGGATTTTACAACTCGGAGGGTAATGTTTTCTAAAATTTTAAATACTCAAGGTTGTTTTAAAATTCTTTTCCGCTGCGTATAGTTATTTCATGAAGGTTTGAGCATTGGTGGCGTGCCACGTGTCCTATTTTCGCACGTTAGCGGGATGGGTCGTGACAAAAGGAACTAACAATCGAAGTCAATCTGTTGTTTATTAACCTCAATTTCAAGTAATTTTTTTTTTCTTATTAAATTTTATTTTGATATGCGTTTGTTGTTTAGAACTTTTTTCATATTTTGTATAGCAAATTACTTCCTTCTACTTTATGTATTTTGGGGATCAAATGTACGTGTGAATAAGAAGAAGATCATATTAAATTTACCAATTTAGCTCATTTGTCATTGACTTGGTACTCCCTCTATTACTTAGGTCGAGTGTTCGACCTCCGTCCCTTCCAATTGTAATAAGATCTAAGAATTTTTTTAAAAAAAAAAGGTCGTAAGAGATAAAAATGATTAACTGCCCACTTTAATATATGTACGTACGTACAATGTAATCTATATTTTGATATTATTATAATGTAAAATACTATATTTTAGAACATGTGCTTCCATGATATATATACACCAAAATTAATACTATATATACTTTTGTTTTGTATTGAAAAAAGTTTAATTGTTACCCTGTTGGCATGCCAAAAGTATGATACATAACTAAATTAGTCGTTCAGTTCTATATATTGAAGTCAATTTACTACATAAACTCATTTTCTACATACACAACGTAATTACACTGTATAGTACTTCTCATTGATATGAAAACGAAATATTGCAAACATTGGTCATTAATAAATTTACATTCTTAATTTCTCTAATGTAGGCATAATTAAAAATGTAACTAACTCATTGCCAATTAAATACAAAACATATCCCTGAAGTTTGGTCCCAGTATTATTTTAGTCTCTGTAATTTTAATTGTGTCAATTTGGTCATAGAAGTTTTAAATAGAAGCAATTTGATCTAGTTGTCCAATTCTGTGAGGAAAGTTGACAGAATTTACTCACATACTATGCACTGCCGCAGTTTTTTAGGGGCAAAAATGAAACACCATCTATGTCTCCACTCGCTTATTAGCGTAATTATGCATAACAGTGGGTAAATTCTGTCAAATTTTCTCACAGAATGGGGTATTTAGATCAAATTGCTTCTATTTAAAACTTGAGGGACCAAATTGAAACTATAGGGACTAAAATAACACAAGGACCAAATTCAAGGGTCTATTTTGTAATTAAGCCTAATTTATTTTAGCTTTTGGAGTTCATAATTATTGGTACACACTAAAGGTAGTCGCCAAACATGGCTAATGCCCATTAATTTTATTGGAATTGCTAACTATTTCACCTTAGTCCAAAGTATAGGGGGTATTAGTGACATGATTTGAAGTACATGAAGCAAAGTGAAAAATGGGCTAAGTACAGAGGGTGTATTTGTAATTAACCCTTTATTATTTGTCAAACCAGTGTAACATTAATTCTTATAAAATGGCTAAAAAATACATTGGTAAGCTGTACTTATAGCGAAGTTTCACTGTGGGCGCTACATTTTCGATTGCAACACTTTGGGTCCTCAATTTTCAAACTTGTTTCAATCAAGGACAATCGTTAATGGCGTTAAAAAAATATAACACAATGGACCACATGGCGTTTCAATTTGGGCCCTGTATTTATAGCGAAGTTTTACTTTGAACCCTGTATTTATAGCAAAGTTTCACTTTTGGGCACTATACTTATAGCGAAGTTTCACTTTGGGCCCTTCATGAGTTCCATTCTTGTATACTATTTTAATACTGTTAACGATTGTCTTTGATTGAAACAAGTTTGTAAATTGAGGGCCCAACGTGTTGCAATTGAAAATATATGACTTAAATTAAAAATTCGCTATAAGTACAGGGTACCAAAATACATTTTACCCTATAAAAATTAGGTAAAACATAAAACTTACAAAACCATTTCCTAGTTTTAAACATTTCCAAAGGGATCCTAATATTGGAGTGACCACTTAGTCTAATTGATAATAAAAACTTTTTTTGCCACACTTACAACCGGGTTCGATCCCCACCTCCCTCCTTGAACCTTAACACTTATGTCATTACATAAGAGCAATATACCAAATAATAACCAAGTCCCTTGTGGCCGAGTGATAAGCTTCTTGGGTGTACTACCCAAGAGGTTTAGTGTTCGAGTCATGGGGAGCGTGGCCACTGGAGTATTCACCCGGCGCCTCCAGGCCTCGGGGGATTAGTCGAGGTGTGCGCAAGCTAGCCCGGACACCCCCGATTACTAAAAAAATATATATATATATATATACCAAATAATTAAAAAATAAATCATAATATTGTAATTGAAAAATGAGTTAATTAGTATAAAGTCCTATTTAGTCTAACATTGTTATAATAGGTTCAACTCTAACAACATTTTGGTGATAGGTCCACATTTTTATTTAGTGACCAAACTACCCCTAAAGCCCATCAATGAGTCATTCCTTTTTAAACTCGTTTATCTAATTTGGAAACACCCAAAATCAAGGATTTTCAAATTTTAAACACTAAATTTATATATATATATATATATATATAAGATTTCCACCTCTCTCTCTCTCTCTTTCTCTCTCTCTCTCTCTCTCTCTAGGATGAACCAGAGACTCCATTCAACGAGAAAAAAGCTTGCGATGGTCTTCTCCGGCGAGGTGGTGATTGTTTTGAGTGTTGCAGTTGGGATCGCGCTTGTTGTCACGCTCGGGTTTGCGGGAGAGGTCGTTGTCTTCATGATGTGGATGAACCGGAGACTCCATTCAACGAGAAAAACCTTGCGATGGTTTTCTCCGGTGAGGTGGTGATTGTTTTTGGGTGTTGCAGTTGGGATCGAGCTTGTTGTCACGCGCGGGTTTGCGGGAGAGGTCGTTGTCTTCGTGATGTTGCTTTGCTTTTCAATTTTGCCTTTTCAGTGGTGTTTGCTAACTTTTTGTATTTTGTCTTCAATGTTAGTTATATTGGAGCAATATTTAATTTGGGGTGTTTCAGTGGGTGCTTTTTTGAGTCTTTGGAGGGGGTGTTTAGTTGAGTCCATTTAATTGTGTTTTGGAAGTTGTTTGGATCTGAGCGTGGCTTTGGAGGCTAGTTGTTTGAATCTGGGCGTGGCTTTGTTTAATTATTCTAGTGTGAAATTGAACGTTCATGTTCATTCTAGTGTGAAATTTAACACTCATGTTCTTGATTCCTATATTGTGGTGCGAAATTGTATACTGCTAGTATGTACTATAATTTATTATTTGAATGATGACTGCTTACCAAATTAAAAAGAGTCAACTGCTAATTGAATCTCCATTCCAACGTAATGCTAATTAGTTTGTTCCAAAAACAACTCCACAATTCAAAGGTTGTAGTGTGAATATTAACAATCATGTTCTTGGTTCAAAGGCTATGTGATTTATGGCACAAACACAAAAACGGAAAGCACTATATGTCACGACCCAAAAATTCATCCGTGGATTTTGAGTGCGTGACCGACCTTGTGGGTCATCTTTAACCTGTACAGAGTCTAGCGGGAGCATACAAACATTTATTTAATATATTTAATTGAGGTTAGTAGAACCACCAAACCATACTTAGTAAGTTTACAGACAGAGTTCTAGCCTTACAACGCCTACAAATACAGTACTAGAAATGAATTTATTCTAGGAATACTTAAAATACGATAAGGGAACTTTCTAGAATAGAGATCCTTCTAGGGCATCTAGAAGAGGGTCCTCTCCTTCTATAGCTATCTCTTGTTCCTCATTTGGATCAGCGTAGGGCATGTCCTTGTCATCTGAAAGGGTTTTTAAAACAATTTAGAGAGTGTGAGCGTAAGGCTCAGTGAATGAACATAATCTGTTTAAAGGATCTCAAAAGGAATTGTTTATACTTGAAAAAGATATATCAATTGCAATGACATTTATATAATTAATACGAAGTAAAAGGGAATCAACATTATCGATATGAAATACGGAATAAATGAGAAGTCAATGATATTGAATTGAACAAATTGATATGAATGTCAAATTACCAAACACCCACTCACGCACACATTCTTTTATTACATCGCACAATGATCAAAGGCAACCCTACAGTCGGGCTCAATTCATCGCATACATAGGCTATACTTTATAATTTGTTGTAGTGGTAATTGACAATGAATAATTGATCGAATGACATATAAAATCTGAATAACAAGGTACATGGATAAATGAATGTATCGTATGATAACATAGAAAGTCTGGGTTATTACATACAATGAGCATAAACCTGTTTCAGTGGAACCAAACGACAATGTTCCCAATTGAATAATAACAATTACATAATATTAACAATCGAAGATAGAATCAGATTCACTCGAGAGGAGTAGAATCAGTAATAGGAATATGAATCACTCACCTTGATAACTTAGGGATTTGATGATGAGATAGTTCCTACATCAATAGGGGTAAAAGAGCTAACACATAAGCAAAATGTGCAAGTGTAGGGGTAAAACAGTAATTAAAGTTTTCCTATGGGTATTTTGGTAATTTTGCTAAAATTATATTAAAACTTCACTATTGATATCTTTATACTATTCTGTATCCAACGTCACTGACTAGGCTCAATTCGGAGTTCGGGCAATTTCTATCTCAAAAGTGGGGTTTCCTACATAAACGTGGGCTCCACAAATAAGCTATATTTTAAACGGTATCGGATCATCTCCAAACTTGTAATTAAGTATAATATTAGACGTTATTTAAAGACTATAAGAATTGACGGCGTACTTTTCTGAGTTGTAGATAATTAGTTATGAATTATTAAAGTTAAAACACTACTTTTAAAATAGTCGTAGTTGGACCGTAATTTCATTTTTATACCCAAATACCATAATTTAAGTGTGAAAATATATTTTTTTTAATGGTCATAAAATACCACAAGAACATTTTTTTTATTTTTCCCGTAGTTTAAGAAATATAATAGCGACGATAAAATAATCAATCTCTATTTAAATCAATTGATAAGTAGTAAAATAATATTATTCTATAGTTTTATAATTATTAAAATTATAAAATAGTATATATTATCATAGTATCATCATAGAATATATAAATGATTTATAATGAGTGTACAAAATCCTAGAATGACTAAAAATACCATTTTTAAAAGTTTAGGGGTCATTCTGTAAATACACTAAAATATGGGAATTATCGAAAACTGAAAAATTAATATTTCAGATGGAAATCAACATAATTAGAAGTACTAAGCTTGAAACTGTGATCAAATCCGATATTTGTAGACCTTTATATGCTCGTTTAAAGTTTTCAGGGGTGTAAATGAAATTTTCGGAAGTAAATCTGGGCAGAATGCTCTGTTTTGGACAGATTGTAATTCTAATCTTCTAATGGCCATAACTCACTCATTTCTTAACGAAATCAAGCAAACTCTATATGAAAATTGATCATCTCGACGAGCTCTATCCATCTATATCAGTTTGGGATCCCAGTTTTGAGTTAATATCGCGAATTTTGGATAAAAACCGCGAAGTGGGTCTATGGAAAAATTACAAATTTGTGATGATTAGCTAAGGCTATGGAAAAAAACTGTTCTTGGGGGATTATAAGGGAGTTAATATGAACATTTTGGCATAGGTTTCATGAGTTTTGGTGATGGTCGAAAAATTAAGCTCAAACAGAGCTTTAATGGTGGACAGCCATGGTAGAGGCTTAAGACCTCTATTTGGTTCATCTAATGTGCAATATAAATTTGTGTATATATATATATATATATACAAACTGTATAAACTGAAATAATGTAGAAACCTTACCAAAATGTTGAAAACAATTAGAGTCAAAGAATCCGAAAATGCAGCCCAAGCTTGTTTCAATTACTCCTTGTATGTGTATATATAATTACATATATGTGTGTGTTGTGTAGCTTAGAGAGAGATAGAGAGGCAGTATAGAGTTGAGCTACTGAGAGAGAGTTTGTATGAGTGTTGAGGTTATGGGGGGTTAGTATACATTTATAGAAGTGATATGCTTGGTCACCAAGCATAAACACATTACACATACTTTACACACGCACACACTGTGCACTCAAAATTATGTGGGATGATGAATTACTCCATTCCTCACTATATATATGTTTATGAAAAGCTCCATTACCACTCATATAAAGGTCTTAATTGTGTGTCATTTTTCAAAATTAAAGAGCAATTAACCATTAAAAAGAATGAAAAGTACCATTAATTTAGTATGGTGTTTGAACTTTAATAAAAGGTGAGCATAGGTGTGCTTTAGTGGAGCAACACCCTTTTTTTTTTTTTTTTTTTGGGTCATTACAGTCTCTCCTACTTAAAGAAGTTTGGTCCCCAAACTTATCGTACCTTAAGAGGTGAATAGATGGGGGTACTTTGCGCGCATCTCGTCCTCACGTTCCCAAGTTGCTTCTTCTACTGCATGGTTCCTCCAGAGAACTTTGACCAATGGTATGACCTTGGTCCTCAGCACTTGATTGCGTCGATCCATGATCTGAACTGGTTGTTCGACATAGGTAAGATCTTCGCGGACATCTAATGGTTCATATGATAAAACGTGACTCGAGTCTGAGACATAAGGTCGAAGCATAGAAATGTGAAATACGTTGTGAACATTTGATAGATCTGGCGGTAAAGCTAAACGATATGCGTAGCTCCTACTCTGTCGATGACGTCGAAAGGTCCAATGAAGCGAGGATGAAGTTTCCCTCTCTTTCCAAAACGAACAATACCCTTCGAAGGTGAAACCTTGAGAAATATGTGATCACCTATTTGAAACTCTAGCTCTCTGCGTCTAGCATCTGCGTAGCTTTTGTTTCGACTCTGAGCAGTATGAATTCGTTGTTGGATGAGTTGTATCTTATCAGTTGTTAACTATACGATCTCAGGCCCAATAATTTTCCTCTCTCCTACTTCGGTCCAACATACCGGGGATCGACATTTCCTTCCATACAATGCCTCATATGGAGCCATGCCGATACTAGCTTGGAAACTATTATTGTAAGCGAACTCAACGAGAGGTAGGTGTTCTTCCCAATTACCTTGGAAGTCCAGAATAGCAAGTCATAGCATGTCTTCCAAAATCTGAATAAGACGCTCGGACTGACCGTCCGTCTGTGGATGAAAAGCTGTACTGAAGTTAAGAGTAGTGCCCATAGCCTCTTGGAAGCCCTTCCAAAAACGTGACACAAACTTAGTGTCTCGATCCGAAATAATAGAAATCGGTGTACCATGAAGTCGAACGATCTCTGCGATGTACAACCTTGCCAATCTCTCAGATGAAAATGTGACTCTGACCGGTAAGAAGTGAGCAGACTTCGTCAATCTATCCACAACTACCCAAATAGCATCATTTTTCTTCACCGATTGGGGTAACCCAACAACAAAGTCCATGGTGACGTGTTCCCACTTCCATTCAGGAATAGGAAGTGACTGTAAAGTTCCACCAGGGCGTTGATGCTCTATCTTTACCCTCTGACAATGCAAACAACGTGAAACAACTTCGGCAATATCTCTTTTCATATTCGGCCACCAGAAAGACCTCTTCATGTCATGGTACATCTTAGTACCACCTGGATGAACAGCGAACTTAGATGAATGTGCCACATCTAAAACTTTCCTCTTGACTTCAACAATATTTGGAACACAATTTCTACCCTGATATTTGAGCACTCCATCTTTTAAATGGAACTCGGGCCTCTTTCCTTCAGATATTTCTTCACTAACCCTTTTTAAGAACTCATCGGACATTTGAGACCTCTTGATCTCTTCAAGAATAGTCGGTTCTACGATGAGAGCTGTAAGAAAACCTTGAGATTGATGAGGGGTGACGTCAATCTCCATTTTCTCGAAGTCGTTAATCAACTGTTGTTGTGACGTGATCATGGAAGCCACACTTCCAGAAGATTTCCGACTTAAAGCATCAGCCACAACATTAGCTTTTCCAGGTTGATATTGTATATCAAGATCATAATCTTTCATGAACTCTAACCACCTGCGTTGCCTCATATTCAGTTCCTTTTGTGAGAACAAATATTTCAAACTTTTATGATCGGTAAAAATTTCACATCTTTCACCGTAGAGATAGTGACGCCATATCTTTAGCGCAAAAATTACTGCGGCTAACTCCAAATCATGGGTGGGATAGTTCTTTTCATGAATCTTCAATTGTCGAGATGCATAAGCAATAACCTTGCCATGCTGCATTAAAACACATCCTAACCCTTGATAAGAAGCGTCACTGTAAATTACAAATCCTCCTTCTCCGATAGGTATGTTCAAGATAGGTGCTGAAATCAAACGATTCTTCAACTCTTGAAAACACTTATCTCTAATTCCAGTCTATTCAAATGCAACTCCTTTCTGCGTTAACTGTGTCATAGGTCCTGCGATTTTGGAGAAGTTCTCAACAAATCTCCGATAATAGCCAGCCAGACCTAGAAAACTACGCACTTCAGATACAGTTGTTGGCTTAGGCCACGACTTCACCGCCTCAATTTTCTGTGGGTCCACCATTATGCCTTCTTTAGATATCACATGCCCTAAGAATGAGATCTTGGGAAGCCAGAACTCACATTTCTTGAACTTCCCATATAATTAGCGATCTCTTAGTGTTTGCAACACTATTCTCAAATGACGTTCATGGTCCTCAAGGCTCTTTGAATATATAAGAATGTCATCAATGAATACGATTACGAAATCATCGAGATAAGGCTTAAATACTCGATTCATTAGATCCATGAATGCTGCAAGAGCATTAGTAACGCCGAAGGGCATTACGAAGAATTCATAATGACCATAACGAGTACGAAAAGCCGTCTTCTCTACATCTTCTGCTTTAACCCTCAATTGATGATAACCTGATCTCAGGTCAATCTTAGAGAAAACTTGTGCTCCTTGCAGTTGATCGAACAGATCGTTAATTCTTGGGAGAGGATAACGATTCTTGATTGTTACTTTGTTCAACTCGCGATAGTCGATGCACAGTCTCATAGTTCCGTCCTTCTTCTTTACAAAAAGGACCGGTGCACCCCAGGGAGAGGTACTTGGTCTGATGAAACCCTTGTCCAATAATTCTTGCAGTTGCATCTTCAACTCTTTCAATTCTACAGGAGCCATACGGTAAGGAGTCTTTGATATAGGTCGAGTACCAGGAATAAGACTGATGGTGAATTCAATCTCTCTATCTATGAGAGTGCTGGGTAGATCTTCAGGAAAGACATCCTGAAATTCTCTAACCACATGGACGTCTTCCAAGGTTACTTCCTTTGCTTGCATAGATGAGATAAGATAGGGTGGCGATGCGACACCCTTTCCTTTGAAACAGAAACTAGCTCGACCAGGAATTTGGAAATTGACTTGCTTTGCAGCGCAATCAATATGACCGTGAACTGAAGATAACCAGTCCATACCCAATATAACATCAAAACCTCGAATTTCGAGTGGTATAAGATCGACGAGTAAGGATACATCACCAATCATAATCGTACATGATCGGTATACTTCGTTACTAATCAATGAAGTACCAGAAGGTATGGCAACTGATAGTTCATCTTTCAAAGGTTCCGGAGATTTAGCAAATTTTAACGCAAAGAATGGTGATACAAATGAATGCGTAGCTCCAGAATCTATAAGTGTGTGAGCATTAATATTACATATAGAGATAGTACCTTCCACCACCGTATTAGCTTCCTTATTATTCTCCTCAGAAACCAGTGCAAATACACGCCCTTGGCGTTGTTGGTTTCTTCCCTGGCCTCCTTGGTTCCTTCCTTGGCCTCCTTGGTTCTGCGGAGGATGTTGATTGATCGGGACAAGTGCTTGAACAATTGCCTTATTCATAGGGCAATCTTTAATCACATGGTTAGGATCTCCACACTTGTAACACAACCCTGAGTTGAATCGGCAGATACCTCCATGTATTTTTCCGCAAGTCTTACATAGGACCTTGGTGGTTGATGGTCCTTTCCAGGCTTGGTTATTAGCATTAGATCCAGATGCTCCAGGAAATGGCCTTTTTACTCCTGCTTGACCTTTAACTTGATTTCCCATTGTTCTGTTTGGAATACTTCTCTTCTGTTGAAATTCTGCCTCCGTTCTCTCTGCTTTGAGAGCACGATCGTAAACTTCTCTATATGTTGAAAATTCAAACATCTCAACTTTGCTTCGAATGGTAAGTTTTAAACCATTCTCGAACTTCCTTGCCCTTTTCTCTTTTGTTGGAATGAGGTAGGAAGCGAACCGCGACAGTGAAGTGAATTCAGTGGCATACTGAAGAACAGTCATGTTCCCCTGCTTGAGATGCATAAACTCCTTCTCTTTCTGGTCTTTCACAGATTTGGGATAGTACATCCCATCAAAGAGAATTAGAAATTGCTCCAATGTTATGCCTTCCACACTATTCTCTAAGGTACTCCACCAGTGATCTGCTTCTTCAACGAAGGTATAGGAGGCATAGCCCACCTTTTCCTCCTCAGTGCACGGAAAGTGCTTGAATATCCTTTCCATCTTTCGAACCCAAGTTTCAGCTGTAGTAGGGTCAGCTTTTTCGTAGAACGACGGAGGTTTGAGTTTCTGAAATCGTTCTATATCAAGAAGTGTTCCTCCTCGTCTGTCCACATGCATGTTTCCATCTCCATTGCCTCCATTTCTTGTTCCACTTTCTTGGGCAGCAATAGCTAGTTCTTCTATGATTCTTTCAATGCGACCAAAACGTTCATTGGTGGCTTGATCCATTTGCTACAGTAGTGCGATGTTTGTTAGTATAATTAAACTATATACGAAAAGGAATGTTAGTATTCCATATTTTAATAATTCTTAACGTGAGGATTCTAGTCAATACCTATGGTTCCTAATAGTCTCTAGAACTATCTTATGCTCTGATACTGTGGATATCGCAGGTTGGTTTACCCACAGCTTTTCAAAATCAATTTCTGAAACAAAATGAGTCGCCACTTAATTTTTAAAAGGAAAATTAAGAAACCATTTTAAAAGCAAACTGATCTTTTAGAAACCAGAGATTAACTAGGTCCGGGGATTATGGAATGAGAGAGGAAGGAGCCCATCGGACTAAAACACCCTCTCTCATCCTATCTTATGATAGGCCTCTACTTGTCACGCCCCGACGTAGCATAAATATGGAAAGCGTTTAATTTCCTTTATGGACCCGTAGGTCGCGACAGTTTGAAGGATCGATTCCGTCCCAAACGTCGAACAACATAAAACCATTAATCAGAGTAGGGCAACCTGGGCTTATAAAAATTAAATCTCTAACTTATTACATCCTATAGTACAGGGTTTACTAAGGCACAGACCGCCTTGAAAATAAAACAATAACTTACAGTCTATTACAGTCATCCTCAAAACCAAATCAACACATAATCATAAAGCATATAAAAGTAACATCTCTTCTCAGCAACAGATCTTAATTTGCATAATCATAAGGTTCTTCTTGGTTATTACCTGCAAAGCCTGGACACGAATGTCCAGGACGCATCAACGCCGTCAGCTTCAAGAAGCTGGTGAGTATTAAAAACATAGCTTTGAATGTAAAAACATGCCCATTTACCTTTTTCCCATTTTCATTTAAATACCACAAGTTTATATTTATGATAAAGAGCTTGTTAGAAAACAACCACAACAATAATTAAAAGATAAATTCACACATATGTGACCGTGTATGAGAACAATGCACCATCTCATCTAACCGACTCTTTTCTCTCGACAAAAACCCAACAACCCTCTATCCTACTCCTGGTATCTTTGAAATACTAAGATAGCCACACTTTTGCAACGGGGCGCCAGGGAGTGTCCAGTTTGCCTCACACTTTGGTCCGGGGTACCAGGGAGTGTCCAATGCCTCACACTTTGAATACCCTAACCGCCATGCAAATACCGGGGCAACCCCCACACAGGTATCCAGACTCGAGTCATTCAGGGAGTGTCTATAGGCCACACTTTAGCACTTCCATGGGTGCCAGTGAGTGTCCAAGTTCGGCTTCACACACTTTAACGCTTCCATGGGCGTCAGGGAGTGTCCATTTTTGCCACCTTCGCATTTCAAAGACACCCTCATCCTCTTTTTCAACTCCAACCACAATCACATCCACAACCACAACCATAACCACAGCCACAATTACAACCACAACCACAACCACAAACACAACTCAAACTCATACTCTTTCCACACAATCATTACTCTTTTCCACACTATCATTACTCTTTTACACACTACCAACACTCACCATGCATGTACAACTGACTCCACATGAATGTCATCAAACTTTAAACATAAAGGAATTCACAGAATTAAAGAAACAATACGCGTACGGGGATTGAAAATTCGTAATTCATTGCCTTAATCATTTTAAACATAACTAATAGCATTCTAAAAACTGCTACTGAAATCCTCGTTTTCTGTCCAAACGGTGCAGAATCTGAGAAAATTGCATTAGACAAAAAGTGTGCAGAATCGAGTTTTACTTGGGACAACGCGGGCAGAACCTTAAATTTCATTCGTTTTCCTAACAAAAATCTGAAAACAAAATTCTGCTACTGTTAAAATTAAAAGAGAAAATATTAGATTGAATTTCTAATATACTTTTTCTGCTACTGTAATCCTCATTTTCTGCCCAAACGGTGCAAAATCTGAGAAAATTGCATTAGACGAAAAGTGTGCAGAATCGAGTTTTACTTGGGACAACGCGGGCAGAACCTTAAATTTCATTCGTTTTCCTAACAAAAATCTGAAAACAAAATTCTGCTACTGTTAAAATTAACTACCTAAATCAGTAAATAAGGAATGAGTTACATTTTGAGTGAGTTAGTAATACTCACTGTGATTAAGTGCAAAGAGATTTGTTGAGAAAGATAACCAAATCAAGAAATCCAATACAAGCTTGGCTATGGAAATTGAGGAGCTCTTCTCTCTAGAAATTTTCAGCAAATTGAACTCTCAAACTTTCTCTTTTCTCTCTGAAAATTCTCTCTATTACAATTTGTAGAATGTGTAGAGTGTGTGTATGAGAGTGTTGTAAGTGTGTATATATATAAACTCAGCAATTATAGGATCTTGGGGCCCAAGAATTTCTTAGGATTTCTTTATAACCCACTTTGGTTTAACAAATCTTATAATTAACCACTAATTTCTAAACTATTAGTAGATTAATAGGATTGTGCATAATGTGTAGATACCTACTAACTCTTCATCATATAAGTGGAGTTATACCACTCTCGGATGATCCAAGGGCCAAGTATATAGGGGTCAATTTGTGGGTGTTTGGCAATTAAGCTATAAACTTAACAATTACACATGCAAGGTACTCATTGCCAAACAAAGCACAATCAAAAGATTACTTTTCCATTAATTACAAAGAATGTGCAAAATGATGTGTATCCACTACACATAAAGCTCCACTGAAGATTGTAGGTGGTTGGTGGAGATGATGTGTTGTCAAAGTGTGTTTGGGTAATCTAGCTTATGGCATAAGGGCAACACACATACTACAACATTTGCCAAACAAGGCCTAAGGAAAAGTATCAGCATAATAATTTGGGTATAAATAAATTTGTTCAATCATTTACTTCCAAAATTCTGTGGAAGTTTAACACTGCGCGGTCAGTTTTAACTTACACTGGTATTTTCGTGATACGGTGTTTATCACAAAAATACAGAGAATTCATTTTAACGTTAGAAATAGTTTTCTGATTTCATAAAAATACAGTTTGAGTTTAAAAGAAATAATTCCACCGTTTTGAAATACAGTTTTGAATTTTAACACAGGTATTGCAAGTTTTATGAAAATTGCATTTTGACCCCAAAAGTAATTTCAATTATTCAAGAATTAAAATTTTCACATAAGAATCGAAATTAACATATAAACAGACAATATATATTAAATTTTGAATATAATAATGCCAATGATAATGAAAATTTTAAATATGATAATGCATGAAAATGCAGGTTATTACACTACTCAACATCCTTTTAATCAAATTTATTAATCTAAGCATGCCCTCAACTAATACATATATACATATACATCACAAAAGCATGTCCAAAGGGTGTAAAATTGTAATTGACAAAATATCATTCAAAAGCCACATAATTCAGGTAACAAGCGATATGATATGCAATAGGGAACAAGTGAACTTACCCGGGGTCCAGCAGCGATAATAAACGTGCAATGCATGCGATTAAATAAAACCTAGGAAAAGAGTCTCTAATCCATATATACACATAAGGCAAATCTTAACTCTAAGGTGTCGCGCATAAGGTCGAAAATCAAATAAAAATTAAGGAATTTGATAAACTAGAGAGGGATTGAGAAATCGTACCTTAATAGCGCTACAAAACAAAGGGTTAGTTCACATGATATGTAAAACATGATGTTAGAAATAACAACCCTAAATTTCTAGCTTAAATCTATCTAATGTAATTAAATCCAAAGCAAATAAATCTTAATTACAAATGTCGAATCATATAGATGAATATGTACATGGACAAGGATAAACTATGAGATACTCTTAAACCTTGAATTCAAGCTCAATCAATTAATTATTATTAAAGCATGGTTTAAACCTTAGATCATAAGAAAGTCATTTAGGCCCTTACTTACAAAGTAAATCAAATGTGTCATGAAAACTCTGAAAATTGCAGAGAGCATACCAGAACTTAAAAGAAATAAAAAACACGTCTCTTATGGTTTGATGTTGATGAAATTTGGACACAAGATGCCTCTGTCAGTCTAGTTTCCAAATCAAAAAGAAAATCAAGGTTTCAACGGTTAGATCTCCGGGAATATGGAAAACACTAGACATCACTCAGCATCTTACAATCTCCTGTCCAGAATTCTTGCACGATTTATTAAAAATAGTAAAAAATTCAGAATTGCCTTGTTCTTTTTAGGGTGACTTCCTAACACATTAATCTACTTGGAAAAAATTATTTTGGGTCATAGAAACTTTGTTAGAACTCTGATTTAATTATTTCAAAAGAGTGTTGCTGTTCTGAAACTATTCTGAAATTCTGGACAGATTGTTGTTGCTTCACAAAAACCATGATCAAACCATTCTAAACATGAAACCACCTCAAAACAAAAATTACAGTGGTAGAACAATGTGTTATTGACACTTTCCCGTTGGTTTCACTTGATTTCAACGGTTAGATTTCGAACTAAAAATCTTTGATCAAAAACAGTTTGTGAATTCACTGTTTTTATTTTGCTAGTTCAACTTTTATTTGGTAACTCCAACTATTAAACCATGAAGTTGGGTTTAACCTAAACCACTTCTCCTACCATTTGATGGTCATTGGAGACTACAAACCTTTGTTCTTCATAGATTTCAAATGAAACATGGATTGACTTCATGAAATCTAAAGGATAGGGAAATCTAAATCATGGAGATGGATTTAGACTCAAGACTATATTCTCCTACCATTTAATGGTCATTGGAGATGAAAGTGCAACTAATACTTGGTAGTTTTCAAAGGAATATGGAAATGATTCCATGAGACACCAAGCTTAGAGGATCCAAGTCATGAATATGGACTTGGGTCCTATCTATGTGAAATAAAGTGATGATCAAGTTTTGACTTCCATGTAGAGCGTGAGCTTACATGAGATTCAAAGGATCATGCTCAAGAGATCAATAGAGATATTGAAGATCTCCAAGACCTTTAAGAGAAGAAGATAGACAAAAAAAATAGAAAGAAGTATTGGGAATAAAAAAGACTACTAAGTTTAAAACAAAGAAAGATGATGAAACATTCTAAGATTTAAAGATTTCAAAGGAAGGAAGAGTAAGCTAATAATCTAGGTTTAGAGGATCACCTCCTAATTATCCTCAAAGTTTTCTTTTGAAGATTAATTAAACTCCCCTTCAAGCTCTCCCAAAACTCTCTCTTTTCTTTCAAATGTGGGTGTAATGGAAGTATTTTTGTATATGTTTTCCCCCCAAATGCCTTTTTCTTCTTGGTCCCCTTTTACAAACAAGATCCCTTCTCTTTTATAGGCAAAAACACCAGGTATTTTTGGTGAATTTCGGAGCAAAAAAACAGGTGTAATTCTCTCATTTGGTGGTACAATGTGTACTTTCTGAAATTACACAGACTGCTGCCCAGCGCGGCAGTCAGAAACCTGCCGCGGCAGTCCGTGAATGCCGTTGCGGCACTCAACATCTGCCGTTGCGGCATTTCGTGAATGCCGCGCGGCTCTCATCAATTGCCGCGGCATTTAATTAATTGCCGCGTTTTTGTCAGTCTTACTTTATCAGTTTTTTTTGTTCTTATCTGCATGCGCATACGTATTGCACTGCAAAATACAGACTTAAAAAGTGAACGGCAGTCAGAAACCTGTGGCGGCACTCGGAGAATGCCGCGGCGGCACTTTCTGACTGCCGCGCGGCACTCGTAGAGTGCCGCGGAATCTGCCGTGTGCCGTTTCTTGGTGAGATTCCCCTTTTTAGGTCTTTTCTCCTTTTGAAACAAATTATTTTTGAAGATCCTTTCCAAAAATCATGTCTTTTCCCTGAATTCTCCTGAATACCTGGTATTTTTCCTCTTTCTGTGAAATTTTATCGCGTTTTGGAGATTTTCTGAAGAGCTTGGAATACTTCAATTTTTTTTTCGGTCCTTGTCATCATCGGACACGGAGGTGACACTCTCCTAAATTCGACATTAGGTCAAAATTGGGGTGTCTACAGATACCAACTGTCACGACCCCAAAATTCATCCGTGGATTTTGAGTGCGTGACCGACCTTGTGGGTCATCTTTAACCTGTACAGAGTCTAGTGGGAGCATACAAACATTTATTTAATATATTTAATTGAGGTTAGTAGAACCACCAAACCATACTTAGTAAGTTTACAGACAGAGTTCTAGGCTTACAACGCCTACAAATACAGTACTAGAAAGGAATTTATTCTAGGAATACTTAAAATACGATAAGGGAACTTTCTAGAATAGAGATCCTTCTAGGGCATCTAGAAGAGGGTCCTCTCCTTCTATAGCTATCTCTTGTTCCTCATTTGGATCAGCGTAGGGCATGTCCTTGTCATCTGAAAGGGTTTTTAAAACAATTTGGAGAGTGTGAGCGTAAGGCTCAGTGAATGAACATAACCTGTTTAAAGGATCTCAAAAGGAATTGTTTATACTTGAAAAAGATATATCAATTGCAATGACATTTATATAATTAATACGAAGTAAAAGGGAATCAACACTATCGATATGAAATACGGAATAAATGAGAAGTCAATGATATTGAATTGAACAAATTGATATGAATGTCAAATTTCCAACCACCCACTCACGCACACATTCTTTTATTACATCGCACAATGATCAAAGGCAACCCTACAGTCGGGCTCAATTCATCGCATACATAGGCTATACTTTATAATTTGTTGTAGTGGTAATTGACAATGAATAATTGATCGAATGACATATAAAATCTGGATAACAAGGTACATGGATAAATGAATGTATCGTATGATAACATAGAAAGTCTGGGTTATGACATACAATGAGCATAAACCTGTTTCAGTGGAACCAAACGACAATGTTCCCAATTGAATAATAACAATTACATAATATTAACAATCGAAGATAAAATCAGATTCACTCGAGAGGAGTAGAATCAGTAATAGGAATATGAATCACTCACCTTGATAACTTAGGGATTTGATGATGAGATAGTTCCTACATCAATAGGGGTAAAAGAGCTAACATATAAGCAAAATGTGCAAGTGTAGAGGTAAAACAGTAATTAAAGTTTTCCTATGGGTATTTTGTTAATTTTGCTAAAATTATATTAAAACTTCACTATTGATATCTTTATACTATTCTGTGTCCAACGCCACTGACTAGGCTCAATTTGGAGTTCGGGCAATTTCTATCTCAAAAGTGGGGTTTCCTACATAAACGTGGGCTCCACAAATAAGCTATATTTTAAACGGTATCGGATCGTCTCCAAACTTGTAAGTATAATATTAGACGTTATTTAAAGACTATAAGAATTGACGGCGTACTTTTCTGAGTTGTAGATAATTAGTTATGAATTATTAAAGTTAAAACACTACTTTTAAAATAGTCGTAGTTGGACCGTAATTTCATTTTCATACCCAAATACCATAATTTAAGTGTGGAAATATTTTTTTTTTAATGGTCATAAAATGCCACAAGAACATTTTTTGTATTTTTCCCGTAGTTTAAGAAATATAATAGCGACGATAAAATAATCAATCTCTATTTAAATCAATTGATAAGTAGTAAAATAATATTATTCTATAGTTTTATAATTATTAAAATTATAAAATAGTATATATTATCATAGTATTATCATAGAATATATAAATGATTTATAATGAGTGTACAAAATCCTAGAATGACTAAAAATACCCTTTTTAAAAGTTTAGGGGTCATTCTGTAAATACACTAAAATATGGGAATTATCGAAAACTGAAAAATTAATATTTCAGATGGAAATCAACATAATTAGAAGTACTAAGCTTGAAACTGTGATCAAATCCGATATTTGTAGACATTTATATGCTCGTTTAAAGTTTTCAGGGGTGTAAATGAAATTTTCAGAAGTAAATCTGGGCAGAATGCTCTGTTTTGGACAGATTGTAATTCTAATCTTCTAATGGCCATAACTCACTCATTTCTTAACGAAATCAAGCAAACTCTATATGAAAATTGATCATCTCGACGAGCTCTATCCATCTATATCAGTTTTGGATCCCAGTTTTGAGTTAACATCGCGAATTTTGGATAAAAACCGCGAAGTGTGTCTATGGAAAAATTACAAATTTGTGATGATTAGCTAAGGCTATGGAAAAAAACTGTTCTTGGGGGATTATAAGGGAGTTAATATGAACATTTTGGTATAGGTTTCATGAGTTTTGGTGATGGTCGAAAAATTAAGCTCAAACAGAGCTTTAATGGTGGACAGCCATGGTAGAGGCTTAAGACCTCTATTTGGTTCATCTAATGTGCAATATAAATTTGTGTGTATATATATATATATATACAAACTGTATAAACTGAAATAATGTAGAAACCTTACCAAAATTTCGAAAACAATTAGAGTCAAAGAATCCGAAAATGCAGCCCAAGCTTGTTTCAATTACTCCTTGTATGTGTATATGTAATTACATATGCGTGTGTATTGTGTAGCTTAGAGAGAGATAGAGAGGCAGTAGAGAGTTGAGCTACTGAGAGAGAGTTTGTATGATTGTTGAGGTTATGGGGGGTTAGTATACATTTATAGAAGTGATATGCTTGATCACAAAGCATAAACACATTACACATACTTTACACACGCACACACTGTGCACTCAAAATTATGTGGGATGATGAATTACTCCATTCCTCACTATATATATGTTTATGAAAAGCTCCATTACCACTCATATAAAGGTCTTAATTGTGTGTCATTTTTCAAAATTAAAGAGCAATTAACCATTAAAAAGAATGAAAAGTACCATTAATTTAGTATGGTGTTTGAACTTTAATAAAAGATGAGCACAGGTGTGCTTCAGTGGAGCAACACCCTTTTTTTTTTTTGGGTCATTACACTATAATTATGGGATATTAATTCAAAATGAGATATTTGCAAGTCAAAATGCTATCATTACTATCAGAATTAATGTGTATATATGGCAAGTCAAAATCCGGTTTAATGAAAGCAGTGAAATTTTGTAGTGTAAAATTTCCCTAATAAACCAGTTGCGGTGTAAAATTCCACACTAATAAACCAGTTACAGTATAAAAATGATATGTTTGCAGTGTAAAATTCAATACCCGCAGAAAGACTCGTTTATGATGTGATATCTAGATTGAATATGCAATACACTGAATTAGAAATGGTGAAATTCGTTTGTAACCGTTGTGTATATTAATATCCTAAAATATTAGGATAAAATTTCTATATATATTGTAACCAATATCAATTGGGATTTGATAAGATTTGGTCAGATTTAGTAACTGATTTAATCATTAAATCTGAATTAATATATGTATATATGTATATATATATAGGTTAGGGGTAGAAAAGACATCTAATAATTCTATAATAGGAAAATTTGGACTAATCTTTAACAACATTTACAATTATAGGGTATATTATTGAGAAGTACCAAATGGTGAGTCTATTACAACAAACGTTGGTAGAATGAAATTTTCCACGAAATTTTTCTTGAAAAATTCCGTCTCACATGCATCCAATTGATTTGTCTAAAGATAAAGTCAATTACCATAGACTTGCCGCTGGTTTTGCAGCTCTGGAATCTAGGCAATACTGGGTAAGGATCCTTTTCTGTAGTACTCTATACCCAGTTGGGTTGCATGGTATCCTGGTTCAATGATTCTTTTAAGTGGTTTTGAGTCGTTTGACACACGAAAGGATTTTTTTTTTTTTTTTTTTTTTTTTTTTTTTACTATAAATATTTTTATTTATATTTTTTTTTAAACAAAAGAGGCCGCCTCAGCTACAGCCGACAGCTGCCTACTAACAAATTACAAAAGCATGTTTATTCTTCCTAAACAATAGACCAAAGCGCTCTCTCTCTCTCTGAGTCTAAAACAAAGTTGAAAATTATCCATTAATAAAATTTATTCTTCCTAAACACTAAACAGTAGATTAAAAATAGCCAAAACAAGTCTTCGGAATTAGCCAATCGTCCTTATTCTCTCTCTCTCTCTCTCTCTCTCTCTCTCTCTCTAACTAAAAATAGTCCTCTCTGTTCAACAATCGTCTCCTCTGATCTTCCATACACACACTCTCACTTCTTCGTCTCTGTCTTTCCCTCTCTCTCTCTAAACAAACACCATGGCTTTGAACAATGGTGTCTCCTCGTCGAAGGGACTGATTGTGACCTTCGGGGAGATGCTGATCGACTTCGTCCCGACGGTCTCCGGCGTGTCTCTGGCGGAGTCTCCGGGATTTCTCAAGGCTCCCGGCGGAGCTCCGGCGAACGTCGCCATCGCGAACGCGATGCTCGGCGGCCAATCGGCGTTCGTCGGAAAGCTCGGCGACGACGAGTTCGGGCACATGCTCGCCGGAATCTTGGCGGAGAACGGCGTCGGCACCGGCGGCGTGCGATTCGATAAGGGGGCTCGGACGGCGCTGGCCTTCGTGACGCTACGCGCCGACGGGGAGCGTGAGTTCATTTTCTACCGGAATCCTAGCGCCGACATGCTGTTGACGCCCGACGAGCTTAATCTCGAGCTTATTAGATCGGTAAGTGCTCTCTCTCTCTCTCTCTCTCTCTCGCTAGTATATTTTTCTCTCTCTAGAATTTTCGAACTTTCGATGTCAATCTCACGTGCCCCACTCTCCACCCAAAAAAAAAAAGATCTTCTTCGTATTTTCCATAATTACACCGACGTCCCTTAAGTTTTGAAATTGAGCATTCTTTAGACTTTCGTTAGTAATTGTTCAGTTGACACTTGACTGTTAATAAAGTATTTTTTTTTAATAATGAGTTGTTTTTTTAAATTGATATGTTAGTATAATTTATTTTAGGGATATCTAAGTATATTACATGTATCATTAATTTTATTAATTTTCCATGGGAGGTCACTATAATTATGTAAATCAGGAGAGAAGGCCTTTATATTTAAAACAGTTTTGTAAAACATTTGTCCGTGAGATGGATTGAAAAATACTTGTTCAGGTTCGACAATCCCAATTCAGTGAAGGTAATCGATTTCAGTCAATTACTGTCCGCATTGAAACCTTCAGGGTAAAAATCAATTCATTTGGAAATACATTTTGACTTATCTTGAAAACAAAGTGATGGAATATTTGCTATTTGTTCATAGCAAAGAAAGAGATGAAGAGATACAGAGAAGTAAAAATGAAGGTAGGCGGTGGGGGTAGAGCAATGAAAGCACTGACACGGGCAGATATGACACGATACGATACGGGCACGTTGTCACAGACAAAGTTCTAACAAAAATGTACGTCGACACTATAGGAAAAGTGTCAGTGATTTTAACTTCTTCGAAGTGTCGCTGCTTCTTAGTTGTTGAGAGAGATGAATGTTAGGGTTATTATTAAAATAATGAGATGGTGGGTGTAGAGACATGAGGGATAGGGTTATTTTGGGGTGAAGAGCCGGTGTAGAGATTAATTGTCTTGAATGAAAGGTTTAATTACACAAACCTCTCCTAAGGTTTGTCTTAATTACACGGACCCCCCTCGTATTTTGAAAAATTTCACGGATCACATTTCGGTAACGTTTGGGTAACGTCCATGACGGAATAAATGAAAGTACTATAAACTGCCCCTACATTAAATTATACAAACCTCCCCTGAACTATGGTCTAATTACATGGACCTCCCTCATATTTTGAAATACTACACCGACCTCTCATATCTCCCAAAAAATCTTAACTAGATGTACAATTTGTGCAAATGTATTATTATATCTGCAAATAAATTTCATTTTGCAATGAGAAAGGGTTTGAGCTAAACTTTTCATACCATTAAAAAATGTATCCTTCAATTTCTTCAAGTTCCTTCCATTGCAAGATCTGCAATTTCTTCAAGCATTTCTTCAAGTTCTTTGATTTTATAATTTAAATTTCTTGGGTTTGGTTTTTATTTTTTTTAAAATTTTTTATTTTATTTCTTCTACTATAATAAGTCAAAAGAATCTGAGTAATCTTCCATTTGATTTGTTGGAAAGAATTTTATGTGCTTCATGGAAAATTGAAGGGACTGTGAAAAATGGTGAGGGTAATATAATCATTTTAAAAAATAAGGGAAAGGATTATAAATTTTTGAAAAAAAAAAATGTTGAGAGACGGAACAAGAGAGAAAGAAGAAGAGAGGGAAAAAACATTAACAAAACAACATTTTTATATTGAGGGAGGTCCGTGTAATTAGGCCATATCTCAAGGGAGGCTTGTGTAATTATTGTTATTTTGTATTAGGTTAAGCAAAGGGTATTTGTGGCATTAGTTAATTAAAACTCGCTTACATCATCAATTTCCGTGAGCGGTAGATGGTCCACTAACGAATGGAAGGTGAGTGTAACTCAACCTAAACCTCAAGGGAGGTCCGTGTAATTTCTTAAAATGCGAGGAAGGTCCGGGTAATTAAGGCAAACCTCAGGGTGGTTTTTGTAATTAACCGTAAATTAAATTGGAGAGGTGGATGTAGATAGAATTGCCCTACCACAAATTCTCACCGGCCATCACTGTCGTAGAAACCCTCTTTCAAGTTATTCCGTGAGATCGTCACATGCTCCAATCACTTAGAACTATATGACCTCTAAAAGTAAGGCGTGACAAGTATAGGGGCTTTCATGTTGCTTAAAGCAGAAACTACTTGTTATATTCACATAAGAGCCTCATATCATTGTAATAACCTCGTGTAACTGTGTCATTTAATTAAGTTCTCTAGTTCTGTGGAGTATGTAATAAGGCTACCAAGTGAGATGCCTAATAAATAAATTATATGTAAATACACTATCATTCTGTCTAATTACCACATGTTAGTCTTTAATGGATTACTTTTAGGGCAATGCTATTGTGTGAAGTTTTAACCGTTGGATGAGCATCTAGCCTTAAGATTCTCTCTAGATTCCTGGGAATCTTAAGGCTAGATGCTCATCCAACGGTTAAAACCCGCCTTCTCATGTGAGAAGCTTCTCACAATAGCATTTCCCTTACTTTTATACAATAGCATTTCCCTTACTTTTATACGGTTTGGGCCTTTGGCTATTCAAGAGTTCCGTACTGACTTTATTCTTCTCTAGTTCTGTTTGTTCGCATCAGAAAAAACAATAGTACATAAAACGATCATTCATGATAAAATCAAAATTACACTGACACCCTGAGTTTGGGAAATTCTAAATATAGCCAGAGTTTTTTTTTTCTTTTCTGAACAATCATGATTTCCTGCATTGAGAAACATAACATGCATTTTATACATGTGAGTGCAGACTGAAAATTATTGCTATGCTGGTAGATAAGTAATTGTACAATTTAATTTAAGCCACAAATTCTACAGAAAAATCAGTATAATAGTTTCAGAAACAATATTGAAACAAAGCGAAAGTCCAACACAAAAAAGGTTGTTAATTTTGCTAAATAATAAGGTTTGGGCTACATAACACCTAGGGATGGAATGGGTTGGTGAGCACACCATATAGCTGCCCCTGATAATTATGATTCCTTTGTGATTCTTAGCTGGTCATACGCTTTTACCTTATATATTTCACACTTTATTCATTTTTGCCCTTAATTTGAAATATTTATTTTACCTTATATATTTCATACTTTATTCATTTTGTGTCCCTTAATTGTCCCCTCCCCCCCCTTTAAACTTTTCAAAATACTTAATTCTTTTACGTTATGTATTTTATACTTTATTCATTTTTGCCCCTTGAGTTTCTAATTTGCATGTCCCTTTTAAGCTTAAAAAATGCACTTTGTCCCTTTTAAGCTTAAAAAATAAAATAAAATAAAAATAAAAAAATAAAAAATTCTGGTCGGGGGCGCTGCCCGAACCCCCGTATGAACTTCTGCCCCTGAACAAAACTCTTCCGTCCGGCCCTGACCACCATTACCTATTTTCAGGACATACAACATTTTTAAAGTGATATTCTATCTAATAATGGACTCTTCCACATAGAAAACCTGTTGGAACATGTAAATAAAATTAGAACAAAACTACCTGATCGATCAATAGCCTCTTTAACAAATTATGGGCCGAGTCGCGGATCTCGCTCTCTTTAAGACGTTTTGCGGCTCTGCCCAAAGTGTGCAAGCAGTTTGTACATGCCCCGCCGTCCCCAGGATAAAACAGCCCAGAATCATATCTGTCTCAGTTTCTCTTGCACATCGAGAAACTGGTATACTAACACCCTTCAGATTTAGTTTGCTCGGTAACTATTCAGAAAAACTTAATCGCCTTGATGAAAACAGAAGCTCAAATATTTTACTCTCTTTCTAAAACTTGAAACTCATTGAGATTAGAAAATCATTTCTTGTAAAGGGGAATTTTTCTTATTTGAAGACAAGATCAAAAAGAGAAGAAAAAAAATTGATCTGCCTAAAGATGACTTACCAAGTCAAAATATAAGGAGGAGCTCTTGCCAAACGTTACTTTGTAACATTAAAACCCAACGTTCACAAGCATTGAATAGAAGTATTCTTCTATCACAGGGAAAACCGAAAGTGTATCTTTAAGCTGAGCAATACATATATACATTCGGATATATGTAGAGAAGTTAAAGTCTTGTCAAAGGTTACAAAAAGTAACAATATTATATCAATAATTAAGAGAGCCGTTCACAATGAAGTAGTTTTAAAGAACAATAAAACTTACTTTTAATTCTATTTTATTTTAGTGGGATTAGAAATTAACCCACAAGCGAAAGTCATGTCTATATTTTCTATAACCAATAACAACATTTAAAAAAAATAGTATTGTATTAAAATATATTCTAACAAAACCAGTCCTAAACCTCAAGGGAAGAAGAAGCAAAGTGGCTCATTCTAAAACACTTGCACAGCAGTACAGGTGTATCAATCACATAACGAACAACACAGTAGCTACATAAAGAATGGCATGTTATATGTACTAAATCGCACTTAGTTCATATTAGTGCTTGGACAAGTACAATTCATATTGGTCTACGTATGTGCCTCGCAGACAAATTTGTACAAGTGGACCAATCACATCTCAAGCATCGAAATATGTACCTAGTCTTATATATATTTATATATATATATTTAACTCTTCTCGAGCATTTGAAGACTTAATTAACTTGCCCTCCCATCTCTCATTTTTCGCATCTATACAAAATTTTGATTGATCTTGAGCAATTTCATTGTTAGAAATGCTAATGGGCGTGGTTTATAATTCATGGCAGGCTAAAGTTTTCCATTATGGATCAATAAGCTTGATCGTGGAGCCATGCCGATCAGCACATTTAAAGGCAATGGAGGTGGCAAAGGAAGCCGGAGCTCTACTCTCGTATGACGTGAACCTCCGGCTTCCATTGTGGCCATCACCAGAGGAGGCAATGAAGCAGATAATGAGCATTTGGGAAAAGGCAGATGTGATTAAGGTTAGTGATGTAGAGCTTGAATTCCTCACAGGGAGAGAAAATATTAATGATAATACAGCACTGTCACTGTGCCACCCTGGGTTAAAGCTCCTACTGGTGACCCTTGGAAAGAAGGGTTGTAGATATTACACCAAGGTATGTCAAATAAATGTTTTTTTTTCCCTGTAATTGAAATGCTTGTTGATTCAGTTTCTGAACTTTAGTTGTAATGGATAGGTGTAGTCCTTTTTAAGAACTTTATGTATCTCTAAAGTTTGATATTGAACCCATGCCCTTTTTTTTTTTTTTTGCGTTGGGGGTGGGGGATTAAGGTAAGGGTGGAGCTTGAAGCGCTTTAATACTTTGTTTGGTTGTACATTTAGAGAAGGAAAAGAGAGAGAAGAGAACACTTGAAGAAAAATAATCTTTCTTTAGTGTTTTCCAGTTTTCCTTGATGCTTAGATAATATTAGTATAACAAAGAGTAAAGTGACTCATAAAATTTGAAAGAAATTTAATTTATTTTTATCTCATTTAATCTTTCTTCATATTTTTCTTACTATTTCCCATCTTAACAAACAAAGAAAAGTGAGTTCCTTATTGTTTTTCTTTCTTTTACCTAAATAAATTCATTCGTCATCTCATATAATGACGAAGATAAAGGACATCCCCATGATCTCTAACAATGGTGAGGACCTATGTTACTTGGACTCTTCTACTACCCCTAAGTATCCGATCTCCGTGTCCGACCCCGTACCCAATTCGAACAATCGGATCCTCCACAGGTGATGTTGAAGAGGTGAGAAGAAGCTCAAAATTGTCGGCAAAGTGGTTTCTAACTATTGATATTAAGAAACGTAGTATGTTTATATGTTCAGAATATGTCCGCATACCCGTATCCAACGTTTAGAAACATGTCCCCAGATCCTAAGATTTGGATTTAGAGAAGGTGTGACACCTACACCTATACCCGAGTCTGGGTAGCATAGATAAGGACCACCTGACATGTAATAGACTGTATGTGGTCCTTAACGAACTTTTTTCCTTAGCCACCAAGCCAATAACCATGTAAATCCCTTGTAACTGATCGTACTAGGACCCAAAAGGGTGTTACCGCGATCATCCACCAGGCCTAAATGCCTATCTGCACAATGCTCCTTGTACAGATTCATTTACATACAATGAGGGGAACCAATTACTAGTGTAAATATAATGGCATGGTGTAATTGGTAAATATAAGTCAGTATGAGGTAATTAGCTCAATCCAAGGGAGGTATAGAGTAGCTCAACCTTAAAGAGGTAACCCTCGAGGCATACCTAAACTTGGCTTGTTATGAGGACGGTCGGGTGTTCCATGAGATTTCCTATAGCAAGAGAATGTTGCTTACGCCGTGTTAGAAATAAGAGAGAAGATTTGTATTTATGTTTCATATCTCGTTATTGGAAGAGTACATATATATAGAGATCCTAAAGATACAAGAAAGTCTACAATACAGATGTAGTTAATAAATGCTAGCCGTCTACACTAAGTCACGCCCCTTCATATGCCTAAGACTGCACTCGCTCTTTGAATACCTACACCAAATATTTGCATATCTTCAACACTCCCCCTCAAATTGGCACGCAAAAACCTTTTTGAAGTGTCAAACTTGGAAACTAAATATGGAAGACCATCTATACCGAACTATTCTCTTTAGAAAATCCACCTAGTGCACAAACATATCACACTTGCCAAAAGCTCCAATATCACATGGAGAAAGGTGAGTTGAGTGTGCACGAAAAACGCATTGTGTGACATAAGAACAAAGGTGCAAGAAGATCTCATCTTGCTACGGTCGATGTCTTCGACACTCCCCTTCACACTGGAAGTGGGATTAACAACTGAAGGAGGCTAGACAACCGAACCAATTTCTGAAATATTTTGGTGCAATCTGTTATTTCAGAAAATTTTGGGGACTAATTTGCAATTTCAAGAACTTTTGGGGTTGTTTTGCATAATATCTGAAAAACTTGGGGGCTAAAATGGAATATTTGAAAGAGATGGTGGTAGACACGGCCAAATAAAAAATAAAAATAAAAAAAGGTTGAAAGAAAGACTATTGAAAAAAGAATGGCAGACAATACAAAGTCTTAAAGTGAAAGATAGTTGTACAGAGTCTTAAAGTCACTAGTGGAAGTTTGACAAACAAAACAAATACCAAACAGGCCATAAAAGATTAGGCTAACACAAAAGTCTCACAACCACAGCTCTCGCACTACACTTGATAACCCACACTTATATACAGGACCTTTACTCCGCCCGTTTCCGATGTGTGACGTGATGCGCTGAAACATATTCCAACATCCCCACCTCGGCGCAGGCACAGTCCTAGCTCTGATACCATTGTTAGAAATTGGGTCAGCCCAGCCCCAATCCCATTTGAAGTATTGTCCACATGGCTGCCACCCTGCTTGGAGACACCAAAGCCTCAACCACTCTCTCCAAGTGAAGCTCATCATCAATAATAACTAAGCCATGAAACACCACCATGGTTTGCAACAATGTTTTAAAAATTGGACCGGACCGGCCAGTCCTGTCCAACCGGTTGGACCGTCGACCGGTAGACTTTTCAGATCGGTTCGGTTCGATAAACCATATTCGCTTGAAAACTGGCAAAAACCATTCAAACTGTTGGTTCAACCTGTTAGTCGTTGAACCACTCACGGTTTTACACAATCGGGCCATTCATAAACATATATATACACACTGATCAAGAGTGAAAAGGCACAGAGATGGGGTTCTTTTTTCTTTGGTTCATTGTGAGAGAGTGAGAGACATGTTCACGTGCTATGGTGGAACAACCAAGGGTCTTTGAAAATCCAATATGTATCATAAGGTCTAGTGTGTGTAAAATAAATAACAATGACTAAAGAAGTCTAGAACTAAAAGAAAGAACTGAAAAGAAAATAATAATAATAATAATAATTGTGTATAAAATTTAAATTTCTTGTGTTTTTTTTTAGAAATATAATTACTACTCCTAAATAAATATATTTGTAAAATATGTAATTATGATGTCACGGTTTGTTTTTGGTTCACCCGATAGTTGAACCGCTAACCCATGACCCGGTCATTTTTTCTAGTTCGATGAATGGTCCGGTTTTGAAAACATTGGTTTGCAGCGATGACCATCAATAAAAAAAATAAAAATGAATAATAAATAAAAAAAAAACATAAGAGTATAGAAGAGAGAAGATTCGATGAAAAAAAAAAAAAGAGAGCTGGAAGGAAGTCAAATTTGGAAAGATGAGAAAGGTTTGTGATTTTAAATGTCAGATCTGAACAGGCTTCATCTGATCTATAAGAGAGAAAGAAGCAGCAGAGCTTGGCTCATGCTTTTCAAGAGAGCTACAATAGAAGCAAAAGCCTGAGGCTTAGAGGTACATCGAACAAGTATATCGTGAAAGAGAAGATTTTTTTTTTTTTTTTTAGTGATGTCCAGCAGAGCGGCAAGATTGCCGCCCGCTAGCTAAGCGGAAGACTAAAAGAGGTTACCAGAAGCTTGCTGCTCTGATACCATGTTAGAAATAAAAGAGAAGATTGTATTTTTGTGTTATATCTCTTTATTGGAAGAGTACATATATATAGATCCTAGAGATATAAGAAAGTCTACAACACAGATGTAGATAATAAATGCTAGCCGTTTGAACACCAAAAATCTCGCCCCTTCATGTCCCTAAGACCGCATTCAATCTTTGGATATCTATACCAAATATTGGCATATCTTCAACAGGCCGGTATCGCAGGAGACACCTATTACCCTGAGGGGTATTTAATAGAAATGGTTACAAGGAAGGCCCGAAAGGTGCCAGCTTACTGTGCCACGTAACCGTGAGCCCATGTAAGGTAAACCAAGTACCTACATTACGTTTCAACAAAACGAAGGAATTTTCTTTCCCCAAAACAACTTATTTTTACTTAAATTAGTCTTAAGAGTATATAGTAATCTTTCCTGGAATAGGGTTACTTGGATAGAAAGCTAATTTGTACATGTTATGTTTCAACAACGAATTTTCTTTGCCAAAAACAAATTGTTTTGACTTAAATTTGTCTCAACTCTCAAGAGTATATAATGATGTTCACTTGTTTGGGCAAATACAGAATTTCCATGGTTCTGTGGAGGCATTCCATGTCAATGCAGTGGACACAACTGGAGCTGGTGACTCATTTGTTGGTGCCTTCCTGTCCAAGATTGTGGATGACCACTCCGTATTTGAGGTGTGTTACTCAATTGTTGTTGAGATTTGCATTCTTCTTTATATCTTTTTCTCCTTTTGTTTTCAGCAGATCAGATCAATCTAGCTAAATATTATATGGGACGGAGTGTGCTGCAACTGAGAAACAATTTATGTTATGATAAATCTATTGTAAAACAAGAAAAGATAGAATTAGATATGAATATATTTCTGACATGGTAGGAGTAGCACCCATTCTAGATAAAAATTAAGAGAAAACTAACTTAGATGGTTTAGACATGTGAATCGAAGACCATTAACTGTACCAGTTAAGAGTTAAAGCCATCCGCAGTGAGGGTAATGCTAGCGGTGGGGGCGAAATTGCCATGGGTACATAGAGCTAGTGGAGATATTCAGATTCCCCAACCCCCGCGACGGAAGTTAGATTTTCCTTTACCTCTCGGAGGTATCCGCCCGGCTAAAAGAAAAATTTTATAACATGTTGGTTAACTGAGGTTGTGGTTCCTAACTGAGTTGTTAGGTCACCACTTACATGCTTAAGCTGTTAGAGAGGTGTAACTTAAAAGTATTTATACTCGTAATGCGCCCCTCCCATGTGGCCAGTCTTTCTTTGATAAGTGCCAAAACATGAAATTTTTGAAATCAGGGTGATGACGAGGATTGAACTCAAGACGTTTACCTGCTTTGATATCATGTTAACAACGTTCTACTATAAAAGCTTAAGCTATTTGAAGTAATTGGTAACTTAACACCAGTGAAATGGAAAAAGAGGATTCATGTAACCAACCCCGGATCACCCTAACAAATTTGGAAAAAGTTGAGTTGAGATCTTTTTACAGATTAGATTAGATCTTGTAAAGCTTGCTAAATATTGCACCATGTTTTTGCCATGTTTGTGATGACTTGCAGGATGAAGCAAGATTGAGGGAAGTGCTTAAATTTGCAAATGCATGTGGTGCCATCACAACCACCAAAAAAGGAGCAATCCCTGCTCTTCCTACTGTTTCTGAAGTCCTCAGTTTTCTCAAGGGTAACTAGAAGAAAGACTACACTACACTATTCCATTTGTTTTCTGTTTTTCCTTTCCTTCTTTTTTGTTTTTTTTTTATTCTTCCATAGGAGTTCAATCAAAAAGGGTTTCAAAATTCTCATTTTCCCCCCTTTGAATTTACTCTCCCTGTAATGATCAAATAGTTGTACATTAAGGCTAACAAATAAGTTCATATTGTTTTCAATTGTTTATGCATTTGAACAATGTCACCAAAAAGTGTGGCTAATGTGCAGCCAGTCAACATGCTCTTTTTCTCCTTCATTTCTTTGTCATAAACTGCCAAACAGATCACATTACCATAAAATATTTTGGGATTCATATGTAAGGGAGACATTATTACATGAAAGTAAAGTAAAAGGAAAGGTGGGGGAGTTGGAAATTCTTTCTTAAAGTGTTACTTTCCATCCACATGTTTGGTTGAGAAAGGAAGGGAAAGGTTGAAAAAAAGAAAGTGAAATAAACATTTCATTGACCTTTGGGTACATCACCCCCGTACTCTTTTCCTCCCCCTCTCCATTCCCTATCAAATCATATCCTCTTCTATATTACCATCTTGTCCCCACTTCCTCCTAATGTAGTACTAATTATCTTCTTCCACAATACTATGCAACTGTAAATTTTATTTGTCAATTATGAAGGCATTAATTTTACTATTTTTTTTTAAGTGTATTTGTAAAGCAATCTTATAATTAGGCGAGAGCTTTTCAACTTGTAAAATCTCCCCCGCCATATTTTCATCTTAATTCATTATCCCTTAATATAATCAGTTTATTCCAGGCTACAAAAATAAATTTCTAAACTTTGATGCCATATCATACCAAATAAACCTTTCACCATACTACCAAACAATAATAATGATAATAGTAATCATTAACTAGCCAAGACTATGAATTGAAGTCTTGAAAATTGCCATAGCGACTGCTCCACTGAGCAAAATGTAATACTGAACTCAATATTAAATTAAAGATGAGCAAATGTGGATGTGCATATAGGAGAGGACATAAGTTTTTTTCCTTACAATGTCACTTATATCCCAAATTTGGTATATTAATGGTTATACACATAACATTTTTTTTATTATTTAGTACTTATTAATTTTAGGTAATCTAAAAAATATTTTAAATAATAATAATAATAATAATAATAATAATAATAATAATAAATAAACCCAGTTTGAATGGAAATGTGGTAGATAATGAAATGATATATAAAGTTGAGAGAGAATTTTAGTCCAGAAGAATGGTTGGAGTTCATTTTCGGACAAGATGAGGCTACCCCTTCAAAAATGTAGCCGATACCAAAAGTGAATGGTAAAATGAAGGATGTGTTACGGGTTGCTCTAAGAAGGGCAAAATTACCCCAGTTGCTACATTTGAGTGCATTTTTGCTCACCCAAGCCATTCATTGGGTGAACATGTGAAACCAATCACATCGAAGGACAAATGGAGATAAACAAAAAATGGAAAGTAGTGAGTCCCACATGCTCACCCAATGGGGTGCTTGGGTGAGCAAAAATGCAATCGTTACATTTGCTAATTTTGCTAGTACTTGAAAACAGGTCCTAAAGTTTTCAGTAAAACCGAAATTAAAGATCAACTCGAGTAGTTCCTTCTAAGTTGAACCAATACCTTATTCAAGAGAGAAAAAGAAAGGGAATAAAGGAGGGGAAAAAAAAAATCAATGATATAAAATCTTCCTTTTTTTCTCGAAACCACTTGGGTTACATGAATTATTATAAATCCATAATGCTACATATCAAGAATGACTGAAATGCGAGCATATTCACATTTCTTTTTGCTCCGCAAAATAAATATATCGAATCTGGAGTTAAAAGTGATCTGATTACACCATGGTTGAAAGTCACGGTATCGGATACCATCTCAAGAGCTCCGAGATAACTCAGTCACAGAGTTGCAGATGCTCCAAGATAACTCAGTCATGGAGTTGCAGCGCAGTATCTGGCGATAGGCAACAATATAAATGAGATTCTGAATTTCTTTATTAAAAAAAAAAAAAGAAAGATATAGAAACAATTAAAACAGCAAAATTGGTCCATCAAAAAATAAATAAACCATCAACCACATTCTAATATTGTCTAATTCTTAAATATAGGTATTAATGAACAAGTCTACGACAAGATTACCTATAAACTTTTAAAACAATTCAGAGGTACCTGTTATTTCTAAAAAAAGCTTTATATACACAATCTAGTCAATATATTCCTTGTTCTTGTTATAAATTCCCCAACAATATCGTGATACAAACAAGACGGTTTTTTGTCGCTATATTTATGTAATGTGTCTCAGAGACCAACGATACTGAGACAACTCGGACGATACGTCTCTGTCACAGATGATACTTTGAACCATGGATTACACAGTACACATTAAACATACTGAAAATTATACAATCATAAAAACTGCATACATTTTAAGATTACAGACCATAAAGGTCCATATTCACATTACCTCTGAAAAAATGAAGCATTTCATAAGAAATAATAATTAACTTAATGGTAACACCACCTTAAATCTCATAAAACCAAGGAAGGAGAACTGTTTTGAATCAATCAGGAAATACCAAATTGGAGGCTCAACAAAGAAAGGCAAAATGCAAATATTCAGATAGTTATCTAGGATTACTCTATAGCCTTACCATGATTTCCCCAGGGAAGTTCTATGCAGCGCAAGTCAAAGAGCATCATTAGAATGGTGAAATCTCTCTAATTGGCTGCAACAAAGAAATAATGTGTAAATTCAATAATATATCGATAATTGTAACTGTTGGAATGTCCCACATCGCCCATTTATGGCCCTTTGTGCGGTTTATAGGGCTTTAGTTCCCCTCTCTTTAACACCTGGGTTTTAAGGAATTGAAAGGATGGGCTTACAAGTGGTATCAGAGCTTTGTTTGTCCTCTATCTCTGTAATCCACGTGTGTGCCTTTGCCACACATGCGGGGGCGTGTTGCCGTCCCACATCGCTTAGATGTGTTGTTGCCTGTGCGCTTTATAAGGCCTTAGTTCCCTCTCGTTAACACCTGGGTTTTAAGGAGTTGAATGGGTTAGGCCTTACAAGTGGTATCAGAGCTTGGTTGGACTTGTCGTCCGGTGTACCGAGTGTCCGGCTGTTGTGGTTTAGGGTATGCCGAGTGTCCGGCTCCTGTGATTCAGGGGGTGTGTTGGAATATCCCACATCGCCCATTTATGTCCCTCTGTGCAGTTTATAAGGCTTTAGTTCCCCTCTCCTTAACACCTGGGTTTTAAAGAGTTGAAAGGACTGGGCCTAGATTGTCACGTAATTTTTCAGGAGAGGAGTTAAAGGGAGAAACAGAAACCCACAGAAAGAAGAGGAAACTATATAAGCTTTGGAGATAGGAAAGTAGATTAGGAAGACCAATTTCTACCGCATCCTTGTGCACTAGGCTTGAGAGGTATCCCATGACGGCATGACCTCTCTCTCTCTCTCTCTCTCTCTCTCTCTCTCTCTAAAAGCAAGTAAAAATTGAAGTATGGCCTTCACAAACATTTGTGGAATTCTATCACGACGCTTACAGGCTCCTCATATATTAATCCATAGTAGTGGTCAATCTCCAATCTCACGCCTTCCTCAATAAGAACAAATTCACCAAGTAACCATCGAAAATGTCTCAAACATTTTATCAATCAGATGAAGACATAAAATTAGTGGCCGAAACGCCTCAACAAAACTTAAAATGCATTGCTCCATCTTCTCAACTTATGGGTGTGCTCCCCCGTAGCTATGGTCCCGCAATTGCAAACCGTAACTTCTTAGAGACGTAAATAGATATGGTACCTCTTGATCTCAACATTAGGGACTACTTGGGAATGCATTAAACTGGATCACATATAGTCCGGCTCTTACGAAAACCAAAAGCACGTTGGTTCGCAAAGAACTTGTTTAAGAGGGAACTTAGGTCCCATGCTACAAAAAGCCACCATTCAAACTGTTGACTAAACAGAACTAAGTCACAATGGGCCAACTCACACAGCCATGATATCGCTTCAGATTGTTGAGGTAAAAAGCTACAGAACAGGTTCTGAGTCTTACCAAAAAAAACCCTTAACCTTAAAACAAGAACCTTCTTGCAACATTCCAATTCGTGTATAAAATAATCAACCCGATGAATCTACCCGACTATACCCTACTTGCTTTCTAATATTATTTTTATCCATCACTATCCTCACTTCAGTTGCTTCATCCCATCGCCCAACATCTGCATACATATTATATAGCAATACATACGGAACCGAGCTTTCTGGTTCGAGCTTCATTAAAGCTTCGGCTGCAACCCGAGCTAATTCTACATTATTATGCATCCTACAAGCACCCAACAATGCACCCCAAACAGCCTTATCTGGCTCACACGGCATACTATTAATCAAATCCATGGCTTCCTCAACTTGCCCGTGCCGCCCCACAACATCCACCAGAGAGGCAAAATGTTCAACCGTTGGCTCAATACCAAATTCCCTAACCATGGATTTAAAATAAGCCCGCCCTTGTTCAACTAGACCGGCATGAGCACACGCATGCAAAACCGAAATAAATGTTATATAAGTGGGCCACACCTTAAGCCACTTCATTATCCCAAAAAGTTCTAAAGCTTCTGATGCAAATCCATGAGACGCATACCCACCAATCATTGCATTCCAAGATATGACATCTTTTTGTAATTTCATCTCATCAAAAATGGTCCTCGCCTCGATAATGGCCCCACATCTCGCATACATGGTAATGAGGGAGTTGTTCAATGGTACATCCGGAATAACCAACTTTGCAACCAGCTGATGAATCTGCATACCCAGATGCAAATCCACACACTCGGCACACACACTCAGAAGTGAAGAAAAAGTGTGCCTATCAGGTTTCTCTCCTTCAACTTGCATCTGAATAAAAAGATTAACTGCTCTTTCAGAATCCCCATTCTTCTCATACCCAGCTATCATCGAATTCCATGAAACCAGGTTTTTTAGAGGCATCCTTTCAAAAAAATCACAAGCGATTTCCAAATTACCCATCTGGGCAAACCCCGAAATCAAAGAATTCCATGAGAGCGTATCAGGATTTGGCATCTTAAGCAAGAGGTCCGAGGCTTCTTTCATATCCAACATGTGAACGTAACCACTGATCATGGTATTCCAAGAGAAAGTATCTCGCACTACCATTTGGTCAAAAAGCTCACGGGCTGAAACAATATCGCCTGCTTTCACATAGCACATGATCATCGTATTCCACGTTACCACATTTCTTTCAAACCTCCCATTGTCACCCTTTCGTCGATCAATTTGTACCGGGATTTGATCAAACAAACGTCTAGCTTCATCAATCCTTCCCTTCTGACCATACCCAGCAATCAAAGTGTTATATGCATGAACCAAATCTCCTCTACCATCACCAATTTTTCCACATCCAAACAGAACCTTAGCAGCTTTCTCTAACTCTCCATTGTGAATAAGACCCGATACAATTGCACTAACAGAAGCTGAATCATGCTCGGGCATTCTCTCGAAAAACAGCATTGCACTTTCAACATCACCATTTTGCAAAAACCCAGTAAGCATTGCGTTCCAAGACACAACATTCCGAACAGGCATCTCATCAAATAGTGACAATGCATCAGAAATCCTCCCATTTCGAGCATACCCGCTAATCATTGTATTCCAAGAAACAATGTCTCTTTCTGGCATTTCATCGAACAGTTTCCTTCCCTCCTCTATAAATCTACTCCCATTACACGAAATATATCCCGAAACCATCAAATTCCACGAAACAACGTCTCTTTCAGGCATTTCATCGAACAACTTCCTCGCTTTCGAAATTTCTTTCCGCTTGATATACCCACTAATCACCGAATTCCAAGTTACAGTATTTCGCTGGTGCATATTATCAAACAGTTGGATTGCGTCGTTGAAACGAGCAGTTCGGATTAAATTTGTGATTTTCTTGTTCATTGATCGGTACTTTGGAGTAGAAGAATTCTCAGATTTTGATGTCGAAGCCAAGAATCGATGAGTTGGAAAAGATGGGTTCTTGTGAATTTGCATTGTGATTGAGCAGTGAAAGAGGACCCACTTAGGTCTCCTCCTGAACAAGAGAAAAGTGGCCATGAGCATGAAAATCTATCTCCAACAGATCACACCATCACTACAGAGCAGCTCGTAGTCGTATGTATAGTTTTTCAGTTTGCCATTTAATTCGGCATTTGAGCGTGAAGAGCGGGAGCAATTTTGCTCACGGAAAAAGGTTTGCTCTTGAGTGGACAAGTGTTTATGTGGGACCACTAGTATTCCTTGCATTAAATGTTTTTTTTTTGCTAAAGTCTTGCATTAAATGTTAAATTCACTCCCTAGTTACATAACAATGGTAAGATGTTTTGTTCAACACAAAAAAAAAAAAAAAAAAAAAAAAAAAATACATTTTAAATAATTAAGTGTTTGTTCAACCAACTCAATTAATTGTAGTAATACATTTTTCACCAAACACATTTTTAACTTAACTCACATCGATGAGTTATTTGAAGGTAAACACTTCGAGAACACAAAATCTTACAACTTCATAAATATTACCATTACAATAAAGTTAAATGGTAACCATATTTTCTTATAACTTTATAAATATTACAATTACAATAAAGATAAAGGGCTACTGTCACACCCCAACCCGCCTCGTGCGGATTAGGACACGTGTAACAAGGCTACAAGCTCCCAATTACATTACTTTGTAAAGAAATATACGAATTATAGAGAAACACATGTATTTAACCACATTAAACAACTCTATTGTTACAAAACAGGCCCCAAGGGCAAAATGGTCATTTATAAAGTATGTAAAATTTTTATACCAAAAGTTAGAATTTTGAGTCCCGGTTCCAACGCAATAAACGGCACACGAAACCGAGTTTTCTAGAAGAAGTTATGCATGTTTCCGTAAAAGCGGACATGTTGTGGGAAAATACAAGGCGGATCGATCCCTTCATAAAAGGCGGATCGATCCATCTCAATATAATTCTCGCAAAATGCTGCCTTAAAAGGGCGGATCGATCCCTTCATAAAGGGCGGATCGATCCCCTTCACAAAATTTGCTGCTAAACTTCCTTTGCTGTCAAACAAGTTTCTAAGTTACCAAAACACAACCAAAACACATGGAAACCTTATGAAACTTTGGGAAAACATCTCTAACACACTTTCAAACACTTTTAAACTCAAATTAAGCAAGGATCATAGAATCATACCCACAATTGGATCAAGTTAACCATGAACTCATCTCATTCGGTTCAAAAACAAACTTTTCAACTTTAAAACTCAATTCTCATCCAAAGTTTATAAAACTTGTTGGTATTCAACTCAAAGTCATAACTAACATTATAAACACTAAAGAAACATGTCCAAGACACTAACGACACACCCGAACTTGCCGAGATGGTCAAATCCATTACTTGCACCCTACTATAACAAAACGAGAGAGATTACACATATGTTCTCAAATTTACTTCCAACTCTCCAAAATACATGGTTGTGACCCAAGTTCACTTCCAACAACTTAAATATGAACATTAACATAAAAGACACCATACTTTACATCATTTTACAAGTTTCAAAAGAAATTTCACAAGCATGAGGCTCAAATCTCCCCCATCTCTCCCATCTCTCCCGTCTCTCCTCATCTCTCCCGTCCACAAGTCAAGACTTCAAGCCTCAAGTCGAGAACCTCAAGCCACTAGTTACATTATAACATAAGTTTAAAACGTATCTACAAGTTCGCCCAAGACATGAGTTAACTATACATCTCCAAACCATAAGTTGCATTAGGAAACTTAAATATCTAGATTTATAAACATATCAACACACATCTCATAACCCCCATGCCCAACTTGTCGTTTTGATCATTTTCCTTCCTCCTCCCGTGCCGTACCTGCGGTGGTTATTCAATAACCACAACAGAAAATAGCATTTGTTTAAGCTTTCGCTTAGTGAGTAAACTAATCACATGTATGAATATAATGTCATATTCAATGCACAAATCAACAATTAACATATCATTTAGTCTCCAAAGACCAAATATCAATTCACCGTGTCGTCGCTCTTGCCTTTTGCCCTTATGTGCATATAGCACCTCTAATTCACACAATCTCACACACCCTTCCACAGCTGGGTCGCAACTCACACACCTTTACACAGTTAGTGTGGTGAGTACCCTTACACCGTTGGGTTTTTCCACTTCTCCTTATTATGGAGTAAATCCACGGTGAATTAACATAAGGCTTTCTTCAACCCACATAAGCACATAATCACATCATCATCTCAGCATGGTAATTCACACACCATTTAACACATATTAACTTCCAATTTTAAGTAAACTAGCCAAACCCACATAAATCAACATGTTCATATATACCCAATTCTCATGTCCATGCTCTAATTTACAAGAATTCAACAAACTAACATGTAAATTAACACATTTAACATGATTTACATTCAGCCCATGGATTAGAGTCACTCACCTCTTATAGATTTTACCCCAACAAGCAAATTCCTTAACAATTGTTGCCCAAATCCTACTCCGGAGTGGTTCCTACAAGTTTTCGGCAACCGCTTGTCACCGTTTAGAGTGAGCTACCAAAATCCGACAATTGAAACGTAAATTAAAGGTATAGAAACGTTCGTCTCACCTCCACGAGTCCGAAAATGGCTTCTATTCGTGAATCCGACGAATGGCGGCGACGGATCGGCGGAAAAACGACGTCGGCGTCTCGTCTCCGTCTTTCTCTCCCGGACTCTCTTTGTTTTGCTTAATTTCTATGAATTATGAGAGTCCATACTCTCTTGAAACACGTGCAATGCATGTTGTGTGTGTTGTCAAGCATATATTTTTCCAACTTTTCATTTGCACCCCCGGAATTCTTAAGTTCTTATTATGATATCCCCCAAACATTCCATTAACTACCCAATTATTTAATGAGTGTTTGTCTAAGTTCCGTATGGGTCCCAACGTGGATCCCACATATTTTGTGAAATTGCTATCGCACCTACTAATTTAGATCGTTTTCACTTATACCCTTATTTGGGTGTCTAAATCAATACCAAATGCTACACATATATCAACATATAATATAAAAGTATTTAAGCAAATATTCATGTAATCACATAAAATGCATTTAATCATGTAACATGCAAATTACCAATTTACCCTTTGCTGGGTTCCATTTTCAAACCTGTCCCTCTTCACTGGGACTTTTCCATGGGCGAGTCCAAGCCTCCCCTTAATCCATTTTATACACTAATTATATCAATTAATGCATGTTAAGTTAATAATTAACCCTTTCTCCGGGTACGGGTGTTACAGCTACATATTTGCTTAATTTCTCTATAGATCCTAATGATATATGTGGCTTGTGGAAAACTGAGAAAATGTATATTGACCTCCCAACATTGATTGATCTGAAAAGAATAGTTGTCGCGCAGATCCTTGAAAACTTGGTTGAATTACTCCCTATCAAATTAATATTTCAATAATGATTCAATACATGGTTAAATAATATACAAGTAAAAAGTGAAAAAGTCCAAAAATACAGAACCTGTGGATATATATATGGGGGATAGGCCATTGATGGCATTTGATACCCATGCTGACCGCCAAAGTTATAAGCCCCATGATATTCATATGAATCATATGGTAATACATATGATAATCCAACTGGCCTCTATAACACAAACGCAAAAATTTATTTTTTATTAGAGAAGTAATAAAGAGATTTTAATTAAGTGACGCTATAACCATCACTACATTCTAACATGAATGAGTGTATTTACATTTGATGAAGAGCCTCCAATAAATCCATGTGCATTAGAATCTGTTGGAGAATTACTTTCGCTAAAATCTGTAAAATTTATAATAAAATAATTTACTTTGGTTGACAAAAAGTAATACAAACATGTATTCCCTCTGTCCCATTTTATGTGTCCCTCTTGGGGAATCTAACTATTTAAGGAGACAAAAAATTTACACCTATTTTTCACAATTGCCAATAATCATTGCACTTTCTTTTTTTGTTTTGTTTTGGTGTTTGATTGCAAGGAATGTTAATTTGGGAAACAAAGTAAAATTTGCATACTAATTTTGGAAATTGGACAACAATTTTGGGACATCCCAAAAAGGAAAGGAGGACACATAAAATGGGACGGAGGGAGTATAAAATAAACAGATTTATCGAAAAATGATAATATAAATTTTACTATGGACTAACCTTTTCTTTTAGAGGGTGCTTTGTTTTTTGGGGGTCTAATTTCCAAAGTTTGCTTCTTTTTGCCCTTCCCTTCGGTTTTTGACTTGATTTTTGGGCCTCTTGGGCCATTTTCCGAAACAATATCACCACAAGTATCAAAATAATGCTCTTGTTCAATAATTGCCGAATAGCATAATCGCGTCTACACTTTGCATCACAAAAAAAAAGACTTATTCTCCATTTTCTTCTTTTTGAAATATTCATTCAAGCACAACGCATCACCCCTCTTAAGAAAATCAACACGATTTTTTTGTACTAAATTGTTGCAATCTGTTTGAATGAAATTCAAATTTTGAGGCCCTCCTGCTTGAGTAGAGAAGTAAGAGAATATTTGTGATTGTTTTAAACCCGAGGCATGAATTGTAGAGCAATCAACAGACCCGGCCCTGGGCAAAAGGCCACTAAGGCCAATGCCTAGGGCCCCCAAAGTCATTGATTATTTCTAGGGCCCCCAAAAGTTTGCAACTATACCACTAATATAAAGTCCAATCATAAAAGCACCTAAACTAAAACACACTTTTTATCCTTCCCCAAACAGACCCTAGTCCAAGCACCAACACAATCTAACTGAACTCTTGACTCTCATTTATGGCGTCTAATTCGTGTGGTTTCTGTGTGTGTGTGTGTGTGTGTGTGTGTGTGTGTGTGTGTGTGTGTGTGTGTGTTGGGGGGCTTTATAATAGTTAGATAGGCTTAATTACCCTTATAAAGTTTGGTTCATGTCTCATTTTAGTCCTTGTAATTTCAATTGCATCAATTTGGTCCCTAAAGTTTTTAAATAGAAGCAATGTGGTCTGACAGAATTTACTCACATGCTATATACTATTAACGTAAAAATAGAACACCACTCGCTTATCAACGTAGTTGTGCATAGTAGTGGGTGATTTCTGTCAAATTTTCTAACAAAATGGGACATTTGAACCACCTTGCTTCTATTTAAAAAATTTAGAGACCAAATTTATGCAATTGAAACTACAGAGAGTTAAGTGAGACAAGTCCAAACTTCAAGGCTATATTTTATATTTAAGCTTAGTTAGATACCTTAGGGGCACATTTTAAAAGTTTGCCTAGGGCCCCGATAACTCAGGACCGGCCCTGGTAATCAATTTTTTTTTTTTTTGTGATGGGTCTGTTGTTCGTTGGGACCTCAATAAATGCGAACTTGAGCGAGGAACAGAATCATGATTATGTTCTTCCACATATTTTGACACAACAGTCATTCTAGACCCCATGAATTTAACCTCAAGTATTGCACTACAACCACATCTCGTTGAATCCCTTAGTTTCTTTGGAGTATTTTTTTTAGTATAGAAACCTTCTCTGTTGCAACAAAATTCTCTTCTTGTAATTAGACCACTTCTCTTATCTTTATCTAATCTTTGTTTTCTCACACTAAACCCCACAATTCTACCATACGAGTTATAATATTCATATGCTTCATCGTAAGTTTCAAAAGTCATACCTAGAGAAGGGACATTTTTACAAACATCTTCATCATCATGTGTAACTTCTACTTCTTGTGCACTATTCTCAGAAAGTTTTTCTGCTTCACTTGAATATAGATTTTCAACATCTTCATTGTCCATTATGTAGTCTCCACTACAAAAAAAAATTCATGCACACCAATATTAGAAAGGGAAAATGAAAGAACTAATAAAATTGTTCTGAAACTTTTAAAAAAAAAATGGGTGTAATAGCATCTGTGTTGATGGTAGTTGATACAAAAAAATTATCTTAAAATTTTCTACAAAAAAAATCCATGCACACCAATGTTAGAAAAAGAAAATGAAAGAACTACTAAATTTGTTCTAAAACTTCAAAAAAAAAATGAGTGCAATAGCATTTGTGTGTTGATAGTTGATACAAAAAAATTACCTTAAAATTTTCTATAAAATAAAAAATAAAAAAATCCATGCACACCAATATTAGAAAGAGAAAATGAAAGAATTAATAAATTTGTTCTGAAACTTAAAAAAAAAATGGGTGTAATAGCATATTTGTTCTTGATACAACAAAATTATCATAAAAAAAAAAAAATTCTCTAAAAAAAATAAAAAATAAAAAAAAATAAAAAAAATTACCTTCAAATGTTCTCAAAGTGTTTACCTTCAAATAACCCATCGGTGTGAGTTAAGTTAACAATGTGTTTGGTGAAAAATGTATTACTGCAATTAATTGAGTTGGTTTAACAAACACTTAAAATTAACTAGGGAGCCAAACCGTGCGATTTTTTTTTTTTTTTGAACAAAACATCTACCACTGTTGTGTAACTAGGGAGTCAATATAACATTTAATGCAAGGAATACTAGTGGGTCTCACATAGACACTTGTCTACTCAAGAGCGATCCGTGAGCAAACCGTGAGCTACTTTCCGTGAGCAAAATTGCTCCCAACCTCTGTTGCATACCAGATGGCAAATGACGGTTAGATTTTGAACTTAGCAGCATTCTTTTTTGGGCAAGTCGATCTATAATGAGTAGTTTTTTTGGGTTTTAACCCGTTGGATGAGAATCTAGTAATAAAATACATTTATAGATTCTTGAGAATCTTATGGTTAGATTCTCATCCAACAGTTAAAATCTGTCTTCTGATATAAGAAGTGTAATACCCGAAAATTTTCATAATTATATAATGGATCTCTGTATTATTGTTTCCGTATTTCTGGTAAAAATGCGTAGTTACAAAATTATCGACACGCTTGTTTTAACCCCGTATATTAATATCATACTTTTAATGTTGGTTATCGTTAAATTCATAACTACGGATTAACTTAATATTTGTAGTCGCTAAGTTTTATGACTATAGGTTATATCGTGTATTACTTGTCGTTTAATATTATAACTATAAGTTATACCATATATTCGTTGCCATTGGTATTGGAACTATAAGTTATATTACTTTTTTTTTCATTAGCCCTTAAAGTATAACCATAGGTTATATTATAAAACTGTGTCGTTTGATTTTTCGTAGATTATAAGTTAATACATATTTTCGTAGTCGCTAGATATTATAACTATATATAGGTTATATTTCATTCGAACCCGATATCATTTTAGTTCTGTAATTACAACTAGGAGTATATTATATATTTGATGTTATTAGCCCCTTAGATATAAGTTGTAATTATATTATATCATATCAATATTTTTATTTTAACCCCGACAGTTCATTAAACTTAGGCTGTAAATTACGACCCGGACTGACATATCACTTAGACCCGTACATATCACTTAGACCCGTACACAGCCCTGTATATGTACACACTTTCAGTCGCGCACCTACTTTGTAGCATTGCACGCAAATCGAGATGTGGACCCCCCTACCACGTGGCAGCCATGCAGCCACCACCTCACCACTTGGCAAGCAATGCACCCACACCCTACACTTGGCACACATGAATTCACATGTGTGACACTTGTCAATACCCACATTTCTCCTATATATATATATATATATCACATGCACGCACCATTCTCTGGATCACACACACACAATCACAGAATTGTGGTAGAGAGAAACCGAGAGTTCTTTTGGTGAGGAAATTAACTACACCACACATATATTGTATGCACCCTTACCCTCTCTGTCTCACTGAGGCCGTAGCGCGCGCACACACACACAACCCTCCACACCTTTTTTTGTACACGGCACACACACACTCTCTGTCTTGCCACACTGGCAGCACACACCATACACAGACCACGCACTGACGCACACACCCAGAAGCAAAGAAGGAGAGGAAGGAGGAAAGACACTGACCGGAGTAGAAAAAAAAAAAGAGACCCGAGACTGGTATGAACCCTTACACCCCCTCTATATCACTTTTACATTTTTGGAACATCTCACACACCACATGTGTTAGCTCCAAACAGAGCCCAAATCCCCTGCTATACTGATCGGCCATAAAAGCTCCATGGAAGCTTGATTTTTGGATTGCCACCAAACGCCCCCAAAATTGGTACCAAACAGACCCTAGTGATCCCCAATAGACCCCTTATGAGCAGCCCGGAGTTTAGGATTCGTTTGGTAGGACATGCAAGAGATTATTCGTTTTTAACAAAATCTGATTTTTCCCGGCCCTTTTTCGTATAAATCGTTAAGTTTTGGCTTCTGTAATGTACTGGAGAGTTGTAGGGCTCGTCGAGACGATCGATTTTCATATAGGACTTGCGCAGATCCGATGAAAAATGAGAAAGTTAGGGGCATAAATGTGTTTATACATAAATATATGTTATACGTATATGTATCTACTTACTATATTATAAGAGCCGATGGATGTTTCAAAGCCAAAGCCAAAACGACGCCGTCTTATTCAAAGCCAAAGCCAAAGAACAGAAGAAGAATCGCAAGGATAAAGAAGAAGTTAACAAATGCAGTAAAAAAGGGCAAAAAATAAGCACCGGCTGGTTGTAAATCTGGCATGTCTTCCAAGACAAATTGTAGACGGCGACCACCTCGAGAGAAACCCAGTTGAAGGCCGCAGTTGTTGAAGCGGCGCACAGATAGAGAGGACCCAGTTGAATGACGACGACAACGTCTTATATATATACTATATTATAAGAGCTCGATAGCCGAGCGAGAGAGAGATGCCAAGAGATGCCAAGCAACAAAAAACAGATCTTCATTTGCACCTAATTAAAGCTAATTCCACCACCAATTGATGCCAGGCAACAAAAAACAGATCTTCATTTGCACCTAATTACAGCTAATTCCTCCACCAAATCACCCAATTACGGCTAATTTCAATCCCTATTTGTCCTGCTCGGCTGCTCTGCCTGCTTCACCTCCTTGCTGAGCCATTCACTGCTTCACGTGCCATCGACAGAGTTATCATTTCGGTAGTGCCACCTCAACTGTGTGATTCACTGCGTTCAGGCCACGTGCTGTGTTTGCGCTTTACACGTTATGATATGTGCTGTCGCTCCACCCTTCATCCTCAGAACACACATGCCACACCTACTTCTACAACTACGCCTACGGACCTGTGAATTCTCCTTCTCGGAATTCTTGGCTTTTGAAGGTCCCGGAGTCGTATTCTGTGGCAACAGGTAACACCCATTGATAAAAAAACTGCCCACAAAGACAGGAAAAAATTGCCAGTTTCCTTTATTATTTGTTTGAGTATTTGAAGTGATTTGTATCTGGAGACTTCTCGTGGGAAATCTGCATAACTTATCTCTGTGAGTCGGCAAGATAACTTCAATTTAAAGAAATGTCCTGATTACTATTTCGTTAGAGATTTCCCGTTTCAATTTTCTATAGTTACTTCATCTTCCTATTTTCGGTAACAAATTAAAAAAACCCTATAAACCTATCCTTTTCTTCTCTAAGCTTGTATAAACATATCCTTTTTTCCTAGGCCCGTATAAACTTATCCTAAGTGGTTTAAAAGAGGGTTGGTAATGGCCAGTAATAAGGGATTCCATCCCACCCGCAGGTGGTTGAGGGTTCGAGTCTCGTGGGGTGGGGGGTTATGGGTAATTAGAGCACTACCTCCCCTTGTGTAGTGAATAAACAAAATAAAAAAGAAAAGAAGAAGAAGATGAAAATGTGTCATAACTATGCGTGATTGATGGGAGGAGATTTCCAGCTGATACTATGCTATTTCAATTTTCCGTATAGTTATATGGAACTATAAGGAGAAGGTTGGTGTTCGAAGGTCGATCGTTGATTGTGTCTGATTAAGACATGTATGAAACAGATTTACCAAATAAAGATAAAGTGTTACGTGCCAGGAAGGAGAATGTAATTGACTAAACAAAAGATAAAGTGTGTACATACAAAAGAGAATGCATTATTAGATGGTACCTAAATCAATTGATCACAATGCTTTGATGCACCATCAAGATAGGGCTTTTGGTAGGAGCTGGGCACTAAGATAGACCTAGCATAAATTCATATTTATCGAAATTCTCATGCAATCCTCTTTTAAAAGTACATAGAATCTTCCAACAATACTACGGACAATCAGACGGAGCAGAATCTTTTTGCTGTTAATAAAGATGTAACATCCAAATTCAAGAACGTAGATCATAGACCATGTGGTTGCTTCAAAAACTTCTCAGTAAATTTTATCCAAGCTCTACCTGGTTCTGATGTATTTTACAGTCGGCTGCGATAACAAAGATTATGATCTTGTTTTATCATTTTTCCCTCTTCCAAAAGTTGCTCCATTCATGCAATAAAGTGTCAGTATTACAGTCACTGTAGAAAGGTGTAATCATCTTTGTTCTCTCCCACTAAGGAAGGCTCTGCCCGTACGATTTTGCTCATCCAAACACTGATCAAACTGTCTCATGCAATTCTGGACATCTCCAAGGTTCTTGCAAACATATCTGTGGAGAGTATTCTTATGAATTGCGATGCTCATACTTGGAACTTGCTATATTCATGCATCCCCTTAGTTACTCTTCATTAGCACATCATTTAGCAAAATGAAGATGAACAGTAGTTTGCTATTTTTGCCTTTCCTTTGGTTTCTTTTATATGCTCTAATTTTCTAATGGATTCTACTCATCAGCGTGAGTTACACTGGGTAGAAAACCAAAAATCCTAAGCCTGTATAAGGGAGTAGGTACACTGCGTTGGTTCTGACTGAGTTGGCTTGAATGGGTGTCACCAGAGGACACATCTAGGGGCATTAGCCATAGCTTTGTGAAGATTACTACCATGGTATAAGCCTTTGCAAGCTGTCTAAAATCTCCTTTTTGTTCTCTTGTAATGCTCCTTACTTTACTTGTTTACTCATTCCTTTTTTTAGCTAATGATTAATTACAGCATTTGTTCGGTAATTTGGATGAAGGTTTCACTGCTGTATTTATTAGTGGATACATAGGCAGATGAAAAGCATAGTGCACTATATTGTAAAAGACATGTTCCTCCTTTCAATTCTTCTCTACTTGTCTGTTGCAATATCGGTTTACTGGTTACTTCTGCTTCTTGTGATTTTGAGTTTAACACAGTTTACTTCAGCTTGTTGTCATATGTGGTTTTATAAACTTGTAAATTTGGTCAAATCTTAAATTTAAACTGTTCATTTACCTGGTTAAATTGTGTTCATTACTCTTTTGGCTTCAAACCCTTGTATTCCCTACCTTCTCCTTTACTACATTCAACCCAACAGTACAAAACTTTCGCACTGAGTCACCCACCAGTTCGTCTCTTTTGCTATAAAATATTAGCATACAAGGTAACCATATTTTCCCTGTAACAACAACTAAACTCTATATATTGGTAAAATTAACTACCACACACGAAATTACAGATTGCTTTTGGGCGTTCGCTTTGTGTTTGGTTAAAAAAAACCCCCAGTTTACTTACTGTTCTGAATTCAGGCCATTCATTTTCTATTTTCTTCTAATAAAACTTCTTCTATATTTACTTCCATTTTCTTATTTTGCTACAAGCTTTAGCTTTTTCTCCTTCTATTCTATTATTATCTACTACACATCAAATTACATATTGGTTTTGGGTGCTCGCTTTGTGTTTGTTTAAAAAAAAAACCCCCCCCCAGTTTAGTTTCTGTTCAGAATTCAGCCGAATCATTTTGTATTTTCTTCTAATAAAACTTCTTCTATATTTAATTTCATTTTCTTATTTTGCCTCAAGCTTCAGCTTTTTGTCCTTGTGTTCTATTATTTGTTATGTTCGCTCATAATTTTGCACATGTCCCTTGTTTTTGTGCTAGCTAACTTCAGATTAGGCTTCCTATGTCCTAAGCTTCGCAATTCTCGAATCGCCTTTTGTTTCAGGGAAGCGTTCAATCAGGCAATTGATAAAGTCCAACAAAACTCAGACCTCAAAATCTCCTATGTGAGTGTTTGCGGTACTACTTGGAAAAATGAGCCTCTTTTTTGTCCTTTTTCCCCCCCCTTTTTTTTCCCCCCTTTTTAGGGAATATCAGGCTTATGAAATGAGCATCTACTGCTAATAATTGTTCTGCTTTTGCTATAACTGCAGTCTCGGAAGCCCTTCTTGGACTTCATTTAGAGCTGGAGCAGGTATAATCTACACAAACACCCCCGTATATGACTTAGAGCACAAATTTGCACTTGAGTGTGTTTTGTCTTTAATTCCAATCAGCTTCTGGTTTCTCAATACATTAAACTTTGTTCTTTGTCAATTGTAACCAACCTCTACTTTGCGAATTCGGATTCTTAAAACTTGTAGTATATATTTAATTTACTCCCCTTATTTGATATCCCTTCTTTCAATGGTAGATTCCTATTGGCTTGTGTATTCTTCTAATGTCTATTTCTTGCTCAGAAAATTATTCGTTCTGCAGGTGTTTATAATACTCTATATAACTAAACTCTATATATTCGTAAAATGAGCTACCATACACCAAATTACATATTGGTTTTGGGTGTTCGCTTTGTGTTTGGCTTAAACCCCCCCCCCCCCCCCCCCCCCCCCCCACTATTTTAGTTTCTGTTCTAACTTTAGGTGCATCATTTTGTATTTTCTTGTAATAAAACTTCTTCTATATTAAATTTCATTCTTAAATTTTTTTTCCCAGCTTTAGCTTATTGTCCTTCTCTTCTATTATTATCTACCACACAGGAAATATGTAGAATATATATAAGTTTTGATAGTATGTACTTGTGCTATGTAGTCCCTACTATTGTCCTTTACACTTGTAACAAAAATCTGCCCAAACCAAGTTTTCTTCCCCTTCTTACTTTTATTATTCTGGTAATGGCACTATGTTATTATATTGCAATGGTAATCCTACCATCCCACATGTTAAAGTGTAGCGTAAATTAATGGACTACTCTTCAATATTCATTCCAATTTTAAAAACAACCCTTTTAGCATTGGTTGTTTTATCAATACATCCATTGGTTTTTCATCTCACAAGGCAAAAAATCCCATTCCCCTGTTTTATTTTTAAAGCTGGTGTAGATCCTCCTAATCACCGCTCATGCAATAGTCATCAATTTACAGATCTTTTAAGAGCTGCTTTGAAAAATTCACTGAAACTTAGTGTGTTTGGGCTTTAATTTTGAGCAAGTAATTTTACTTAAACTTACCCTTATTTGGGTGATCTTCATGTTATTTCACTCAGGTATACACCATTTTGAACGCTTAGGGGAGGTGGTTTGTAGCAACTTGATCAATCAGTCAGTCGATAAACCTACTATTTCCTTTTCTTCTTCCTAGGTTTTTTTTTGCCACCCAACAAATTTCAGACAAGCAACCAAAAGATTAGAGATATATACCTGGATGGCAAGCTGTTAAAACCTTTGTGGATTTCAGATTTCGGAAAATTCAGGATGAATCATCAGTGTTTTGAACAGAGAGAGGGCTAGGTCTGAAGATGGCACAAAACATATCGAAATCAAACAAATTAATTTGCAAGGAAAAATATAATTTAGCACCAATAAAATCTGTAAGAAATGAAAGAGAAGAGATCGGAAATGGAAATCAAAGAAATTGAAATTGTGTCGAAATAAAGACCATATATGCTGTTAGGCGAAATATCATAAAAAATTACATGTCTTTTGACTCGTGATCACGTTGTGGTTGCTAATGTTACAGTTGGCTCCTCGATTTAGTGAGGGAAAATGGGGCAAAAAAAACCACAAAAGTGTTTTCCTTTGTTTTCAAAATACGCCAAACAATGACAAAGTTAGGAATGAAAAGGGAATAACTTGCTAAATAAATAAATAAAACCCAATAGGAAAAACCCACTGCTGAGGAGTTACAGTTCCATACTATTTTGGCAAGTCTAAGAAATTTCTATATGGTATATAAGAAGCATTTCTTAATATAAACAGTTACAAGTTACTACAGTAATCTTTTCTGAACACACGGAAAAAAACCCCTGCATTCAAACTTTTCCACACAAGTACAAAGCATTGGTTTGGAGCATATTCAACAAGCATCTAGACATAGAGGGGACCAATTGTGGGTAGGACCAATTCTGGAATGTGTTATCTTCACTGAAAGTCACTCCTGCAGCAAAATTTAGGTACTTATTAAGCTAGGGATATCCCATTAAGTATATTCATGTACCAAGAAATTAGATACATTAGCTTGAGAGAGGCGAAATAATGTATAGCAAGAGAGGGAAGGGAAATGCAAAAGTTGCGGACAGCGGATGGAGGCACAAAAAATCAAATTTCAAATTAACAAAGAGGTCAAGAGTGCCAACAATCTTGGACCCTTAAATGATGACATACATCAAGGGTCCAAAGTGCTTTAGTCATCAAACCCATTATAGTACCCAACTTTTATACACCTCCATCCACTTCTCCAAAGCGAGGGCATTTGTAAAATTAGGCTTTGTGGATCTCTTATGATATATTGAATAACATACTTTACTCCTGATTATTACCCACTTTTCACCCCAAAATAAATTAGCAGTTATTATTAGCTATTTCATACAACTCATGATGTCTTTTTACTTATTGTTTGTTTGATAAATTTGTGCTTTCGTATTTTAAAGTTTGTGAACTCTGATAGGCTTCACAGGTTATTCAGCTAAGAGGTCTTCTGGTCTTGGTATATTTGTAAATTTTGCCTTATCTTAAAGCATGTGTTTACTTTATTTCATAAGGGTTTCTATTATGCTATAATTGTCATTCAATTGGGAACTTATAGCAATTAATCAAGACTGTATTTAATTGCTGAATTGGGTGAAGATTTTACTACCTTAGGTATTATGGCCTTATGATGTTCCACTGCCACAGCAACATTCGACAACGGCAACAACAAATCCAGCCACTCTGGTTTGGTCTTCCACGCTTCAATACCTAATCCGACAACCTACGCTCTCCAATTCGAGGTAATTTTCTGGGACTCAAAAAATGGGACAAATGGAGTAATAGATTTCGAAGTTCTGCTGATTTGGGAACAGTTTCCGTGGAAATACTAACAAATCCTTGGGATTGATTTGGGGTAGTATACACTACACCATGTCATCCCAATAACCAGCAAGAGTAATACTTTTCCCGTTGTTTAGAGGATGTAAGGAAAAGATGCTTAGGGACCAAAAAATTAGAACAAAATGATGACTTTTTGTTTTTTATAAGTTTTTTTTTTTTTTTCGTAGGCATGGAAATAGATTAGCGTATACTAAATAAGTCGTTGTGCTCTCCCCTTTTGTGGGAACTTAGTGTTAGGTGACAATTACTTGCAAACGATTCGATATAAGCTTTAGTGGTCGTTTATTGGGTACCCTTACTGCTCATTTACTGAATAGTCAGAGTTATAAACTTATTCCGTAGGAAGAGTTGTAGATAAAATACTTGCATTTATAATTTTCTATCTAACCGTTTCCAGCTTGCTGTCCTTATGTTTGATTATTTTGTACCTTTCCTCATAATTCTGCATATACCCCTTGTTTTGCTGGTAGATTCCTATTGCCTTCTGCATTCTTATTATGTCTATTTGTTGCTCAGAAAATTCTCCGTTCTATAGTTAACTTACTGGATTATATTAGATACTTTTCATGCCCTTCATCTTGTATTTAAGTGGCCTCCTCAAATTTGGATCACTTGTCAATTTCGATCAGTATTACAGTTACACAGTGTATTATTGTTACACTCCTGCACAGCATGCATTGTATGTAATTGGGTTAAGACATATTTACCCACAAATTCACACATAACTTTGTGTACTCTTTTGCTTCTGATTTGGGCTTTATATAAATCTGCAAACTCGGGGAAATTTTCAAATCAAAGCTACAGAATATTCTGTGTATATTATTGTACTCAGAAATTAAACGCCAAACGAAGCTACCTCGAGAAATTGGCGTTAAAGCGATCCATTTCCTAACCTTCTAATTAAGTTCTCCAGTTTTCCCAGCTCTGAAATTACTTCCGGCCCTTCTTATCCAACAGTGTTCCCACATGGTGTAATTATGATTGGTAACTATTGTTTTCTGCTTTTTCCGGTAAGATTTTTGATCTGTTAATGGGCAAGTGCAATACTTTCTCCTTTACTACATTCAACCCAACAATGCAAAACTTTCCCCTTCACTTCCTAACATTCAACTCATAAAATTGTTGATTGACATTCTGCTTATGCCCAAATGTGTTGACAGTCTATTCCAAAGTTGAAGAGGCTGAATTGTCAACATCTACAAACCCAAACAACAATATGGTGGATGTTCTACCCTTCAAAACAAATCAGTAGGTAGATGTAGCTATATAGGGACGAATGCACTGGAAATTTGATATATGCTTACTGTTTTATGTAACCGACGAGAAGATGCTCAAACTGCTACCTTTACAAATCCTTGTAATATGCAGACAAACAAGACAAGAGCAAGGAAACCCCCTTTCTTTTTAGTTCCCTTGTTTGGTAAGTTAAGCTGAGAGAAAAGCGGCACTTGTGCAGAAAAGTGCCGACAACGCATAGAAAAAAACCTACTTCAACATATTATTCTTTATACATATACATTTTTTCCCCCCTATAGTTTTTGCCTATTGAAATCCTTATTCATTTTGTTCTTTCCAGATGAGTGAAAACTGTCAACTATGCCGCATTCTTGGCCATACTGCACAAACATGTCCATCATTGCATAATAGATGCAATATTCCAAATTGCAATGGTGTTATGATACGCCACAATTGTGATGGCCGTATGCTCTTCAAATGTCATCGCGCGACATGTCCGGGCTACTTCCTGTGCGTAGAAGACGCTGCTTCCCACGTTATAGATACTCTGGTTGGTATTCATACGCTTTTAATTACCAGCTACTTCAACACAAATATTGGTACTAATGAATACACAGAATATCATTACATTATTACACACACATTCTGTTTTGCTACTGCAGCCACCGTGTCAGGTATGTGGCTTGAATGGCCATCAACCTTACGAATGCCCATCTTCTATGCCTTCTCACGGAGCAAGTGTTGATACCAACGAACTACCACACCTGCAAATTCAAGAGGATGACGAGCCTACTCAATACACATTAGATGAAGGTTAGTGCTGACCTGGAATATTAACATGCTACTTCCACTTAGGCCATGTATTTTGTGATCTTTATAGACCACAAATAACTGCTGCATAGACCGTCAGTAATAAACATACACCCATCTTACTACCCGTTCCTATATTACGAACCAGTTTCTTCAAATCGATTCATCACATACCATTACTGCCAAAGCAATACACGCTGCATAAGCTTAAATATTTTATTCTTTCATTAGATCCAAATATCAGTCAGGTGTGTCAAATCTGCTATGATCTTGGCCATAATGCACGAACATGTACATGGCTCCAGCAACGCTGCTTCATTCCTAACTGTGACGGCCCCTGGATTTTCTATGATCTTGGTGCTGACCAACCTCTTGAGGCTTACAACCGTGAGTGTACAGGATACAAGCATATAGGTATGATCACTCATGATGAAATCAACTCTCCAATTGAATCGGTAAGTCATGAATGAAATAAAATACATGTCCACGTGCTACTATTCAACTTCTACTTTAGGCTTCCTAAAACCAAGTCCTTCCATTTCTTCTGCAAGTTATTGTGCCAGCTATGTGGTGCATACGGTCATGCAGTATATCAATGCTCGGATCTACTCTTGTTGTACCCCCAAAATGATGAACGTGACAAGCCTGTTTTGTGAACTTTGTAGTCTGCATGGGCATGACTTACAAGCATGTCCAGATGTATTGCCAGTCCGTTCCGAAGTTGAAGAAGACTATGACTTATGAACATCTACAAAGACAAACAACGATATGACGGATGCCTTACCGTTAAATAGTAGGCACCTGTAAATATATAACGGGACGAACAACGGGGGGATGCTCAAACTCATGTCGTTGTAATACTATAACTGTTTGCTGTTGTAATAATATACCTTTTTGGGTTAGACAAAAGGTACTACGCATCTGTACAAAGGGACGAAGAACGAGAGGATGCTGAAACTAATATTGTTGTAATACTATAGTTGTTTGTTGGTGTTCTAATATAACTGTGTTGCTTAGCTTCTTCTTATTTTTCCTGTGCACTCTTATGCTACCCAGTACAAGAAGTTTCACATGTATGGGTCTGCTCAAAATTCTATTGGCTTGCCTTTATTCCTAAAAGTTCCTGATAGATGCGAGCTAGCTCTGTTCGTTGGACTGTTTTAATACATGCTAAGGTCTTTCTTTTTAGATGTTTAGCAAAACCTTTCAAACTCCATCAGTACAGATAAACAAATGCAGTGACAAGATGATTCCTTATTTTGCTTTCCTTTTTTAACTGTATGTATCTCATATGATGTGAACTTCTCTAATTCTGAACTTTTACTTTCCAAGACACTCATACACTAAATCGAGAAAACCTTACCAAAAAAAACCTATTTGAGTTGCTTTTCTGTCAACAATTTTCCTGCTGTTTCTAAATCATTTAAAAAAATGTCACAACAAAAAACTATTTCAGAATTGGTCACTAATATTTCTAATTTTTCCAACTTTTCCTCTCAAATGAGACAACAATCTTGTCTAATTACATTTGTATCAAAATTTCCTTCAATTCTAAATAACTAATTTCATCTAAGCTGGTAATACCAAATCCAAAGACAATAATTGTTTTTTTCTTGTTCACTCAACTCTCTTATTTGCCAATGTAGCAGAACCAAGAAGATATATACGTCTTATACAATATCCTATTCTTGTGCTATCTCGATTTCATTTTTAGAGTTCATCTTTCAGAATTCAACTTTTTAAGGGGATAAAAATAATCTACGCCTACTTTCCATAATTGCCCTCAAGTATAATAATACAGTTTTCAGATAAGATCAATTCGGACTGAAATGATATGCACAACAAATTGTATATAAGACAATCTAAATGGCACAATTATCTGAATATTTAAGAATAAATTTAACCAAAGAAACTCTCCTGGTATCCTATTATTTTGAAATAATAGTTAATAAACAATAAAATATGAAGTACAAAACATTGAATGCATTTTTTCCCCACTCCAAAATTGCTTACTTAATGCCAAGGCTATTGTGAGGAGTTTCTCATATGAGAAGACACCTTTTAACCGTTGGATATTGCTTACTTAATGATGCTCACTGAACTTTCCTATTTGGCAATGTAGTAGAACCAAAAAGATATACACGTTTTATACAATATCCTATACACTCTCTCCGTTCCATTTTTTTAATTCAATCTCTGCAAACTAAACTTTTTATGAGGACCAAAAAATCTACACATATTTTTGACAAGGGAAATGTTTTGTACACACACTTTTTGACACAATTTTTTACGCACTATGCTTTTAACACATGTACTTTGTGTTGTTTGAATTTTCCACACTTTTCTGTGCACTACTTACATAACACAAGGTACATACATTTAAAATTGTGTGTCAAAAAGTGTATCAAAAAGTGTGTATGTAGCACCACTCTTTTGACAATTGCCCTGATTATAAGACAATATTTGAGACGAGATCTGTACTACCAAACTACTCAAACTGATGATGGTCCAGCATTCAAGAAAAACATCTCCATGTGAATGCTGTTTCCAACAAAATAAAATATTGCTCGAAAATATATGCTCCACAAATCTATGTATCACAGTATCACTATTATCAGAACAAAAAAAGAAGGGTTTACTCTTTTAGTCGTATATACTACTGCTCTGTGTATTAGGCTTGTTCAAATTTCGCTTTCTAGATTCACACTTCTGGTATTTCTCTCCTCCTCTGCATCTTTTAGATTGTTGTCAATTTTTGAAGCTTTCTTTTACATTTAAAGAAATTATTTCAAATTGTGATAAAATTTTGAAAATTATATCAGACTATAATTTTAAAATCTGTATAGATAGACATTTACATTCATTTTTTTTTAATTACTTCATTATTGTTTGTTTGGTTTCAATTTATCTTATGTTCTGTGCAAGCTGTAAATTGTGGGATCATTTTAGTTCCTCCCAGATACCTTCCAAATAACTTTTCCCTTTTGTAAAGCTAACTTACTTGTTTTCCCAATTTTGTATGTATTTCTGCTTACTCTTTTTTATTCATGCAGATTAAGATATAGGTGCAAACACTTGGAATCTATAACAGGTCATCTTTTTATATTATACTTTTCATTGTGTTATATTAATTATTATATTGCTTTCGTTATATTGCTTTCGAAGGCTGCGTGAAATAGTTTGTTGCATACTTAAAATTGTTTTATTGCAAACACATAGATTGCTACACAAAACCAAATTATACTTAAAGACTCTTAACCCAAAAAAATATGAACAATTTATTGGAACGAAAAACTATCAAACCTGATACAAGCGAAAGGCTAAAAACTCCTACAGTCAGTGCATATTCCAAATTATCAACAGAAAGAAAGGCAGAAATAAATCTACGCAGAAAAGAGCTAAGAAATATGAAGGCAAACAAACTGGAATCAACAAACATACAAGCCAAAAAAACTCGACAGGAGAAAACTACGGAAGATGCTACTATATCACCCAAACAAATGGTTGTATTAATCCCTAATACTATAACATTACAAAGCACTGAAATCAGCAAAGAAAAATGCAACGAGAATTTGCAACAAATAACTTCTAAAGATTATTGTTTGAAGGCAAATACAATTGTGTATGAACAAGGTAAACCTTTATCATCATACTATTTACATATTTGTTAACATTTTAACACATCTGAAAACTTCATACAACAAATTTATTTAAAACAAAAGAGAAAGCTATCTTTTACTTCATATAGCTCCAATTAATAACTTTTGCTGTACTTGTTCTTAATAAATAGGTTGCACATCTTCTCAGCATATAAATTACCCAACATTTATTTGTAAGTTGTACAACTCTTTCATATTATTCATATATTATACAGATTATAATTAGAAATTGTGACTGGTTGTATTCTCCATACATTTAATTTACAGCTAACAAGCGGAAATGTTATGAAAGAAGAGCCAGCAAATGGATACTACCAACAACACCTTTCTGTTTACCACAAGCTACCATTTGTAAATTCTGCAGTGCTACAAAATTCCAACATGAAAGCCCAAATTTTTGTTGCTTGAGTGGGAAAGTTTCACTCCACTCAAATAATGTTAACGACAAGCTATATACTTTGTACACAGACAATACAAAAGAAAGTGATAGTTTTAGAACATATATTAGAACATACAATAACTCGTTCGCTTTTACTTCTCTTGGAGTTACATATGATATAGATTTAGCAAAAAAAACTAAAGGCATTTATACATTTCGAGTTCAAGGGCAAATCTATCATTTTATTAATCAACTTCATCCTGTACATTCCAATCCTTCTTATCTACAATTATATTTCTATGATACAGACCATGAAATCCATAATAGATTAGCACAATGTGACAAATTAAACCCTTCAATAGTTCACACTCTAATAGACATCCTTACTTCAAACCCTTACTGTATTTTCTTTAAGAATCTGCAACAAATAACAAACTTAGACACATATGAGATTATAATCCACGCACAGCCAAATCTAGATCAAAGAGTGTACAACAGTCCAGCTGTTTCACAAGTTGCTGCTATTTGGAATGAGGACAACATAGCTGCAAACAATATAGAACGTGATATAATTGTACACAAACATTCTGGGCATAGTGAGACAATTCGATACTACTTTGGTTGTTACGATCCATTACAATATCCATTGCTATTTCCATTGGGAGATCCTGGGTGGCATCAGGGAATTAAACGAGCTACCACAACAGGTTCACGTACATTCTGTGATGGAGAGTTCTTAGTTTGCCCAGAGCAAGCCACCTCCGCTACAACTCTCCTTAATAAAGAAACACAAGGTATCAATTGTTACATATCCCATTCAATTGTTAAATATACAATTACTTAATAATAAATCTAATCTAACTTTTACAACTACGCAGTGCTGCAAGAAAATAACAAACGGAGAGATACAGTCTCTTGCCGTGAATATTATTGTTTCAGATTCCAAATTAGATCCAACAATAGATCATTAACTCTCCACTCAGGTCGTCTCTTCCAACAATACGCAGTTGATATGTATATCAAGATTGAAACTTCCAGATTAGATTACTTTCGTCTAAATCAGGAAGTAATTCGAGCTGACTTATACCAAGGAATAATTGACAGTGTAACAGCAGGTGAATCAAAAGCATCGAAAATAGGTCGAAGAATTGTATTACCTGGATCGTTTATCGGTGGACCACGAGATCTTCGAAAGAGATATATCGATGCTATGACTTTAGTCCAGAAATTTGGAAAACCTGATATATTCCTTACTATGACGTGTAACCCCTCTTGGCCAGAAATCAAACAACATTTGGTCCTTAAAGATGAAGCTCAAAATAGACCTGATCTCTTGAGTAGAATATTTAGAAGTAAAATGGAAAATTTAAAATCTGATATTATCACTAATCAGATGTTTGGCTCTGTAGCAGCATATACATATGTTATTGAATTTCAAAAGAGGGGATTACCACATGTTCATTTCCTCCTTATATTAGCAAGAGATTCCAAGCTCAATTCTCCTGAAAATTTTGATCGTTTTGTTTCTGCTGAACTACCAAACAAAGCTTTACAACCTCATTTGTATTCCATGGTTGTTAAACATATGATGCATGGTCCATGTGGAGTACTAAACCCAACAAATGTTTGTATGAAAAATGGAGAATGCAAAAATCATTTTCCCAAATGTTTTTCAGAATTTACCACTCTATCTAATAGTTCATACCCCATATACAAACGACAAAATAACTACTACGAGGTCAAAGTCCGTAAACATATGTTAGACAATCGATGGGTTGTTCCTTATAATCCATATTTATTAGCAAAATATGACTGCCATGTTAATGTCGAAATTTGTTCATCAATTAAGGCAGTCAAATACTTATACAAATACATTTACAAAGGCCACGACAAAATTGCATACCATATTGCTGAAACCAAAGGAAAAGATACTATAGATGAAATACAACAATATCAATCTGCAAGATGGGTATCCGCTTCAGAAGCTATGTGGCGTATCTACAAATTTCCGTTAAATGAAATACACCCAGCAGTTATCAAACTACAAATACATCTTGAAGACTCTCAAACAATAACATTTCGCAAAACCGATAATCTAAACTCCATTACAAACAATAAATTCTTGGCTAAAACAATGCTAACAGAATTCTTCATGATGAATAGAACTAATCAATTTGCAAAAGAGAAACAACTACTATATAGAGACTTTCCTCTATACTTTGTTTGGTGTCAACAAGATAGAATATGGATACGGAGGAAAAGAGGAAAAGTGGTTGCAAGAATTGTAACAGTCAATCCAGCAGAAGGTGAGCGTTATTTCTTACGTATACTTTTGAATCATATACATGCTCCAACTTCATTCTTAGATTTAAGAACTATCGAAGGAAAAATACTACCAACCTTTCGTGATGCAGCCCTTCAACACAACTTATTACAGGCAGACAATAGTATGGAAGAATGCTTAGAAGAGGCAATAGTTTACCAAATGCCATCGTCACTAAGACGACTTTTTGCCACCATTTTGGTGTACTGTGCCCCCAATAATCCTAACTACTTGTGGCAAAAATATGAGAAGTTCCTAGCAGAAGATTTCGCTAAAAATACAACTCTTACAAAAGTTGAAAAACAACAAAAGACTCTCCAAGACATAAACTCAACTCTAGAATCTATGGGCAAATGTATTACTCAATATGCGCTTAGCTCGATTATAAAGTTGGCTGAAATAACTAACAATATTTGCAAAGAAATTGAAGATGAACAAAATATTATTCCCACATCGTATGATTTACATTCAATATCACTTCTAAATAGAGAACAACATGACGCCTACAACATAATTGTCAATAAAGTATTATCAAATCAACCAGCTTGTTTTTTCATAGATGGCCCAGGCGGAACTGGTAAGACTTTTCTCTATCGGGCTATTTTAGCAAACATAAGATCTAAGAAGATAATAGCACTAGCTACAGCCTCCTCAGGAGTTGCTGCCTCAAATCTTCCAGGAGGTAGAACTGCTCATTCTCGCTTTAAAATTCCAATAGACGTACAACCAAATATGACTTGTAATGTTAGCAAACAAAGTGATTTGGCTAAACTTCTAAGACTTGCAAGGCTGATTATCTGGGATGAGGCATCCATGGCCAGGCGTGAAATCATAGAGGCAACTGATGAAATGCTTAAAGACATAAATGACAACAATTTACCCTTCGGAGGTAAAATTATAGTTTTCGGCGGTGACTTTAGACAAGTGCTACCAGTAGTACCAAAAGCATCTATATCTGAGTCAATTAATGCAAGTTTACTAAAATCTACAGTTTGGCAATACTTACAGAGAATTACATTAACCACTAATATGAGAGCTAGATTTGACCCATCCTTCAGCGAATTTCTTCTTAGAGTTGGCAACGGAACTGAAAAGCATGATGAATACAATAAAATAAAGATTCCAACATCAATGATCATTCCTTGGACTCAAAAAGAAACTGCAGTTCAAATGTTGATAACTACAATCTTTCCAAATTTGATCAAACACAATACAAATGAATCAATAACAAATCATTCTGCAATATTGACACCCAAAAATGATACTGTTGACGAGTTAAATGAACGTCTAATTCAGTTGTTCCCAGGGAAACCAACTGAATACTCAAGTATTGACAAAACTACTGATGAACATGAACAAGGCCAATATGAAGATTTCCTAAACTCTTTAAGCCCAAATGGCCTTCCACCTCACAAATTAGTTCTTAAAAAGAATGCTCCTATCATGCTTCTTCGCAATATTGATCCTCCAAAAGGCCTTTGCAATGGAACACGGCTAATTTGCCGAGACTTCCAAAGACATATCATATGTGCTGAAATAGCAATCGGAGATCACCAAGGCGAGATTGTTCTATTGCCAAGAATTCCATTACAACCCTCAGAAAAAGAGAAATACCCAATCCAATTTACAAGGACTCAATTCCCAATAAGACTTTGTTTCGCAATGACCATCAACAAAGCTCAAGGTCAAACCTTAAAAAATGTTGGAATCTACCTAAGAGAACCCGTCTTCTCTCACGGCCAACTATATGTCGCATTATCAAGAGCAACCACTGGATCAGCTGTCAAATTCATTATAGAACCTACTAATGATGACAACAAATTTCCCAACACAACTACAAATGTAGTATACTCAGAATTATTATCTTTAGCAAAATGTGTGTAACTCTACACAGCCTTCCAATTCATACAATATACACTTTCTTACAATAAAAGCTTTTTTTCATACAATGCTGTCAAAATCATACATTCAGCTATATACTATGCAGAATGCCGACCCTAATGACAATCAGAGATGTTTTACCAACCACCAGAAACTGGACTGTTCATGTGCAAGTGATTGAAAAGAGCAATACCAAAAAAGGATACAAATCCCCAGTAAAGTTTCAGAAATTGGTCTTGCGTGACGTCGAGGTATATGCTTAACTATATAGCTATATCTACATCAGCATAATTATTACTAATTCAAACATTGGACCAATGTAATCACTTCCAACTTTTCGTTATAATCATCTTTTCTACCAGTTGATAGCTCGTTTCTATATCTAAGATCTTACTTATCAATTATTACACTCATTCTTGCTTATCTTAAATAGATGTATTTGCTGATTAACTGACCTGCATTCTAAATTTTAGGGAACAAAGGTACAAGCATCAATTTTCCAACAAAACATACAACTATGGAATGACACCCTTGCACAAGACCATTTCTATTCAGTCACAAATGCCGTTGTTAGGCCACTTGAAGAGAAATTCAGACATCATTGTCATGAATATAAGTGGGATATTGACTACGCAACTTTAATTGAGGAACTTCCATCTGATCTTGCTTTCAACGGAGAACAGACATACAATTTCATTCCGTTGGATCAGTTACAACACCACCAACACCCTCAAACAGAGATAAGCTAATACTCCACTCTCTCTACTCAAAATTATAAACATTATTTTAGATATATAGCTAATTAACTCTAAACAAATGCTGATAGCAGATATACTGGCAGTAGTGGTGCATGTACTACAACCAAGGCAGACAAAGAACGAAACAGGTGATCAGGTCGATATCCAAGAAATCATTGTGGTAGATGAAACGTAAGTAAACCATTTGTTAACACACCAACACAAAATAGATTAGCCTATATAAACTTATTACATCTCAAATCTTCTACATACAGCTTAAGATCAATGAGTCTCACACTATGGGATGACTTTGCAAGAAACCAAGGCATTACACTAATTGAGATACAAGACCCTTGGCCAACTCTCTTAGGCTTGCACCTAAAACTAACAAAATTCCGAGGTAAACATGCAATCTTTTCAATAGTAAACAATTATTCCAACAGTTGCATCTGACATTTGTTCCAAATTCGTGCAGACATATCACTATCAACTCAGTCCCACAGCTCAGTGACCATAAACTCGCCCACAACAGCTGCAGAAACACTGCGCACATGGTATGAACATCTTAGTATATATATTTTTCTATGTGCAAAACATATACAACTTGATCGATTCTCCGAAAAGGAAAATAATACTTCATACAACCTACACAGGTGCAATAACCATGAACATGCAATCCTTTCGATTTCAAGAGATTTGGCTACTAGCAACACACATGTTCAATCACCACCCCCTCAAAAGGAAGATATCATCACAATTACCCAACTTCCTACATCTGTGGAAGAAGTAAGCTCAAAATACACCAAAACTCATCTATTTAATACTATAACTACCAAATTACACATTACTAACCAAAATGTCACAGGGTATATCATTCTGGATAAAAGCATGCGCCTCTATAGGAAAAAGACGACAAAAATTCTGGTTTATGTGCTGCAACAAATGCCACCAATCTATAAGAATAGAAAATGCAGCAGTGTTGGACTGTCCTCGCTGTAAAAGACAGCAAGTTTCTGCAGAACCACGGTATAATAAAAGTAGTTCTACCAACAGTTTGTACTACAAATCTGAAATTAATGTACATGTCAATATTATATTCTTCACTTTCTATTACAATACACTGTTCAATTTTGTAAGCCTTAAACTATTAATCCGATCTACACAGATGCAGAGTCGACATTGAATTACATGACCCAACAGGAACTATCGAGGCATTGATTTATGGCGAACTAGCTGAAAAGATACTATCAGTCAAGGCAGCTGATCTGGCCAACCAAACATCCAATGTAAGCATCAAATCAGTACACTATACTTCTATCAAACTTGCTGCAAAATGACTATCATATACTATCTCAGGAAACTCTGTTACATATCGAACGTGCAATGAATCCCAACCAAGAATATATCATACAAGTGTACGCATCTCAGGTGGTTGAGGGACAGAATTCACCCATTCGCTTCACAGTCAACTCAGTCTACACGCAACTTCACATCAAGTCACATGATAAATCACCACAGCACAATCATCAAGATAAAAAGACAAGAAAGATGCTCTCTCATTCAACCAGTGTAGCTGGAGAAACATCGAATGTCAAAGAAATGAAACTCACTAACACCACCACAGAAGAACCCAGCAAACCACAGATTTATCGCAAAGATAAAAAGGCTGGTTTCAAGCAAGACTGAGGCAAACAGATAATCAGCAGCAGCTTCAGCACACTCCCCACCTTGTATATTTGTATAGTTGTAGATACGTCTGTATAGTTTTGTGCAGTTACTCCACTGCATACTAAATATACTACCTACCTTGTAGTACGTCTGTATACTTTTGTGCAGATACTCCACTGCAGACTGAATACACTACCTACCTTGTAGTATGTTTGTAAAGATCTATGTTTAGCATCATATTGTGTATATAAAGTGTGCTAACTTTTGAAAAGACAACTTTCTTTATACTCTCACTGGTCAATCATTTGCTTATTGTTAATTTGTATTTCTTATTGTGTAATTCGCACTAACAATGTCCATTATACTTTACTGATGATCCCACTACCACGTGTCATAAACCCAGTTTTCGAAGAATCTTTAGAAACTAAGGCATTACTCATGTAAGTATCTATTCCTCTCTCTCTCTCTCTCTCACACACACATACACATACACATACACACATACACACATATTACCTCCTCTTTTGATTGTAGTTTATAGGTATATGTACTCTTGCAATGGTGAAGAAGTGTTTTTTTCCCCTTTCGATGATTTCAGGAGCTAATTAGGATGGCTATGTGTTTTAAATTTAATGTTCATTTTTTGCTTTTACAATTCTTGTGTTCATCAGGTATTTCATAATGAAACTGGTCAGAAAGGAAGGTCATAGTGAAGAAATTGTTCACGTCTTCTTCTTTTGTGGTAAGTATTGGATTTCTATTGTGCTGTCTTTTCATCCTGATAATTTTAAAGCTCATTAAATTCAGTAAATATTCTCTTACATGCACATTAATTCCATAATTAAGTTCAGATAAAGTCCATTTTAGTTCAATTCTAAATTCTTTGGCAAACCAAAAGAATAAAGTCCCTTTTAGTTAAGATAAAGTCCCTTTGTAGCTATGATTGTGTGAATTAATTAACAACAGTAGTATATGCACCAATTTAATGGGTCTCTGCTTCCTTAGAGTTTACTCGCCTTCACTTTCCCTTGACTATCTCAGCTCGCCTTCAAGATACAGCATGCCTTCACATTTGTCTACCCATTGTTTCATCCTATTATTAACACTAATGCTTACATGCAATACTGAATACACTACCTACCTTGTAGTACGTCTGTATACTTTTGTGCAGAAACTCCACTGCATACTAAATACACTACCTACCTTGTAATATGTTTGTAAAGCTCTATGTTTAGAATCATAAAAGTGTGCCAATATTCCTAATTTCACTGGATTCCTTCTGTTTTGATTGTTTCGCTTCTCTTTCTTTCTTCCTTTGTTGTTGTTTCTTCCTTTTCTAGCGGCAAACATTGTAGTTCTTAAAGCAGCGATTAAAAAAAAACCACCATTCTAGCTTTTAAGAAATTCACTTTCTGGTGATTATATTTTACTTTTTCTTTGGTAGCTTTACCGCTAACCCCATGAATTCTGCACAGTGTGCAAGTACAAATCCTGATGGCTGTAACAAAGCGCTCGTGATAAGAGGAGGTATTGATAAATTCAATGATGTAGCTGCTACATTTAGCGCCATCACTACATCATTAAAAGAGAAGGTAAGCTTCCACATAAATTTTGGCTATGGTACTTATGTGATATGCAAGTAAATGTGAATCTTCTAAGTTTATACAAGGACCTTATATGTAAGCTAATTTTGACAATCAATTCAGTCTATTTACTATTTTTAATTTTTAATTGGCTGGTTTTTAGTCTTTTCTTCATCATTCTTTGTCATTTCATTACAAACTTGCTTTGATTGGTGCTGATAAGTGAAATGTGCATGGCCTTATGGAAAACATGTACTGAACATCTGTACAAATAAAGATAGAGACCAGTGATGCTTCTCATCTTTTCCAATTTCAGAAAGTAGAAATGATCATTCTCATCAGGTTCATTATTTGGTTTTCTCATCTTTTCCTTCAGAAAGTAACAGAGATCTCGACTTTTTTCTTAAAAAAAACACCTTTCCAAGTCTTAAATTGTAATTTTATTGCAGATTAGTTCAAATGGGCTCGCCTTCCCATGCTGATGCTGAGAAGAAACCGATTAAGCATGACTCAGCTTCTAACTTTTGGGTGAATTCTTTCTAAGATGTAGATCAGGTGTACATGTTTTGCTTTTCGACCAGATATAAATGTTGCATTTTTTAGCTGTTAGTACTATAAATCAGGATTGATCGCTTCTTTTTTTCAGCTTTAAAGAAATTTCTGGGTTTTTTCAAACTTGAGAAAACATTTTTGTTCTGCTAGGAATGCTGCTGCATATCGTACTAGACCCCTGTTTATGCAGACGATGTAGTCATTACGTCAAGGCACTGCCTTGCAATTGATATGTTTGAACTGCTCTGGTTTCATGAAGTCTTGTAAAACATAGACTCATTAATCAAATCTGATGCATTTAAATATTGTGTGTTTCGTTTTCAACAGAGCATATTGGACTACACTTTGCACGTGAAAGAGGGGTGAAAATGAAGATCGTTGCTGAATGCCACTGGCTATGGTAAACAATGAAAAGCCAACCAAAACTGTAGGCTTCACAGAGTATTGTTTAGATAACACTAGCATTTCTTTTCTCATGACTGACCAACCTGAAAAGAACTTATTTAATACAAATTTAATACATCCCAGATCTCTGGTTTAAATTCCAATCTGCTACCATTTTCAAACGTTAGCAATTCACAAATACTTCAATCTTTGCTCCCTTTTACAATCAGCTTATTATATATACCTAAACTTGGACTCAGAGACAAAAAAAACCATCAGAGAAGCACAAGATGTTCAGAATATTATATCCCATAATGGCACTTTGAATGAATACAAGGTAACTTTTTCCAAATTAGAATGATTGCAAGGTAATATATAAGAGTTCTTTGCCTCCCTGCTCTTATGTTTTTTTTCCCCTTGAAAACAGGTAGATATCTTTGCTCTTATCTTAATAGTTATTTTCTTAAAAAAAAAAAAAAAAACCAAGCATTTTTTAATCATTAGACCTTGCTTTAAGGCGTAAATAAATCTGGTGCTCTTGCGAAATACCATGGTAAAGCAAAATATTGCGTCTTTGTAAATGGCCGAGGCTCTTGCTCATACTGGTATTCAGTCTTCTAATCTCATTGTTGGAATTGATTTCACAAAGACCAATGAGTGGACAAGTTAAACTTTTACGGCTTGTTTCATTGTTTCAATTCCTTAGTATGCATTCAGTTACAACTGACAAGGAAGCATGCTAATTTCTTTATTTATTTTTATTTCCCTCTGGCATTGTTAAATGACCAACTATTTTGTGCTCATTTTTTCGCAGCATCAACACATGATCAAGATTTATTCAAGTCTTCAGGCACAATACTGTTTATTTTGTCATCATGCTGCACGACCAACATCATTTGCCCACGTTATTGAAATGCCCATGACTATTGTCGAGCAGATTGGCGGCCAGTACCATGTTTTGTTAAAAATTGCAGCTGGCCAGGTACTTTCCCTTGAATGCATAAAAAATCTTAGTTCAATATGATATTCATGGGCCACGAAATCCTCATATTACATTACACCAAAATCATCTACGTATTTGTTCTATGCTATTTTGATTCTTAAAATAAGTTCACTTTCCTTCACATATCAGGACATACATTTTTAATTTCTTCTCCCCACCAGTGACATATTCAATACATATTTTAGTTGATTTCAGAACCTAGATTTTAATTATGAGCTCTATAATTGTTCTACTACCAGCTTCATGTTTCATATACTACACATTACATATCTTGGTTGAGTGGCAATCAGAGTAAAACTTGGGCTTCAGTGGCTTTTAATTTTTCCCTTTTTATCGAGCATGCTTTTGACACTTCCAATTCTTGTTTGGACCTCTCTCTGAATTCTTGCAGCATAAACCATAACCATATCAACCATAGGTGAGCTATTGATAGTTCTCAAATTTGAAACTCAAATATTCTCAAATAATTTGATAGTTGTACATGTTTGGAATATCCATTCCGCTATCACGGGCACCAAACTGCGTGCCTTGCACGCAGTCTCCACACACTAGTATATATATATATGTACTGCGTTCCATCGCAGGAAGAAGAAGGAGTCCTAAGAGGATTTCCTAGGGTGTATAATGTTAATTCATTTGTACGGTACAAGTGGTAACAATTAGTTTTATTACTAGTTTAATGTTTAATCATATTTAATTAATATTAAATATATGATTAGTGTATTTTGTATTATAATATATTACTTAATACTGTTAAATTATATTAGTAATTTTTCAGAAAATAATTAGTGGTGCTTAGTATTTATTTAACAAATGTCAATATTAAATAAATAGTTATTACTTATAATTTAAATGTTATAAATGATTTAAAATAGTTTTGTAGCATGGTTAATTAGATTTTAAATTCTGGAATATTAAATTATATTCTAAAATTATTATTTAATAATTATGTATTGTGCTTATTATTTATTTAGTTTAGATAAATAATAAGAATTAGTCTAAAGTATGATAATGATTAGGTAATAAATAACTAATAACAATTTTTAAATGTGAAAAATTATGTTGTTGATCACAAGGCCTAATACTCTTGTTTTATAAATTATTTATTTATAAAACCCAAAGTTTAGCATATATATATTATAGTCATTATTTATTTTGACTTTGATAAATAATAAATATTAGTACCCGCTTAGACTTAAATAGATATTTAATATCTAATGGTCATGTAAAACTGTGGAAAATCATACTTGTTGTTTTAAAAGTATTTAAGTCATGTTTTATAATTTATTAAATTATAAAACTACGCTCTGGGTATTTCAATAATTTTCGAGGGTCATTTATGTAATGCTTTAATTATTTTAAATATCAAACGAGTCCCGAAAATTATGAGATAAATACCCCTAGCCTATTTTAAGGCCTAGTATTTAATAAAAAATATTTATAAAAGCCAAATGTAGTCCTAGATTATATTTTACAAACGTGGGACCTCGCGGTCTATTATTAAACAATTTAAACTTCAGAAATTCATAATAAATAAACCATAGCTCAGAAAAATGTGCGGTCAGTTCCTAGAGTCTTAAAATAATGTTTAGAACATCCCCTTAAAGTTTGGTGACCATTCGACACGGTCAAAAATACAGCTTTTCCTTAAGGCCCACACTGGTATAGAAAACCCAGCATTTTATGCGACGGACTCCGATTTGAGTCTAGTCAATGGCGTTAGACTCATAATGATGTCTAGATCATCATGTTGAGGTTTACGAACCCACCCGGCACAATTACCATTATGCCCTTGATTCTAGTACGCTTATTAATCAACATTCTATGAATTTTTATACTCTGTAAGAACCACCGCTACGCTTGTTCTTACGCACCCGCATCGAGGTGAGTCATCCTAACTCACTTGGTATATTATAGAATTATTCTTTGTACATATATGTATACCCAGTGCGTCCTGTGTGGACGATACTGATAAGTATTAATCATGTGAATGTTGAGATTCCTACTTATATGATGAACGCATGTTAATTAACTATACTCCATGCTTAGTTAATAATCGCTGATATTCTTGTTTATCATGATTTCTGTTTCTATAGTCACATGAACATTCATATGAACATGGTCGAGTATTGATGTCAACATTGACGTCTGCATGGTTAGTCACGGGGACTAACCCAGTCATATCAATATATACATTGAATGGACCGCGGTGGTCCGAGTGGTACAGTCAAGTAAATGGGAACAACGATGAAACTGCTATAGGGCCCTGCTAGGCGACGATAGCCAGAGTTTCCATTGAAATCATTGAAGTTGTGTATGAATTGTTGGTTGATACGCTATAGGGCCATGCTAGGCGACGATAGCAAAGTATCCATCTGAATACAATAGTTACCTTTTGAATGCTATAGGGCCATGCTAGGCGACGATAGCGCTGTAACTATTCTATTCTCCCGGCAAGGTCACGAGGACCTAAGAGTACAATGATTACACTCTTTCTTTTTAAAACCAAAAACTGTTATTGGGCCCTGCTAGGCGACGATAGCAACGTAATCATTCTACTCTAAGCTAACGGCGTTACACTGGTAATGTAACAAGTCACATGAGTCAGTTGTGGTGTCTGTGGTCGAGTATAGTCGAGCATATCGATGATGCATTGTGTCGCATCCCATTCATATTACTATGTCATAAATCATACGTATTGAGATAATGCCTATCAAATGTTTAGCTCGAGATATTTGTTGTATTTGTATATTATTGTTTGTATTAGGAGTGATCGGTTAGGTTAACTCACTTAGCTTCAAAAGCTAACGGCTCTTCCCTCTGCCCTGGACATATTACGTCCAGATTTCACAGAAGACGACTACCAAGATGAAGCCACTCGAAGGGATACAACAGATGTACAAGTTAAAGTGCAAAGACTCTGATGTAGTTGTGTTAGAACTACTTTATATGCTTGTTGTCTTCTATCTGAGGTAATAGTTTAGATATGTATTGTGATCAGTATAGATCGCCCTAGACTGCCTTTATAGATCTTTTATTTAGACTCATGATGTAATAATTAGATCCCAGACATTTGAGTTATATTGAAGAACACCAATAGATGTTTTTATGCTTCCGCTTACTCTTTAACCAGGTGTAGAACGTAGAAATGACAATCAGTTAATGTAACTCGTCATTCCCTATGGGTCTAGAAAGGAATTTTAAATTTTCCCTATTTTTGGCTACTCCGGGGCGTGACAAGAAGCTTCTCACAATTCTTCATAACTTATTATCTGAAATATCTGTTTGATCGATTTTCATGATTCTTCAAAAATTTTAGAAATTTTCACAAATGTGAAATCTAGTTTTAACATTTCGACGATTCCTTGAATATATCCAATAATTAATTTTTTTTCTTTCCAAAAGTAGGATTTTCACGTCTTCTAGTATAAATAAGATTTTAATTTATGTAATTTTCAATTGTCACAAAAATGGTAGAAATACTAATGAGGGTGAAGATTGAGCATTCAGTCTTCTAAAAACTAGGTAAGGGTAATTGGGTATATTTTAATAAACCCACCACTATTGTATTAGTTTTACTAACGATAAATAAATAGAATGGGGGATTTGTTATGACTTAAAAAATCGGGGGAGGGGGGGGGCTTTGGTCAAACCGCATGGGTGACAGGTGATATTAACCCTTCTTTAAAAGGGTTTTTAAAGACCTGAAGCATGGCTTAGGGGGAAGTTCTAAGTGGGGCGTGGTAGTTTCGCCCCGGAAAACACTTCTATGCAGTTAGCACAGTGCTGTGCAAACTGTGTCTCTCACAGTTTGCATAGCATTTTCCCCAAAACTGTTTCTATTTTTTTTTAAATTGTGCAAACACTGTGCAAACTGTAAGAGGCACAGTTTGCACAGCACTGTGCTAACTGCACAAAAGTGCTTTCCTTTCGCCCCAACTAGGGCGAAAATTTTCTTGGCCATTGGATGAGTTGAGCTATTATCTCTGAGCGATACCTGGCGAATATAGCTGGTTTTGAATATTGTTTTGTTCCTTCTTACAAATTTTTGGACTTCATTATGCCACGTTTGGACTTTATTTACCAACATTTGGACTTTATTAAGTAACATTTGGACTTTATCAAAGAACTATTTGTACCTTGATAAAAAAAGATTGACATTTGTTTGCAAATAACTTAGGTATAAAACTAAGCTAAGCAATGTTCAAACTAAACTAATCAATGTACAATCGTTGCCAAGAAAGGTCCAAACGTTGCTAAGAAGGGTCCAAACGTTACTTAGAAAAGTCCAACCGACAGAGCATTAATTGCGTGTCAGAAGCATAAGTAATGCGTAAGTTTTTTTCTCATTTTGCACAACATTTACAAGGTCCAAACTAAGGTAATAAATATCCAAACTAAGCTAAGCAAGGTACTAACGTTGCTAAAAAAAGGTCCAAATGAAGTCCAACCGATAGAGCATTAATTGCATGTCAGAAGCATTAATTGCGAGTAAGTTTTTTCTCATTTTGCACAACCTTTATGATATACAAACTAAGCTAAGAAATGTGCAAACTAAGCTAAGCTAATGTTGCTAAGAAAAGTCCAAACATTGCTTAGAAAAGTCCAATTAACATGTGGACAATAGTTTCGCCCCCACTTGGAGCGAAACAGCATTGCCCCTGTATAGCGTATCCCTGAGGAACCTGACTTAGGGGGTGATTGATAACAGAGAGAGAATCTGAAATGAACAATTTGCTGAACAAGAATCAGTCTAAGCCGATATTGAAGGCTAATAGCATATTTTGGTAACACAAGAATACATTAGTGGTGAAGAATGAAGCAAAAAAAATACTCCGATTCGAAAGGGATAATTATGTTTTAGTCAATTTTATGTGTCAAATTTAGAAGTCAATTTACTAGTTTTTTAAAATAAATTTTATGTAAAATTAAAATGTTATCAATTATTAAACAACGTCCATAACAACTCTTTATAATATTAGGAGAAACTCTTATAGCTAGGAGCACTCTTCATAATATTTTGGTGCAAGTTCACAACACTACAAACATATAAAGTAGACTGAAATATAAAACAACTCTTCAAAATTTGTTTTTTCAATTTTTATTTTATTTTATTTTATTTTTTTTACGATTTTGGAGCAGATTTCTCTCTATCTTTGGATAGACCCAATTGGCTTGATTGCTAATTTAGTTTGCTACAATTCATACCTAAATGCTTATTTTTGCAATTGGGTTTCGTGTTGATCTACTTTCCAAATAAGAAGTGGGAACATAGAGAAAGAGAGATTTGGTAAGTAATTTGTCCTGATCAATTCACATATGATAATTTATTTAATAGATTATTATGAAAAATACAAAATGTAGCCAACAAAAACATAAATTGTAGTCAATAATGACTTTAGAGTGTGGATATAGGTCATTTGGACCAAACCACGTATTTATGTGTCCTTTATTTTTCTCCTTTATTTTTTCTATTCTCTATTTATTTCTCTGTACAAAAAAATTCTGACATAGTGTTTGAGCAGGTTCTCCGCTTATCTTCTCATATAACCCCCTCGGCACACTCAACCATGCCTGCTGCACCACTCGGCTGCACCACTAGTCCCTTTGCACCACTTGACCAGGCCTCATGCCACTCGACTTAGGTCCCTAGGCTATTAGTTCCCTACTTCGTCATGCCTTTAGGTCACTCGGCACCACCACTCGATCATGCCTTTTAGCCACTCGCACCACCATCAGCCCCCCTTGGAGCTATTGGCAGTTTTGTACGTTTGTGTGACAGAACACTCGAAGAGTATCGCACGTGGATGGAACACCCAATAGGGACACTTCAACAAGTTTTTGTGTACCAAATTGATAGGAAGTGTTGGAAGATATGGATTGATTGAGATCCCTTCGGCTTTGATTATTAACATTAACATGTGTACACTGATATAAATCCCAAAAATTGTGAAATATGATTAGTGTCAATCAGTTCCCTATAATTATATGATAAGATTGAACTTTCGCCCTATACATAGTTATGTAATCATTATTATGAAAGAATACAAAACATAGCCAACAAGGGCTTTGGAGTGTAAATATACGTCCTTACGAACAACCACTTGTATCTTTTCCTTCCTTTTCTGCTTCATTCTCTTCTATTCTCTATTTGTTTTCGTTTTTTTTTTCGTTTTTTTTTTATTTTATTTCATTTTTTTTTTTTTTTTTTAAATGGACATTTGGATTAGCCTTCCTCTGTTTGTGCAATTGTCCTATAAGGTTAATTTGGACATAATTTAATCAAATTTGTTTGATATAGAATATCCTTTATTTGACCAAATACACTCCTGTGGAATACCCTCCTTGAGTTAGAGATTGATATAAATTGTTGGACTCTATCTCTAACCAGTGACTTAATTTAGTATCAGTGCCTTGATCTTGGAAGATCTTCACTTCAAGTCTCCATTCGTGTTCTTCTTTGTAATCCATCTTCATTATGATGGAGTGTTGTGTGTCACGTGAGGGAGGGCTAGTGGGTAGTGATTTATTTCAACAGTAGATTGCAGAATGAAATATGGCAGCCACAACACAAGGATAAAGTATGTAGAACAAATTATGAATTCTTTAAGAAATCCATGTCCCAAAAAAGGAAAAATAAAAAATAAATAAAGTATGTGGAACAAATTATGAATTCTTTAAGAAATCTATGTTCCCAAAAATAAATTAAAAAATTATGATATAAGACAAATTGCAGTGGGATGGTGGTATGTGGCACCACCGATCATTGTCATAGCATGCAGTACAACTATTAAAACATGAAATCCAAATTTGGGGAATACTTGATTGAATAATCAAACGGGACTTTATTTGTTATCGATACTAATTTAAGAAAGGGCAAACCCAATGCACGAAACTCCCACCAATACAGATGAGTTAGATGTACAAAGCCACACGGAGAGGCTATTTCAATGTTTCTTAACCATGATACCCAAGTCACAGTGGAGCAAATTTAACTTCTTCAACCTAATAGAATATATTTCTGCTCAAACTGCATTTCAACCAAAACATGGCCTCTCGATCGACATTTTTTTCTTGAAAGAAACATCAAATTTCAATACAACAAATGTGCTTCTCTATTTCAAATTAGAATGTAATTACTACAACACAATAGCTTGTGGATAACAACCACTAACCTCCATCTTCAAAGAACCCCAAACTTGCTTGCATCTTTCCCACCGCGCTTGCAGTCGAGCAAGAAATGCCTCTGCCCATGGTTCGTTGCTCCCTTCCATGCTCAGTTCCAAAGGAACTGAGAAGCTGCTCCAAGAATTTTTGACATAAATAAACCATGTTAGACATGTCGTGTGACTAATGACAACGATTATGTAGATTCTCACCTCTTGTGGAGCCTATATACCAACATTCCAAGGTGTAAACAACCTTCAACAAGTATCAAAGTGCACTCAACTCAAATTCTTTTGTTTCTTTTTTTGGCTAAAAAATATTTTAGTACCCTCTAATTTTAGCAAAGTTTCACTTTGGACCCTGCATTTCCAATTGCATCACTCTGGTCCCTGAATTTTCAAAATTGTTTCAATATGGGACATGTGGCTAACTCCGTCAGTGAAAATTGACAGGTTGCAGTTGGAAATGCAGGCAAAGTGAGTGCTTATGTCTATTTTCACTGGCTGAGTTACCAATTGGAAACCTAGCACCAGTAGGGGTGTTGCAAGCCTTGAACCAACCAGCCAAACCTGCCTCCTAAGTTTAAGTTTTGGGTTGAGTTAGTCAACTAGTTTATATAATGGGTCAGGTTGGATTTAAGCTTTCCAAGTTATATTCACAGACTCACAGTATTAAACTTCATTAACAATTTGTTTAGACTTGATACAATAAATTGGAAGAGTATAATGGAGAACATAATTCACGTCACTGACCCAAAATAGTATGGAACGAAGCTTTGTTGAGTTGCTAATACAATGTATTAGAATCTTACAATCATTTGCTAATATATTTATAGACGATTTTTTCATTACAATTGTAACCTATGAAGCATGGACTCGATACGACACGGACACATTGACACGACAAAATCCTAAAAATTTGCACGCCGACACTCCAAGAAAAGTGTCCGTGAAGTGTCGTGTCCGTGTGTCGGACACGATACGACACGTGACACGTAACCTTCTTAGAAGTGTCGATGCTTCCTAGATTGTAACACTATATTGATAAGTAAAAGAAAATGTAAGCACTACAATAAAAGCCCAGACAACCACAAGGTTAAGAGCCTTGCTACAACTAGTGATAATACTGAATTTTATAGATTCTTTAACATATAAATTTTAATTTTTGCTCTAAATTATTAATAAAAGGTAAAAACGGGTCATAATCGGGTTCATGTAATTTCACACGGATCAGATCATATTTTGGGTTTTATGGACCATTTACTAAATGAGTCCAACTTCAAGTTGACTGTTATTTGTAGTTATAGATGGTAAAGCAGACACAACCAGACCTAATGTCACCCCTAGTCGTCGGGTCAATTCTTCAACTGCCATGTTTATGCCCAAGAAATGACCTGATGAGTATATATTCTTTAAAAGATTTTAAACCACGAAATAAGGAGTTACATAATTCATCTTCTTCCCTTTGCAACACTAGAAATTTTTTACTCTATTGGTATAAACTATAAAGCCTTCAACTCAAACAATATCCCTTCTATGTTTCCCTTTCTCTATGAGCTGGAAAGATATCAACTTAAGAATATTTGATGAAAGAGTCTCACCTCATTAGTTCTTCTTGCTGAAACCCTTTATTTAAGGCATCGTTCCTACAACATTGTTTCAGAACCAACAGCCATTAAAAATGATAAAACTACTTCAAAGAATGTACTTGCAACAAAGACATATTTAATGAGCACCAGCATGCGGTATGCTTAATGATCAGGAGATTAAAAACCACACTTTTTGGTGGACAACAAAACAGCATTTTCGAGACTGCAATAGAAATTTTTTCTTGAAATAAGACTTGGAAAACATATTTTTCACCGATTCTTTTATTCTTGAATTAAAATTGCTTCGAAATAAGCATTACCAAGAAGAATACAATGATTCCAATAGACTTGATTCAATAGGTCATTAAAATCTACTCAGTAACCATTAGAGGTCATTCCAAATTTTAACTTAGTTGACAAAAAATCCCCATAACTGACTTGGAAAAACTAACCTGCAGACCAAAACTTTGAAAAGATGGAGAGACTTGGTGGAAAGATTATATATGGCATCAGCAATATGCTCCTTGCCGAACAAGTACACTACTGGATACCCAAGAAGCCATCTGCAGAAAGATACCCAGACTTACGGCAAAAGTTAAATGACCTTAAAGTAAATCAAATGCAATTTCACTGCACATCTATAGAAGATCCCAGCAGCTCTAAAGGTAAACGAAGCCTCAAGACACAAGATGTATCTAGAAACTAGAAAAACTTCAATATATCTTTCTCCCAAGCTTTAGGGGCAGTGTAGGAAGGGTTGTACATGCATTAGTTAATCGGTTCTATATATATATTCATACGTTTTTTTGTAAATGTGCCTTCATTGCATAGGAGGTAGGACTTTGTACTCTATTGTTAAAGGTGCACATAAGGCTCACACAGGCTCAGGCCCACGCAGGCACGGCCTTTGGGCTTCACCTTGCTCTAGATGAGGCCCCGTCAAACAGGCCATGCCTAGGCGCTCTTTTCTTGCGCTTTTTCATAAAAGCCCAAGGCGCAAAGCTCGCACCTCAATAAAATATTATGCACCAATAACTACTCTGTGAAGCATCATAGAAAAACTTACTAATTGGTCAATTGAGCTAACGGGTCAAAATGTACATTAATTTGGTGTTTTAGCAATTTTTATGGAAATGCTAATTGTTGAAAGCTTTATATTTATTATATTTGCTCAAGAATATTTACTTTATAAGTTTTCTTAAAGTGTGCCTTACTTTGTTCAGACCAACGATTTTCTTTTAACTTTGGGACTAAGCTGGGAAGCATTTGCACCCAAGTGCACCTTGCACCTTGCGCCATTAATAACTAAGACTCTGTACTTGATCTAAAATCACCCTTAAACAGGTTTTTTGTCAAACTATGTGGTTTAAATAAGAAACATAACTCCAAACAGGCCCTTAGGGCATCCGTGAGAAGATTGAGAGGAGAAATCAATAAAATTATCGACCACGAATGCTTCTCCTTCTCTTTTCTACAAATTTCATCATATAAATTAAAAGAAAATCAGCAAGTTATATTTATCCATCATTTGTTCGTCAGAAATTCTTGGAAAATCTTAGTTTTATCATAGAGGTCGGAGGGTTCACAAGACGAATGGAGCCATTATTCACCAGCGCAAACTCAATATGTACCAGAATATTTTGGACCAAAATAATGCATTTATCATGAGGGATTAGCAGATAGTTACCCGTTTAGGGTTGGTATTGTGACCTGAGTTTCTTGCATACAACTACTGAGATCAATAAACTCCGAAGACTGAGAAGCACTTAGCTCACTGTTCATTCCAACAGCAGGAAAGACCAGAGAAAACATCTTCTGAACAGATACAAGTTGCATTGCTACCGAGCTTTTATCGGCTTGTGTTATCATCTGGACTAAAGATAAACATAAGGGTATAAAAATCAAAAGAGAATACAAGATTGAACTTTAAGAACATCAAGGCCTTCCATGAGAAACAACCTTTGGAGGATCATCTTCGAGGTCCACAAAAAGCAATTCTGTCTCCGAGTTTACACTGGCCTTCACAAGCTCCCTAAGCCCTCCGATATGTATCAAATATATCATGTCTTCTATAACCATGACTCGCAGATGCTGAAAATTGGAGGACTCCTGAAAGTCAAGCTTTTTCTTTAAAAGCAAAATTTTCAAGAAATAATGTGAACATTGATAAGCTATGTAGCACCGACACTTCAATTTGGGTTATGTGTCGGTGTCCAATAATATGGACATTGATAACAGTACAAGTATAACATGAGAATGAATCTATGCGTCACAAAATTCTAACCAGAAAGAGCAAGGAAATTTGTCGTTGATATATAATAGATGATGTACATTTTGCCATAATCTCATGGACCTTGAACTTCACTTACAACTGAAATGTCACCCATTAGGAATCAATCCGCAAACAAGGATAAATATAAAAGGGAACAACTTAAAATTTAAAGAACTCACAAGAGTGTTAAAAGAACTATGCTATAATATCTCAACTTATGATAGACTGCAAAAAGCAATTATGAGTTATCAAACCTTTTGGCAAAGCTTGAGAAGCGCACATAGTCGGTCTTGCAATTCAGGCATCTTTCCACCATAGTCCACCATTATAACTGGCCTCATCCCCATGCACAAGGCCAACACATCTAAACAATTACATGCCATGTATCACAATCCACAATCCATATGATACAAAATTCTAGCTACTAAGTATCAAATAGATTTCAAAATTTTGTATCCTAACATAATAATTGCAAATGTCGAATTTCAAACCGGGTGATTCAAATCCAAGACCTCTAATGTAATAGCGCCTTCGCCCTCTCAGACATTGAGATTGTTCCTCCATTTAAATTTTAACAAACTAATGCAAACCCTATTTTCCAAATCCAAGTTATTCATATTGTTGAGATTGTCTGTCCCACTGCACATTGGGGACTTATAACCTAGCTACTCAATATATAAGTTCAAGTGGCCACTCCACCCATTGCCAATTGGTTTTGGGTTGGATGCCCCAATTTAACATGGTATCAGAGCAGGTTATTGTTGGGCCAATTTGTCCACGTGTGCTCCACGTCACCCTATCTACGTAATCCACGTGTTTGGCTCTCAGTCATGCCACACGTGCGGGGGCGTGTTGAGATTGTCTGTCCTACATCGGGGACTTATAACCTAACTACTCAATATATAAGTTCAAAGGGCCACTCCACCCATTGCCAATTGGTTTTGGGTTGGATGCCCCAATTTAACATATATTGCTGACAAAAAATTTGGAAAAAAAAAATCATGTCTTTAGCATTTTAGACCTCCTAGCATCGCCACTAAGCTGAGTCATACAATCATCTAAGTTGGTCAAGTTGAACATCTTTTCTTGGACAACACGAGCAAATACAAAATCTTTCAGATTGTTATCAACTTGAATAAATTCAATCATTTATAGATCATATATACAATAATCACAAAAACATGTGTGTGTGTGTGTGTGTGTGTGAGAGAGAGAGAGAGAGAGAGAGAGAGAGAGAGAGAGAGAGAGAGAGAGAGAGAGAGGACCAAGAAGTGGAATTGGCAATCAAAATTGAAAGAAACATCAAAATTTGAAGTCATGGGTACAGATTAAATAAACAGTCACAGTGGAAATGGATAGAGAGAGAATTGAGAAAATAGGGGTAAAACTGAAACAAACCTGTGTCAAGCCGACGCTTTGAAGCAGATTTGAGTCTCCATTTTGTTTGAAAAAGAGAGGTTTCTAAAATCTTCAATACCTCCCCAAAATCAGTAACCTCCATGGGATTGAATGACGTCCAAAATAACTTCCAGCCTTTGTATCCCTCTTTTGCTGTGTGCTTAGATCACATGTTCACCATGTGGCAGTGGCAAGTTGAATTTGATTAATGATTTTGGAGTGGTTCAACATTGTTCGAGAGATCTCAATGTCACAGGTGCTGGATAATACTTTTTGGAAATATTTTTTGAAAAGTATAGTGTCACTCTTTTGTCAAAATGAGTATTGTTATATTTTTTAAATTTTGAATTACAACTTATAGCAATGGATTCATTGGAGTGACTTATTATCATAATTAAAGGTGGACTCACTGTCCGAGTATTTGAAAAGTATTTGAGATTTAAAATTTGGGAGACAATGTATTAGGATCATAATTGATTTTGATAAGTGAACGAATTTGCTCATCTCACATAAGTTACTTACATGCTATGTACCGTCGTGCTTTTTATGGACAAAAATTGAGCACTATTAATCTCCTCACACGCTTATCAATGTAATTGTGAATAGGAGTAGGAGGATTTCATCATATTTTTTTTGGGACAAAATGTGCCATTTGGATGAAATTACTTCAATTAAAAAAATGAGAGTCCATTCCGTTAGTTTGGATGGAAAATTTAACTTTTGCACTTAGGTTTAAACCACAGGGGGTATTAGTGCAAAAATTTAAACCATAGGGGGGTAAGTGTAAATCGGGCAAACCATAGGGGGTGTAAGTGTAATTAACCCTATTATTTTGGGGACAAAATGTGCCATTTGGATGAAATTACTTCAATTAAAAAATTTTAGGAATCAAAATAATACAAATGAAACTACATGGGTTAAATGAGATAGAGACCAAACTTCCAAAAATATATTTTATATTTGAGTAATGTATTGTAAATACGGTGGCATAATTGGTAAGTTTTAAATATGGAGACTTGATCCGATTAAGTTTTCGCTAGTCATGGACTTTTGACCAATAAAAAAAAGTAGAATGTCTTTTAAACTCAATTAATAAACAATGAGGGATTTTTCATTAAATTTTTAATCATTTAATTAGATCAGAAAAATTATGAGGAAATGGTTAAAATGATTGGGAATTAGAGTTTTGTCTGGTTAAGAGTACTTTGTAAAATGAGATCCAATAAGGAAAATATTTTGGCGAAAAGGTCCCTCATATATAAAACTAGACAAAAAATTCCAACGAATTGTGAAATTTTATTGTGAAAGTTTACTAAATTTTCTATTATGAAAGGTTAGTGAAATTTCATAACTCGCAGGAATTTTTGTTTAGAGATAGATTTTATTCTATAAACGGCTTGATCTTAGGGGTGTTTTACCTAGGGCTGCTCAAAATCCACCCGCCCACCCGACTCACCCGACTACCCGACTCACCCGTAGCCTTTTTATTGGTTTTTAAAAAATGTGGGTGGAGTCACGGGTCTTGGAGGTGGAAACCCGACAGTTTCGGGTGGAGTCACGGGTCTAGGGGGTGAAAACCCGATTCACCCGACCCGACTCGAAACACACTTAATTTTTTTAAAAAAAATATATATATGTAATATATATGCTTATATCAATATATGCATTATGTATTATATAGTCTTTAATGTACATATATGTAATATACTTATATCAGTATATGTATTATGTATTATATAGTCTTTAAATATATATATGTTATATTCTTGTATCAATAAAATATATATGTCACTAGCGGAGACATAAAAACATTAAAACCATCAAACTAGCACATGACTATGTTTTTATTTTTTGTTTGGTTAGAGGTTTGGTTAGCCCATGATTATGTAGACAAAAATATTCAAAGCAAAAAAAAAATGAAGACAAAGTCATGTGTAACGCAAATGTTTGATTGAGACAAATGAGACAGTCGGGTTTCACCCGACTCACCCGATGAGTCGGGTGCACACGACAAAGCGAGTGGATGACGGATGGAAGGAGGACAAACCCGACTATGTTCGGATGGATGAGCGGATGAGGGCCAAACCCGACTCACCCGACTCATGAGCACCCCTAGTTTTACCAAAAAAGTTTCAATCCTATCATTTGACCAATAAGATTTAAGAGATTACAACTCCTTTATAACCATCTTTGTATCTCTCTTAAGTGGCACTAGTGCGTTAAAATTTAACGGACCCTGCAATATCATTTAAAAAATAAAATTTAAGTGAGTTGTAGTTTTGAAGATTTAATACTCCCTTAGTCTCTTTTTTTTGAGTCCTATATTCCATTTTGAAATGTCTCAAAATTAGTGTCCATTTTCTTAAATTGGTATACAATTTTTATTTACTTTTCAAAACTACCCCTCCTTGAAATCTACATCAAGACAAAACTAAAAAAATTATGTAATGATTAGGGACAATTGTGGAAAGTAGGTGTAAATTTTTTTTTTCTCCTTAATAAGTTGAATTCTCAAATGTGGATTAAAAAAAAAGGTAGGGAGGGAGTACTAAATTTATATAAAAGGATTTGTGATGATAATAAATACAGTATTAAATAGTAATTTATAGAATAATATTGGAGGAGTATTACTTTTCTCAGTTTATGTAAAACGAGCACGAAGCTAGTTGGAAATTGGAATACTTGTCTTCTTATGATGACGATTTTTGTAATTTCTCTCCTTATAACTTCTCTTCCCATTTTCCATTATAACTTCACGGACCAACCCCCGCAAACGCCGGAGTCCCAGATCTGTTCGCCGGAAACTCATCGGAGTTCACGCCGTGTTCACAACATTCCTTCGCAGAAGAGGGCACTCACTGAACATTGCAGATTGGTAATGCGTTCAAACTTCATTTACTACTTTGTATCCTTCAAACCTCTCTCTCTCTCTCTCTCTCTCTCTCTCTCTCTCTCTCTCTCTCTCTCTCTCTCTCTCTCTCTCTCTCTCTCTTGTATTTACATTTTTTGGATTGAGAGATACACACACACACAAATGTAAATGTGGATCTCTTTTAATTACAGATATATGAGAGTTTTATGCTTTACTAATCAAGATTTGAGATTCAATTATATATATATATATATATATTAATATATATATACACATATACGTATACTTGCTAGTCTCTTTTAATTACAGATCCAGAAACCTCTCTCTCCATCAAAGTGTGGTCTTTGGGGCTTCTACAGACCCTTGTGCTATGATTTTTGAGTTTTGAGATTGAAAAGGCATTGCCTCAATTGGTTCATTTTTATTTTCAGAGAGCTGTTTTTAGGGTTGTTTGAGTGATTAAATTTTATGTCTAATTCAAAGCTTTAAGAAACCTTAGGGTCACATACCATGTGAAAAAAAACATATCTTGTATGTTATATTTGATAGAAATTGATTATGAGATTGATCTGCGGCCATTGCAATCTGTTCAGGTTGAGAAATTAGATCCTAAGCCAAATGGGTTTATCGGCAGAACCTCTATGAATTAATCATTTAGTGGTTTTTGGCTGGTATTCTTGAAAATTATGAGATGGAAAATAATAAACCTTTGCTAAGGAAGCTTTTACGTCATTTTATTTTATTCTTTGTGGAGAACCAACCAGATGTTAAGAGAGATGACGTGCAGACTTGGCCGAAGACAATGTTAAGGTGTCTGAAATGTGTGATAATGGTTGTTAGAAATGGTGGATTGATGTGTTGATTCATACGAGACGATTTGAGTCTCATACAACCCGATACAAGTCACCCTTTAGTATGATTCACTATTCAAAATTCTCAACATTGAAGGTCTACGGTTTAAGTGGAAAACTTTCAATATTTTTGAGCCTTGATATTGCATGATACTTATGTTAAACTGTTATTTTGTTAATTTTAAGCATTGCGCATTTGTGTATGTTTTACGTAGTTTTTGAGAAAAATTGAACATTATGATTCATGTTTCGATATAATTCACGATTCATAAATTCTGCGAACTGATTCACCATTAAATTCAAGATTTGACAAGAAGTGTGAGTGATAATAGCCATGTGCTACAATCATCAATGTGACGGAACTAGTAAGGAGTGATTAACTAATATTGAAGGTGTCACAGAGATAAGAAGAAAGCTCAGAAACATGGGTAAACATATTAAGGCTGTGGTTGATATTATGATGATCTATGATCTAACCGGGGCTTCGGCCTCATACAGTGTTTAGTTCAAGGAAGGATTTCTGATGCCAATACCAATCTGTTGGGATTTTATAATAGCTTGTCAGAACATCTGGTGCTAATTCCTAACACTAGAAGTTGGTATGGGCCTATGGGGACAAAGTTAATCAATGCTTAACAAGAAATACTACTAAGAGTGGATCTGGTGTATAATACAAGGAAATATAATGTTGGAGAAGGATGCCAAAGACAATAATAACACTCCTGAATTTCTTTCTCGTTGTGAGACTAAATGGGATAATGAATTGTAACCAAAACAAGAAAAAAAGAAAAAGTAAAATTAGACAGCAATTTATTTATTTTTTACGTGGAACATCCTGAATGAGAAAAAACACGGGATCGTAGTCCGATTCAAAATCCTTCCCTTATTAAAATAATGGGGTACATATCTCAAACAAAAGGTGGTTGGATATGAAGCTGCTACAGCTTGAGAAAATCCATTCCAATGAGAATGGTTCGGACATGATGACAAAAACCTTGTCTAAGGAAAAACTTGATATTTGTAGAAAGAAAGCGGTCTTGACGAAGCCCTCCACATAAGCCGGGAGGGGGAGATATGTTGGGTGGTCCCTCCTTATTTAATGGAGGGAGCACAAAGTCTTCACCATAGGTTAGCCAAATTTCAATGCTTTCCAGCGCGGTTGTTAGGATCGAGTCTTCATCTATTGGGTGATCGGACACAATCTATTGGTATATATTGAGGGGTAAATGATGAAAGAGAAAAATCATTTAATGCTTTTGTGTGCAAATTTTAACTCTCTTCATGCGCAACCCCAATTCACATGCACTCGTAGTGATCTATTCCCTCTTTTCTGCGATATGTTGGATGCTTCGATCTGTATATAAGGAAGGCTTCAGCAGAAAGAAAATACACCGACTGCCGAGTCCTAGGAAGAGGGAGAGAGAAAAAGTAGAGATATTCTCTATTTCTACTGGTTCATATATATTGTGTTGTATTGACAACCCTATATATGTATACATATTAGCCTCCCCATTCCTCCTTTCGAATGCGTATAAGCAATCGTATTTTTAAGGTGTTGAAGCTTGACATATATTGTTGGGCCCATTCGCCAATTCTCTAATAGTTTAAGCTTTTGGAGTAGTTGGTAACTTAAAATGGTATCAGAGCCTTGTTTATGGGAGGTCCTGGGTTCAACTCTCTATCCCCGCTTTGTTGTGCATATTTGCACTTTTTATTTGTTTCCACTATGATGGAGTTTGGTTTGTTTGCTCTCCACGTGCAAGTCGGGGTTGCACGTGAGGGAGGGTGTTGAAGCTTGATATATATTGTTGGGCCCATTCTCTAATAACTTAAGCTTTTGGAGTAGTTGGTAACTTAACATAAGGCTTTACAATTCTACAGCAAATCATCCTTTGGAACCGTAATCACCCCAGTTTAAAATGCTAGACTTTGACTGATTGACCAACTTCTCAATTACCATAGTCATTTGACTTATTTAATAAATTACAGTAATGAGTTATCATTAAGACATTGATTTTCTGCGGTCACAATTGCTTTCAGTTTCAGTGATTCCGGTTTCCATCATTGCGTCCTCAATATTTTTACCAAATTCTACCTGTGAGAATGTATTTCTGAATGCTAGATTGTTTTTTCCTGCCAAAAATGAAAAACCAGAGTTAATATTCCGCTGCCTAGAAAAGAAGAATTAATGGTATAAATGTTGCAGTTTTGGTTGAATATATTTCCCACTTTTTTATATTCATTGCAGAAAAATGTATGACAACTTAGGAACTCAACCTGGGGTCCCAATACCACATTCAAATCCACAGCCCAATCCATTTGGAAATGCATTCTCTGGAGCTAGTTCAGGACTTATTAGAGGTGGACTGGGTGCTTATGGAGAGAAAATTTTGGGATCAAGCTCTGAGTACGTGCAAAGCAATGTAAGTATACCAAGGCTATGAACTGATTCATGTACTGGTATGTTTTGGAAAAGAAACAATGAATGTGTTGTAGTCACTTCATTACTTGGAAGGTCTTTAATTTATCAGTAGATTTTAAGTACCTCTTTTGTAGAAAACCGATGTGTTCTGAACTATGTGTTAAATGCTGAAGTCGATCATATCAATTGAGGTAATTAACTTCTTGAATGATGCCGTAGGGAATGCTGAAGTACCACATGTTCTAAAGTTAGAGTATCAGTTTCTTTCCCAAAGCAATCATTTAGGGACAATTGTTTTGTTTTTTTGTTGTGGAATTGAAGTAGTCCACTATTTCTTACTCTATATATAAGTTTGTGAAGGGTATATGGAGTCAATAGAAATGACTATTCGTAGAAATTTTTATGCCCAATTATGGTATAAAGCTTAGAAGCAGGAATCTTTAAAACTAGTCACGCGGCCCGCCCGGCGCTTCTGCTCCCGCCCCACTAAAGAAGAAACCTTTGAAATCTCGTAAAGTTTAGCGCTTTCCCATTCCCACTCCCGCTCCCGCTCCCACCCCCGCCCCCGCCCCCGCCCCCGCCCCCGCCCCCGCCCTTGCCCCCGCCCCGGCTTTGTGCAACTTAGGTATGAAGCATTTTGTAGATATATATTAGTTCACTATTTCCAAAATCTTCTTTCTTTTGGTTTATATTTTCTTTCATAAACTTTGTTTTCATTATGTTCTTAAAATGGTGTGCAGTAAACATTTTTCCTCAGCAGAATTGGTGCTTGTGATAACATATATTATATTGCTAAGAAGTGCATTGAAATGGGTCTATGCTACTGTTTCTAAAATAAGATATTATTTATTGCTAGCGAAAAACAAGAGACATTGTAGATCTTATTTGAATGAGCAATTTAAGAGGCTGTTTGGAAAGAACCGGTTCTGTAGGTTATAAGTGAACTGGTTTTATGAATTCAAGTGTTTGGTGAATTTAATTTCTCGCACCAGGAGTCCATTCCCAGTTTAATATTTATCTTAAAACTGATTCTTTGAGATAAAATATAGAAAGTAGAACCAACATAATATTTGTTCTCAAAAAATCCAGATAGAAAGACTCAGACTGAACCAGATCCTATTTGTAGGATTCCGAAACTAGCACTACTGCACTAATGCTCACAATCAATTCCCGTTGGATGCCTTAGTACCATGGTGTGGATCTCTTTGCAATAAACAAGTTATTCCTTCAAGTTTCTTGTTCTTGTACATGAAAGGGTTTTTTTCCCCCCTTAGTTGGGATCACGGCAATAAACTGAAGATCCTCAATTAAAAATGTGTGGCCATGAAGCACTTCCCTTAGTTGGGATCATGGCAATTCATAGCTTCATGTGGTTTTTATGATGTCTGAACTAGTTCACTTTTGGAATAAATTCATGTTTCTGAGGTCGCATAACTGGTTGATAGTTCTGACACATATGGATTAACTCTAACAAATTTTATTTGGATTGTGGCCTTTTGGTGATGTCAATTGATTTGGGATTGTGATATACTAATGCTTTGATTGATATGTGGTTTATGGTATTTACTCAATGCATTTTTTCTAAAATGAACAGATAAGTCGGTTCTTCTCTGATCCTCAGTACTATTTCCAAGTCAACGATCATTATGTGAGAAACAAATTGAAAGTTGTTCTATTTCCATTTCTACATAGGGTAAGTCCTAATTTTCTTATGTTTTTTTTTTTCCCTCCACTCCTTGTTGTGTTAATTAGCCACCTTTCTTATTCTTCTTCCTTCAGGGGCATTGGACGAGGATAACTGAGCCGGTAGGGGGCAGGCTCTCCTACAAGCCTCCAATGTTTGATATAAATGCACCAGATTTATACGTACCTCTCATGATGTTTGCTACCTACGTTGTTCTTGCTGGCTTCTCGTTGGGTCTGCATGGGAAGTAAGAAATTCAAATCAAGCATTTAATATATGTTCACAACTTTTCATCTGGGACATGAAATAATTTTATTTTGGTGAGCTTCTGAAGTTACTAGTGAGCCTTGTTAACACTCTATCCACCTTGTTTAAGCACTTTATTAGTTCGCTAGAACCTGCACTGGATATGCACTCGCATGTGCACGCATGTCGATTCTTCTTGGGTGCAGTAGGGTGTTATTATTATTATTATTATTTTAAGTTTTAGAAAGGGGTCTCTGACATTTTTTTATATATTAATTTTGGGGCTAATTTAAGAAGGCTGCGAGTTGGATTATCGTAATTAGGCTAATGTTTCTTACATAGCCGGTATGCTTGTTATTCATACCTTAATCACAAAAAATAAAAAATTAAAATTAAAATCAAGACAATGTAGAAATAGAAAAGCTTAAATAGTTGAATAAGATATTAATACTATACAAGTATCCCCGCGCCCATATCGCAGATTTTTGGAAAATTGACTAATCTTCCGCACCCACAACTGAGCATCCGCATCCCTATACTCTCCCCGGTGCTTTGTTGCTTTGCATTTATAATGAGTTTAAAGACCATGAGCACAAAACAGGTCTAGCCTCAGACGGTCATTTTATGTAAAAGTAATGCCAAATGTTACGTCTGTCTTTAGACTACATTTCTCAGTATCCCACATAAGTGGTACCACCACTTAGTATTACTATTTACCCTCTAGCATTTATGTTGCAATTGTTTCACTTGCTCGAGAAGTATTAGTCACTTTCAGGTCCATCGTCTAGCCTAGTATTGTTTCAGGATTTCTTTGGCTTCCCCGTCTCTTGCTAAAATTGTAGTATAGAAGTTTTCAGCATATAAATCCACTCTATCCATGTCAACCACAAACAGACTGCCAACTCACTCACATTTCCATCGCCTGTATCAACACTGTCCCCTAACCTAACCAATACCAATACCATAACCATACTTGTCCCCACCTTCTATGTATATGTTCTCCCATTGTTAGTGATTTACCATTTCTCACTAATTGTTGAGGCATGCTTAGCAGCAAAAAAACCTTTAAAATTAACAGGGAAAATGATATATTACATTTTACTATCTTAGCTTCCCATGAAAACTTTCAAATAGCTTGAACACATTCTACCATGTGAGTATGATGTTTCCTGATACAATATTTCAGCTGATAATGTCTATGGTGTTCTGTGCTTGTTTGATTAAACGCTTTAGTTACACAACGGGGTTAAAGGAAATTGCCCTTTTCAGTGGTGAATGTATATTCTACGGAATAAAGAGAACTGAAGAAATTATAGTTGAGTTGAAGGATGTGACTTTGTTCTTAGTTTGAAGGTGTCATTATCTTTTGAGAATCTTGGGGTATTGTATTGTATTGCTGGTGTTGTGTTGTAATTTGGTGATGTCCTTGTTCTGTGAAAAGCTTGAAACTCTTGTCACGATGCTATAGAATCACCTTGGCCCATATTTGACGTAACCTATTTTCATGACCCTTTTAGCAAACATGTAGTGAGTGATACATATGCTGATTTCTCTTTTCATTGAGGCTATATGATATGGTAAGAATGAAGGAGAGTAAACGTGAGATAGAGGGGGAGAAGATGTTCCAATCCAGGAACTAGAGAGAAGAGAAGGCGAAGAAGCTATTACAATCTAGCAAACTAGAGAGAGAAAGAAGAGACAAGGGGATAGAGAGGCAGGGGGTGGGGAAAGCTAAAAAGCTCAATGCCGTTCCAAGTGCCATTCCAAAAGCCTGCATTCAGGATTAATTCATCTTCTAAACTTTTTAATTGTACTGTAGTAGTAGTTGAACATTAAAGTAGTAAGCATTATTTAAAACTAGTATTAATCTAGTAAGAGAAACCTTATACAACTCAAATTCTAAAAGAAAATATATTAAAAGTCCTAAGAACTAAAGAAAACTACAGCTTTATCTAAAAAAAAAATACTCCCAGTGGTCTAATTTATGAAAATTTGTATTAGCATATTGTCTTTTTGTGGGTTTTACGTAGGCCTGGCAAATGGGCGGGCTGGGTTCACGTGAGGCCTGTATATAAAAAGAGTGCACGAATATTCTAAACTGGTAACAACCTCATTCCTTGTTGTGGGGTTTTGGGGTGTTTTAGCATTGCACCTTAAAACCTGAGGCAGCTACCAATCAATGAGTGGCCTCGCCTATGCTTCAAGGCTTTGGGTTAAAATTACAATTGACAACCCCATCCCAAAAGTGAAGAAGTTGCGGACACACCTCTCCCTCTCTTCTCAAATTTTGTGTTTTTCATTTCTTACCAGGTTTAGCCCAGAAGCTCTAAATTGGCTGTTCATGAGAGGACTGGTAGGCTGGTTTCTGCAAGTTTTGCTACTGAAAATGTCTTTGGTATGGATGGGTGGTGGGGAGGCCCCCTTGTTGGACATTGTTGCGTATGCTGGGTACACTTTCACAGGGCTGTGTTTGGCTGTCCTTGGAAGGATCATGTGGAGCTACTCTTACTACTTCTTGATACCGTGGACGTGCTTGTGCATGGGTGTTTTCTTAGTGAAGACAATGAAGAGAGTTCTCTTCGCAGAGGTGAGAGGTTATGATTCAAGCAAGCGTAATTACCTCTTGCTCTTCATTGCTTTGGCTCAGTTCCCTCTTTTCATTTGGCTTGGCAGTATTGGAATTCATTGGCTTTTTTAACTGCTGCTCTTTTAAAAATGTGTCCAGAAACTGTTCAATTTTTTTGTAGCAGTCTTAGAACATTTGGGCGATTGTTGATTTGGATTATGTTCTTGGCTATTTTTTCATTATTCAAATTCAATCTAATTAATGTAAATGCCGGGATGCTGATTGATTAAACAACTAAAGATGTATTCTTTAAATGTTTTTGATGTTTGAGTTGCTAAGAAAGATGTATTGTTGTGGTAACATGAGTTTTAACTACATGGAATTTGAAAAGAGAACTGAAAATTCCATAGAGCTGGTTATTACTAAGATCTAATGATTTTAGCTGCCATACTCGGTGAGTTCGGGGATTCTACTTGAGAATCCGTTGTTTTTTGAGTTGGTCAAGTAAGCACCAAGGTTTGGAAATTGTTGCAGGAGTTTAGCCCAACTGATCGTTATATGACACAAGTTCTCTCTCGCTTCTCTCTAAAAGTTAGAGAGAGAGAAGCAATGGTCTCCAAAGTCCCAACCCTAGCCGCTGCAACCCCACCCTCTCTGTCAGTTCATCCACTCCTCTCTTCCATTGTCTCTCAATCCCTCTTCCATGGTGAAGATTTCCACTTCTTAGGGGAGGGTTTTTCCTTCCCCTTGTGAAGTTTTCTTTTGGGATTTTTTCCCCCTTTTTTTGTTTTTTTTTGTTGTCCCTTTCTCCTATAATAATCTATGGTTCAAACCATTCAGCTCTTGGTTTCATTTGGGTTTTGGTTGATTGCCTTTGGCATCTCGTTTACCACAGTGTTGCCGTTCATGGTGTAGCTTTTGCTACCATGAAGTTTTTTAAAGCAACTTTGGTTGGTCCCCTGAGTGAAGTTTCTTCACTGATTTGGGCTCGACTTTGTGTCACCATCATCTTTGGGTGGGTCTACCCCATTTTCAAAGTTGATATTTCCCAGGTTACTTGTTCTCTGGTTTCTCGATCTCTCCACGCGACAGTTTTTGTGATGCGGTGGTTGGCTTCTGGTGCAGCTTGCGGAGGGGTTTATCTGGCTTCGTCTGAATCTCCATTTTTGTACCTTTTGTCTTTATGGTTGTGCTTTGTTGTTTTTGTTTTCTCTATTATGTTGTTGTTTCTGGCTGATGTTGGTTTTTTTCTTTGTAATGGTTTCTTCTAGTTAATGATATTTGCCTTTTAGCAAAAAAAAAAAAAGATTGTTATATGACACGTTGATGACCCCGAGCTACTTGAGTCGATTGATTATGATAGGTAGACTGCCGATGAAAATGATATAGTGAAGTTTAGTTTGCTTAAGCGGCGCGGCATGTTCTCAACTTTTTAACGTTGAGGGGCTGCACTTCCTTTGGTTAGCTTACCTTGAACTTGTGCTTGTGTAGGTTAAGTGGTGAGATCCGTTAAGTTCCTTTATGCTGATGTCAGATATCCGTGGTATCTGTTGTCAAGGGAAGTACCTTTTTTTTCTTTGGAAAAAAAAACATAAATCAAAATACATCATGCATGTATCAGTACTCATATACGATACTTTAGCTGCATAGAGAGGACAAATAAATAAAATAAAATAAAAAATAGAGGGATCGAGATAGACAAGAATATGATATAGAGTTATTTGCTATAGAAGTTGAGGGACAAAGATTTTACCAAGCCGAGGCCATGGTGTTATATGTATCAATGCATATTGGAATAGAAGTTGCGACTATGTTTACGATGATTGAAAAGGACAATATGAATGCTCTTCATTGTAGTTTTCAGTTGGTTTTCTGACTTTTCTCAAGCTCTTTATATTATCATTTTGGAATGAAGATATTTGGGAGTGTTAATTTCATCTCAAGAACCTGTCTAGAAATTTTGTTCTTCACTGGCCATGGAAAGACTTGGGATTATTAAATGTCAGTGTTAATTTGAAAAAAAATTTGTCATAAAAACAATTTCCGATTAAAATTCTAGTGGTCCCCACTGTAACTAAATGTGATGGTCATGGACTATCACATCATCATTTGAGAATCAGATATGCGTTACTCTCTTGTTAATTGTGGCCAGCTACATCAAGTTTGCCCAACTCCTTCATGTGAAAATATATGCATAAAATCCCTATGTTGAAACTCAAAACTTAAAACTGTGCCCTCTACATCCATACAAGTCATTAATAAACCAAAGATAGTAGTATCTTTTACTTGAGTGTGAATTACAAATATAATAATACCCATCAAGAAGATCAACACACTAATACACCTGAAACAAAACAAAATGGAAAAATTGGTAACCCCTATGTCAAGCTCACATACATAAATACATACATATATGTATTGACAAAAGTATATGAATTACACCCTTCTTCTTTTTTCTTTATATTAATACTAGACAAAATAAATTGCCATGTCTAAGTTCAGCCCAGATCAGGGACAGTGAAGAACTCATCATCTTCCTCTGATATTTCAAACCTAGGCTTCTTGTTGAGCGTGTTGTAAAATTTGGTTGGTCTGTAAGAGGCTGCAGTGCTTGACTGTGGTACTGGAAGTTGAGGAACTTCAGCTGCTGCTAGGGCCTCATTAGGGACTTGCTCTCCAAAAAGACCGATGTCTCTGAACCATTCAAGCTCTCCAAACTCAAGTTGTTCTTTCTGTATACAATGATATAAGACGGTTGTTAACCATGAGTTGCGTACTTAAAACGAAAGGCAAACAAACAAATCCTATAATAACAAACACATATACTGTAACGCCCCATCCCCCCAATCTAGCAACAATGTTGTTCAATTTGGGTTTAAATACAAAGGACTTCTCAGGAGGTCGGTCACCCATCCTCCCGATGCTGCTGCAGCAACAGCATATACTTGAATTCCTTTTGTGTTTAGCTCCCTCACGGCTTTAAAAGGCCTTGTTGCACATAGAATGACGATTAAGCCTTATAAACTAGTCTAGGATCTTCAACCCAGGCAATGTGGGACAAGTACCAGAACCTCATCTCACCTCACCTCACCTCATTCATCTTGGGCTTCCTGCCTCAGGAGTCTTGGCTCTTGATCATCACAAATTACAAACCAACCATTTTGTTCCAACCGTTTATACATATGGAATCTATATGATTATATGGGTAAAAATATGGATGAGGTAGTGATAAATCCTTCCCAGCGTTAAGGATTTAGGACAATTGGTTTTTGGCTTTAACGAAACATGTCTCGTTAAATATTCGGGAAAAAAATGCTCTTCCTAGTCATTCTCACGTGTAGGTCCCTTGTTCATGTGTGACAACTGTCAATTAAAACTGATTTTGTTACAATTTTTCAAACTTTAGAAATTCATTAATTTCAGTCAACATATTGTTTTTCTATTAGAACAATAATCTTGGAATCTACTTGAAGAGAACTATCAAACACCATTCTCGATGCGAATTCTGAAAAAAAAATAAATAAATAAAAACAAAAAACAAAAAGAGTTTTAAGTGAAATTTCACTCAAGTATATCTTTGACGTTTCACTCTACTAAATTTGCAATTTCACTTAAATATGCAATTTCACTTATCAAAATAAGTTCAAATTCACTTATGTAACAAATTTCACTTATAAAGTTCAAGTGAAATTTCAAATTTAAGTGATATCACACTTTAAAAAGTAGGTGAAATTTCAAAACTACATGAAAATTTCAAATTTAACTGTGTATGATTTCCCATACACAGTCATTAGCGAAAACACAAACACCGTACCTTTGTTCTAAAGTGTAAAAACAAGTAAGATGTTGTTTCTGAAAGAGAGGGCAATAGATATCGGAGAGGGAAGCGAGGGTTTTGGGTTGGAGGAAGAAATCAGAGTGGAAGAGGCGACGGCACCAGCGGTTTGCAGTATGAAGGCAATGGCTCCGACATTTTGCAGCCGTGAAGGCGATTACTGTAGTGCCAAAGTTGAGGCAGCTAGGGTTTGATGATCTACTATATGCAGAATGTGGGGATTTGGTGATGGTGTGGAACTATAGGTAAATAGGAGTAAATTTCTCACAAGATGAGACTGATTAATGGGTCAAATGACTTATTCTCTAACTAATGTCTTGAATTTTCTTGTTTGCCAAAACTTTCTTGAATTTTCTGCATTCACATATATTGGTCTCCGTGCATGTTAACTATATATATGTTTAAATGTTAAGAAAAAAGATTTATGATGATGCATCACTCTACAACATTTGCTGTTCTTTTACCTTAGGTGATGAACATGCATATATTGGAATATTATAAATGAAGCCATATATATTGACTCGTTTAAAGATGTTTCTGTTACCTTGTCGGACGATTCAAAATCAGAAAACTGTAACAAGTCATCCACGGCCCACGATGGTGGAGAGAAGCTAGAAGCTTGGTGTGTCGGTGTTTTCACCGCAGTCTTTGTGGTATTCTGATTGGGTGGCTGTGGGTCCAAGTAAGTCTTCTCGGTTTCCGTGTTACAATTCGAGCTTAGCGCAACTCGGATTCCGGTGGCAAGAAATCGCTGGTGGTTAGCAGCTAGGCTACCGGCTGAATGGATCGGCTCGTCACAATCTCGACAAAAGAGAGCTCTGTCTTCTACGCAGAATATAAAAGCTGCCTTATCCTGAATTTTCAAAAAAGGACAGAGGTGGAAGAGTAGATTCATAAGCCCAAAATAAATAAAAATGAAAAAGCTTTGAATAAGAAATCAGAAATGAAAAAGATTCAAATAAGAAGTCAGATTTCATTCACAACCGTTGTGGCCAAATAAATAAGACCACTTCAGTTCAATACATAATGGTTGGTTCTCATTATCTGTGGTCATTTGAAAAACCTAAGTCTCTTTATTCCTCTTCTCCCCCACTGCCCAAAAAATGTGAAAATTTTCTGTGAATAGGAACAGTTCTGCAATGGGATTTTCTTTGTTTTCCTTTGAGTTATATGTATTTGTTAAGTCACCAGTTGCTCCAAAGGCTTAACCTTTAGAGACATGACACAACATTGTTTAACAAGCTCTATCCGTTCGTTCTTGCATTTAGGGAAGAATAAGAAAAGGCAAAGGAAAACTAGTTCCTTAGTGTTTTCCTCCATGCCTAAATAACACTAAAAATTCCAAATTTTCAAAATATATATATATATAATCGTAACTTGAGGGGGAAAAAAAAAGAGGAAGGAAAGTGACTATCAAATTTAAATATTTTAATTTATTTCTCAACTTACTTTCTTTTCCTTCGTATTTTTCTCCGTATATACCTTATTAGCCAAAGCAAGAAAATGTTTTCCTTTCATTTCCCTGACTAAATCAATGAATCAAACCAAGTCTAAGAGTAACCATGTTAAGTTATCAATTGCTCCAAAAACTTAAGTTGTCAAGAGATTGGGCCCAAAAATGTAAATCAACCTTCAACACCCTCCCTCACGTGCAACTCGATTTGTATGTGGAGAGGCAACAAACTAAGCAGGGCCGGCCTTGAGTTATCGGGGGCCCTAGGCGAGCTTCTAAAATGGGCCCTCTGTGTATTACCAAGAATTAGCTATTATAAGGTATCTAACTATTACAAACCTAAAAAATAACCACGAATTAGACGCCGTAAAGCATTTAACTAACATGCGACTCAAAAAAAATTAAACCTTACATATATAATTAGTAAACAACCCCAACTTCTTCTTCTTTTTTTCTTGGTTCTCATATCATGGGTAATTAAATCTCATTAATCAACTTCATCCAATAGCCCTACCATCAGAAATAACAAAACTTGCACAAACCACAACTCAACAATTCAAGATTGTATATTAAAATTCACAAACCAAAAGATGAAACCCAAAAACAATTGGAGTGATCTTCAAAGTTAAAACAAGAGAGAACTTACCGGAGAAGCAGGAGCAGCACCCTGTAGCTATCGCCGGACGCCGGCCACTGGTCGCCGTCGCATTCGCCGTTGGCGATCAGAACTTGTAGATCAAGTTTCTAGGGCTGGGTTTTCAATTTTATGGAGGGAAAGAAATGGAATTTTGGGGAATTGGAATTTTATGTTAGTGAATGAGAGACGAGAGTTAATAGTTTAGTTAGATTGTCTTGGGGATTGGGCTAGGGTCTGTTTGGGGGGAAGGAAAAATAGTGTATTTTGGTATAGGTGTTTTTCTAAGGCTTTATTACTACTAGACTACTAGTGGTATATTTTCAAACATTTGAGGGCACTAAAATTTTAAATGCATTTGAGGGCCCGGCATTGGCCTTTGCCCAAGGCCGGGCCTGAAACTAAGCTCTATCGTATTGGAGACAAAATGACAAACAACAAAGTGCAAACACACATTACCATATCAAGTCACCAATTGTTCCAAAAGCTCAGACTGAGTAGAGGATGGACCCACCAACATATATCAAGCTTCAACACCCAACATCCCATGACACCCCGTCTCACTTGTGGAGTGAAGACTCCATCATATTGGAGACAAACAACAAAGTGTAAACATGCACAATAAAGGGATGGAGAGTTGAACCCAAGACCAAACAAGCCTCTGATACCATATTAAGTCACCAATTGCTCTAAAAGCTTAACTTTAATTTTCTAGAAGAAGAGTTGGGATTCATACACACAAAGTCAATTTTACTTCTATTTCCAAATCAGCAATATCCACACATCCAATACCTTTAAATAGGTAAAACTAAAACATGTAATTTTCAATCAATCCCTACTACCATGCCATGATTAAAGCAAAAATCAATTCCTAAGTTTAAGGAAATTTAATTCTTCCAAATCCCACATTTTAATTCCCATCATCCATCAATTTACATAGCAAGGAACAATTACAATAGTCTAACATTCTTAAACCCTATTAGAGCATCTCCAACAGTCTAACTCTTTGACATTTGGGAACATGCCGAATGTTGATTATAAGATTACACTTCTTATGACATGTTAGCTAAGTATCATTGACCTTAATAATTCGATTAAAAGGGATATTTAGTAGAGGCCTATCACGAGATAGGATGAGAGGAGGTGTTTTAGTCCACCGGGCTCCTCCCCTCTCATTCCATAATCCCCTGACCTAGAAATCTCTGGTTTTCAAAAAGATCAGATTGCTTTTAAAATAGTTTCTTAATTTTACCTTTTAAAAATTAAGTGGCAACCCTATTTGTTTTAAAAAGGGAAAAGTAAAAGAACATTTAGGGTCCCGTATCCACAATTTGGCGACTCTGCTAGGGATCGAACTCACAATCTCTGATTTCGCAGACCATAATTTCTGATTTTGGGTTCACTCGAGTATTAGACTTGAAAGCATCCTTTTAATCGAATTAACTAATTTTTATGTGCCCACTACATTTCACTTGTATGTCTCGCATGTCGATTGCACAGAACTATGACTTTTGAGGTTCGGGGCAACCCGGTTGGCCAAGTTACCATAGGGTTATATGATCACCCTTAATCACGTACCATGTGTTGGTATATAAAAGCATTCACGTACCATCTAATGAGGGGTATATCAGATGTGTGTCAAGAGTCCTTTATTTGACCAAAACCTGGCATTTACATAATAGCTTCTATAGAGCCTTTCAAAATTAGGAAATCAATTCTTGATTAGGATTATTTGCTAGAGAGTTTTGTATGCCCGGAAGGGATTACTTGGGATGATAACAAAGCTTGCTTGATTTAGTATGTGTAATCTTTTAACCACTTTCTAGCCGTTCTTTTTGTCCCATAACACAATTCTCAATCATAGAAAATAAAATATAATTAAGCAAGATGGACTTGATAAAATAGAGAGCAGAACCTGAAATTATGGGTTGAATAGTGGATACCTAAAATACTATTTTACTAAAATAACACGCTATAAACAATTTCAATGCCGAAGATGGTCTTTAAATTCATGTATTTGACTGAATATTAGAAGATCCAGAGAAGGTAAGAGAAATCCAAAATACCTGACATATGTCACAACGAGGGAGTTTATTGGAGAGAGATTGAAGGAGTAGCCTCTGGTGCTTGCTTGCAAGCTTGTTTGCTGCATGTACTTCAACATCACATTTTGCACACAGTGCCGCCTCATCTGCACAACATATCACAGTTGCCGGTGCCTTTTCACACACATCACACTGTATTTTCATCTCTACCTGCTGCAGTTTCAGGGAGAGAGAGAGAGAGAGAGAGTTTCCAAAAGATTTAAGAGAGACCCATTTTAAGGAACAAGATGAAAATCTTGTAATTAAACCCTTTTGACAAAAATTTATGATTAGAAATGGAAGTATACCTAATCAGTTAAAGGAGTGTTAAACCTACACAAAAGATAAGAAGAGAGAGAGAGAGAGAGAGAGATAGAGAGAGAGAGAGAGCACTTGATGATAGAAGAATATAGAAAGCTGTGTGAAAGTGAAGTGAATGGTGGAGGATTGGGGTGAAGATGACAGGATTTGGATTTTTTCATATCAAAAGGCAAGTAGTATCAATGAATCAGCAAAGTTGTCGTGGGGGTCAACCTATGTGTGGCTGTGAAATGTTCAAGGGTGATAGTGGTCACCAATTATTTTGGCCTTATTTTAATCAGTTTTCAACTTGTGAATGGGATCTTCGAAGATACATGTTAATGGAAAGTTTGATTCTTACTTCAATTCGAATAGCTTTATTTAAGCATCCACAGTGGGAGTAAGGAACTTAAGGAAAACTTAAGTTAAGTTATTGTATAGGGGAGAAGACGTTAGCAGTGGGGGAAGGAATGGGCGGCACATGTTGTGCCGTGAGAAATAGAGGGCGGCACATCTTGTGCCGTTTGACATTTGGGTGGCACATCATGTGCCGTTTCAAGTTGGGCGGCACATCTTGTGCCGTTTATCCCTACATTAGCCGCACTTAGTGGTACCACAAAGTTAAGTTTTCTTAAGTTTTACAATCATATACAATAGCACAAACGCCCGCGTTGTTAACGACTTTAACTTAAGTTCTCCTAAGTTGTCCTATAACCTTACCCACTGTGGATGCTTTAGATTTTATATTGAATTTTAAAGTAAAATTTATCATTATAAATTATTTTATTTATAAAAATAGAAAGCATCACCAAATATCTTCTCATGTTATTATTTTTATCTTTTTTTTAGAATACCAAATTTAATGATTATAAACATCATTTTTTGTGAGACAAACATCTTATATTTAAATTGAATCATTCAAATTCATCATATTTTTTTTTGTAAAATTCTATACAACTTAAAGAATACAATTAATATATTTTAAATTAGTGCTAAAATGCAAAAACTTAATCCCAACAAGTAATAACAAGTTTACAAATACATCTCAATATGTAGTAATTTTGAAAATCAAAATTAAAATAATTTTTAAATTTATATACTACATGTTATGACCAAATTAATACTAACACTTTTAAGACTAAAATTACTGCAACCAAAACATGTACAGTAGAATGTATCATGGAGTGTCCTTGTGAACAACTTACTTGGATAGATATTTGTTTATTGATCCAAAGCTAAAGACATGGCTCGACTTGGACCGTCCATAAGGTTTGCAAGTGTCAAAATTAAATACATTGTTCGTGCATGTTCTAGAAAATTTGTCTCTGTCTGACGGCCTGTGGACCTGTGATTAGAGTGGAAGCATTCACTAACGTGTTGTCAAGTGGAAAGGAAGCATTAAATGGTAGTGGAAAGGAAGCATTAAATGTTAAGGGAATTTTTTGGTGATAACTTTCATACAATTTTTATAAAATTTTTTAAAAATGTGTCTATCTCTCTCATGTGTCACTGTGGGGTTCAGAGACATCTATACTACTATAGAAAGGGAGAAGCAAGGGTACCAAAAAAAAGAAGTCTATCACTCATAATTACAATTATACCATAAAATTTTATACTAACAAAATATAATAGTAGGGGTAAAACAAAGTAATTATTCAAAAAAAAAAAAAACTGTTTAGAATTTAAAAAAACTGCTCCAGAAAAAACTGCCCAAAAAGTGATTCAAAGAAGGAGAAGAAAAAAAAAAAAAAACAATTCTTTAAAAAAAAAGTTCAAAACTTGAACTCACAAAGTGAGTGGCACCCACTAGTCACAGGAGAGAGACAAACACATCTTTTTAGGAGGTTGTATGAAAGTTGTCACCAAAGAATTACTCTAAATGTTGAAGGAAGCAACCCTTCTTTTTCTCTCTCTATGTTGGATTTTGTGACAAAAACTCATAAGAAGATGAAGGCAAGAAAACAGAGGAGAAGTCGGGCGGGCAAGGGATCGAGAGAACTCTACTGGAATATTTGGAATGTTCCCCGCAGGTGAAACTGCCCGAGCGGGCATCGCCTGAGCGAGCACGGGGAGCAGCAATTGAAACTCTTGTTTCCTATTAGGTTTAGGTTTTCTTATGAGAGAGTTTCATATTCCTATATAGTTTCTTGTAGAAGAAGAGTTTCCTATTGTTAATTATAGGATTAGGATTGATGTTACTATAAATATAGGACTAAATCCATAGGAAAAGGAGATTCCAATTCTAGATAGAGAGAGGAGAAGAGAGAATCTCACACAATTGTATTTTCCTAGAGAAGAGAGACTCTACAAAAAGAGTGAGGAAAAGAAGTAGTGGAGAGAGAGGTGAGGGATTGGTTGTCTTGTAGGGTTTATTATCAATAGAGAGAAGTTGTCACTATCTTAATTCTTTTGCTTGTTTTATGTATTGCCTTGTTCGTGTGATTATTTTGTGATTGTGGTGAATCACATAAGGAGAGGTCTTGGGCGGGTATATTGCTCGATCACCAATTATATCCCCAACACTATATATATATATGAGTACAGATATCTAATATATGGTCATCACCACCTCAACCTCTCTCCATATCTTCTCTCACTTCTCATCATCACCACCACCGGCCTCCTCCCTCATCCACCCTTACTATTGCCAAAAAAAAGATAAAGGAAAAAAGAAGTTACAGGTTGGAGCAACTGTCCAAACGTATCGAGAGCAACTCACCAAACATATCGGGAGCAACTCACCAAACGTAAGGAGCAACTCACCAAATGGAAAGAACAACGTTGCTCCTTATGTTTGGTGAGTTGCTCTCGATACGTTTGGTGAGTTGTTCCTTCTATTTGGACAATTGCTCCAAAAACCTTAACCTTTTTTGGTAGTGGCGATAGTGGATGAACGAGGTGGCCCGTGGTAGTGGTGGCTATAAGAAGAGAGAGAGAGAGAGAGAGAGAGAGAGAGAGAGAGAGAGAGAGAGAGAGAAGAGATAGAGAGGTTGGCGTGGGGGTGGGGGTGCCCCCACCAACACCAACCCAAACCCAACCTTTCTCTCTCTCTCTCTCTCTATATATATATATATATATACATTTAATACATCAGGAGTAACTCACCAAACGAAAAGAGCAACATTAATATACATCTAATACATTGCTCTTTCCGTTTGGTGAGTTGCTCCTGCCGTTTGAACAGTTGCTCCAACATGTAATTTTTTTTTTTTTCCTTTTTTTTCTTTTCTGCAATGGTATGGGTGGATGAGGGAGGAGACCCATGATGGAGGTGGTGGTGGTGGTGGTGGTGGTGAGAAGAGATAGAGAGAGGTTGGGGTGGTGGTGGCCCTATATTAGATTTATATACTCATGTATATATATATATGTATAGAGAGAGAGAATGTGAAAGAAAGAGGTTGTGGTGGGGGTGGTGGCTGGTGGAATTGGTGGTGGTGGTGGTAGTGGTTGTGGTTGTGGTCGTGGTGTGATGGCCAGCCATGGTGGTGGCGGATGATGGAGGTGGTGGTAAGGAAGAAGATGGGGGGAGGGGGGTATATGTAATTTTTTATTTAAAAAATATCAAAAGTTGATGTGTTTTTAAATTTTTACTTTTAACTTGATTTTCTTTTCATTTTGAAAAAATAGTTGACTGTCATTTAAAATGTCAAGTTGACTGATTTTTAATAATCCCACTTAACATTCGATATATGACAAAAAGTTGTCATTTGAGAAGAAAGTTGTTACCACAGCCTGGTCCCACAATAGCGGAATTGAAGCCCCGTGGCATTCCACCGATGCTAAATCAATTTATTAACGTTCCCAAAAGAATTAGTTTAAGAACACGCAGCGGAAAAGAAAACAATTTATTTTAAAATCAGCAATCCAGTTGACTGCTTTTTATGCCCAGTCGATTGAGCTTGGGTCTGGCAGGAAGTCTGATTTTGAAACATAATTCAGTCGACTATTATCACAAACCAGTCAACTACTTTGAGTCCCAGGGAGTCCCAATCCCCCAGTTACTCAATCCAGTCGACTACCTCCCATGTACAGTCGACTGGGGTATAAAATTCCTAGTCGACTAGTACTGTCCGGTCGACTGAATTCTAATCCAAGCTGAAAGTCAAAGTTTGAAAATACAAACCAGTCGACCACTTTTACAAAACTGAGGTAGTGTCTTATTCAACAAAAGGATCCAGTCGACTGCAATCACGAACCAGTCAACTGGTTTCATTGCAGCAGAACATTCTGCAGAATTTTTCAAGTTAAATGTTTTCTGAATTCATCCAGAGTCTAATTACCCACTCCAAACTCATTCCAAAGTGGTTCTATTGTATAACAACATACCCAAAGCATAATTACAAGATGTTATCCAATTATGTTACAAGTTCCTTATGAAAACGAATTAAATAATCATTTATATTCCAAAACTTTGAGATAGACATGACGAGTCATTTTATAAGTGTACTCTCGACATCTCGTGATCACTTCGTCGATTCCTCGCCGACATTGACACCTGCAAAGGTTATTTGAATAATGTCACACCCCAACCCACCCCCGAAGGATTAGGACACGTGTAACAAGACTATACATACTCAAAATACACTAAAAAGCAAGAAACCATGGTAGTTATTAAAGAAAACATGATTTGGAGCATCATAAAAGGGTTTACTGAGACAAAACAGCCCCAAGGGCAAAATGGTCATTCATAAAGTATATAAAAAATTTATACCAAAAGATAGATCTTTGAGTCCCGATTCTAATGCAAAAAACAACGCTCGAATCCGAATTTTCTAGAAAGAGTTATGCACGTTTCCGTAAAAGCGGGTGTGCTATGAAAAATATAAACATATCGATCCCTTCATTAACCCAGATCGATTCATTTTGCTTATTCTTCCGCAGAATGTCCCTTTAAAAGACCATATCGATCCCTTCTTTAACCTGGATTAATCCGGGTTCTGCAGAACATGTTTTTGCTGCTAAAAACACTGCTAAAACATACCCAACTCATATCTAATCTAAACCAAACCAAACTTCAAGAAACATTAAGAAAACATTTTAAACTCATTTCCAACCACACTTTAAACATCAACCCAACTTGTATGACATAACCACAATCACAATTTAATCAACCAACCATGAACTCAACCCTTTTCTTGAATCAAAACAAGTTGTTTTACCAAAACTAGTATTTTACAAGAACAAGATGTAATTGAAGACAAACTACAACAAACATAATACACACAAGTGGAACATGTCTAAAACACTTGCGACACAATCCGAACTTGGCGAAAAGGTTCCACATATCCATACGCACAAAACCAACCATACATAGAAATCTCTTATAAGTTTTCTAGTTTTACTTCTAAACCACCATATAATAAGTTGGAAGAACTAATCCCCACGTTACTACAAGAGTACTACCACCACCATTAAAAGTACAACAATTTACAACATATTACAAGTTTAAAGAGATATAATATACACTAGTCCCAAATCTCCCCCATCTCTCCCATCATTTCCTCTCCGGGTATTGCTCCGAACCTGCGGTGGTTGTTATTTACCACAATAGAAAAGGAAAACGGTTTTCTTAAGCATTATGCTTAGTGAATTAACTAACATGCTTGAATGTCGTGAACATGTATTATGCAACAATGTAAGCACATAAGCATACGTAATCGCAGAATTCATGGGTTGATGTTTCATTCAGACCGGAAAGACCAACTCTTGGCCGTGTAGTCACTTCTATTCCTTGAACTTCCGTATTTATCGAATTCTTCCTCTCCCCTTCCTTATTACTCCCAACAATGAACCATTACTCCCAATTATTCATTGACCACTTAACATATAAACACATAGTCACATAAACATGATAATTCACACCAATTTAACATGGAGTTCTAATAATTGACATGGATTCAACCACAACTTCCAGAATTATCATTTCCTAACTACCAATTGAAGCATAAGACATGTACACCATCAAAGCTTAAGTTATAAATCTCACCTCCTACAAGTTCTACCCAAAATCAGCCCAATAATGCTAAATTCTACCAATTTCAAGCTCAATTCCTACTCCAAAGAGATTCCTACATGAACTCGGTAGACAACGTGTCATACCCCAACCCGCCTCGCGCGGATTAGGACACGTGTAACAATGCTACAAGAGTCCACGTACATTAATTTGCAAAGAAACATTCGAATGACTAAGAATCGACTGTGTTTAGCAACATTAAATAACTCTATTGTTACAAAATAGCCCCCAAGGGTAAAATGGTAATTAATAAGATATAGCAAATTTTATACCAAAATATAGGTCTTTAAGTCCCGGTTCCAATGAAAAAAAACGGCGCGCTAATCCGAGTTTTCTAGAGTGAGTTATGCATGTTTCTGTAAAAGCCGTCAGTGCTGAATCTGGACCAGCGGATCGATCCGCCCAAAACCGAATCGATCCGGATCTAGCATATTGTCATCTCTGGCTCCTCCAGAAGCTCTGGATCGATCCGCTCGAGACCCGGATCGATCCGATTACTACAGAACCCATTTTTGACAGCAAAACCTCTGCTAAATCAACCCAAACTCACCCAAATCATCATCAAACCTCATGGACATATCCAAAACCATTTTCAAACCTCAAGAAACTTTTCAAATACATTCCTAAACATGGTGTAACATACACATACTCATAATTGAATTACACCCACCATGAACACAATTCCTTTTGAGTTCAAAACAAGTTTTTTGAAGTTTAACCTTTGGCAAAAACTAAGTCTCATAAAACCATGTTGGAAATGAATCCAAGTTATAACCAACAACATAAAAACATTAAGGAACCATATCAAACCGTCTCCAAGCAACCATTTACATAAACCTTCTAACAATAGGATCAAACCTCACAAAACATTTATTGACAAAAGAAACTTGACCAAAATCTACCACCCGTGTATCCGGACTTGCCGGAATGATCCAAACATACAACCTACAACTTTCACATAGAAATTTACATAAGCTTCCCCAATTTACATTAAACACATGAGTCGTAGAATTCCAAAACTAACTCTATGGGTACAACCACGAGTCAAGACTTTAAGCCACAAGTTAAAGATATTAATCCACAAGTTATACTATATTACATGTTATAAACATATTTACAAGACCCAAATCTCTTCCCCAATCTCGAGTACGTCACTTCCTCTCCGGGTATGGCTCCGTACCTGCGGTGGTTGTTATTTACCACAACAGAAACAGAAAACGGTTTTCTTAAGCATTACGCTTAGTGAGAATTCTAAACATGGCTGAATGTTTAACATGTGCAATGCAACAATAACACATAAATCATATCTTTGTAATCGCCGAGTCACCGGTTCAATGATTCATTCAGACCCGGGACCTCTCTTGGTCCCGTGGCCACTTCTATTCCTTGGACTTCCGTATTTCTCGGATTCTTCCTCTTCACCACCATTATTACTCCCAACTAATGAATCATTTTTCCGGTGCTCATTGAATACCACATAAACATATAAGCACATAAACATGTCAGCACATAAATTCTTCATAAAACTAACATGCAATTCACAATTTAGTAACTACATGCTTTCTAAACATGAATAATCAACACAATGAGATCATTCTCTACATCTCTAAATCATTGATGCCTTAAACATAGTTAAACACAACCATTATTTAGGCTAGAAAACTCACCTTAGCAAGATCTACACAAATTCAAGCTAGAAATGAAGAATTCCTTCACAAATCTTGCTCAATTCTTACCCAAAGTAAATCCTACATGGTTTTGGTTCAACAAATATCATGTATCAAGAACGGTTACCGGAAAAACATTGCCGAAAATGAAAACAAATTACGTGCATGTGATCCTCTTACCTCCACGAGTCCAAAAGTGGTCTCGGATCGTGAATCCGGCGAACGACGGCGACGGTACGGCGAAAAACGTCGACGGTGACGGTCCGTCTGTCACGCCCCGACGTAGCATAAATAAGGAAAGCGTTTAATTTCCTTTATGGACCCGTAGGTCGCGACAGTTTGAAGGATCGATTCCGTCCCAAACGTCGAACAACAAAACATAATAATCAGAGTAAAGCAATCAAGGCTTACAAAAATTATTCTAACTTAAAGAATATTACAGCACGGGTTATCTAAAGGCACAGACCGCCTTGAAATAAAATAATAGCTTAATGTCTGTTACAGTCATCCTTAAAGCAAAACAGTTTAAAACTTAAACATATAAACTTTAAAGCATATATTTAATGAACAATTTTCTTATTCCAAAAGCAGCCATTCTCAATTCGCATAGTCGTATGATTCCTCCTGGTTATAACCTGAAAAGCCTGAACACGAATGTCCAGGACGCATCAACGTCGTCAGCTTCAAGAAGGTGGTGAGTATTAAAAACATGACTTTGAATGTAAAACATACCCATTTACCTTTTTCCATTATCAGTTTGTAAAATCAATAGTTAAACCGCAGAAAGAATTCATTTATAAAACAACAAGGAATATATTAAAGGTCGTTCATTCATAAAAACAGATACTCGTGTAATGAGACAATGCACCACACTCGTCTTGCCGACTCTTTTCTCTCGACAGCCACAACAACCCACTATCTTACTCCTGGTATCTTTGAAACACTAAGATAGCCACACTTTAGCAACGGGGCGCCAGGGAGTGTCCAGTTTGCCTCACACTTTGGTCCGGGGTACCAGGGAGTGTCCAATGCCTCACACTTTAAATACCCTAACCGCCATGCAAATACCGGGGCAACCCCTCACGCAGTATCCAGACTCGAGTATCAGGGAGTGTCCGTAGGCCACACTTTAGCACTACCATGGGTGCCAGGGAATGTCCGAGTTCAGCTTCACACACTTTAACGCTTCCATGGGCGTCAGGGAGTGTCCATATTTGCCACCGTCGCATTTCAAAGATACCCTCTCCACAACCACAACCACAACCACAACTACAACTACAACCACAACCACAACTACAACCACAACCACAACTCAAACTCAACTCTTTTCACACTGACCATTACTCTTTTCCACACAGACTGACACCCACATGCATGTACCACTGACCCCACATGAATGATATGCACTTAAACGAAAGTAAAGATGCTGAATTAAAGGAACAACATGCGTACGGGGATTGATGAATCATACTACAATGTTTTAATCATTCAAACATAGCCAAATAGAGTTCTGATTAACTAAATTTCCCAAACAGGGCCTTATCAGTACTTAAAAGTTAGACCAAACAGCCCCTTAACAGGAAACAGACAAAAACAGAAACTGCCAGACCTCGCGCGCGCGGGCCGCTCGCGCGAAAGGTCGCTCGCGCGATATGCCCAAATTTCCTTTTATATATATACTTTTCTGTCTGCCTGTGGAAACCAAGGTCGCGCGCGCGGATCGCTCGCGCGAAGGGATTCTCGCGCGACCCTCGCTCGCGCGATCAGCCTAATTTTTCCTTATATATATATATAAACTTTCCTTTCTGCCTGGGGAAGCATACCTCGCGCGCGCGATCGTGGCGCGAGATGAAGCTGAGGCTTCATCTTCTTCGTCAGATTACTCTGTTTCAGCAGTTCAGGGTCTAAAATGACCCATTTCCAATTCTGTAAGTATGTATATCATGTTATATATGGATCTCTTCCTTTTTCAACGAGGATTAAGAATCTAAGATTAATTTAACATGATTCTAACTATAATTCTCCAATTTTATGAAAAACTAAATCATGTCAAAACTAATTTTCTTATATACTTCCTTATATAAACAAATTAGGCTCTAAAACTTCAAACATAGCATTTGTGATGTATAATCGTTCATAATCATCTCTAAAAACAGATTTTGGTTAAGTTTGGAAAATTGTGATTTTTGAAGCTCAAGCTTCCATGGACGAATTTAGTAATGGTGTTCCAACTATACATACACAATATCAGTAATTAAGCATAGAATTACATTGGGAGTGAGTTAATAATACTCACTGTGATATAGATAGAAGGATTTGTTGAGAAAGAAATAGAAATACAAGAATCAATCAAAGCTTGGCTATGGAAGTCTTGAGCTTTCTCTCTCTAAAATGATTTCTGAAATTCTCTGTGAACCTCTCTCAAGCTCTCTGTGTTCTCTCTCAAGTTCTTACAGATTGTGTGTTGTGTGTGTATAAAAGGTGTATAAATAGACACCACAAGACACAACTTGGAGGCCAAGTTGTGTACTCTTCACTCCACAAATTGATTTCTAATTAGAATGCATAACACAGATACATACGTATATACAAGCTGATGGTTTATAACTCTACAGATTTAGAAGAGGTAACCATAGGTTAGTAGGGGGCAATGTAGATGTGTTTGGGAAAGAAGCTTGTGGCCTTAAGATAACACACTCACACAAGGCATTGCCAAACAAGGCTTAAGCAAATGATGAGTTTCCATTAATAGAAATAAAGTACAAGTCATGTCATACTTTACGTCATGTCCAAAAACTGTGCAAGTTTAGCACAACGAGGACAGTTTTGAAAGTAGACTGATATTTTGGTGGCGCGGTGTTTACCACAAAAATACAGAAAATTCATTTTAACGTAGGAAGTGATTTTCTGGTTTCATAAAAATACCGCTTGAAATAAAAGAGAACATTTCCACCGTTTTTGAAATACAGATTTGAAATTCAATACAGGTGTTGCTAAATTTTATAAAAATTACAATTTAACCCCAACATGAATTTTAATAACACAAGGGATAATAATTAGAACATGAGAAATGTAATTAAATGAAGCAGTCAATACCAAATGAAATTTAATATGACAATGCAATTACAAATTAAATATGAAAATGCAGGTTATTACACCGTCTTCTCTCTTGGAGCTCTCTTCTTCTTCTCTTCTTTTTAATTTTCAGCAAATGAGAGTTCTCTTCTCTCTAGCTTAACACATACACACTCATGCATATACATGAGGTGTCTTAACCTCAAATTTGGCCCTTTTTCGTTTATACCCTCGGAATTTCTTAAGTTCTTATTATGAAATCCCCCAAACATTCCATTAACTACCCAATTATCTAATGAGTGTTTTTTTAAGTTTCGTATGGGTCCCAACATGGGTCCCATATATTTTATGAAGTTGCTATTGCACCTACTAATTATCAATCTTTTTCAATTATACCCTTATTTGGATATCCAAACTAATATAAGTTGCTAACACATGTATCATCATATAATATAAAAGCGTTTAAGCAAATATTCAAGTAATCACATAAATGCATCTAATCACGTAAAATGTAAATTTTATTTAGGCCCTTCACTGGGTCCCACTTCCAAACCTGCCCCTCCTCACTGGGGACTTTTCCAACTAGTGTCCCTCTTCTGAACACTTTTTATGGGCGAGTCTAAAGCCTCCCCTTAATCCATTTTATACACTAATTATATTAATTAATGCATATAACATGATACTTAACCCGTTCTCCGGGTACGGGTGTTACATTTCTCCCTCCCTAAAAGGGAGTTTGGTCCCCAAACTTACTCTTACCTCAAGAATCGAATAAGTGCGGGTACTTTGCTCGAATATCATCCTCTCGCTCCCAAGTAGCCTCCTCGACTGAATGGCTTCGCCATTGAACCATAACAAGTGGAATCACCTTGGTTCTCAAGACTTGATTCTTCTTATCAAGAATTTGTACTGGATGCTCTACATAGGTCAAATCTTCCCGCATCTCTAACGGTTCTGGAACGATTACATGTTTCGAATCCGGCAACATAACGTCGAAGCATTGACACGTGGAACACGTTATGAACATTCGCCAACTCTTGTGGCAATTCCAACCGATAAGCTAACGGTCTCACCCGGTTAAGAATCAAATATGGCCCAACATACCTCGGGCTGAGCTTACCTCGCTTACCAAAACGTGCTATACCTTTCGAAGGTGATACTTTCAAAAATACATAATCTCCCACCTCAAATTCTAACGGTCTTCTACCCGTATCCGCATAACTTTTATAACGACTCTGAGTCGTTTGTAACCGCTGTTTAATCAATCGAATCTTATCAGTAGTGATTTGAACTATCTCCGGCCCCAAAAGTTATTTTTCACCAACTTCTGTCCAACAAACTGGCGATCTACACTTTCTTCCGTACAGTGCCTCGTAAGGCGCCATTCCAATGCTAGTTTGGAAACTGTTATTGTAAGAGAACTCGATTAAAGGCAAATGGGTCTCCCAATCGGCCTTGAAATCCATAACACATACCCTCAACATATCTTCCAAAATATGAATCACCCTCTCGGATTGACCATCAGTCTGGGGATGAAACACAGTACTGAAATGTAAAGATGTTCCCATAGCCCTTTGCAAGCTCTCCCAAAATTTTGATACAAATCGAGTATCACGGTCCGACACTATCGAAACCGGTGCTCCATGAAGCCGTACAATCTCTCTAATATAAATCTCTGCAAGTTTTGATGGATCTTTGGTCTTGATGGGTAAGAAATGGGCTGACTTAGTCAAACGGTCAACAATAACCCAAATGCTATCATTCAATTTTGTAGATTTTGGAAATCCCGATACAAAATCCATTGTAATATGTTCCCATTTCCACTCCGGTATCTCTAACGGGTGTAGTTCTCCCCCGGGTCGTTGATATTCCAGTTTCACCTTTTGACAAGTCATGCATTTAGACACAAATTCTGCGACTTCTCGCTTCATACCACTCCACCAGTAAATTTCTCGCAAGTCTCGATACATTTTGGTACTTCCCGAATGTATCGAATATCTGGTATTATGAGCTTCTTCCATAACCCTATCTCTCAAATTACCAACTTTAGGTACACATAAACGATTTATATACTTTAAGACACCATCATGGAAACTAAATTATGGCCTTTTACCTTCAAGTAATTCATCCACAATTCTCTTAAAATCTGGATCTAGTAGTTGATTAGACTTTATCTCACCAAACAAGACTTGGCTGTGCCATAATTGCAGCCATTAACCCACCTTCAATTCTGGGAACCACTTCAAGTTTTAGTTATTCAAATTCTTTCACCAACCTTTCCTGTCCGGTTAAGGCATAAGCTAAGTTTTCTGACAATTTCCGGCTCAAAGCATCGGTGACCACATCCTATTGACGCGTTTTCTTATCACACCCAAGTGTAGGTGACCGTACAAGTAATAAAGTTCTGGAAGTCCAGGTCGAACCCACAGGGAACGGAATAAAATTTTATAAAGTTAGGCAGATAACTATTTTGTCACTAAAAAGAAAATAAAAGATGATGGATTTTTGTGGGGTTTTACTAAACTACTAATTTTTATATTTTTGCAATAAGAGTAATTAAAGCTATTTTTTTTTAACAGTTTATGGTAAAGATTTTAACAGTGCAAAATAAATTAACTAACATACTAGTAATAAAATGAATAAAAATATATAAAAGCTAAATTTTTATGAGATAAACTTTTTAGATTTAATAATAGCGAAAGATGGAAATAATACAGATATTTAAGAAAAACTATTATAAAACAGGAAATATTAATTAATTAGGGGGAAATGATTTTAAGGAATTGGGAATATGCAAACCAACAATAGATCCCACAACTTTTGTGCATTTGAAAAGCATTTGGCATTTAAGACCGCAGAGTCATTCTTTATTTAAAAATAAACCTTCACTAGTCAGGGTCATATCAAGTGTGTCAGGTTTGATATGAAACGACGTCGTTTGGTTTAAAGAAAAATAAAAAGGCAATTGGGCAGTAGCCAGGTTCGAACCGTGTCCCGCCGCGGACGTGGGTTATTCGGCGTCCAGTCCCCACCACTCTGCCACTACACAATTGTCTATCCATTATTGGATAGAAATATATATAAACACATATTTGAAATATTAACTTTGTCATATGAGTTGTTTGAGTATGCTAGGTGTTTTTTATGACAAAAGGCATAGTTTGACAATCCACATAATTAGGCTTTTTATTTCAAATATGTACTCTTTTGAGCCCAATATAGCCATAGTATATAAACATGTTAAATGGTCATAAACTATAGATACATAGATATTTTTGGCCATAAATGGAAAAACAACCCATCTAGATAAATTTGCCCATTTAAGTTTAGTGCACAGAAGCTGTGGTTTCTAAGTTTTTATTACATATCCCCAATTAAAGTTTTAGCCTACCATTTTGGAATTGAAACTGTCTTCCAAATAAAATTTAAAGATAAATTAAATAAGTGTAAACAGTGACTGCTCAATTAAAACTAAAGTTGTAAAACTAAGGTAATGGTGGAATATAATATTAATATATTATTTTCCTACTTAACATGAGCTGGGGTTGAATTTGTGGAATCTGCAAAATAACAAAATTTAGTACAACTAGGCTAATAAAATATACATAAATGGAAATACTGAACCAAAAATAAAATACTAAACCTTTGACTTTGGATTCTTGTGGGGTCACAGTGGTTGAACTCCAAGAACACAAATAAGGCCAAACCAAATCCAAATATACTTTTGGGATGAGATATGAATATGATGTGCTTGGGGCTTTGATAGGTGATTATAACAACTACGTGGCTAAGAAATCTGGCATTTAATCGCAAAATCTGTCTTCTAGTGAATAAAAATATTGCTATAAAAACTGGAAATTTGGGATTTCTAACTATTTTAGGGGACAACTATAAGTACTACTATACTAGAAATATTAGATCTAATTTTAAATAGGAATATTTTACTACTACAAATTGACAAGGGTCATACAAGAAAACAAATATTTTAATTTTAAGAAATACAGTACACAAAGTTTTGCTACATATTTTTGAACATAAAATCATCAATTACATAAAAGTAAAATTTTACAACTACTAGAACTAGAAAAGGCAAAGAAAAATTAAAGTTTCCTATTTTTAGGGACAATATAAAGTGCTCACATAATAACCTCCCCTAAACTATTCTCTCCCTAACAGTGATTGTGAACTGCTGTTGAATGGTTGTGTATTGTGTTGATGGCTCCCCTCGTATGCTTCTCCTGCTTGTCTCTTTTATAAGCAAAATTATGTGATGAATTCATCACTTCATTCGTCATGCGCCCATTTTTTCCTCCGCGTGTTCAATCATTCGCCTAATTTCTTCAGCTCGTCTCAATTTTTTTCAAACTGGTTGTCAGAGATTTTTGACAAACCCTGCAAGAGAGAGAGAGAGAGAGAGAGAGAGAGAGAGAGAACAAATATATATATATATAATATTATCATTTGTTAAGTTTTCAAGATTTTGTCAGACGTTTTGTTTTCTTTTGTTTTTTTTTCTTTGATTTTTTTATTCTTTTCTTTGTCTGTTTTTGAAAGTTTTGTTCACCAAACGAATGTGAACTTTGACTAAAAAATGAGATATTATTCGGTGTGGTTGCTACTTCTTTCATTCCCTTTATTTCACTTCATTTTCACCTAAACATATAAAATGTGTAAAAACAAATAATTACATGCATTTGAGTGACATCACTGTTAAATTATATTAATTCAAATATGCATGTAAAACTAGGGATTTGGGGGATTAAATGAGCATTATGTCTATTATATTGGCACATAAATATGCAATATTCAGTGTTTGTCAATCGGCAACTAAATTTGCTTTTTCCGGGTGATATTGAATTGTCACGACCCATCCCACTACGCGTGGAAATAGGACACGTGGCACGCCACTAAGGCTCATCCAAACGATCATATAAATATACGCAGCGGAAAGAACTTTAAAACAATCTTGGGTATTTAAAACTTAGGGAACATTACCCTCTGAGGTTGTAAAAACCATTGAAAACAGAGTTATAAAAAGTTTTGGCCAAAGGAAAGCACTTCAAAATAAAACAATTTTGAACACAGAGGTCCAGTCGACTGCCCAGTCGACTGCTTTCTGAAACCAGTCGACTGCTTTCATATACTAAGAAGCAGTAGCCAAAATTAACAGTGTTCAGTCGACTGTCCAAGGGGTCCAGTCGACTGCTTTTATATAATTCCCTTACAGTGTCTCCATCCCACGAGGTCCAGTCGACTGACCCTGGGTCCAGTCGACTGCTCCCCTGCTGGGCAGCCTGTACTGAAAATTTACAAGTCCTGCTACCCAAAACCAACAACAACAACAACCACAACCACAACTGATTTTTAACGTATTAAAACATAACTACAGATGTTCAATTACAAGATTACAATATTATAGAACTAATCTATGGTTCTATTACAACATATTACCAATCCTTACACAAGTTTAGAATTTAAAACAAAAACATATACAAGTGTTATCCCCGGCGTTCATCGGCCTCACTCATCGTGCTTCTTCTTATCCTTCTTCTTACCTGCAATGGAGTACATCTCCACTGCTCAGCTATATGCTGAGCGTACAAGTCTAACATGTACAATATATGATGAAACATGCTTTAATCTCATAAATCATACAATAGTCTCTAGGAAGAAAAATACGCATTCATCCGGTAGCGGCAAGTCCAAGCCTTAAACCGCAATACCAATGGCAAGTCCAAGTCTATCAACCATTGTATCCACAAGTGCCATGGCAAGTCCAAGTCTATCAACCATTGTATCCACAAGTGCCATGGCAAGTCCAAGTCTATCAACCATGCACAGTAGCCGTCGCTACTAAATTCTCAAACATCGAGAAGCTTACTCCGGCATGAATTTGTATAAGACTCCCCTTTGACCCACATAGACAACTTAACGTGCTCGCATAAATTTAGACATGCTTTTCACATTTTAGCGCGTGCATAATTAACGGGCCTACAATTAACACATGGATTTCGCCCGGATCACAATTTCGTCGTCGAAATATAAAACATGTATTTCCCTATATTTCACAAGTTAGAACTTCATACCTCGTGCGATTTCCCCCAAACTTTGAAGGATCGACTAGGAGGCTAAATAAACGTCGGATTTCGAATTTGGGAAAATTCCTACAAGTTTATACCTGTTTTTCCCAAAAGTCTAGAATTAATACTTTTACAAGAATTGGCCAAACATGACCTAAGTGGTATCAAAACGTAGATCTTACCTCCACGAGTTCAAATATGAAATCTGGAGAAAATCTGACGGACGAACGGTCGTCGATCGGCGTCGCAAAGCCCGTTGGCTCCCAAATCTCCTTTCTCTCTCCTCTCTCTAGATATTTAAGGAAAGTTTGGATGAGAATGAATCTCATCCTCATCTATTTATAGGCAAAAGTTCTTGAAATTGTGTTTACCTCCCCGTAAGTTTCTCAAAACTTCTCATTAATCCATGAAACTTCGCGCACATCCATTTTATGCCTTTACGAGTGAAAACTATAAATCTCAAAAGTTTCCGACTAAGTTCCGTTTGGGTCCAAAATAACGTCCGAAAACTATATTCTGTGGAATCTCTACACAACCTACCTTTTCAATTAACGCATCTCTCACGTTCTCACCACAGTTCTCAAAATGATACTATCATAACCAAATTACCAGAATTATACTACACAGGTATAATTACTATTCAACAAATACCAGATAAAGTCAAATAACATTTAAATCACATAAATGTCATTTACTCATGATTATGCAATATGAACTGCCATGTTCCTGTGTTCTCATTGACACCTTACCGTTGACTCACAGTCAACCTCAATCCACCATTATCAATTAACATTGATAACCTATCAATTTACAATTATGCATGATAAAACTATAAATTTTTGGAACGGGTGTGACAACTCTCCCCTCCAAAAAGGAAGTTTGTCCCCAAACTTTACCTCAAGCGTCGAACAAGTACGGATACTCATTCCGCATGTCTTCCTCACTTTCCCATGTAGCCTCTTCCACTGTATGACTACGCCATAGTACTTTCACCATTGGAATAGTCTTGGTTCTCAAAACTTGCTCTTTTCGATCTAGAATCCCTACAGGGTGTTCCACATAAGTCAAATCTCCCTGAATCTGTAGCGGTTCAGGTATAATGATCTTACTTGTATCAGTCATACATCGTCTCAACATCGATACGTGAAATACGTTATGTACATGTTCCAACTCTGATGACAAGGCCAATCGATAAGCCACTGGACCAACCCTCTCTAGGATCTCAAAAGGTCCTATGAATCTCGGATTGAGCTTTCCCCTCTTTCCAAATCGGACAATGCCTTTTGAAGGCGATACCCGCAAGTATACGAAATCTCCCACTTCAAAATTTATCGGTCGTCGTTTCAAATCTGCATAACTCTTATATCGGCTCTGAGCTACTTTGAGTCGCTCTTGAATCAACTTCACCTTTTCAGTAGTCACCTGTATTAACTCAGGTCCTAATAACTTCCTTTCTCCAACCTCGGTCCAACAAACCGGTGATCGACATTTACGACCATACAAAGCTTCATATGGTGCCATACCAATACTTGACTGAAATCCGTTGTTGTACGCAAATTCAATTAATGGCAAGTGGTGCTCCCAATCACTCCCAAAGTCTAATACACACAATCTCAACATATCTTCCAAGGTCTGAATCATACGCTCTGACTGTCCATCGGTCTGAGGATGAAATGCAGTACTGAAACTCAATTTCGTACCCATAGCCTTTTGCAAACTTCCCCAAAATCTTGACGTAAAACTACTATCACGATCGGATATAATCACAGCTGGGACTCCATGTAGTCTTACAATCTCTTTCACATACAATTCCGCTAACTTGGACGGTTTAGTCGTTTTGATTGGTAGAAAATGAGCTGACTTTGTTAACCGGTCAACTATAACCCAAATCTTATCATTCTTGTTACATGATCGTGGAAATCCTGAAACAAAATCCATCGTAATCTCATCCCACTTCCATTCTGACACTGGCAAAGGTTGTAGTAACCCCGCGGGTACTTGTCTCTCTGCCTTGACCTGTTGACATGCCGAACATTCGGATACAAACTTGGCAACTTCACGCTTCATACCCTTCCACCAAAAGTTTTCCCTCAGGTTTCTGTACATCTTATTACCTCCCGGGTGCACTGAATATCTCGTAATATGAGCTTCTTCTAGAATTCTCTCTTTCAAGTCTTTCACATTCGGTACACATAATCGATTTCCAAACTTCAGAATCCCTTGTTCCAATACCAAACCAGATCGCTTTCCCAAAGGTATCTCGTCTCTCATTCTGCATAAATAGACATCGTTGAATTGTTCTTTCTGAATCTCATCAATAATATCTGGGTGTGCCATGATTGCCATCATTAAGCCACCACTAACCTTTGGTATCACATCCAAGTCCAAACGTTCCATTTCTTTTACCAATTCTTTTTGTTGTGTTAGCTCGTCGGCTAAATTCCTCGGCGTCTTCCGGCTTAATGCATCGGCTACTACGTTCGCCTTCCCCGGATGATACTCAATCGACAGATCGTAATCCTTCATCAATTCCAACCATCTTCGCTGTCTCATGTTCAAGTCCCGTTGGGTGAAAATATATTTCAAACTCTTGTGGTCTGTGAATATCTCACACTTTTCTCCGTACAAATAATGTCTCCAAATCTTCAAGGCATGAATTACTGCAGCTAATTCCAGATCATGAGTCGGATAATTAATCTCATGTGTCTTCAACTGTCTAGATGCATAAGCGACCACTTTACCCCCTTGCATCAACACTCATCCCAACCCTTTGTGTGAAGCATCACTATAGATCACAAATCCCTCGGTTCCGGATGGTATTGTCAGAATAGGTGCTCTCGTTAGTCTTGCTTTCAATTCCTGGAAACTGTCTTCACATTCCTGACTCCATTCAAATGTAACACCTTTTCTCATTAACTTTGTCATTGACAATGAAATCTTCGAGAAATGTTCAATAAAACGGCGGTAGTATCCCGCTAATCCCAAGAAACTTTGAATTTCAGATACAGAAGTCGGCCTCAGCCAATTTGATACAGCTTCTACTTTGTGAGGATCAACTGATACTCCATTCTTATCAATCACGTGACCAAGAAAAGTAATGCTAGGTAACCAAAATTCACATTTCTTGAATTTCCCAAACAATTGTTTCTCTCGTAATCTCTGAAGTATCAACCTCAAGTGGTTCTCGTGTTCTATCTCACTAGGTGAATAGATAAGGATATCGTCAATGAATACAATCACAAAGTCGTCCAAATAATCTTTGAATACTCGATTCATAAGGTCCATGAACGCAGCTGGTGCATTAGTAACTCCAAATGGCATAACTAAGAACTCATAGTGTCCATAACGTGTTCTGAAAGCTGTTTTCTCGACATCTTCGGCCTTCACTTTTAACTGATGATAACCTGATCTTAGGTCTATCTTGGAGAATACTTGTGCCCCACGAAGTTGATCAAATAAGTCATCAATTCTGGGTAGTGGATACTTGTTCTTGATTGTCAATTTGTTCAATTCCCGATAATCCACACACATTCTCATTGAACCATCTTTCTTCTTTACAAACAACACTGGAGCTCCCCACGGCGAAATACTTGGTCGGATGAAACCTTTGTCAAGTAACTCTTGCAATTGCACTTTCAGTTCCTTCAATTCTACTGGTGTCATTCTATACGGTGCTTTGGATACCGGCCTTGAGTCTGGCTTCACCTCAATGGTGAATTCAATTTCTCTCTCAATAAGAACATCTGGTAGATCATCAGGAAAGACATCTGTATATTCTCGCACTATCGGAATGTCTTCTACCTTTAATTCAGTCGCCGAGACATCAGTCACTGAACATAGAAATCCGTGACATCCCTTTTTCAATAACTTTCCCGCTCGGATAGCTGAAATCAAATACAGCGGCGATATAACCCCACTCCCTTGGAAACAAAAGTTCCCATGTACTGGTGATCGAAAATTAACCTCTTTCCGTTCGCAGTTTATCGTGGCTTGGTTAAGAGCTAACCAATCCATTCCCAGTATTATATCAAAATGATTTACTCCAATCGGTATAAGGTCTACCATCATCAACTTCTCACCTAATTTGATCTCACAGTTCTTATATACAGTAGATGTCATTATCGTTTTACTAAGTGGCAAAGCAATAGACAAATCATATCCTAACGGTGCCGATTTAACGTTCAAATGTTTAACAAAAGCATGGGATACAAATGAATGCGTAGATCCCGAGTCAACAAGTATGCGTGCTAAGTGCGAACATACAAGCACCATACCTGAGACTACTGTCTCGGAAGCAGTCACATCTCCTGGGTTCATCTGATATGCTCTTCCTTGACGTTGTTCCGTCCTTTGTCCTCCGTCATTGGACTGTCTAGGCTTCGACCCACTGGAAGCCATAGAACTAGCTCCTTGCTGAAGATACTTCCTCGGGCAATCCCTGGCTTGGTGTCCAAATACTCCACAATCATAACACTTGCCTCTCATGTTGGGTGTTGAATTTGTACTACCCCCGCCTCGGTTCCTGTTCTGGGGTTTGGTCATGAAACATCGGCCTGAGTGTGGTCTGTTACAAAGTGAACACAACGGTATGCTACTTGGCGTTCTCCTGAATTCACTGAAACTAGAACCAGAGCCTCTTTGAAACGGCCTCTTGAAAGATCCGCCTTGGTTCCTATCCCCACTCTCATTGTTTCGTTTTCCGTGCTGATTCTGCCTCGACCTTTCCATCCCACTCTCGGCCACTAGTGCCGTTTGTTGTACTGCTGCCACGGTCGAATGCTCGTAAGTCTCTACCCTCAAACGGATATTTTCCCTTAAACCCTCTTCAAATTTCCTTGCCCTATCCTCCTCCTCTGGTACAGAACCCTTTCCAAATCTCAACAACGCATTATACTTGGAAGTATACTCCGTCACAGTCATGTCTCCTTGCTTCAAGTTATCAAATTCTCTCTTCTTTGCATTGTAGGCGGCTCGCGGAAAGAACCGGCGATTGAATTCCGCCTTGAACCCCTCCCAAGTAATCGGTGCCCCTTGATCTAGTACATTTACCCACCAGTTCTGGGCTTCACCCTTCAGCACATCACTGGCATTCTCAATTTTCTCCTTATCGGTCATCGGAATCGATCGGAAAATTCTTTCCATATCCATGATCCAATATTCTGCGAGCGTTGGGTCGGGTGTCCCATGAAATTCCATCGGTTTCTTCCGGGCAAACTGTTCTGATATTGACCTCATACCCCTATTTTCAGGCGCATGCACTACAACTATCGGTTCTGGCTCCAATGGAGGTGTTGGAGGTAATCTGTCCGCTATATTTCGTATCATCTCTCCCATGTTCCCCATCATCTCTGCCATTTCATTCATACGTCGAGTATGTGGCGATAGTTCTCGCTCTTCGTCACTCATGATTTCAATCCTGTAGTTCTCAATGCATAAACACTATGCATGTACAGTAATAACAATAGTATGTATGTAAAACAACATCCATATGCATCAAACATCTCTAAGATGCATGAATGCAATTGAAAACATGTGGCAATCCACTCAACACTCCACTCGTCGTCGAACGTTCCCAAAATTTTGTTACCTCAAGCTCTGATACCAATAAATGTCACGACCCATCCCACTACGCGTGGAAATAGGACACGTGGCACGCCACTAAGGCTCATCCAAACGATCATATAAATTGAAAGCAATAAATGTCACGACCCATCCCACTACGCGTGGAAATAGGACACGTGGCACACCACTAAGGCTCATCCAAACGATCACATAAATATACGCAGCGGAAAGAACTTTAAAACAATCTTGGGTATTTAAAACTTAGGGAACATTACCCTCTGAGGTTGTAAAAACTTAGGGAACTTAGGGACCTTTGTTGGTGAAGTACTACCATTGTAAGATGATGAATAAATGAAAGGTGAGATGATACATTATCCACGATGAAAGCACATTGATTCATAATAACACAGAGTTTGAGTCAGTCGTCTTGTATAAATTGTCCTCCTTCGATGAGTCAATAATGGTCTCAAATGAGTGGGTTTAAGATGATGAATAAAGATTTGAAGAGTCTCCATGAGCATCCCAAAAGCAATGCAAGCAGGATTTTTAAACACTATCATAACACAATGCTAAAGTGGAAATATGAAGGGTCGAAGACTAGGGGAAAAAGGTGACTTCCCTCTTTTGATAGAATTGATATGTTTCTTCCAAAGGTCCGCAGATACAGAAAATCATTCTTTCCAATTCTTTGAGTCCAAGGAGACTCCCAAACCTTGCATTAGTCCTCAATGGCAACCTTGCGTTAGTCCTCAATGGCAGCATTATCGGTGTTAGTCCTCAATGGCAACCTTGCGTTAGTCCTCAATGGCAGCATTATCGGTGTTAGTCCTCAATGGCAACCTTGCGTTAGTCCTCAATGGCGGCATTATCGGTGTTAGTCCTCAATGGCAACCTTGCGTTAGTCCTCAATAGCGGCATCATCGGTGTTAGTCCTCAACGGCAACCTTGCGTTAGTCCTCAATGGCAGCATCATTGGTATTACTCCTCAATGGCAACCTCGCATTCGCATTAGTCCTTAATGATTTGTTGAGTCTCGTTCAAACTCCTGATTTGGAAATTCTAAATTCTTTGTGAATCGAATTGACCCTAATTTTGTGAAACAGAAATTCTTTGAGTCTAATTGACTTTTGAATTGGTGAAATAGAAATTATTTAAGTCTGATTGAATTCCAATTTTAGAATATGGAACTGAAATGAGGCTGATTGACTCCAAATTTTGAAAAATTGAATTGAATTGAGCCTAATTGACTCCCGATTCTGAAAGTTGAATTGAAATTGACTAACTTCTGATTTAGAATTTGAATAAAACTGAGTTTGACTAACTCTGATGAACTGAATTGAAATAAATTGAGTCTAGTTTGACTCCCGATTTTGGGAAATTGAAATAAATTGAGTTTGATTTAACTCCTGATTTTGAAAATTGGAATTTTTTGATTAAGTCAAAATTGACTCTGATTAAGAAAATTTGAAATGTTATAAATTAACCCTCGATTTTGAAATAGGAAATTCTTTGAGTCCGTGTGACTCCATTTGTATAAATAGGAAATTCTTTGAGTCCGTGTGACTCCATTTGTATAAATATATATATATATATATATACATTTGTTGAGTCTGTATGACTCCATTTGTATGAAATGTGAGTTTGATTGAGTCTGTATGATTCTATTTGTATAAAAAAGTGAATTTGTTGAGTCCGTGTGACTTCGTTTGAATAACGAAATGAAATTTTGAGTCCGCGTGACTCCGGCTTTGTGAAATATGAATTTTCGAGTCTGCATGACTCCGTCTGTGTAAAATATGAATTTTCGGGTCTGCATGACTCCGTCTATGTAAAATATGAACTCTTGAGTCCGCATGACTCCGTTTGTGAAAAATGTGAATTTGTTGGGTCCATGGGACTTCATTTATGTAAAATATTGAGTTCTAGAGTCCGTGTGACTCTGTCTTTTTAAGATATATATATATATATATATATATTTAGTCTATATGACTTCCTTCGTGTTTATAGAATGTGAATTTTTGAGTCCGTATGAATTCGTGTTTGAGAAATGTGAAAATTTTCAAGATCATATGACTCTCCTTTGTAAAATGTGAATCAGTGCAACTCCCCTTTGGAAATAGGAATTGTTTCAAGTTGAATCGACTCCGAACTCTGGATTTTGAGAATTTGAATTTGTTTGAGTCTAATTGACTCCTAATTCATGAGTTTGAACTAAATTGAGTCTGATTGACTCCCAATTTTGTGAAGCAAGAATTCTTTGAGTTTTATCAACTCCTAATTTTGTGAAACTAAAATTCTTTGAGTCTGATTTTTGAAATTCTTTGAGTCTAATTGACTCCCGGTTTTGTGAAATTGAATTTGCTTCGAGTCCAATTGACTCCTGTTTTTAGAAATTTGAAATTCTTTAAGTATGATTGATTCCTGATTTTAGAAAATTGAATTTATTTGAATCTGATTGACTAAATGATTTTAGAAGGTGAATTTATTTGAAATGAGTTTGATTGACTCCTGATAAGTGGAATTTGAATTCGAAATTGAGTCAAAGTGACTCTTGATTGGGCAAATTTTTTATTTGAGTCTGATTGACTCCTGATTTTAAAAGAATGAATTGAATTGAGTTTAGTTGATTTTAAGAAACTAAGTTGAATTGAGTCTGATTGACTCTTGATTTTAAAAAGAATGAATTGAATTGAGTTTGGTTGATTTTAAGAATCTAAGTTGAATTGAGTCTGATTGACTCTTGATTGTAGGAAAATTGAATAAATTGGAGTCTGATCGACCCCGGACTTTTGAAAATTGATTTGATTAAGAGTCTAATTGACTCCAATTTTGGGAAAATTGAATAAATTGGAGTCTGCTTGACTCCGGACTTTTGAAAATTGATTTGATTAAGAGTCTAATTGACTCCAATTTTTGGAAAATTGAATAAATTGGAGTTTGCTTGACTCCGGACTCTTGAAAATTGATTTGATTAGGAGTTTGATTTACTCCGGATTTTGAGAATTAGAGTAAATTAGAGTCTAACTGACTCCGGGCTTTTGAAAATTGATTTGATTAAGAGTCTAATTGACTCCTGATTTTGGAAAATTGAATAAATGAGAGTTTGGTTGAATCTAAGCTTATTTGAGTCTGACGGACTCCTGGTTTTAGAAGAATGAATTGACTCGAGTCCGAAAGGCTCCGATTTTGAGAAGATGAGTTGATTTCGAATTTGAATGACTTCGAAATTTTGGAAATTGATTTGGTTCGAGCTTGATTGGCTACGATTCTTTGGAAATTTGTTAAATTAGAACCTGATTAACTCCGATTTTGGAAAATTAAATAAATTGGAATAAGTTTGAAGTTTAATCTGATTAAGAGTCTGATTGATTCTAGGATTTGCGAAAGCATGTATTCAACCGAAGTCTAATTGACTCCGAACTTTGAAACCTGATTTGACTTAAGCCTGATTGGCTCCAATTCTTTGAAAATTGATTCGATTTGAGCCTGATTGGCTCTGATTCTTTAAAAGTTGATTTGACTTGAGCCTAATTGGCTCCGATTCTTTAAAAAATTGATTTGATTTGAGCCTGATTGGCTCTGATTCCTTGAAAATAGATTTGAATTCAGCCTGATTGGCTCTGACTCTTTGAAAGTTGGTTTAATTTGAGTCTGATTGGCCCTAATTCTTTGAAAATTGATTCAAATTGAGCCTGATTGGCTCTGATTCTTTGAAAATTGATTCGAATTGAGCCTGATTGGCTTTGATTCTTTGAAAATTGATTTGGTTTGAGCCCGATTGGCTCCGAAACTTTGAAGTTGATTTGACTTGAGCCTGATTGGCTCCGATTCTTTGAAAATAGATTTGAATTGAGCCTAATTGGTTTCAACTCTTTGGAATTTGATTTGATATGAGAGTCTTGTTTGATTCTGGAACTTTGAAAATTGATTTGGTTCGACTCCAGGTTAGGAGAAAATTCAGCCGACTTTAATGTGATTGATCTTCGATTTCGGAAATTAAAAGCGAATATGAATCCAAGTGTTTCCAGGTTTAGGAAAGTTAATTTGAAATTTAATCAGCTCCTGAAAGTTAGGAATTATGAATTGAACCAAGTCAACTTTGATTTTACTTGGTGAGGCAATAAATTTGCATCTCATCTTTCAGCGTGCTACCTGATTCGGCTTAGCCGATCAGATGATTTTGGGGGATTTTGAGCATAGAGCTGCTCAATCTCTCTGCGTGCTACCTGATTCGGCTTAGCCGATCAGATGATTTTGGGGGATTTTGAGCATAGAGCTGCTCAATCTCTCTGCGTGCTACCTGATTCGGCTTAGCCGATCAGATGATTTTGGGGGATTTTGAGCATAGAGCTGCTAAATCTTTCAGCGTGCTACCTGATTCGGCTTAGCCGATCAGATGATTTTGGGGATTTTGAGCATAGAGCTGCTCAATCTTTCTGCGTGCTACCTGATTCGGCTTAGCCGATCAGATGATTTTGGGGATTTTGAGCATAGAGCTGCTCAATCTCTCTGCGTGCTACCTGATTCGGCTTAGCCGATCAGATGATTTTGGGGGATTTTGAGCATAGAGCTGCTCAATCTCTCTGCGTGCTACCTGATTCGGCTTAGCCGATCAGATGATTTTGGGGATTTTGAGCATAGAGCTGCTCAATCTTTCTGCGTGCTACCTGATTCGGCTTAGCCGATCAGATGATTTTGGGGATTTTGAGCATAGAGCTGCTCAATCTTTCTGCGTGCTACCTGATTCGGCTTAGCCGATCAGATGATTTTGGGGGATTTTGAGCATAGAGCTGCTCAATCTTTCTGCGTGCTACCTGATTTGGCTATGGAGTATAAGGCGCAGGGCGCATCTCAGTCAATCAGACGATTCTCATATGCATATGAAATGTACATACATCAGTCATAATGTTCCTAGAGTAAGACGGTGTTATAATAGGATGATTCGATGTATTTGGTGCATTTCTGATAATAGGAAAAGTAACGTGACTCGGGATCATCACGTTTGGGAGCATAAGATATAAGATTGCATGAGCATGTGCATCACGATAAGATAAGAGCATTCATCCGTGTGATTATTTGCATTTGTGTGTTATCCCTTACCCGAACTACGTCCAGGTCTGATTCCCGTCGGGATACGTAGGCAGCTCACCATTGAGCACGACCAGCACTGACCGTCTCCGCAAATGTTTTTGCAACGCGTTTTGTTTTTACCTAAGTTCAATAGCCCGGTCAAAAACTTGTCTTCACACAGGCTTCGACATTCACTTGTGATACGCGTTGCTTCACAAGCTCTGCCGAAGAGGGGCAAACTGTAGACACCCCAATTTGACCAAACTATTAAACTTAGGGGGATTTACCTCTGGAGATCAATGATGAATATGTCTCGACGAAATCAAGACTCTTACAAGCAATCTGACTCTCTTCCTAGAAGAATCTCGGTTCAAAATCACCATTTTCAGCCAAAAGACCAAAATTCTCATCTACTCGTCACCTTGTAGACCATGAGTTTTGAACACGTATACGGCAATGTTCTCGGAGCATCTTAAAATCATTTTCAAAAAGAGAGTAATTCAGCATGAACCCTGAAAGAAAAAGTCAACAGTTGACCCAGTGAAAAGTCAACGGGTCAAAAGGGAGTCAATCGTAAAATTTTTGAATTTCAAGATGAAAAGTCCCGGTAATTGTTCATTGGGTCTCCCTTATGCTAGAAATGATTTTTTAGAATTTTTAAATGAAAGGAATCATGGTGAAATTGAAAGGCTTTTAAGAAGAATCGTGCAGAAAATCGAAATTTTGCCTTCGGAGGGAGAGTTGACTTTTTTTCCTTAAGGATTTTGATTTTCTAGATATTTTTATTGAATCCAAATGGGGGGTATTTCCTTAATTACATTTAATGTCTTAAGTAAATACATAAAGTAAACGACATTTACTTAAATGACATGAAATGAAATTAAGGTGCTGAATTGCTGTGAATAGTGCTGGATTGCTGTGCAGCGGCACTCAAAGTGCCCGAACGGCAATCAGTGAATGCCGCTGCGGCACTCACTGAATGCCGTCCGGCATTCAGAGAGTGCCGTTTCATCTCATCGAGTGCCGGCCTGGGCTAATTTGCATTTTTAAGTCAAAATTCTTTTTCAATCTTTGATCAAATGAATGTACCAAACGATGCCGTTTTTTGTGTACGTGTTTACTACTCCTAGGTCATGCAAACCATGCTCCCACCATCCCTAATTGACCTATCTACCCTTATCTTAGCCCCTAAGATAATGAAAGTCTATAAAAAGCCCCATTTTCTCTCATTTTGGGGGGGAGACTTGAATCTTGAGAGAGAGACTTGAATCTAAAGGAGAGAGGCTGAATTTTGAAGAAGGAGTTTGTTCTTAGAGAAATATAGAGAGAGAAACCCCAAGACCCCATAGAAATCTTACCCAATTCATCCAAATTCCTCAAATCTCCATTGAAGAACCTTGAAGCTTCAAGGAAGAAGAAGAAGAGCATTGCTTGTAAGGCTTGGATCTCTCTAAATCAATCAAATCCTGAGAAGATCTAGAGGTTAAATCCTTATCCCTATACTTATTATATATAATTCAATCACAATTCATAGATCTAGGACTTTTACACATTTTCAAAACCTCTCTTCCCACCTCATTTCATCACACACCACATAGAATTGTGATTGAATTCCTACTTGCTTTCATTGATTTGGATCTAAATAAGAGCCTTAGGTTTAAAATAAAACTAGTTTGTGAAGGGATCTTCATTTGGTTTTCTTCAAGTAAACTTTGATTCTATTTCTCTTTGTCTCTATTTTCCTTTTGAGATCCATGAGATCTTTAATATCTCATTGGATCCTCTTGAGTTTGATCCTCTAGTTTCCTATGATCTTATGATCTATACGGAGATTAAAATGAATCATAGTCTTAATCTACATATAATTAGTGAGATTCAAGTCTTAATCCATGACTTGAACCTCTTCATTAAGAAATCTTGTGGAATCCTTACTATATTCCAATGAGGTTTGAGTAGATTTTAACTTCATCTAGTCTCCAATGACCATCAAATGGTAGGAGAAAATGTGTTAGTTCAAGTCTATTCCCATGGCTTGGGCTAATCTTCCTCTTAGGTTTTAAGAAGTCTTTCATACTTCATCTAAAACCTACATATGAGTATGTCTCTAACTCCAATGACCATCAAATGGTAGGAGTGATAAGTTGAATTCAAACTTGGGTCCATAGGTTTGAGTTCTTTATTTGAGGATTTTGTGAAGTTCATTTTCAATACTTCATCAAGATCCATAAGTGTAGTATGCCTCATAGTCTTCAATGACCATCAAATGGTAGAAGAAGTAGATTGGTTTGAGCCCCAACTTCATGTCTTAATAGTTGAGGCCAATCAACAAACTTGAACTAGCAAGACAAAAACAGTGGGTTCACAAACTGTTTTTGATCAAAGATTTTTAGTTTACGATCTAACCGTTGAAATCAAGTGAAACCAACGGGAAAATATTCATAACACATTGTTTTACCATTGTGATTTTTGTTTTAGCAAGATCTTGTGATTAGAAGGGTTTGATCATGGTTTTTGTGAGCTAATCATAATCTGTCCAGAGTTCTAGAATACTTTCAGAATAATAAGTCCGTTTTGAAATTAATAAATCAGAACCCTAACCAAGTTTTCATGACCTTTAATAATTTTTTATAAGTACCTTAATGTGTTAGGAAGGTACCCTAAAAAGATCTAAGTGTTTCTCATTTTTTTACTATTTTTAGAAAATCATACAAGATCTCTGGACAGAGAGTTGCAGAATCCTGAGTGAGGTCTAGTATTTTCCATATTCCTGGAGATCTAACCGTTGAAACCTCGATTTTCTTTTTGGGTTAGAAACTAGACTCACAGAGGCATAACATATCCAAAAATCAGTAAGATACAACCGTTGAAAGTATTTTATATCCATTTTTGAACGTCGGGTCTGCTCTCTGTAAATCACAAAAAACTGCTACTGTTTTTGTCTAACCTTATTTGTTTCAACTCAAATGGTCTCTTAATGTCTTGGGACTCAAACCATGTTTTGAATAATGATAATTTAGATTAAACCCAGAGGCTTAGGGATCCAAATTAGTGAATAAATTCATGTCTCATCCTTGTTCATAATCATTTATTCATTCATGTACATTGATGCTTATAGTTAGAACTAGTTCTTGGATGAAGTTGGACTTAGTTGAATTTAATTGAACATGACCTATGATTAATTACCTTTTGATATTATATCTTGTCTAAGGCATGTGTACTAACCTTTGTTTTGTAGCGCTTTGAGGTACAATTTCTCAACCCTTCTCTAGTTTAATCTATTTTATTGATTTTAATTGATTTTTCGACCCCATGTGCGACACCTTAGCTTAGGTTTTGCCTTATGTGTATATATGTATTAGAGACCTTTCTTAGGTTTATTTTTGCATGCATTGCACGTTTGATATTCGCGGCCGGATCCCGGGTATGTTTTCTAGTTCTCTATTGCATATCATGATGTTTGCTAGTTGAATTATGTGACTTATGAATGATATTTTACCGTTAGCAATTTTGCACCCTTTCAACATGCTTGTGTTATGTATACCTACATATATGTATTAATTGAGGGCATGCTTAGATTATTAATTTGATTAAAAAGGATGTTGAGTAGAGGCCTATCGTGAGATAGGATGAAAGGGGGTGTTTTAGTCCGCCGGGCTCCTTCCCCTTTCATTCCATAATCCCCGGACCCAGTTTATCTTTGGTTTCGCAAAAGATCAGTTTGCTTTTAAAATGGTTTCTTAATTTTTCCTTTTAAAAATTAAGTGGCGACTCTTTGAAAATTGAAAATATTTGTTTTAAAAGTGGGTAAAATTTGAAAACCTGCGATATCCACAACTGCTTTTATATAATTCCCTTACAGTGTCTCCATCCCACGAGGTCCAGTCGACTGACCCTGGGTCCAGTCGACTGCTCCCCTGCTGGGCAGCCTGTACTGAAAATTTACAAGTCCTGCTACCCAAAACCAACAACAACCACAACCACAACTGATTTTTAACGTATTAAAACATAACTACAGATGTTCAATTACAAGATTACAATACTATAGAACTAATCTATGGTTCTATTACAACATATTACCAATCCTTACACAAGTTTAGGATTTAAAACAAAAACATATACAAGTGTTATCCCCGGCGTTCATCGGCCTCACTCATCGTGCTTCTTCTTATCCTTCTTCTTACCTGCAATGGAGTACATCTCCACTGCTCAGCTATATGCTGAGCGTACAAGTCTAACATGTACAATATATGATGAAACATGCTTTAATCTCATAAATCATACAATAGTCTCTAGGAAGAAAAATACGCATTCATCCGGTAGCGGCAAGTCCAAGTCTATCAACCATTGTATCCACAAGTGCCATGGCAAGTCCAAGTCTATCAACCATGCACAGTAGCCGTCGCTACTAAATTCTCAAACATCGAGAAGCTTACTCCGGCATGAATTTGTATAAGACTCCCCTTTGACCCACATAGACAACTTAACGTGCTCGCATAAATTTAGACATGCTTTTCACATTTTAGCGCGTGCATAATTAACGGGCCTACAATTAACACATGGATTTCGCCCGGATCACAATTTCGTCGTCGAAATATAAAACATGTATTTCCCTATATTTCACAAGTTAGAACTTCATACCTCGTGCGATTTCCCCCAAACTTTAAAGGATCGACTAGGAGGCTAAATAAACGTCGGATTTTGAATTTGGGAAAATTTCTACAAGTTTATACCTGTTTTTCCCAAAAGTCTAGTATTAATACTTTTACAAGAATTGGCCAAACATGACCTAAGTGGTATCAAAACGTAGATCTTACTTCCACGAGTTCAAATCTGAAATCTGGAGAAAATCTGACGGACGAACGGTCGTCGATCGGCGTCGCAAAGCCCGTTGGCTCCCAAATCTCCTTTCTCTCTCCTCTCTCTAGATATTTAAGGAAAGTTTGGATGAGAATGAATCTCATCCTCATCTATTTATAGGCAAAAGTTCTTGAAATTGTGTTTACCTCCCCGTAAGTTTCTCAAAACTTCTCATTAATCCATGAAACTTCGCGCACATCCATTTTATGCCTTTACGAGTGAAAACTATAAATCTCAAAAGTTTCCGACTAAGTTCCGTTTGGGTCCAAAATAACGTCCGAAAACTATATTCTGTGGAATCTCTACACAACCTACCTTTTCAATTAACGCATCTCTCACGTTCTCACCACAGTTCTCAAAATGATACTATCATAACCAAATTACCAGAATTATACTACACAGGTATAATTACTATTCAACAAATACCAGATAAAGTCAAATAACATTTAAATCACATAAATGTCATTTACTCATGATTATGCAATATGAACTGCCATGTTCCTGTGTTCTCATTGACACCTTACCGTTGACTCACAGTCAACCTCAATCCACCATTATCAATTAACATTGATAACCTCTCAATTTACAATTATGCATGATAAAACTATAAATTTTTGGAACGGGTGTGACATGAATCTTCAAGTCATAGTCTTTCATTAGTTCCAACCACCTTCGTTGTCGCATGTTAAGATCTTTCTGAGTAAACAGATATTTCAAACTTTTGTGATTGGTGAAGATTTCACAAGTTTCCCCGTATAGATAATGTCTCCAAATTTTCAGGGCAAAGATTACCGCTGCTAATTCCAAATCGTGAGTTGGATAGTTCTTTTCACGAGACCTCAACTGTCGTGAAGCATAAGCTATTACCTTGTCGTCTTGTGTTAGCACACATCCCAAGCCTTGGTGCGAAGCATCGCTATAAATTCTGAAATTCCCAGTACCTGTTGGAATTATAAGTATTGGTGCGTAGTCAACTTTTCCTTCAATGCTACAAAATAATCTTCACATTCTTTGTTCCACTCAAACGGTACATCTTTTCTCATCAGCTTCGTCATTGGAGTTGCGATTCTAGAGAAGTCTTTAACAAATCTTCTATAATATCCGGCCAACCCCAAGAAACTTCGAATTTCAGAAACATTAGTCGGCCTTGACCAATTCATGACGGCTTCAATCTTCTGTGGGTCAACAGAAATAGCCTCTTTAGAAATCACGTGCCCTAGAAAAGTGACACTTGTCAACTAAAACTTGCTCTTCTTCAATTTCCCAAATAACTGTTTATCTCAAAGTCGTTGTAAGACTAGTCTCAAATGTTGTTCATGCTCCTCTGAATTCTTCGAGTAAATAAGAATGTCATCAATGAATACTATCACGAATTCATCCAAGTACGACTTGAACACACGGTTCATTAAATCCATGAAGGCGGCAGGCGCATTAGTAACCCCAAATGGCATCACTAAAAATTCATAGTGCCCGTAGCGAGTCCTAAAGGCAGTCTTCTCTACATCCTCTGCTTTGACTTTCAATTGGTGATATCCCGATCTCAAGTCTACCTTCGAAAATACATAAGCCCCTTGAAGTTGATCGAATAAGTCGTCAATGCGTGGCAACGGGTATTTGTTCTTGATGGTTACCTTGTTGATCTCCCGATAGTCAATGCACATTCGCATTGTACCGTCCTTCTTTTTCACAAATAATACCGGTGCACCCCACGGGGATACACTAGGTCGGATAAAACCCTTGTCTAGCAACTCTTGCAACTGTATCTTCAACTCTTTCAACTCAACCGGTGCCATTCGATATGGTGCTCGCGAATTGGTTGAGTTCCCGGAATAACATCGATACCAAACTCAATTTCTCGATCAATTAACACACAGGGTAATTCTTCTGGAAACACATTCGGAAATTCTCTAACTATCGGAATATCCTCAAGTTTTAAACCATTACCCCTAGTATCCAGAATACTACACAAGAACCCTCAAAACCTTTCTTCAACAAACGACATGCTTCAATAGCCGACACTATATACGGCGGTGACACAACACCTTTGCCTTGGAAATAGAACGTATCTTGATTCGGAATACAGAATATGACCCCTTTGTTATTACAATCGATATTTGCATTGTTTGCCGCTAACCAATCCATACCCAATATAACATCAAAGTGCTGAACGATTAATGGTACTAAATCGACTGTTAAACTTTTACCACATATATTTATCTCACAGTTTCTAAACACCCCTGAACTAATCAACGGAACCCCTAATGGTATTGCAATAGATAAATCATAATCCATAAACTCCAATGGCTTATCTAGATACTTAGCAAAGTGATGTGATACGAACGAGTGTGTGGATCCCGAATCTACAAGTACATTTGCTAGGTGTGAGCAAATGGGAACCATACCTGAAACAACGGTATCGGCAGAAGCGATCTCTCCCGGCCTGAGCTGATATGATCTTGCCTCCCGCTGCTCTCTCCTCGGAGGTTGTTGAGTAGGTCTCGGTGTAATAGCACTAGCCGCGTATGAACCGGAACCAGAAGTTCCCTGTAGACACCCCAATTTTGACCAAACGTCGAATTTAGGAGAGTGTCACCTCTGTATCCGATGATGACAAAGACCGAAAAATTCGAAGTGTTCCAAGCTCTTCAGAAAGTTCTTCAAACACGGTAAAATTTTCACAGAATAAAATACCAGATATTTAGGAGAATTCAGGTAAAAAGCATCACTTTTGAAAAAAATCTTCGAAAATAAGTTTCTTTAAGAAAAATGAGGAAAGAAAAGACCTAAAAAGGGGAAGTCCAAAAACACGGCACACGGCAGTATTTTGTGGCACTCAGTGAGTGCCGAACGGCATTCGGTGAGTGCCGAACGGCAGTCACAGAATGCCGGCCTGGCATTCACTGAGTGCCGCCGACAATTTCTGACTGCCGTTTGCTTTAACAGTCCGTATTTTGTGGTACAATGCGTATATGTATGCGGATAAAAATAAAAAACTGATAAAGTAAGGCTGACTAAAACGCGGCAATTAATAATTTTCCGCGGCTCTCAATAAGTGTCGCGCGACAGTCATGGAATGCCGCCGCGGCATTCACGGAGTGCCGTTACGGCATCCACTGAATGTCGCATAGGACTTTTGACTGCCGCCCTGTGCAGCAGTCTGTCTATTTTCAGGGAGTACGTATTGTATCACCAAATGAGACATTTACACCTGTCTTTTACTCCAAATTCACTGAGAATACTTGGTAATTTTGTCTATAAAAGAAGAAGGATCTTCCTTGGGAGAACACACAACAATATACACAAGAAGATATACAAAAAATACAAGAAGAATATACCACTACACTAATACATTTTGGAGAGAAAAAAAAAGAGAGAGTTTGGAGAGCTTGAAGAAGAGTTTGGAAGATCTTCAAAGTAGAGAAGCTTTGAAGATAGCTTGGAGGTGATCCTCTAACCATAAGTTGTTTCTTTTTTTCCTTTCTTTTAAGTCTCTAATCTTCAAACTACTTAGTTTTCTTTGTTTCATTCCTTTTTTTTTTTGTTTTTTTTTACTTCCCTCTTGAGACTCTTAGAGATCCTCAATATCTCTCTTGAAAACTCTTGAGTTTGATCCCTTGACTCCATGTAAGCTTGTGCTTCCCATAGAAGACTTAAGGTTGATCATTTTTACATAAGGACAAGTGGATGAATCCAAACCCTTACCATGGTTTGAGTTCCCTAAACTTGGAGTTCTCATGGAATCTCTTTATATCCCTTGAAGACTCATGAGTATTAGTCATATCTTCATCTCCAATGACCATCAAATGGTAGGAGAAAGTAGTTTGAGTCTAAGCCCATCTCCATGGTTTGGATTCATTATCTTGAGATTTCATGAAGTCTATCCATACTTCACTTGAAATCTACAAATATAGAGGCCTTTAGCCTCCAATGACCATCAAATGGAGGGAGAAAATGGTTTGGTTCAAGTCCAACTTCATGGTTTAATAGTTGGAGTTAATAAGTAAAAGTTGAACTCGACAATGAAACCGTGGGCTCATAAACCGGTTTCGATCAAGGATTTTTAATTCGAAATCTAACCGTTGGAATCAAGTGAAACCCACGGGAAGGTGTCAATAAATCAAAGTTCTACCACTGTAATTTTTGTTTCAAGGAGATTTCATGTTTAAAATGGTTTGATCATGAGTTTTGTGAAGTCACTACAATCTTCCCAGAGTTTCAGCACAACAACACTCTTTTGAAATAAGTAAATCAGAACATTAATAAAGTATTTGTGACCCAAAATAATTTTTTCTGAGTAGATTAATGTGTTAGCAAATCACCCTAAAAAGAACAAAGCATTTATGATCTTTTACTATTTTTAGAAAATCGTACAAGAACTCTGTACATAAGGTTAAAGAATGCTGAGTGATGTCTAGTTTTTGTCCAATTCCCGGAGATCTAACCGTTCAATCCTTGATTTTCTTTTTGGGTTATAAACTAGACTCACAAAGGCATATCATATCCAAAAACCATTAAGATCCAACCGTTGGAAGTATGGTTTTTCCATTTTTTAAGATCTGGTCTGCTCTCTGTAATTCATAAAAAACTGCTACTATTTTTGTCTAATCTTATTTATTTCAACTCAAATGGTCTCTTAATGCCTTGGGACCCAAATCATGTTTCGAATAATGATAATTTAGCTTAAATCCAGAGGCTAAGTGATCCAAATTAGTGAATAAATCCATGTCTTATCCTTGTTCATATCCATTCATGTACATTAATGCTTATAATTAGAACTAGTAATTGGATAAGGTTGGATTTCATGCTTGCTAGATCTAAGCTAGAGAATTAGGATTGATTGTTTGATATCATATTATTATGTGAAGCATGTGGACTAACCCTTTGTTTTGTAGCGCTATTAAGGTATGATTTCTAGGACTCCTCTTTAGTTTATTTTAATTTCTTGATTTTATTGATTTTTTTTAACCTCATGCGCGACACATTAGAATTAGGATCTTGCCTTATGTGTATATGTGATTAGAGACTCCTTTTTAGGATTTTCTTTTGTTTGTTTGCATTGCACGTTTAATATCGTTGCTGGATCCCGGGTAAGTTCTCTTATTCCCATTTGCATATCATATTGCTTGCTACTTGAAATATGTGGTTTTTGAATGATCTTTTATCAATTGCAATTTTACACCCCTTTAGACATGCTTTTGTAATGTATATCTATACATATGTATTAGTTAAGGGCACATTTAAATTAATAATTCAATTAAAAGGATGTTGAGTAGAGGCCTATCGCAAGATAGGATGAGAGAGGGTGTTTTAGTCCGACGGGCTCCTTCCTCTCTCATTCCATAATCCCCGGACCTAGTTAATCTCTGGTTTTTAAAAGATTGGTTTGCTTTTAAATGGTTTCTTAATTTTCCTTTTAAAAAATTAAGTGGCGACTCATTTGATTTTGAACTCGAAATTTAGAAAAGAATTTTAAAGTAGAAAGTTGTGGGTAAGAAAAATGTGATATCCACACTCCCTGGCGCTTGGTTGGACAATCCTTAGCTTGATGTCCCAATTCCTTACAAGTGAAGCATCGACCCCTCATATCGAAATTCTGCTTTGGACAGTTTTTGGCAATGTGTCCCGGTTGTCGGCAAACATTGCAAATGATTGGATTTGGAAGTTGATTGCATCGGCCCCAATGAAATTTCTGACATGTCTGACACCTCGGTTTACTTCCACCAGAACCACTACCAATGCTAACTGATGATCCTCCTGAACTCTGCCTTTTTGCGCTCCCTTGACCACTGAACTGACTCGACCCATCCCTTTTGTTTTGTTGACTTGGTGGTGGTGGTAAGTTTGAAGTATACCCAAGATCTCTCTCAGTAATAGAGGCTATATCCAGTTCCTTAGCATAGGTCTCTGGCCGGAATACAGTCACTCGCCCTTGAATATCTCCCCGGAGTCCCGCTACAAACTTTTTTGCCTTCACTTTCTCGGTTGTTACGATATCTCCGGCAAACCTTGCCAAACTTGTAAATTGTGTTGAATATTCACGCACTGACTTTCCCCCTTGCACTAACTCCATGAATTCTTGAGCCTTCTGATCCCCAAACGATTCCGAAAAGTATTGCTCATTAAAATTTTCAAGGAATTGATCCCACGTTGTCGATTGCCCCGGACCCAACTTAGTACGCCACCAATATTGTGCTTCGTCCGTTAATGTATCAGCTGCAAACAACACCTTTTGTTCCTCTATACACGGTAATACCCTGAAGATTTTCTCCATATCTGAGATCCAAAAATTCGCTTTCATCGGATCAGCTTCCCCGCGGAATATAGTCGGCTTTTGTTTATGAAATTTTGAAATGGTTACAACTTCTTCCCCCGGATTTGGATTTGGTTATACTGGTCGTTCCTCTACCACATGAGTTTCAGCGACTCGGACCAATCCTTCGATTGCCCTTTCAACACGTTCTATACGATTTGAGGTGTCACCTCCAGACATAATGCCTGGCACCCACATTATTACACACATGCACGTTACTTTTAAGAAAGACATGACATGATAATCAATATTTAAAAGCATGCTAAGTAAACGTGTATGCATGTTTATGCAACTACGTGTTATTGTGTGCACACTACGCGTCGTATACGTCTCTCGTCCCCAAAGGCTCTAGCCTACTGCTCTGATACCAAAAATTGTCAAACCAACCCGCCTCGTGCGGATTAGAACACGTGTAACAATGCTACAAGAGTCCACGTACATTAATTTGCAAAGAAACATTCGAATGACTAAGAATCGCATGTGTTTAGCAACATTAAACAACTTTATTGTTACAAAAATAGCCCCCAAGGGTAAAATGTTAATTAATAAGATATAGCAAATTTTATACCAAAAGATAGGTCTTTAAGTCCCGGTTTCAACGCAAAAAACGGCGCGCGAATCCGAGTTTTCTAGAGTGAGTTATGCCCGTTTCCGTAAAAGCCGTCAGTGCTGAATCTGGACCAGCGGATCGATCTGCCCAAAACCGGATCGATCCGGATCTAGTAGATTGTCATCTCTGGCAGATTGTCATCTCTGGCTCCTCCAGAAGCTCCGGATCGATCCGCTCGAGGCCCGGATCGATCCGGTTCCTGCAGAACCCATTTTTGACAGCAAAACCTCTGCTAAATCAGCCCAAACTCACCCAAATCATCATCAAACCTCATGGACACATCCAAAACCATTTTCAAACCTCAAGAAACTTTTCAAATACATTCATAAACATGGTGTAACATACACATACTCATAATTGAATTACACCCACCATGAACACAATTCCTTTTGAGTTCAAAACAAGTTTTTTAAAGTTTAACCTTTGGCAAAAACTAAGTCTCATAAAACCATGTTGGAAATGAATCCAAGTTATAACCAACAACATAAAAACATTAAGGAACCATATCAAACCGTCTCCAAGCAACCATTTACATAAACCTTCTAACAAGAGGATTAAACCTCACAAAACATTTATTTACAAAAGAAACTTGACCAAAATCTACCACCCGTGTATCCGGACTTGCCGGAATGATCCAGACATACAACCTACAACTTTCACATAGAAATTTACATAAGCTTCCCCAATTTACATTAAACACATGAGTCGTAGAATTCCAAAACTAACTCTATGGGTACAACCACGAGTCAAGACTTTAAGCCACAAGTTAAAGATATTAATCCACAAGTTATACTATATTACATGTTATAAACATATTTACAAGACCCAAATCTCTTCCCCAATCTCGAGTACGTCACTTCCTCTCCGGGTATGGCTCCGTACCTGCGGTGGTTGTTATTTACCACAACAGAAATAGAAAACGGTTTTCTTAAGCATTACGCTTAGTGAGAATTCTAAACATGGCTGAATGTTTAACATGTGCAATGCAACAATAACACATAAATCATATCTTTGTAATCGCCGAGTCACCGGTTCAATGATTCATTCAGACTCGGGACCTCCCTTGGTCCAGTGGCCACTTCTATTCCTTGGACTTTCGTATTTCTTGGATTCTTCCTCTTCACCACCCTTATTACTCCCAACTAATGAATCATTTTTCCGGTGCTCATTGAATACCACATAAACATATAAGCACATAAACATGTAGGCACATAAATTCTTCATAAAACTAACATGCAATTCACAATTTAGTAACTATATGCTTTCTAAACATGAATAATCAACACAATGAGATCATTCTCTACATCTCTACATCATTGATGCCTTGAACATAGTTAAACACAACCATTCTTTAGGCTAGAAAACTCACCTTAGCAAGATCTACCCAAATTCAAGCTAGAAATGAAGAATTCCTTCACAAATCTGGCTCAATTCTTACCCAAAGTAAATCCTACATGGTTTTGGTTCAACAAATATCATGTATCAAGAACGGTTACCGGAAAAACGTTGCCGAAAATGAAAACAAATTACGTGCATGTGATCCTCTTACCTCCACGAGTCCAAAAGTGGTCTCGGATCGTGAATCCGGCGAACGGCGGCGACGGTACGGCGAAAAACGTCGTCGGTGACGGTCCGTCTTCTCTCTCGGAGCTCTCTTCTTCTTCTCTTCTTTTTAATTTTCAGCAAATGAGAGTTCTCTTCTCTCTAGCTTAACACATACACACCATGCATATACATGAGGTGTCTTAACCTCAAATTTGGCCCTTTTTCGTTTATACCCCCGAAATTTCTTAAGTTCTTATTATGAAATCCCCCAAACATTCCATTAACTACCCAATTATCTAATGAGTGTTTGTCTAAGTTTCGTATGGGTCCCAACATGGGTCCCATATATTTTATGAAGTTGCTATTGCACCTACAAATTATCAATCTTTTTCAATTATACCCTTATTTGGATATCCAAACTAATATAAGTTGCTAACACATGTATCATCATATAATATAAAAGTGTTTAAGCAAATATTCAAGTAATCACATAAATGCATCTAATCACGTAAAATGAAAATTTTATTTAGGCCCTTCACTGGGTCCCACTTCCAAACCTGCCCCTCCTCACTGGGGACTTTTCCAACTAGTGTCTCTCTTCTGAACACTTTTTATGGGCGAGTCCAAAGCCTCCCCTTAATCCGTTTTATACACTAATTATATTAATTAATGCATATAACATGATACTTAACCCGTTCTCCGGGTACGGGTGTTACACGACGTCTCACCAATTAGTATGAGCTACCAAAATCCGATGATTAAAACGTAAATTAAAGGTATAGGAACAATCGTCTCACCTCCACGAGTTCGAAAACGGCATCGGTTCGTGAATTGGACTAACGGGGGCGACGGAACGACAAGATTACGTCGTCAACGTCTCGGAATCTCGTCGTCTCTCTCCGAGCTCTCTCTCTCTCTCTCTCTCTCTCTCTCTCTCTCTCTCTTTTTCTGTAATTGTTTTGAGACAAGGCTCAAGACCAAGCCACCTAGCAAACACATGCAATGTGTTGCCAAAAATTTCCCTTATTTCTGTTTACACCCCCAGAATTTCTTAAGTTCTTATTATGAAATCCCCCAAACATTCCATTAACTACCCAACATCTAATGAGTGTTTGTCTAAATTTCGTATGTGTCCCAACGTGAGTCCCAAATTTTTTGTGAAGTTGCTATCGCACCTACTAATTATAAATCTTTTCAGTTACGCCCTTATTTGGGTATCCAACCCAATACCAAATGCTACCACATATATCATCATATAATATGAAAGCATTTTAAACAAATATTCAGGTAGTCATATAAAATGCATTTAATCATTTAAATGCAAATTACTAATTAGCCCTTCATTGGGTCCCATTCCAATACCTGTCCCACCTCACTGGGGACTTTTCCAAATGATGTCCTTCTCTGAACACTTTTTGTACTAATGTCCCTCTACCTTCAGCATTCATAATCATATTCAGGTAGTCGGATAACTGTTACTGTCAACCTGAATCATGATTACTTCTTGTATTCCTTGAGTCCCATTCACCTCTTATGATTACCAAACATGTTGATAACTCTTATCAACAAGACTACAGTACTCAGTAATCGACTTGGTGACATTCTCAAGGGAATGCTTACTCTGAAACATAGGGTAGATTCTGTCTTGACAATATATGTTCACAACCCTATGAACATGACATACCTAAGATACCCAGGTGTTGATCTTCTATAGACCTCACTGATTGGTAAGTCAAAGCAGCCATATCCACAGTCTGTGTTCATAATCGTCGCAAGATTGAGAACACGTACCTTATACAAGTTATGAGTCCCTATTGACAGTTTGACAACATTAAGTGTCAATAGGAAAGCTCAGGTCCGTCAATGCACTATAAGCACTATCATATTAACTAAGAGTGACATTCTAGTGATTGAGATTAATCACTCCATCCAATGGTAGTTAATTATGCTACAGTGTATACCTGATGAGATATCCAGTCTCATCATTCACTGTGAAAAGCTTTAAGTATCAAAGGATGGTAATTCATATCTCACTTGTATGTATCTCATACACACACGAATTACCTACTATGATACTTAAGGATTGAAAATCATCTCATGAAAGAAACATACATAATGAAATGTAAAACTGATATCCATATATTAAAATGCTAATGTCATACATAAAGTAATGGTTTGAGGGCATAAACCCAACAACTTATATATTGCAACACAAGGGTTACATTGCACATTAATTGTTCAAGAAACTTAGAGTTTCCATTTTTGATGGAGGGGAGAGAGAGAGAGAGAGTTGTTGCTTGTGAGGGAAATCTCAGATGTGATGGTTTAACATGATGGTAATGGTCGTCGGTGGAGGGGAGATCCATGCGTGTGATGGTTGGTGTGTGTGATAACTGTGGTAATGGTGGCCGAGGTGGTGGTTACGATGGTTGTGGTGGCGACGAGGGGAAAGGAGGAGGTGGTGGTGTGATGGCTATGTCGATGGCAAGGGCAGAGCAAGTAATGGTAGCAAAAGTGGAGGAGGTGGTGGTGAGGGTGGAACATGCCTGTATTAGTAACGGTGGCTGCATGTGGTGGTGGTGGTCACGGTGGCTGTGGTAGTAGCGATGATGAAGAAGATGAGGGGGAGAGAGAGTTACTGGCAGGGATGAGTGATTACGGGTAAATATTAAAATGAACTTAGGCCAAAAAATGTTAAAATGATGACCTTAAGGTCATATGGTGGGTGGTTTAACTTGAGGGACTTTTCTTGGATTCACTTTTTTAGGACTATTAATCAATTGTAAAAAAATAAAAAAACTAATTTGTTGTGTGCATTCTAATTTCTTTCTAGCAATAATGATATGCTTAAAATTCTGGGCACAGTGAGTATAACAAGTTTGACGCTGAACTAGGTATTAAGTCCCTTCATTGCATAGGTGGAGTATTCCACCCTTCTTTCCCTGGTATAATACAAAAAACAAACTAACGACGAATTATATTTTTCACACATATAGGTTAGGTGTAAAGTTACATTGTTGCTGTAATTTCAAATTTGACGTTTTAATTCTTACAATTTCAATTTAGGTTCAATGTAATCTGCTCTTTAAATTATTTAAATTCAATATGGTGGTGTAAAGTATAATTTTTCTAAGTGAATTTACCATTTGCTCCAAATGATGTTACACATGTGCGTCATGTGACTTTTTTTGGGGGAGACCAAATTTTGTTACAACAGATAAACGAGATTGGACACAAACTGGAACTTGTAATGTAAATATAAAATTGTCAAAATTGAAATTACTAGAGAGCTTATAATGAGGGATTCTTCAGTTTAGAAAAGAGATGATTTCTTTTAATCTTGGCCGTCAGAGTTCATTTACTGCACAATGACCTTCACTTTTACCGCATGTATTAAATGACTCTAATGACCCGAATTAAAAGTCATCACTTTCTTGAGGTGGTTAGAAGCTTTCTGTTAATATTATATAAAATGACACAGGCGTACAAAATATAATTTATTTGAAAAAAAATTAGGTTAATTACAGAAACACCCCATGTGGTTAGGTGTTTTTTTTCAGTTACCCCTGTACTTTGTCTTGTGTCACTAATACCCCTTGTGATATGGACTTAAATGACATAGTCACTTTTTCTATTAAAGTTAATGGAAAATGGATAAAAGTACGAGATTACCCCTATTTGCTAATGAGAGTACCTTTATATAGGGGTGCAAACAGTTCGATTCGGTGCGATTTTTAGTCAAATCGATTGGTTTCGGTTCGGTTCGGCTCGGTTTAGTGTAAATTTTCGATTTGGTTCGATTTTTACACTGCGTGAAATTTTTAAAAATCGATTGAACCGAACCGATCGATTCAATCGGTCCGATCGGTTTTGTTACACCCCTACCCTTATGTGTTTAAATGTTTATTTATTTAGACATACTTGGTATATTATTATATTATTTTGATATTATATTTGTTGCTAGAGACCATTCTGTGGTCACTTTGGGGTACTTTTGTGAGAGTGAATTTATTTTATTTTTTTATTTTTGACCCACCATTGGACACACATACATACACAACACACACAGTCTTGGTGATATATGATTTTATTTTGTTTTATTTGTTCTATCCTTGGACACACTCACAAAACACACATAGTCTTGGTGATATATTATTTTATTTATTTATCTACCCTTGGACATACACGCATAATAATACACACAGTTTTGGTGATATATTATCTTTTTTTTAATTGTATTTTTTTTATCTACTCTAGACACACAGTAAAACTTAGGGTAGTGATGTACTAAAATCTAAAAATTAAATAAAAATTATCACCAAGACTGTGTGTGTTGTAGTGCGTGTGTGTGTCCATTTCGCTCTCAGAATTGTATCCCTAAGTGACCACAAAGTCAAAATAGTCTCTAGTAATAAATATAATATCTAAGTAATATAATAATATACCATATATGCTTAAATGTAATTTAAGCACATAAAGGAGTTCTCATTAGTATATGTAACAACCTGTATTTCTGTTAATTGCAAAATGTATTTCTACTTGTTTTTTTTTAATAAGAATACTTTGTTTGGGGTCAAATCATAATTCTGATAATTTAGGATTACCTGTGATGAATTTCAAAACTGTATTTTCAAGATGGTTAAAATATTTACTTTCAATTCAAACTGTATTTTTATATAACCGGGAGATTATTTCCTACGTTAATTTATATTTTCTGTATTTTTGTGGTGATCACCGCGCCACAAAAATACCAGTTCATGAACGAAAACTGTCCGCACCGCGGTGGACTCCCACAGTTTGGGAATCTTCATCAATCAGGATGTGACATTTGCTTTATGCTCATTTAATTTACCCAATCGTTTTGTTAGGCATGTTTGGGAATGCATAATTGGAGTGTGTTAATGTAGTGCCATAAGTTGTTTTCCTAAACACTCTAAGGAATTCCTAGACAACTTTCTAATGCTTTGTTTGGCAACGCTATTAGTGTGTGTGCTCATTTGTGCCTAAAAGCTAGTTTGCCAAACACCCTAAGTTTTACCCCTACTACCTCCTAGCAACTCCTATATATCTAAATTGAGTGTATGTGCTATATACAACCTGCATATATACATGTTATATATGTCTATGTGTGTAGTGTATATTAAGAATTTAGGAATTTATAAAACAAAACCAAATTGTTTTTTTTTTAGAAGACAAAACCAAATTGTTGAATGAGGGAGAAAGTTCTTGGTCCCGAAGTATTTCAAAATTTATTTTCTATATATATATACACACACACACACACACACATTTTGTAGTTCAAAAAACAAAAAATACAAAGAGAAAATGTCACGCCCCAGATCCACCCATGTGAACCTAGGACACGTGGCACGCCACCAAGGCCTTCAAACAACAATTTACAAATGAAAAGGAGGGAAAACAAGCACTTTTATACCATTACGCTAGACAAAACAAGTTCAAGGGCAAAATAGTAATTAATAAGATATAGAAAATTTTATACCAAAAGCTAGGTTTTTAAGTCCCGGTTCTAACGCAAAAAACGACGCGCGAATATGAGTTTTCTAGAGATAGTTATGTCTGTTTCCGTAAAAGTCGACAGTGCAGCAAAATGACCTACGGATCGATCCGCCCCAAAACCGGATCGATCCGGTTTTGACAAAACCTCATTTTTTGCTCTCCAGAAGTGCCGGATCAATCCGCTCAAGACCCAGATCGATCCGGATTCTGCAGCACACGTTTTGACAGCAAAAACTCATGTTCTGCAGCATCCTAACACCTCCAAATCCCATCCAAACTTCATGAAACTTTGCAAAACCATTTCAAAACCAATCTCAAATAATTCCAAACCATTTCCAAAATATGTTAACATGGTTTTAAAACATTAATCAAGATCCACCAATGCTACAATACTCAAACACTTCCAATTCTCACAAAAACAAACAGAACATATGAGTTTTGATCCAAACTCACAACTAACATATCCAAATCACAAAAACAAGAGTTTGAAAGTTACCAACATGATTTAAAACCATGAACAAGATGTACAATGCATTCTCTCCCAAATCTCTCCCAAATACTCTCCCAAATCTCTCCCAAATATTCCCAATTCCCTCAAGATCAACCAAAACAAGTATTCTTAAAACAAACTTCCATTCAAACATATTCCAAACTACATTATCAAGGCAAGAAAGATACTAACAACATTTTAAGATCCGGTTACATGATTTACACGAGACTTGGAGCGATTAAGCTAAAACTAACATAATCTACTAAGTTTTAGTACAAACCCAAGTTAGCTATTACAAACTACTAGTTTTACTCAAAACAACTATAGGCATAAGCTACTACATTTACAAGCTTCCTCGCCACTACAAACCCCACGTTCATCTCTCCGGATTCTAGCTGCCGTGCTCACCTACAATGGTTATTCAATAACCACTACAATATATAAGCTATATGCTTAGTGAGAGATATCAATCAAGCACACGGATGACATATCAATGTTCATATTCAACTCAACATATTAAATGATCTCCGGATAAGCAAGTATTTCTTCCGCCACTACCCGCAAGTCCGCAACTCCCCCAATAGTCCACGGCACAAGCCAATGACCCACGCCACACACGTGCGGTCTAATGCCGTTGTCGGCAACAAATGGTCGTCACCACGGAACAATCTCATGGCGGATTCATACAAGCTTTCCTTTGACCCACTTAGACAACTAAACATGCTCACATAAACATATCACCATGCTTTTCACAAAATCATAGCTAAACTTGAGTAATTTAAGCTAAATAGGCATGTTAATAACACTCAAAGAACATAACCATAAATCTCATCCAAAACACAAGATTGAAACCACTCACCTCTTGGCAATTCGTTCCTAGTTGTGAAATTAAAGCTCAAATCTACTCCGGTTTCAAATCCTACATGAATTCGACAAACTACGGATTACCGCTCCGAATTGGGTCGCGAGAAATACGATGATTAAACTCAATAAAATCAGTACCAAAACGTAGAACTCACCTCTACGAGTCCGAATTCGATCTCAAAATTGAAATTGGTAGTCGAACGACACATCGATTGACGTCATAGAGCTCCGTCGAATTCCGTCGTCAATTCTCGTTCTAACATTTCCTCTGTAAAACTTGGTGTATTGCTTTAGGAAGAAGGAGACTCATTGTGAGTCATAGGACACATGTCCTCACACATGTAATTCATAAGGTTCTAGTTTCATAGTTTACCTCCCCACATTTTATAAGTTTTGCAATTATACCCTTACTAGCTTTAGAATTATCCCAAACTTAAATAGGTGTTTGTCTATGTCTCGTGTGGGTCCCATAAGTGGGCCCACATACTTTTATGAAGTTTCTAATTAGCCTACTAATTATATAACGTGTTCATTTCATCCTCATCAAGGTATATCAAACAACCACATAAATGGTCTCTAACAATAAACAATAAACAATAAATTCTAAACAACATGCAAATATTTCACATATGCCTTAATAAACATTTAAGCACATAAGGGTGATTCCACAACTTTGTCCCATTATAATGGAACTTTCTCAACTCATGTCCCAATTTGGGACTACCACATTGGCCAACACTGGGTTCCCAAATTGGACACCCACAATCAACTAGTGAGTTAAAACTCACTTAAATATGTGTTAATAAACACCAATAATATATGTTAATGCATGCTAAATCACGTTTAACGGTTAATCGCGGGAGCGGGTGTTACATCTCTCCCCTCCTTAAACGAAGTTTGTCCCCAAACTTAAAGTACCTCAAGATTCGAATAAGAATGGGTATTTCTCGCGCATCTCATCTTCTCGTTCCCACGTAGCCTCTTCAACGGAGTGATTATGCCACAAAACCATAACCAATGGAATAGACTTGTTTCTCAGAACTTGAACTTTCGCATCGAGAATTCTCACTGGATGTTCTATGTAAGTCAAGTCTTCTCTAATTTCTAACGGTTCTGGTGTGATTATATGATGTGAATCTGACACACAACGTCGCAACATTGATACGTGAAACACATTATGAACGTTCTCCATTTCCCGTGGTAGCTCTAACCGGTATGCTACTGGTCCAACTCTACCAATGATTTCAAACGGTCCAACGTACCTCAGATTCAGTTTTCCACGTTTTCCAAACCTCACAATCCCTTTGGTCGGTGACACCTTTAGGAACACATAATCACCAACTTCAAACTCTATTAGTCTCATTTTCAAATCCGCGTAGCTCTTGTAACGACTTTGAGCTGTTTGCAATCGTTGCTGTATCACCTTAACTTTCTCTGTGGTCTGCTGAACTATCTCAGGTCCTAATAGTTTCCGTTCTCCTACCTCAGCCCAACAAATCGGCGAACGACATCTACGCCCATATAAAGCCTCAAAAGGTGCCATCTCAATACTGGATTGAAAACTATTATTATAAGTAAATTCATCCAATGACAAGTGTTGTTCCCAATCACCTTTAAAATCAAGAACACATAATGTAAGCATATATTCCAATATCTGAATTACCCGTTCTGATTGTCCGTCAGTCTGCGGATGGAAAGCGGTGCTAAAATTTAACTTTGTGCCCATAACCTCTTGTAAACTCCTCCAAAATCTTGATGTAAATCTACTATCTCTATCAGAGATAATAGATACTGGAACTCCATGAAGCCTTACAATTTCCTGAACATATAACTCTGCCAACTTCATCGGATCATTCGTCTTAATCGCTAAGAAACGCGCAGACTTGGTTAATCGGTCAACAATTACCCAAATACTATCATTTGATCTTCTGGATTTTGGTAAACCGCTACAAAATCCATTGTGATGTTCTCCCATTTCCATTCCGGTACTGGCAATGGTTACAATAATCCCGCTAATCTTTGATGTTCTGCTTTTACCCGTTGACACACCATACACTTTGCTACGTGTTCGGCTATTTCTTACTTCATTCCAAACCACCAATAATTCTCTCGTAGATCACGATACATTTTAGTACTTCCCGGATGAATAGAATATTTGGTATTGTGCGCCTCCTCTAGAATCGTCTCTTTAGTTCCATTAACATCGGGTACACAAATTCGATTTCTATATTTCAATACACCATCCACATAAGTGAAATCCGGTTGCTTACCCTCAGGTATTCCGTCACAAATCTTTCTCAAATTTGGATCTTGAAGCTGTTTCATTCTAATTTCATCCACAAGTGTCGGTTGTGCTATAATAGCCGCCATCAAAGCTCCCTCAGTTCTTGGAATTACTTCAAGTTTCAATTGCTCCATTTCATGAATCAGCTTCTCTTGAGAAGTTACAACATAAGCTAAGTTTCCGGTTGACTTTTGGCTCAATGCATTGGCCACCACATTGGCCTTTCCCGGGTGATATTGAATCGACAAATCGTAATCTTTCATCAACTCCAACCACCATCTCTGTCTCATATTCTAGTCTCTCTGAGTGAATATATACTTCAAGCTCTTGTGATCCGTGAAAATTTCACACCGTTCCCCGTATAGATAATGCCTCCAAATCTTCAAGGCAAAGATTACCGCTGCCAATTCCAAGTCGTGTGTCGGGTAGTTGGTTTCATGCGGTCTTAGTTGTCGTGAAGCATATGCAATTACTTTGCCAAGCTTGCAATAGGACACATCCTAGACCTCGATACGAAGCATCGCTGAATATAACAAACCCCCCCCCAGTCCCCGACGAAATCGTCAATATCGATGTTGTCATAAGCCTAGTCTTCAATTCCTTGAAACTTTTCTCACATTCGGAACTCCAAACAAAAGGAACATCTTTTCTCATTAGCTGAGTCATAGGCATCGCAATTCTTGAGAAATTCTCTACAAACCTTCGGTAATACCCGGCCAACCCCAAGAAACTTTGAACCTCTGACACATTTTTCGGTGGATTCCAATTGGCTACTGCTTCAATCTTCTGTGGATCCACTGAAACACCTGCTTTAGAAATTACATGTCCCAAAAATGCTATATCCGTAAGCCAAAACTCACATTTTTTCAATTTACCAAATAATTTCTTCTCGCGAAGTCGTTGCAACACCAATCGTAAATGCTTCTCGTGATCTTCAACACTTTTAGAGTAGACCAAAATATCATCAATAAAGACAATTACAAATTCATCTAAGTATTCCTTGAATACCCGGTTCATCAAATCCATAAAAGTTGCGGGCGCGTTGGTAACTCTGAATGGCATGACCATAAACTCGTAATGTCTGTATCGAGTCCTGAACGTTGTCTTTTCCACATCCTCCTCCTTAACTTTCAGTTGATGGTAGCCCGATCTCAAATCGATCTTTGAGAAAACTTGTGCTCCTTGAAGCTGATCGAACAGATCATCAATCCTCGGTAATGGGTACTTGTTTTTAATAGTCAACTTGTTCAGCTCCCGATAATCAATACACATTCACATGGTTCCGTCCTTCTTCTTGACAAATAAAACCGGTGCTTCCCACGGAGAAACACTAGGTCGAATAAATCCCTTGTCAAGCAACTCTTGTAACTGGTTCTTTAGCTCTTTCAGTTCCACGGGTGCCATTCTGTACGGTGTCTTTGATATTGGTTGTGATCCAGGTGCTACCTCAATAGTAAACTCAATCTCCCGCTCAATTAGCATGTTTGGTAGATCCTCAGGAAATACATCCGGAAACTCCCGTACTATCGAAATATCTTCTACTTGAGTCCCCGTGACACGTGTATCAATTACACTACATAGGAATCCTTGACAACCCTTTTTCAACAACTTCCCAGCCTGAATTACTGATATCATATATGGTGGCGCTGCTACACCAACCCCTTGGAAGGTAAACTCTTTTTGCCCTGGTAATTGAAAATTAACCCTTTTCTGTTCACAATTTATTGTAGCCTGATTTGTAGACAACCAATCCATGCCCAAGATTACGTCAAAGTAGTTGACGGTTAAAGGAATTAAGTCTACAGTCAATACCCTGTCACCTACTCTGACTTCACATGCTTTGAACACAGAAGAGGTTACTAATGGTTTACTTAGCGGCAATGATACAGATAAATCATACCCTAAGGGTTCCGACATGCTATTAAAATGTTTGACAAATTTATGTGAAACAAACGAATGCGTTGACCCTGAATCTATCAAAATTTGTGCTGGATGTGAACAAATATGAAGTATACCTGACACCACAGAGTCTGTAGCTGACATGTTTCCCGATGCGAGTTGAAAAGACTTCCCTTGCCTCTGTTCCACGCCTTTTCCTTTATCAGTGGGAGGTCCCGATCTTGCTCCACTGGACGCCATAGAACTTGCCCCTTGTTGTCGCTTCTTTGGACAATCCTTAGAAAAGTGTCCTGGCTACCCACAATCAAAGCATTTTCCCCTCATATCCAGAATTGAGTTCACAAAGCTAGGCGGTCGTGTTCTGGATTGCGGACAATTCTTGGATATGTGCCCCACTTGCTTACAAATGTTACACGTGCTTAGCAAATAACAAACTCCCCCGTGTCGGCGATTACATGTAGGACACAGCGGTCGAACTCCCTCAGTAAATGAACTTCCACCTTGACTACCCGAACCTGACCTAGGCCCTCGTGAAAATGGTTTCTTGAAGAAGCCTTGCCCCTTCCTTTATCTTCTCCTTGTCGCTTTCCTTATTGTCCCTGCTTATACTTGTTAATATCTCATTCGGCTATGAGAGCTGCATTCTGGACTTGAGCCACAGTTCCAAATTCATGAGTATCCACCCTACATTGGATGTTATCCCTCAACCCCTCTTCAAACTTTCGAGCTTTGTCTTCCTCGGTTATCACCGTATCCTTCGCAAATCAAAGCAATTCACTATACTTGGAAATGTATTCATTCATTGTCATATCCCCTATTGGAGATCCATAAATTCCCGACGCTTCTGTGCTTTAGCCGCTCGAGGAAAATATCATTTGTAAAACTCTTCCACAAACTTATCCCAAGTGGTCGGCCTACCTTGATCAAGTAAAGCTACCCACCAATTCTGAGCACCTTCTTTCAAGTTATCAGTGGAAAATGTAATCTTTTGCTCTTTGGTACATTCTATAGCACGAAATATTTGCTCCATATCTGATACCCAATGAATAGCTGTCATCGGATCCGGTCCCCCGTCAAACGTAGTCGGTTTTCTTTTATAGAATTGCTCAATCGTAATACGGTCCACCCTTGGTTCAGGATTTGGATTTTCATACCTTTCATTTACTGGTGGTACTCGATCACCAACGGCACCAACGAAATTAGTTACCAAATCCACCAAACGATCCATTCTTGCATCGAGGTCATGGTTTTGGTCCATTTTTTTCACCAAATTCTTGCCTGCCAGTCAGATATGCATGAATACTATGCCTGCTATGCCATATATCATATGATATAAATGATTCAACTATCATAACATAGCATTAATAATCATATGCATACATGTGATGCAACTACCTGCTCAATATCTACGCGTTACTCTCAAGTCGTCGTCTCTCGTCCCAAAGTTTCTAAGCCTATTGCTTTGATACCACTAAATTTCACGCCCTAGATCCACCCATGTGAACCTAGGACACGTGGCACGCCACCAAGGCCTTCAAACAATAATTTACAAATAAAAAGGAGGGAAAACAAGCACTTTTATACCATTACGCTAGACAAAACAAGCCCAAGGGCAAAATGGTAATTAATAAGATATAGAAAATTTTATACCAAAAGATAGGTTTTTAAGTCCCGGTTCTAATTCAAAAAACGGCGCGCGAATCCAAGTTTTCTAGAGATAGTTATGTCCGTTTCTGTAAAAGTCGACAATGCAGCAAAATGACCTGCGGATCGATCCGCCCCAAAACCGGATCGATCCGGTTTTGACAGAACCTCATTTTTTGCTCTCCAGAAGTGCCGGATCGATCCGCTCAGGACCCGGATCGATCCGGATTCTGCAGCACATGTTTTGACAGCAAAAACTCCTGTTCTGCAGCATCCTAACACCTCCAAATCCCATCCAAACTTCATGAAACTTTGCAAAACCATTTCAAAACCAGTCTCAAATAATTCCAAACCATTTCCAAAATATGTTAACATGGTTTTAAAACATTAATCAAGATCCACCAATGCTACAATACTCAAACACTTCCAATTCTCACAAAAACAAACAAAACATATGAGTTTTGATCCAAACTCACAACTAACATATCCAAATCACAAAAACAAGAGTTTGAAAGTTACCAACATGATTTAAAACCATGAATAAGATGTACAATGCATTCTCTCCCAAATCTCTCCCAAATACTCTCCCAAATCTCTCCCAAATATTCCCAATTCCCTCAAGATCAACCAAAACAAGTTTTCTTAAAATAAACTTCCATTCAAATATATTCCAAACTACATTATCAAGGCAAGAAAGATACGAACAACATTTTAAGCTCCGGTTACATGATTTACACGAGACTTGGAGTGATTAAGCTAAAACTAACATAATCTACTAAGTTTTAGTACAAACCCAAGTTAGCTTTTACAACTACTAGTTTTACTAAAAAATAACAATAGATATAAACTACTACATTTACAAGCTTCCTCGCCACTACGAACCCCACGTTCATCTCCCCGGATTCTCACCGCCGTGCTCACCTACAATGGTTATTCAATAACCACTACAATATATAAGCTATATGCTTAGTGAGAGATATCAATCAAGCACACAGATGACATATCAATGTTCATATTCAACTCAACATATTAAATGATCTCCGGATAAGCAAGTATTTCTTCCGCCACTACCCGCAAGTCCGCGACTCCCCCAATAGTCCGCGGCACAAGCCAATGACCCATGCCACACACGTGCGGTCTAATGCCGTTGTTGGCAACAAATGGTCGTCACCACAGAACAATCTCATGGCGGATTCATACAAGCTTTCCTTTGACCCACTTAGACAACTAAACATGCTCACATAAACATAACACTGTTTTGGATGAGATTTATGGTTATGTTCTTTGGGTGTTATTAACATGCCTATTTAGCTTAAATTACTCAAGTTTAGCTATGATTTTGTGAAAAGCTTGGTGATATGTTTATGTGAGCATGTTTAGTTGTCTAAGTGGGTCAAAGGAAAGCTTGTATGAATCCGCCATGAGATTGTTCCGTGGTGACGACCACTTGTTGCCGACAACGACATTAGACTGCACGTGTGTGGCATGGGTCATTGTCTTGTGCCGTGGACTATTGGGGGAGTCGCGGATTTGCGGGTAGTGGCGGAAGAAATACTTGCTTATCCGGAGATCATTTAATATGTTAAGTTGAATATAAACATTGATATATCATCCGTGTGCTTGATTGATATCTCTCACTAAGCATATTGCTTATATATTGTAGTGGTTATTTAATAACCATTGTAGGTGAGCACGACGGCGAGAATCCGGGGAGATGAACGTGGTGTTCGTAGTGGCAAGGAAGCTTGTAAATGTAGTAGCTTTTATCTATAGTTGTTTTTGAGTAAAACTAGTAGTTGTAAAAGCTAACTTGGGTTTGTACTAAAACTTAGTAGATTATGTTAGTTTTAGCTTAATCGCTCCAAGTCTCGTGAAAATCATGTAACCGGAGCTTAAAATGTTGTTGGTATCTTTCTTGCCTTGATAATGTAGTTTGGAATATGTTTGAATGGAAGTTTATTTTAAGAAAACTTGTTTTGGTTGATCTTGAGGGAATTGGGAATATTTGGGAGAGATTTGGGAGAGAATGCATTGTACATCTTGTTCATGGTTTTAAATCATGTTGGTAACTTTCAAACTCTTGTTTTTGTGATTTGGATATGTTAGTTGTGAGTTTGGATCAAAACTCATATGTTTTGTTTGTTTTTGTGAGAATTGGAAGTGTTTGAGTATTGTAGCATTGGTGGATCTTGATTAATGTTTTAAAACCATGTTAACATATTTTGGAAATGGTTTGGAATTATTTGAGAGTGGTTTTGAAATGGTTTTGCAAAGTTTCATGAAGTTTGGATGGGATTTGGAGGTGTTAGGATGCTATAGAACAAGAGTTTTTGCTGTCAAAATGTGTGCTACAGAATCCGGATCGATCCGGGTCTTGAGCGGATCGATCCGGCACTTCTGGAGGGCCAAAAATGAGGTTCTGTCAAAACCGAATCGATCCGGTTTTGGGGCGGATCGATCCGCAGGTCATTTTGCTGCACTGTCGACTTTTACGGAAATGGACATAACTATCTCTAGAAAACTCGGATTCGCGCGCCGTTTTTTGCGTTAGAGCCGAGACTTAAAAACCTATCTTTTGGTATAAAATTTTCTATATCTTATTAATTATCATTTTGCCCTTTGGCTTGTTTTGTCTAGCGTAATGGTATAAAAGTGCTTGTTTTCCCTCCTTTTCATTTGTAAATTGTTGTTTGAAGGCCTTGGTGGCGTGCCACGTGTCCTAGGTTCACATGGGTGGATCTGGGGCGTGACAAGTACAGAGAGTCTTATACAAAAACTTTAGAGAGAGAAAGCTTGAGTACTCCATAGCCAAAGCTTTCGCTATGATTGGGAGGTTAGGAGAGAAAAGGAAAAGAAGAGAAAGTCATAACTAAGGAGAGAAAATAAGAGAAGAGAAAGGATGACGTTTTCTTTCATCTTGATTGGGAGTTGAGGAGAGAAGAGAAAGTAACCTTCTTTCCCCTTGATTGCAAGTTGAGAAGAAAAGAAAAGAAAATAAAATAAAGTTACCATTCTACCCCCCCACTTAGATGGAATTACAATTAGGTAATACTAAGCTAGAAGGGTATAGTGGGTATTAAGAAATATTAATTAATCTCCACTTTCTTTTCTCTCCTTTTCTTCCCATTTTGGAGAGAAAAAATTGAAAGAAAGTGGGGCTAGTTTCTCTCCTTTTCTCTCCTCATTAAAACTCGCAATCGGGAGAAAGCGAGAGAAAGTGAGGTACTTTCTCTCACTTTCTCCTCTTTTCTCTCATTTTTTATACTCCCAATCATAGCGTTAAAGTGGGTCTTTATATTTTGGATTCTCTCTCAACAATTACTTCAACCTTCAATCTCAGTGAGTATTAAACTCACTCCTAATGTAAATTCATGCTTATTTACTATTTATATGGGTGTAATTGTAAATCACCGTTGTTAATTTCATCAATGAAGTTCATAGCTTGAAAACTTGATTTTTTCCAAACTTAACCAAAATGAGTTTTGTAAGATGATTATGAAAAATTACAGTCCCTAGAAGCCATGGTTATAGTATTAGAGCTTCATTCATTCGTATTAGAAAGTATATTAAGATTGAAGTCGTATTAGAAAGTATATTAAGATTGAAGTTTTGTCACATCTTGATTTTTCGTAAAATTCGAGAGTTACGGTTTGATTCACGTTAATCCAATCGTAGATTCGTAATCCTCGCAAAAAAAATAAGAAAAATCATATATTGTAAGACATGTTTGTAATCGGATTGCAGTATGGGTCAAAACTTGGCCTTGAAACTGAAACATGAAAAGAAAAAGAAGAAGATGAAGTCTCTATGATAAATCGCACGCGTGACCCGTGCGAGCGAGACTCGAGTGAACACCCACTTGCGTGACCTGTGTAATTTTCACTATCTTGGAATTTTTAAAAGAAAATAAAAAAATGGGTATATCAGGTGAGTGACCTGCGCAAGCGACTTCTCGTGCGAGAGACCTACGCGAGCGACTGGGCATTTTTCCAGTTCTGTCTATTTTTGTATAAGGAACTGTTTGAAAGAAGTTTTAAGGGTTCTTAAAACACTGTTTGGAAAATATGTTATTTCAGAATGTCGTTTTTAAAGATTAAGTTTAAAATAGTGATTAAAGACTTGATTTATCGTACCCCCTTTTTAGTAGTAATGTATTGCCGCATAAAGTCATGTGACATACATGTTTGAGTCAAGTCGACATGCATGTGAGATGGTGAGATTGAGAAGAGTCGAGATAATGTGATATGTAAGTTGCAACCCAATTATCCAAGGTCGATTCGGATACGACAAGTTAATTGGGAAGAATTGAGCCCATGTTGATTCGGATACGGCATGCCAATCAGCGATGTGTTATAGCCTTAATTATCCCAGGTTGATTCATATACGACATGTTAATTAAGAAGGACTGAGTCCAGGTCGATTCGAATACGGCAGGCCAGTTCAATCGTGTCCAGGTCGATTCAGATACGGTAGACCAATCATGTTATTATAACCTTGAATGTCTAGATATACCCAGGCTGATTCGGATATGGTAGGCATATCGACAAATATTCTAAACCTAACGGCATGGGCCTGTGGTTCAGGGGAAACATTTGTGTTGGGTTTTGTAGTCGAGGTAAAAGAGTCAGTGAGATGAGTAGGCTGCATTGTTTCATGTACGATCACATGTTTTATTGATAATATTATTGATGATGACTATGTCCTATTATTCCTTGTCTTATTATAATGTTAATCTGAAAAGGGTACTTTTGTAAATTTGTAATAAATATGTTGACCTCTTGGTTTTGATAAATACGAATTCATTCATGTATCTTTAATATGTTGAATAATAAACATGTGAATTAGAAATGGTAAGAAAGTATATTTTACATTAGAATCATATGTTTTTAACACTCACCAGCTTCTTGTAGCTGACGGCGTTGATACATCCTGGATATTCGTGTCTAGGTTTTTCAGGTTACGATTAGGCAGGACAATATGATTATGCTAATTGAGAACAATTACATGTGGAAAGAGACTGATTGTGTTACTTAACTGAACTTGTAATAAGGATTGATGTAATAGACATTTATATGTTTTTGCAAGGAGGGTTGTGCCTTAAGATATCTACGTGATGTAATAATTATTATGTTTGAAAATTTTTATAACTCTTGATTGCTTGTACTTTGGTTTAAATTATTATACTGTTCGACGTTTGGGAAGGAATCGATCCTTTAAACTGTCGCGACCTACGAGTTCATAAAGTAAATTAAATACTTTCCCTATTTATGATACGTCGGGACATAACAGTAAATAATAGGGGTAATTTCGTACTTTTACCGTTTTTTTTGTTGTTATTTTAACAAAAAAGTGACTGTGTCACTTAACTCCAGACCACATGGATATGGTAGGAGTGTTTGCGGTCAGTTTTTTTCGATTTTCTAGTAATTTTAAAAACTTTCATTCGATTTTGATAGATCGGTTTTAGACAATTTTAATCGGTTTTCAATCGATTTTAACTCATGCACGATTTTAAAAAACCGACCAATCATCATTTGATCGATTTGATTTGAATCAATTTTCATTTTTTCGGTTTTCATCTACACCCCTTCCTCAAAAAACGCCTAACCGGTCCACATGGCTGTTCCTGTAATTACCCCCAAAAAATAATACGTGTACTTGTGTTCATCTCCAGCATAGAAACGTCTAAACTATATTCTCTAAAGTGCTCCGCAGCCATGTTCAAACTTCTCTCAATCTCTTCCAAATCCAAACCAAGATCAGTATCAGCCTATTCAACTCACTACACTTCTTCAATACCCTATCACTCTTCTTCATATCATTCACAAATCACTCCTTCAATCCCTTCACATCTATTTAATCCACTTGGGTTTTCCCCAAAACACTCCAATCGCATTGTTACAATTCAAAACATATATGGGTTTTCGGTTCCTCGCAACATTTTGGTTTTTTGCTCAGGATCATTGGGCACCCAATTCTCTGTAAACCGGTTTATGTCAAATGGGTATTCGCTAAAATTGACAAGTTGTGGAAATTCTAGCTGTTTCAACGGAAATGGCTATTGGAAGGTTCAGAAATTTGTGGGTGGAGTGAGAAATTTCACCAGTGAATCAGAGCGAGAGTCTATAAATTATGATGTTGTTATTGTTGGAGCTGGGCCTGCCGGATTGTCAGCAGCAATAAGGTTGAAGCAATTATGCCGTGAAAGTGATGTTAATTTTTCAGTGTGTGTGGTGGAGAAAGGTGCTGAGATGGGTATGTTTTCTTGCTCCTTCATTTGGGTTTTTATTGTTTAAGCTCTGCGTAGTCACTTATTTAGTATTGATTTTTGTTAGAGAATATGAGACTGTTGTATTGAATTGATTTTATACAATGTTACAAGGGGACTTTATGTATACGCTATAGGTAATCCAATACATCATATCATATCAGTGGCGGAGCTAAAGAGGGGCCAAGGGGGGGCCTGGCCCCTGCAAAATTTTGGGAAATGTTGGTACCTGTATGTAATTCTGAAGTTTTTAAATTATTTTGCAAATTTCCCCCCAAAGTTTTTGACTTTACAAGATACCCCATCCTATAATATAACCAATTTTTAGATTCTAATTTGTGATAACAACGTATCATTTCATTGTAAACTGGGTGTCATAGTGTAGTAACTATGTTAGATTGCAATTGCAATAACTCAATATCATAAACTATAACTATAAGCCAAAAAACTACAATACGCAATAACGGTCACAAACACCAAACTCCCAACTCGCAAGACGGGGCAAAAAAATCCTCATATTGTACAATTGTATTCTTTCTAGCACAAAATCATACCCACAAATATGAAATACACCCCAAAAAAAAATTGCCTTAGAGGAGCTGCTCTCGTTCAATTATTAACTTGCTCCCTCTGGTTACCACTGTATCATATCATAAATATGTATATATATCATATTAATATTATGGATATTGCTGTATTTTAATTCTTCCCTCGAATCTCATACAGACAAGGGGGGAGAAAAACTAAAAACAAAGTTTTTGATAGGGAGAAACAGCGAAATGGAACTTGTGTAATGAAGCACAAATGGGTAGTTTCCCAAATAAGTTATGGTCAATGGAGAGTTTTCCTTATACCTGGTGGAATGTCATTGCTCATTCTGCGGCCTTGGTGATCATTAAATGGTTCGGCTTAGACTTTGTCGAACTGAAGTGAATTTTAGTTTAGTTGATCCATGGACTTTCTAGCATTTAGTTATTAGAAATTTAGTGAAAAGTCCTTCATTTTAGATTATTTAAGTTTTGTTTATTCAAACATGCTACACCCACATCTAAATCCACACCCAATTCCACACCTAACAATCCTGCCCTTGATTCCAGTGGGTCTCATGTGAGTACCACATGGGTCCACACCGGACCCACCAGAATCAAAGGCTAGGGTGTGTTGGGTGTGGAATTAGGTGTGGATTTAGATGTGGGTGTAGCATTACTCTTATTTTTTTATTTTGGACAAAACTCCATGACTAGGGAAATCTAATTGGATCAAGTCACTATGTTTTAAAATTATGTGAATTTGGTATAACTAGTTCAAATTTTAACAAAAGTTAGATGAATTTCACATAACTTTAATAACGTATGGACATTTCACTAAAATAAAAAACAAGTTGGACTTAATACTAAAAAGGTCTATTTTAGAGGACTTTTGATAATATTCCCTTTAGTTATTGACTACTGATACTCAATATAAAACTAATCGTTGCTAAGATCTCTTTTTTTCTTACCAGTTGAAGAAAGTTTGTTACTATTTCATAGCAAAGAGTATTTTTCTTCTGAGTTATTTATTGGTCTAAAAAGCAATTAGTGTTCCTACAAGTTTTGACGTAGAAGTTAGAACTTTAGTTTCTGAGTGCCTGAGTAATTATTTATGCTTCTTGTAATTCTTGCTTCCTATCTGACTATAGGTGCTCATATACTATCGGGGAATGTTTTTGAACCCCGGGCATTGGATGAACTTCTCCCACAATGGAAACAGGAAGAGGTACCTTTTACCAAGTTTTTTTGTTTCATTCTACATTACTCGTTAATTCAATCTGTATTGAAAAGTATTTAATCCATTATAGTATGAAGTACAATAGTATAGCTATGTTGTAGGAGGACTTAAAGACTAAAAATGATGGCAATAAGTAATTCAGTTTGACTCAAATCATCAGTCCATAGTTACAAGTAGATAGTAGGTGGTGGGTGAAAATTTTTAGGGTTTATTACATAAACCTCCCTTGAGGTTTGCTTTAATTACACGGACCTCCCTCACATTTTGAGAAATTACATGCACCTCCCTTGAGGTTTAGGTTGAGTTACACTCCCCTCCCCTCCGTTAGTGGACTGCCTACCCCCTTGCGAAATTGATGATGTAACCAATTTCTAATTAACTAATACCAAAAATACCCTTGCTTATCCTAATAATAATTACACAAACCTCCCTTGAGATGTGACCTAATTACACTGACCTCCCTCATTACAAAAATGTTTTTTTGTTAATTTTTTTTTCTCTCTTCTTCTTCTTACTCCATTGGTCTGTCTCTTAACAAAAATAAAATTTTCCCAAAATTTTAAATTATCTCTTATTTTTCAATATGACTATATTATACAAATTTTCATAATCCCTTCAATTTTCCATGAAGCATAGAAAGTTCTTTCCAACAATCCAAATTAAAGATTGCCCAGATTCTTTTGACCTATCACATTTGTCATAAATATTTCATAGACAGGCTCACAGGAGAAACTCAAAAGTGGAAGAAATAAAAAAAAAAAAAAAAAAAACCAAACCCAAGAAATTTAAATTATGAAATTGAAGAACAGAAGAAATGTTTGAAGAAATTGCGGATCATGGTACTAGAAGGAATTTGAAGAAATTGAATGATGCACTTCTAAGTGGTATGAAAAAGTTTAACCTAAATTATTTCTCATTGCAAATGCAAATTTTATTTGAGGGTATACTAATACATTTGCATAGACTGTAAATCTAGTTAGGGTTTTGTCGGTGATAAGGAAGGTCTGTGTAATTTTTCAAAATTCGAGGTAGGTCCGTGTAATTAGACTGTAGTTAGGGGGAGGTTTGTGTAATTTAATGTAGGGGTAGTTTAGTACTTACATTTATTCCGTCATGGACGATACTCAAATGTTACTGAGAAGGGAGGTCTGTGTAATTTCTCAAAATGCGAGGGAGGTCCGTGTAATTAAGGCAAACCTCAGGGGAGGTTTGTGTAATTAACCCAATTTTTTATTATTTGATGATGAAGCATCGATCACATGCTTGACATTCTTCAACAAGGGTAACTTGAATTGCTGAATTCATAAATTGTTGGTTAGTGGCGTTTATGTTTGAGAAAGCATGAGATTTTGTGGTTTTGGGAGAAGCTTCTATTTTTTGTATTTAAGCAAGTGGAAGTGAGAAACTATTGTATCATCCTCAATGATTTTACTCTCTCTGTATCTCTTTCGCACATGTGTGAACGAATGCAACGACATGCATACGCTCACACGCGCACACACATACACACACAGAGAGAGAGAGAGAGAGAGAGAGAGAGAGAGAGAGAGAGATGATGATGATGATGATGATGATGAGGATGTCATTGAAAGTTTTGAAGAAATGTACCCATGAGTTGTACATAAGAAAGGTCCTAATAGTGAGTGGATATAGTCTATTTATGGGGCTATTGTGGTTGATTTAGTGTAGTAATCTCACGACTCTTGTCAACGCACAATCCTATAATTGGCATCTTTATAGAGAGATTCAAGCACCACAACTCATACTATTTGCAGTCTCGCAAGTTTATGAGACACTAGATATATACATATTTTTTTTACTACTACAGAAAATTGATTTCAAACTCAAATCTCTGCTCTATAGTGGCCTCCAAGTGAACAAAAGAGACAGTCGTTTGAGTTCCCAAAGATTGTAACCACAGAGCATCTAATATTATCTTTTCCTCAAATTTGTGAATTTCTCCATCAATTATTACATTTAGAGCATCTTCAATGGAGGTTGTTGGATATGCGGGGCTATATCCCCCAACTACCAAAATCGCCCCTCAATCATAAAAAACACCACTCCAACGGGAGTGGTAAAAGGGGTTGTAGAATAGAACTCCATGATATTGAATTGTAAATATACAACCCAACGGAAGAGAGAGAGAGAGAGAGAGAGAGAGAGAGAGAGAGAGAGAGAGAGAGAGAGAGAGAGAGAGAGAGAGAGAGAGAGAATGTCAGTTATGAAAGTTCCTTGGAAAGTTGCAATGTCCCTAGTGGCTATATGTGATGCCCCTATTTAATGCAGTACCCAATGTGAAGATGATGTACTAATTGATATATGCCCTTCTACTATGATTACGAGTCTTTATCAATTAGAAGATGATGTCCCACTTGATATATGCGCTTTTGGGAATTTTATTGATTGCGAATAATTTATTTTTTGGAGGTTTATGGCTCCCACATTAGGTAGAATGTCCTTAAGGTAGTTTTTGTGTTATGGCAGTCATTTAAAGCCTATAAATAGGCCCCCGGGGGAAAAACTAAGTTGTACTTTTGACATGGATGCATGTTTAGAAGCTCCGTGAGCGCGCTCTCTCTCTCTCTCTCTCTTTGTGCCTAATGCGTCTTTTCTTGTGTATGAGAGGCATGAATCTTTTTTGTCGTATTCTCTCTCTCTCCTTCCTCTCTTGTTAACTGTAGGCTTGGAAGTAAAATTATTTTCCCTTCCTCTCCTACTTTTTTTCCCCTCGGTTTACTTCTCTTTCTTCTCATAATATCATGCGTTTAAAAATTGAAATACAAAAGCATGCCTTACCACTGCCCTCGAAAAATTCTTGTGAGACATGTTACATCAATTTGGTATTAAATAAAATCGTCATGTTCTATGTCAAGAGGGTTTTTTAATGATTTTCTTGGTATTGATGAACTAAAAAACTCAAGGTTGAGCTTCTCCAGTGATGCACCCTATTAAAGGGTAAATATGTGTATGTATAGTGTAATGCTTAGTAAGCATGTGGCTATCCCACGTCGATTAACTATCAATAGTATAGATTGATCTAAAGCCTATAAATAGGCTCCTTGTATTCATATTATGTTATGTTGAATATACAAAGAAATATATTCCCATCATCTTTTCATGGAATCAGAGCCTCCCATCTGGGGATTGCTCCTTTCTTCGCCTTCTTTGTAAATCAAAGAAGTTCGATCCTCTTTTTCTTTTTTTCTCTGATTTTCTTCTTTTTTCTTAAAACACACACACACACACACACAAAAAAAAAAAAAACCCTAGCTGCAGCTACACACAGCCGCATCAACCCTAGCTGCAGCAGCCACCAGGCCTACCAGCACCTCCGGCGACCCTCGCCTGCGTCCTTCCCACCTCCGGCAATCCTCGCCTGAGCATTCTGCAACTCCGATGACCATTTTTTGCTTCAGATCTCGTCTTTTTGGCTACAAATCTGGTCTATTTGCTGAGATCTATTTCCATTTGGTTGAGTTTTGACTCTTATCTTGTTTCCGGTCAGGCTCACCCATATTTTGGCTCATCATGGACTTCAAATCTCTCACCCAACTCACTAATCGTTAGTTGAATGGTAATAACTTTTTGCAATGGTCCAATGCTATTACGATGTCCCTTACTGGCTTAGGCCACGATGCCCATCTTACTCAGTCTCCTCCTACTGCTGATGAAAATGCCACAAAGGCATGGAAACAATTGGATGCTCAACTTGTGACTCTTCTCTGTAATTCCATGGAACTGGAAGTTGCCGATTTATGCAATCACTTGGGCTCTGTTAAGGCACTTTGTGCGTATGTCCACCTTCTTTACTCTTGTAACTTAACACGGATGTATGATATGTCCTCTCAGTATTTTATGCTTGAGCAGAATGATTTATCTGTTACCGATTATTTTGCTGCTGTGAAATAGTTACATGAAGAGTTGAATACTGTTATGTCCCCTACCGCCAGCATTCAGGAACAACAGAAACAGAGGGAACAAATGTTGGTTATGAAGTTTCTTGCCGGTTTCAAACCTGATTATGAGGCTATTCAGTCTCAAATTCTTGGGAGTGATACTCTTCCTACTTTTACCGAGGCATATCAACTTGTTCTACGGAGCACCCCTCGGGATCCACCTCCCTTATCTTCGCTTGTTGATCACTCCGCTCTTATTACTCAAACTCTACCAGCTCCTGGTAGGGATGGTGGTCCTAACAATGGAAGACGCGGAGGGGGATTTCGGGGTGGCCGTGGTAGAGGCCAAACTCTCTAGTACACCTATTGTTTTCAGGATGGGCATAGCAGAGACACATGCTGGCAGCTCCATGGTCGTCCCCTCCAGGTTGTAATGCTACCATCTCTGATTCTGGGTACTCCCCTTCTACTGCTCCTATGGATACCGTTTCTATTCCTCGCGTGGAATACTCTCAGTTACTTCAGTATCAGGCAACACACCAGGCATCTACTTCATCAGCTTCCTTAGCTCAGCATGGAGGTACCCATACTACTTGCATTGCTTCAGGTTCTTCCCCATGGGTAATTGATTCTGGAGCTAGTAATCATTTGATAGGTGTATCTAGTCTTTTTACTTCTATTCAGCTGTCATCGTCTCTTCCCCCAATCATTTTAGCGGATGGATCCTCGACTACTGTTGAAGGGATCGGGATGGCTGAACCCTCTTCGTCTTTATCCTTGTCTTCTGTTTTGTACATGCCTCATTCGTCCTTTAACTTAATGTCTGTTGGTCAGTTGACTAAGGATCTTAACTGTTGTGTTTCTTTTCTCCTGATTCTATTCTTATTCAGGATTTGACGACTCGGATGACGATTGGCATCGGGCATGAGTCCAATGGCCTCTATTATTTTGATGGTGATCCTGTCCCTACTCCTTCAATAACTGCCTGTCCTGCTACTATTTCGCCTCATCAGATCTACTGTCGCCTTGGTCATCCTTCATTAGTTAATTTGAAGGTCTTAGTTCCTAGTTTAAGTTCTTTGCAGTCCTTAAGAGTGTGAGTCGTGTCAGTTGGGGAAGCATCACCGTGTTTAATTTGCTCCCTGATTCAATAAAAGAGCGTCCGGTCCTTTTCAGTTAGTGCATTCTGATGTATGGGGCCCTCACCGTATAACCTCCCAAAAGGGGTATCGGTATTTTGTTACATTTGTGGATGATTACTCAAGAGTAACTTGGCTTTATTTAATGAAAAATCGTTCTGAATTATTTTCTATTTTTTGTGCATTTTGTGCTGAAATTAAAACTCAGTTTGATGTCTCTGTTCATGTTCTTCGAAGTGATATTGCACAGGAATATTTCTCTGACCCTTTTAGTACTTATATGGCCCAACATGGAATGATTCATCAGTCTTCCTGTGTGCATACACCGCAACAAAATGGGTGTCGCAGAACGGAAAAACAGACATTTGTTGGAAGTTACACGTACCTTGTTGTTTAAAATGCGTGTTCCAAAGATTTTTTGGGGGGATGCTGTCCTCACTGCTTGTCACTTGATTAACCGTATGCCATCTTCAGTTCTTAAGGGCCACACAGCACAATCTACTTTGTTTCCTACTAAGTCTATTTTCTCGGTAGTTCCACGTGTTTTTGGATGTGTTTGCTTTGTCCACCAATTGACTCCTGGTACTGATAAATTAGACCCGCTGGCAATTCGGTGTGTTTTCTTAGGTTATTCTTGGACTCAGAAAGGGTACCGTTGTTACAGTCCCTCCCTGCGTCGGTACTTAATCTTTGCCGATGTTACGTTTTTTTGAATCCACACCATTTTATTTTAAGTCATATTCGGTCACTGATCCAGACTTTATGTTACGTGTTCCTCTTCCAGTCTTCGATGCTTCCACTCGTTTGTCTCGTCTTGATTTGCAGGTTTATACTCGTAGTCCAGCTCCAGAGCGCATTCCGGACTCCTCTGCTCAGCCTCTGCCTTCTGTGTCCTCAGATCCGCCGTCATCTCCTCTAGAACAGACAGATTTAGACCTTACCATTGCTCTTAGAAAGGGTAAGCGTTCTTGTACCACTTCACATCCTATTTCTTACTATGTTTCCTATGATAGCTTGTCACCCACTTTTTCTTCCTTTTTTGCTTCTGTGTCTTCCATTTCTATTCCTAACACTGTTGCAGAAACACTTGCCCATTCTTGTGGGAACCAAACTATGCAAGATGAGATGTGTGCTCTTAAGGTGACTGGTACTTGGGACTTGGTCCCTCTCCCACCTGGAAAATTTATGGTTGGTTGCCGTTGGGTATATGCAGTTAAGGTTCACCCTAATGGCACTTTGGACCGGTTGAAGGCCCGCCTTGTTGCAAAAGGCTACACTCAAGTCTATGAAATTGACTATTCAGAAACTTTCTCTACAGTGGCCAAGATTGCATCGGTTCGTCTTTTTATCTTCCTTACCACTACTTATCACTGGCCTTTTCACCAGTTGGATGTTAAGAACGTGTTTCTGAATGGTACTCTTCATGAGGAGGTTTACATGAGCAACCACCTGGGTTTGTTGCTTAGGGGGAGTCTAGTCTGGTTTGCAAATTAAAAAGTCTCTCTATGGTTTGAAGCAGTCTCCTCGTGCTTGTTTGGCAAGTTTAGTGATGTGATTGCTGAATTTGGTCTTCAGAGATGTGGTGTTGACCATTCTATTTTCTACAGACACACTGTAGCAGGGAAGATCCTGTTAATTGTTTATGTTGATGATATCGTCATTACTGGTGATGATTCTAAGGGCATTCAGGAGTTGAAATCCTTCTTGCAAGTTAAGTTTCAGACCAAAGACTTGGGGCAGCTTAGGTATTTCTTAGGCATTGAGGTGGCCCGGTCTAATGAAGGAATCTGCTTATCTGAGAGAAAATATGTTCTTGATTTGCTGAATGATACTGGAATGTTGGGATCAAAACTTTGGATACTCCTATGGATACCAATTCAAAATTATTGCCAGATTAGGGGGAGCTTCTTGATGATCTAGGACAGTACATACGCTTAGTTGGGAAACTTAATTACCTAACAGTCACAAGACCCAATGTTGCCTTCGCAGTTAGTGTAATTAGTCAGTTTATGGACTCTCCTTGAACTACACATTGGGATGCGGTGATACGAATCTTGAGGTACCTCAAAGGGCCCCGGGCCGTGGTTTGTTGTATAAGGATCATGGTCACATTCGAGTTGAGAGTTACACAGATGCAGATTGGGCTGGATCTCCTAGTGATAGGAAGTCTACTACAGGGTACTGTGTACTTGGAGGAAATCTTGTGTCATGGAAAAGCAAGAAACAAACCGTTGTTGCTAGATCTAGTGTTGAGTCAGAATATAAGGCTATGGCGGATACTACTTGTGAGTTAGTATGGATGAAGCATTTGTTGGAGGAACTGGGGTTCACTCAATCCAAACCTATGAACCTATTTTGTGATAACCAGGCAGCGCGATTCATATTGCTTCTAATCCTGTGTTTCATGAGAGGACGAAACACATTGAAGTTGATTGTCACTTTGTTCGTGAAAAACTCCTACAGAAAGTGATTAATACAGTTCATGTTAAATCTGCAGTCAAGTTAGCAGATTGGTTTACTAAAGCATTGAGTGGGACACGTGTGAAATATATTTGTAACAAACTTGGTGCATATGATATGTATGCTCCAGTTTGAGGGGGAGTGTTAAAGGGTAAATATGTGTATGTATAGTGTAATGCTTAGTGAGCATGTGGCTGTCCCACATCGGTTAACTGTCAATAGTATAGGTTGATCTAAAGCCTATAAATAGGTTCCTTGTATTCATATTATGTTATATTGAATATACAAAGAAATATTTTCCCATCATCTTTTCACACCCTAATTTCATATGTTTTGATCATGGTAAATATCGATCGACATACCACTATAGTTGTTAACAGGGGAGGGGATAAGAAAGAGAATAATTTGGTGGCAAATATACTTCAGTCATTTAAGTCAGAATAGGAGTTAGATTTTGATGTGTTTTCTTATTTAGATTTTGTAAGATTGAAATTGAATACGAGGCTGATTTTGATTATATGCTCAATGGGGCTAAATTGAATATAGCTACATTTTTAGGCTTATGAATGGGCCTTTTAGGGGGGAAATGTGTTCAGCCTGTAAGATGGATCAGTATTGTATTATTAATGAAATACTTTGAGCTCATTCTCTCTTTTCTGGCATTTCTCTTTCTCTCGTCTTCATCACCATATTACAGATAACATGTTAAGTGTTTACCTGTGGTTGCGCTTAACCAAGTCAATTCAATACTTTTTGCAATCGATCGAAAGAGTCAAAGTTATACAATCAACTTTTAAATGGACAATGAGATAAATATTTGATTAGTTGGTTCGAGGATCAAATGATAGCCTATTGGCTTGAGATTTGGTGAGTATGAAGGGCATTAGACGAGAACATATATTCAATGTTAATTGACCGAGCAGAAGGGAGAAAAAAGAATCATGTAGCGGACCCCAAATAATTTGGGACAAAGGCTTAGTTGAGTTGAGTTGAGTTTAAGATCCAAAGTTATTAACCAAGTGTAATTAGACCCCTCTAATTTCCCTTGTAAGAGTTAACATACTTAATTTGTCCACCATGTATTTTAAGCAATTATTAAGAGCAAGTTTACCTCCTTATGGAATACATGTATAATTATTATACATGCACGTAGCATATTGAAATTGTATATATGGTATCTGAAAAAATGAGTACAAGGAAAAGTTAAAAGAAGAAGCTTCTAAGTCCAATTGTTGGGTGGATTGCACCTGAAACATTGTTTTCACGGTTTAATTGATTTAGAATAAATTTTCGTTAATCGTATGTTTAACTATGACTAAAAGAAAGATTCCTTCAAGGAAGAAGAAAAATGTAACGACTCGCCTACCCATCTAGCAACAATATTGTCTGCTTTGGGCCTAATAACAAAGGACTTCCCGAGGGGTCACCCATCCTAGTACTGCTGTAGCTGCAGCACGCTTAACTGCAGAGTTCCTTTTGTGTTTAGTCCCTCACAATTTTAAAAGGCCTTGTTGCATATAGAGGGGCGATTAAGTCTTATAAGCTAGTCCAGGATTATCACCCCAGGCGATAGGGGACAAGTACCCACACCTCACCTCATCTTATCCATCTTGGCCTTCCTGCCTCAGGAATCTTGACTCTTGGTTATCACAATCCACCTTCCTTAAGGGCCACACATCCTTGTGTGGAATCCGCCCCACACTTCCGGCTCGGTTTCTGCTCTGATACTATTTGTAACGACCCACCTCCCCATCTAGCAACAATATTGTCCGTTTTGGCCTAATCACAAAGGGCTTCCCAGGGGTCACCCATCCTGTTACTGCTATAGCAGCAACACGCTTAACTATGAAGTTCCTTTTGTGTTTAGTCTCTCACGATTTTAAAAGGCCTTGTTGCATATAGAGGGGCGATTAAGTCTTATAAACTAGTCCAAAATTATCACCCCAGGCGATGTGGGACTAGTACCCACACCTCACCTCACCTCATCCATCTTGGCCTTCAGGCCTCACGAATTTTGGCTCATGGTTATCACAAAAAAAGCTTCTAGGACCAATAGCTAGTGTGTGTGTGTGTGTGTGTGTATTTCCGAGGGAAAGCTAGTGTTTGTTTTTGAAAAGTCAAAGTGGGTGAAAAGCGGAGTCACATTTGCTATGGAAATGAATGTCATGAGGAAAGCAAGATTCTGTCTTGTGATCCTGCTCTCATCATTATTAATCTTTGAGTTACTGGCAGATAGGCTTCAAGTACGGCAGTCCACAATTTTTAGTACGTCTACGACACTAGGGTGGCATATTAGGTCACTCAGAGCCCGTTTGGGTTAGTTTTTAAATAATCACCTTTTGGCATAAGGGATTTTTCTTTAAAAAAAAAAAAATCTCAATTAAACAACTGTTTTTAGCTTTAGAAAGAAACCATACTTTTTATAAAGCTGAGAATAACCTAATCCAAATGGTCAGCTTTTTAAGCAATCACTTATAACTAATTGCCGGCCTAGAAAAAGCTATCCCAAACGGGCTCTTAATGTGGGACAGTTGATAGCTTCTTTTCTAATGTCAATTGTCCTTACTCAGGAACTTTTCTTTATCTTGTTTATTCTCTTTACACTTCTGACAATTTGGTACAGTTTTGTGGCATTGATTTAGATTTTGGTAAAGCACACAATGTATTTTCATGTTTAATGTGTTTTTTGCAACATTATTTGCAGGCACCTATCAATGTCCCTGTATCTTCTGATAAGTTTTGGTTACTCACAAAGCATCGTGCATTCTCTCTTCCATCTCCCTTTGATAACAATGGAAACTACGTGATAAGGTAATTGTATTTTGTGCCAACTTTACTTTGGAGGATGAGTGTAGAGATTATGTTGATATTCATAATGACTTGGTATTTGACCTGCCAAAAAACTTAGAAACTATCAAGAATCTGATAGCATGGAGCCCTTTACTCCCTGTGTACCCCTTGAAGAGTCCTTTATTCCATGTTGGGTTGTCCCAAATTAGGACTCTTCTTTGAAAAGTCAACATAATTTAGCCACACACTTTCCAAGTTTTCTTCATTTGATGTGACATTTTGTAATTTTAAACTTATACTTTCTAACATGTTCCACGCTGTCACTGCCAAATTGCAATATTTAGATGTACCCATAAAATTCTAATAGGCAACTAGCAACTCATATTTATTGTGTCTTTTATTTGAAATATTTCTTTCTTTCTTTTCTTTCCGTAACAATATGTTTTGTATGCCATCTCAGAAGGCTGAGGAGGGTCTGAAAATGTTGTTGAACACAATCATGCATTTAGTGTGGGAGTCTGTTGTATACATGTATTCACGGCCCATTAATGTTTAGTTAGCGCAAGTATATGGCCAAGTTTACACTTATATCGGAATTCGGAATATCTCTATTGTTAGGTTACCAACTACTCCAAAAGCTTAAGTTGTTAGAGAATGTGCCCAACAATGTATATCAAGCTTCAACAACCTCCCTCACGTGCAACCCCGACTTGCACGTGGAGAGCAAACAAACCAAACTCCATCATAGTGGAGACAAATAACAGAGTGCAAATATGCACATCGTAGCATGGATTGAGAGTTGAACCCAGGACCTCCCACAAACAAGGCTCTGATACCATGTTAAGTTACCAACTACTCCAAAAGCTTAAGCTGTTAGAGAATGGGCCCAACAATGTATATCAAGCTTCAAAATCTATCAAGGGATTTTTTTTTCCCCAAAAGTTTAGAATGACAAATTTTCATAGCTATAACATTAATTCTTCCAATAATCGTATAAACAAGGTTATTACTTTGTGGGGATTTGAAATTGAGACATTTTTTTTTCTTTCCCCTCTTAGATGCGTTCATGGATCTTAGATGTCTTACTCTTACTAGTTGCATTTATCTTTGCCATGCTAATGAAACATGCAAAAAGGCCTCAGATGCACGATATTCGTGCTTCCCTATACATGGCCCATTATTTTTCCCAATGCATGTAGCACATGTATGGAAGCAGGCCTCAGATACAACATGGCAATATGTAGGGTAGGAACTTGAAAGATTATCTTACTATAATTAGGTATCCAACATACTGTGCAGTTTCCTAAATTTGAAATACTACTTATTTCCCATTTTATTATATTAAGACTATCACCTCAAAAAAATTTAGGACATGTTCAGAGTCACCACCGTGTTCATTCCCGTGTGGCCGTCTTGGCTGCGTGCCCTACCTAATAAAACTATGACACGATTTTTTTCTGGTGCAACGCATGTCGGTGTTAGATATGTGTTCAATACGGACACGTGGCCCACAATTGAGGTGTCCATTCTATATAGGTCCCAATTTCTTCTGCCATTTTATACTATGTATGTTTTGGTGCAGTTTGAGTCAGCTAGTACGTTGGTTGGGAGTGAAAGCTGAAGAATTAGGAGTTGAAATATATCCAGGGTTTGCTGCTAGTGAGGTACTCCTATATTTGATTTGACACATCATAAAGTTGAAGTATTTGAATGTTGTGGATTTACAAGTGAACAATGTGTCAGATCGTTTACGATGAAAGCCACAAGGTTACTGGAATTGCAACTAATGATATGGGAGTTGCCAAGGATGGTTCTAAAAAGGACAATTTTCAGCATGGTGTAGAATTGAAAGGCAGGTTTCTTTAATTATCTCTTTTGCATATTCTTTCACTTTGTTATATCTTGGTGGAGCATATTTCTTATTGAGTTGCCCCCCCCAGACTCCGTTTGGTCCATGGATTAAGGAAGGAGAAAAGAAAAGAGAACACAAAGGAAAACATTTTTCCTTGTTTGGCGTTAGTAATAGGAAAAGAGAGTGAAGTAAAAAACAAGAACATATTTTTTTATATTTTACATTTCAATTTCTTCCAGTTTTTCTTGATTTCTTCTAGTTTTCTTGATTTTCAACTATTTTTGAGATTATTTTAGTTTCTAAAATTATTTGAGCATAAGAGAAAACACTCGGTATTTTGGCTTTCCTTCCCTATATCCTTCCCCATTACTTTCTCTTTTGTTTTCTTTAACTAAATCCGCAAACCAAACAAACCGTTAGTCTTCCAGTGTTATACCGCCATAGTTCCAAATGATGTTTGATGTTTCCTCCTTTAACTTAACACATGATCCATTTGTGTGCAAGTGTGTGTGTGTGTGTGTGTGTGTGTGTGTTTTAAAGATCTTTACAATTGACAAGTGAATGGTCTCAGCCATTTTGTCCTTAACAATATGATATGACATATAGCACAGACGATTTGGCCATGGAAAGTTTACTATTCAACTTGTTGAATCGATTCTTCAAAATTTTCCTTATATAGAAGCATAATGGTCTATAGTAAGAACTATTAACTCTCGAGACTCCTCGTCAACACCTAAATTAGTTAAGCCTTAACCAATTTGAAGAGAAAGGATTAGACTGAACTCATCACCAAACATGGGTCTAATCTGGATAATAAGCATAAATATGAAAATTGCACCTTTTTTTATACAATATCTAAGCACTCTTGGAAAGAAAATTTGGCAAGATTATAAGGTTGAAAAAAAATGACTTCAACTATACAGTATTAGAAGTAGCTCCCAAACATGTGATGCACAAATTGTGGGTCCATTTGCCCATTTGTCTGTCATGGGCGTTTCTCTTTTTTCTCCTTTTCCTAGCATACACTTTAACTTGCTAATCCCCATCGACATCCTCATCTTACATCTGGGAGGGCAAGGTACAAAAAGTACTAACATGTATTTTAATTGGCTTCGTTGGTGAAAAAGATCTACCATGTTTGAATCAATTTGCAAGTTTTGCTTCTTAAACACGTTTGGTATTGCTGTGGGAATGGGAGATTTTTCATTTGTAGATTTTAGAAATAGCAGCAATTGCTTCTTCTGATTTAAGCTAGGAAGCACGGACACTTCTAAGAAGGTTGCGTGTCGCGTGTTGTGTCCAATACAAGTGCACGACTCTTCGGGGACACTTTTCCTGCGGTGTCGAAGTGCAATTTTTTTTTTTAAAGATTTTCCTTATCGGCGTGTCTGTGTCGTGTCACGTCCTTATTGACATGCCCATATCCGTGCTTCTTGGGTTTAAGTTGTTTTTTCAGCTTTAAAATGGATTCGGTTTTTGAAAAAGCTGTGAATTTGTTTTTGCCAAATGGACTCAAATCTCTGAATAACCCCAAATAAGTGATTCTTGTTCCCAAATAAGCTATAATCCAAGCTGACTCTTAGAAGACTAGCTTCGTAATGATAAATTGGAGGTTGGTATGCAGGGCGCATTGTTCTTCTTGCTGAAGGATGCCGAGGATCATTATCGGAGGTTTGCAAAAATTGACACCCATTTCTGCTTTGTCGGACATCTTCTACACTTTCTTGGTCAATGTTAGATTTAAGGCAAGCTAATCAATTACATAGTAAGTCCTTGTGCTTTTATTTACAGAAAGTAATGAGAAAGTACAATTTAAGAGAAAAGGGGCAAGGGCAACATCAAACTTATGCTCTAGGAATTAAAGAGGTAATATACCTAGTTTCTCTACCTATTCTCCATCGATGTTTTGACTTTTGCTTTTGCCTAATATATGTGTGTGTGTGTGTATATATATAAGTTCAATTTGTATATTTTGATTTTAGGAACTCCTCACTTTTTCCTCTTTGTTTTCTCTGCATAGATACAACTGATCCCATTTTCTAGTCATTTACTTGATGGGGGAGAAATAACTCTAGAGCGGGGTCATTGTGATATTTCTTGTTTGTAATACTGTACCTGTATTGGCCATATGGTATTATAGCTATTCTGTTTGGGAGTTTATGGCAGTTATTATAGCAGAGTTGACATTATCTTTGTATTGAGGGTAATTAATTAATTTTTTTGTTTTGTTTATTTTACACATACATGCCTGGGACCAGATTTAATTGAGTCCAAAAACCTATGGTTAGGAGACTTTACAGCTAGGTTTGACAAAGCACAGAGATAGAGTGACAGAGGGAGCAAGAGAAACAATTAAAATTCCTATCGTCCAAAGGGTCTTGAGTGTCACAAGGCATATATATCAGTGCATACATAATTACATACATATTAATCTATATTGAGACCTATGAAGCACGGACATGGACACAGCGACATGGATACGACATGACACGGGCATGTCGACACGACAAAGTCCTACAAAAATTGCACATCGACACTGCAGGAAAAGTGTATGTGACTGTGAAGTGTCGTGTCCGTGCCAACACGATACGCGACACATTATCTTCTTAGAAGTGTCTGTGCTTCCTAGATTGAGACAGCCCATTGCTATGTGCATCATAGGAAAATAAATTGTCTACAGATAATTTTAAAGATATGGATAACAAGCCGGGGTTTGTGGACTATTTGCTGTGGAATGAGGAGTGTAAAGTTTCGGTACGGGTTTAAGTCCTTTGGCTGCCATAGGAGGACAAGGATTGGCACCTTAAGAAGGCAATAAAAGGCAACATCTAGCAGATAGCATGTCGGGCATAAAATTAAAAAAAAAAAATGTTTAAATGGTAGTTTTGAGCCTAGTAACGTCAAACTTATGACTGTAGAAGTCACTAACTTATGTAACCAGCATCTCCCAATTAAGGTGTTTTTTTTATCGTCGTAGTATTCCAAATTTTACTCTATAATCTGTACCCCGTCTTACAGCGTAGATATTGTAGGCTGTAAGGTCTCATATTCTGCTATAAAAAAGCTATGATCTCCATGCGGAAACTAGTGGTATGATATTAGGTGAGGTTTTCATGATTGTTAAATCCGTTTTGATAGTACTTTATGCATTCTTGGTTTAGCACCTTATAGGAAGTATTTCCATTAGTTTCCATGCTAGTTAATTACTCTTGGCAGGTGAAGTATAATTTGTGTTGAAGAGTATCACCATTGGCTTAAGTCATTGGATTGTGAAGTCAACAATCGCTCCAAAGCCTAAGTTGTTAGAGTTTGGGCCCAACAATGCTTATCAAGCTCCAACAATTTCTTTGTCAAGCTCCCCATTATGGCATTACTACTATCATTTCTGAATTCGGATATGTTGTTGGTTTTGATTATTTGTGCGTGTTTCTTTGGCTTTAGCAAAACCATTATGGATTCTTTTTCCTACTTCAGTTTTTTGCTTTTTATTTTTTGGATTCTGTTATTGTTATGTATTTTGAAGATTTATTCCTTCTCTACATGTGGGGTGAGTCCATTGAGAGCGTCTCAAACTTAGTTGAACAATTAGCCATTTTGCCTTTTTGGTTCTTCCTCCAAGTTATGTTGCATTCATTCTCTAGTTGACTAAGGTCAAAAATCTTGCTCCAGTGATTTAAGGGTGTGTTTGGAATGACATCTTCAGAATGCATCTGACTAATTGTAATTAAATTATCCTCTTCATTCTAAGTATTTTAATTTGATGCATTCTAATACAATTTTTTACTAAAGGTCAAGTCTTGCTTGGTTCTGCTTTTTAAGTTAGAGATAATGGTGTTCAGCATACAAGGACATGAGTTGGGGGTTACGAAACCTATGATCCTCAACATCTATAGAAAATAACTCTCAATTTTTCTCTTCATCGATATCTTCTTTTGTTGTTTTTCTTTCTGTTAAATTACCAACTACTCCAAAAGCTTAAGCTGTTAAAATGTATATCAAGCTTCAACACTGTCCCTCACGTGCAATCCCAACTTGCACGTGGGGAGCAAACAAACCAAACTCCATTATAGTGGAGACAAATAACAAAGTGCAAATTTGCACAACAAAGCGGGGATGGAGAGTCGAACCCATGACCTCCCACAAACAAGGCTCTGAAACCATGTTAAGTTACCAACTACTCCAAAAACTTAAGCTGTTAGAGAATGACCCAACAATGTATATCAAGCTTCAACACTTTCTTTATAAATCTAAAGTATATAAATAATGATACGCATACTTCGAGAAGTAGATAGGGGAGGATGGCTTGAGGGGGAAATTCTTCTTTGTCACAACTACTAAGGGCATGTCAAATATTCTTCTAGCCTGCCCCTGATACTTTTTGTCATTTTTTGCTTAGGTGTGGGAAATAGATCCAGACAGGCATAAACCTGGTTCTGTTCTTCACACCGTTGGTTGGCCCCTGGATCACAAGACCTATGGAGGATCCTTTCTGTACCATATGAAAGATAGACAGGTATGCAACATTTCATCTTTGCTTTATTGCTGTCTATTAGTAAAAGGGTTTCAAGTTAGTCACTTCTTTCCGTGGATTGCCTTTTTTTTATTATTTATTATTTATTTTTCTCTTTTGAAAAGAAGTATAGTTACTACAGTTTATCAGAGGTGGGTGAAACAAATGGAGTGTTAATAAAGACGATATTTTCACTGTTGATACTCATTGCTCAGTCTAAACTGAAAATTGCCGTCGGAGACAATTATTCAATCTGCAATAGCAAGTAACTTTGAAAACACCCTCTAGATTGTTCAAAATCAGAAATGGCTCTTGATTCCTGAAAAGTAGCCTAATTGCCCTAAATGATCACTTCTATCCAGCTGGATGCTTACCTTCCACCCATTTGGCGAGTAATCTGGCAAAGCAGAGAGAAGAAGTCACTCGATTTTTACCAATCTTATATTGCCATCAGTCTTTTGTTGCATTTTGTCATTTCTTTAGATACCATATAATTAGGTCACCATGACTTACTAAAGACAGTAAAAACTTCTTAGTTAGGACCAATGCCTTTTTGATTATCACCATCAGTTTATAGAAAATCATAGGAGCAAAAACTCCGATGTCAACTTACAGAGTCACTTTAAATAAAAAATCTCAAAATTTTTGGAAGAATTTCAAGGGAGCCACCTTGTGTGTCCACTCTTGTGTGTGGCATTTGTCCGACATAAATGTTAAGTTACCAACTACTCCAAAAGCTTAAGCTATTAGAGAATGGGCTCAACAATGTATATCAAGCTTCAACACCCTCCCTCACGTGCAACCCCGTCTTGCACGTGGAGAGCAAAATAAACCAAACTCCATCATAATGGAGACAAACAACAAAGTGCAAATATGCACACCAAAGCGGGGATGGAGAGTCGAACCCAGGACCTCCCACAAACAAGGCTTTGATACCATGTTAAGTTACCAACTACTCCAAAAGCTTAAGCTATTAGAGAATGGGCTCAACAATGTATATCAAGCTTCAACAATAAAGAAAGTCAAGACATGTTTTTTCGCAACAGCGCGTGCCCAAACCGGACATGGCACCCAAAATTAAGTGTCCGGGCTACATCGACTGAATTAGATGTTTGTTTGCATCAAACACAATGCTTGAACCGACCAAAATACTGTAATTCCTGGTATCTACATTGGTTTTGACATTACTAGATTTGAGCTGTTCTGTTGGCACTTTGTTGGGTGCTATTACAAGTATTTGGTTTTGATTTCAAGTCTGACTTTGGTGACCAACTTGAAAATTGTTTACCTTTTATTTTTTTTTGGCTGAAGTGAAAATTGTATACTTGGTTGAATATGCAGGTTTCTGTTGGACTTGTGGTTTCTTTGGATTATCACAACCCTTTCTTAAATCCTTATGAGGAATTTCAGGTGAATTTACTTTTCTGTTTTTCCTCTTTTTTCTTTTACTTCTTTTGTCATTTTGTTTCTTATTTTTTGATTTTTTTTATCCAATTGTTTGATGTAAATCGAATCCAGCTAATTCTAGACTGCATTGATTGGACATAATTCGGCATGATTTAAATTTAAGCATCGAAGAACTGATATAGTTGAAAATTTATAAAGTCTCCTTTTTGTTTTACTTTTTCTTTTTTGGGGTGGGAATACAATAGTTCTTTGCCAAGACCTCTACAACACTTTTCGGTTTCTGTATATCTTTCATGGCCGTTGTTTTATAAACACATGAAGAGTGTTTTTGGATATTCCAAGGAGATCATGCACTCATTTTAGTATTACATAGAGCCTGAAGCACCATTAATTCTTAATGTTGGAGTTGTTGCAAGAAATGGACCTTGGGCTGTAAAATGGTTGGCTTTGACACAATGCAGATCTTGCTAATGAAAATTCAGTTTGTAGATATTGGTGGTGAATTTTGCCGTACAGATTTTAAATAATCTCAATTTGATTAAGAAAATGAGTATATTATGAATTGATATTCTGTTATTCTGGTCAAACGTCAATGTGCAATTAGATATGATTACAAAATTAACTTTGTCCCAATATATGTTTTGAAGTATATTGAATTCGGACCTTAATTTAACTGATGTACTTTCTAAAGCCTAAAGGACTGTCGAAGGTAAAGAACCGGTTCTATAAATTTTAATGTTTGGTGACTGTCCATGTATTGCCCAGGAGTTTGTGCCCAGTCTAATATATTTCTTCAAACTGGTTCTTTGCCAGACTTACATAATCTTAGTTCTCATAAAAATGGACAAAAAGTGAGACTAGGACTGGAACATATCCTATTTTAAGCATTCCAAAAGGCCCTAAGAGTTTAAGTTTGTCAGTATTAAAATTACAAATTGGATAAAAGTTGAAAGTGATAGATCTGATTCAATTAGAACCTTTTGATCTTAATCAGGTTAAATTCAGCTTGAGCTCTACTTTCCCCTCCACACCTAATACCCCAAACCCCCAGGCACCAACCACATTTAAAAAAAATAAATAAATAAAAATAAAAATAAAGAAGAAGCTTGATCTCCAGATCCATGCCCAACACTTTGACAGCAAGTGGCATTACCAGTGATCTATTTTCTCGAGATCATGTCCGAACCTATATCACAATACACAACACCGAAAGATCATTTTCATACCTATTTCAAGACAAATGTAATGTTGAAGGTATGAAATGTATGCAATACAGTTCAAATACAATCTTTTGGTCCACTGCTTGTAGTGTTCGGGCTTTGCTATTTTGTTTGAATAATATTCTTCACTTGCTTCTCACAGCATAAGAATATTCTTATTTATCCTGAAGTGACATTACTTTTTTCTTTTCGCGCATGAAATTGCTGTTAAAAAAATTAAGCACACTAACTTAACTGAAGTGTTGCATGCAAGTGCAACTCGTGATTGATGTAGTTAATAATGAGGGCAATAGCCAATAACTATACAGGAATGAGAAAAAACCTGAAGCGTTGATTTTGTAGAGCTTTTATTTCTGAGACATGATTCGATCAAAAGCACTCATCTCATCTGAACTTAATCTCTGCATTTTGGTAGGTTGTGATCATCATCCATTTGTAGCCGTTTTGGAAAGAGGATGAAATCCCTTTCTTTAATTTTCAGAAAAAAAGAATTCTAGCTAGTATCTTCTTGAAACTTCATCAGTCTCAAATCTATTCTACAGTTTCCACTTATCATGGGCAAAGGAAAAAACATAATTCCAATCTTTTTTCTTTTGACTTTGTTTCTCCTGAGGTGTGCTTTGAAGTGCAAAATGTGAATCTTACTCTTTCTCATGAAGTGTTTTGCCTTTGTAGAAACTAAAACACCATCCTTCAATCAGACCTCTTCTTGAAGGTGGAACCGTTCTCCAATATGGTGCTCGCAGTTTGAACGAGGGTGGTTTTCAGGTGCATCAGAAATTTCTTTTCTAGTGATTTACATGAATGTCACTCTAAACGTTGGAAATTGAAAGGTGCCCTTTTTCTTGAAAACAGTACACTTTCAAAAGGATTGTGGAAAAGATAATTTTTGTATTACTTACATCCTAGGCTATATAGGTTCAAGATAAATGAGAAAAGGAAAGAGAATAAAAAGAAATAAAAACACTCATAACTACGGTCAACATGACCCATAAATAAGATAATAGAAACCCGGAATTAACTCCTAATTCCAACACTCCCCCTCAAGCTGGAGCGAAGACATCGACAAGCCCAAGCTTGCCTAGAGACGACTGAAGAAGTGTAGGTTCAACAGACTTGGTAAACATATCAGCAGTTTGATCAGATGAGGGAACAAAACTTGGTACTATAACACCAGATTGAACTTTCTCCCAAATTAAATGGATATCCACCTCCACATGCTTAGTTCTCTTATGGAGAACAGAATCAGAAGACATCATAATGGCAGACTTATTATCACAAAACAAGGTGGATGATCCTGCTACTGGGACACCCAACTCACTTAGAAGAGATCGAAGCCATAAAAGTTCACACGTGCCCTGAGCCATGGCACGATATTCAGCTTCAGCAGAAGAACGTGAAACAACAGCTTGCTTCTTACTCTTCTAAGATATAAGATGACTACCATAAAACGTACAAATACCAGAGGTAGAATGTCTGTCACCCCTAGAACAACCCAAGACCAGGACAAGTCTTGAGATACCGAAGGATATGATAAATAGCATCTAAATGAGAAGGACGCGGTAAGTGCATAAACTGGCTCACAATACTGACCGCAAAAGTAAGATCTGGTCTTGTGTTAGTCAGATAGATGAGACGACCCACAAGGCGTTGATACACAGTAGGATCGGGCAAAAGCTCTCCCATTTCTGAAGTTAACTTAAGGTTTGGATCCATAGGCGAGGAGGCAGGCCGACACCCAAGCATTCCAGTGTCCTGAAGAAGATCAAGAGAGTATTTTCTTTGAGAAAGAAATACCCTGGCGAGACCTAGCAACCTCAATGCCAAGAAAATACCGAGGAGGTCCCAAATCCTTAACATCAAACGATGTACCAAGATCACGCTTCACTTGAGCAATACCAGAGGCATCATTGCCAGTAATAATAATATCATCCACATACACTGAGACAATAATACACCTTCCCTGAGACTGCCGACGAATAAAACACGTGTGATCTGAATGATACCGAATAAATCCCATACCAAGGACGACATCACTGAAGTGACTAAACCAAGCACGAGGAGATTGCTTGAGGCCATAGAGAGACTTGCGGAGGCGACAGACCTTCCCAGAACACTCCCCCTGAGCCCGAAAACCAGGTGGGGGGATCCATATTGTGGAAATCTAGTGTTAATTAGGAGTTAAAGCTGATTACAGCTGTAAATCAACTGTGAGATATGCTTGTTATTAGCTTTATTTCTTTCCTTGTTTTAATGGGATGTTTATTCTCTGGTTTTATGAGAGTTATTCTCTCCAAAAAATCAGGGATTAATGTCTGTTTCTAAGGTTGATTGCCTCTCCCATTGTATTATAAATTCATGTACTATAGTCTGCTTGAATAAGATAAAGAGATGAGTTTTTCTCCACCTAAATTCTTCATGGTATCAAAGCTCCAGGTTCTGAACCTGGTCTGCTTCTCTGCCTAAGGCAGAAACCTTCGCTAGTGCAAACTCTTCTTCTAAAACAACCAATTTTTTAACAGCACTTCTCCAATTTTTTTTTTCCATGTATAAGTATGTTTTCATGGCAAGGAACGACATAACCACATCTGGAACAAATGAGTCCAGTCCCACCGAAGTCACCTCTTCTCGAGAAACTCCTACTCCAAACAGCAATGGAGGATCGGATAATTCTGCTCTTCTCATTACAGGGCACAAGCTGAATGGGCAGAATTATCTTCAATGGTCTCACTCAGTCATGGTGTTCATATGCGGTAAAGGGAAGGATGACTATCTCACCGGTGCAGTACCTCAACTAGCGAAAGAAGATCCGAAATTTAAAGGATGGAAGGCTGAGAATAGGATGGTTTTGTCTTGGTTAATTAATTCGATGAACAACAACATAGGGGAGAATTTTATGCTCTATGAAACGGCGCAAGAAATCTGGGAAGCTGCAAGGGAGACTTTTTCTGATACAGAAAACACAGCAGAGTCGTTTGAGATAGAAGGGACCTCCATGATTTACGTCAAGGTGATCTCCCTGTCACTCAATATTTCAGTCTCCTAACTCACTATTGCCAGCAGTTGGACATGTTTGAAACCATCAAATGGGACTGCCCAACGGATGCCATCAAATACAAGAAGATCGTTGAGAAGAAACGGATCTACAAATATTTGTTGGGACTGAATAAAAATCTGGATGAAGTTCGAGGCAGAATATTGGGAACCAAACCTTTACCCAATATCCGAGTAGTTGTCTCAGAAGTGCGCCGAGAAGAGAGTAGGAAGAAAGTCATGATGGGGTCACAAATTAGCCAACCTGTCACCGAAAGTTCAGCCCTAGCAGCTCGAGGATCACCCTCTCTGTCTAATGACAACAGGCCAAGGAAAGGGAGTCCTTGGTGTGATCATTGCCGAAAACCTGGTCACACTAAGGACACGTGCTAGAAAATCCATGGAAAACCAACTGACTGGAAGCCATCTCGTCCCCAAATTGATAGAGAAAGTCGCGGACATCATGTTACCGTAGAAGACAAGCTAGTACCATTTGATTCCAAACCATTCAGCAAAGAGCAAATGGAGGTGTTACAAAAATTGTTCAACCAGTCCCAACTGTCAAATTCCTCCAATAATATCATTGGATCCGGATCCTTAGCTCAAACAGGTAATTTTCTTACTGCTCTAAAAGTAACAAAAGAAAATTTGAGTACCTCGATTGTTGACTCAGGAGCTTCAGATCACATGACTAGTGATGCCACAATTTTCCAAAATTATACACCTTGTTCTGAGAATTTAACTATTCGTATAGCTGATGGTTCTATATCAAGGGTGGCTGGTACAGGTTCTGTTTTCATCTCTAAAGACCTAACCCTTGAATCTATCCTTTTGGTTCCAAACTTGGACTGCAATTTGTTGTCTATTAGCAAAATCACTCAAGGAAAGAAATGTGCTACCAAAATTTTCCCCAATCATTGTGTTTTTCAGGATTTGGATTCGGGGAAGACGATTGGCAATGCTGAGATGTGTTCGGGACTCTATATCCTCAAAGTCACTGATTATCCTGAAAGATGTGGAAACAGATCCCTATCTGTTTTTCGTGCTAACAAAGATAGTGATGTTATGTTGTGGCACTATCGTCTAGGTCATCCTAATTTCTTGTATCTCAAAAACCTCTTTCCATCCTTATTCAATAAAAATCTTGATATTTTTCAGTGTGAAATTTGTCAATTATCCAAGCATGTTCGTAATTCCTACCCTAGTCAACCATACAAATCATCTCACCCTTTCTCCATGATACATAGTGATGTTTGGGGACCATCCAAAATAAAGAACATAACAGGAACTAGATGGTTCGTGTCTTTTGTTGATGATCATACTAGAATTTCATGGATATTCCTGATGAAAGAAAAATCAGAAGTGGGTCAAATTTTCAAAAAATTTAATAACATGATCCAGACTCAATTCCATGCAAAAATACAAGTGTTGAAAACTGACAATGCTAAAGATTATTTCAATTCTCTCCTAGGAGAATTCTTATTAAGAGAGGGTATAGTTCATCAAAGTTCTTGCATTGATACCCCTCAACAAAATGGGATAGCTGAGAGGAAGAATAGACACTTGTTAGAAGTTGCACGAGCCCTTCTGTTTTCCACCCATGTTCCGAAAAGTTTTTGGGGTGAAGCTGTTCTTACTGCAACTTATCTTATCAATAGAATGCCTTCCTGCATCTTGAATTTTCGAACACCGTGTCAAATCTTTCTCAAATCACACCCTAGGACTCGGCTCATCTCCTCCATATCACCTAAAGTGTTTGGTTGTTCAGCCTTTGTTCACATTCCTCAACAGCACCGAAGTAAGCTTGATCCAAGGGCTACTAAGTGTATTTTCCTGGGATACTCTCCAAACCAAAAGGGCTATAAGTGTTACTCTCCTGTCACAAAAAAAATCTACAATTCCATGGATGTGACCTTTGAAAATCATCCCTATTACTCCAAAACCGATATTCAGGGGGAGAATAAAATCCAGGAATACCAGTTTTGGGAAACAGAAATCATGACCGAACCTCAGACATTTGAGTCCCTCATGCCAAATCCTATCTCTCTTGCTCCAAGTCTTCCTCTCTCATCCTCCCTTGCTCCAAGTATTCCTCTCTCAACCGAAACCACCACTGAACCCTTAGACACTGAGCCGAGTACTCCTCCTCACCCAATCCAATCTCAGACTGTCAATAACGAGTTCATTGTCTATTCATGGAAAAAGCAACGAACACATCCCGGGCTAGTTCATGATGCTAAACCGAATTCAAGTCCAAAAGAGACGGCTGAACCGAATCCAAGAGAGACGGCCTCAGGTAACATTATGTCCAATCCTATTGAGTCAGAACTTGATTTACCAATTGCTAAAAGGAAAGGAGTGAGATCCTGCATAAATCATCCGATTCATAATTTCATCTCCTAGAAGAGTTTGTCTCCAGGTTATCGGGCATTTGCTACTAGTCTCACAGATAGTTGGATTCCCAACAATATCCAGGAAGCCTTACAACTTACAAGTACTTGAATGGAAAACAGCTATTGAGGAAGAGACCCGAGCTTTAGAAAAGAATGGGACATGGGAGCTCACTGAACTTCCAAAAGGAAAGAATCCGGTCGGGTGTAAGTGGATTTTCACAGTCAAGTACAAAGCAAATGGGAGTATTGACAGGTTCAAAGCACGGCTAGTTGCTAAAGGATTTACTCAGTCCTACGGAATTGACTACCAAGAAACTTTTGCCCTAGTTGCCAAATTAAATACAATTCGTGTTCTGTTGTCATTAGCCGTTAACCGAGATTGGTCCCTCCATCAACTGGAAGTCAAGAATGCTTTCTCAATGGTGACTTAGAAGAAGAAGTGTACATGGAAATTCCATCTGGTCTTGAAACTGAAACAAACATTAACAAAGTCTATAAACTTAGAAAATCCTTATATGGCCTCAAACAGTCCCCACGAGCTTGGTTTGATTGTTTTACCGAGGCTGTAAAGAGGTTTGGTTTCTCTCAATGCCAGTCTGACCACAGTCTGTTTGTAAAACACTCACTTGAAGGAAAAACTACCATCATCATAGTGTATGTGGATGACATAATCCTGACAGGAGACTATGAGGAGGAAATAAACAACCTCAAAAGCTTCCTTACCCGTGAGTTCGAAATCAAAGACCTGGGGAATCTCAAATACTTTCTTGGGTTAGAAATTGCTAGATCAAAAATGGGCATTGCAGTCTCCCAATGAAAATCTGTTCTAGACTTATTAAAGGAAACTGGGATGCTTGGGTTGTAAACCTGCAGACACACCTATGGACTACATTGCAAAACTAGGAACTGTGGATGGAGGTGCTTCGGTGGATAAAGGGAGATATCAAAGACTTGTGGAGAAACTTATCTACCTCTCTCACACAAGACCAGACATTGGTTTCTCATTCAGCGTTGTTAGCCAATTCATGAACAATCCGATTGAGGAGCATATGGAAGCCGTATACCGCATCGTAAGATATCTCAAAATGACTCCTGGAAATAGACTCTACTTCAAAAGAACACAGAAGAAAAATATTGAGATTTTTTTAGATGCAGACTGGCCGACTCTATTACTGACAGAAGGTCAACCTCAGGATATTGCACGTATGTTTGGGGGAATTTAGTTACTTGGCGAAGCAAGAAACAGTCCGTTGTGGCTCGGAGCAGTGCAGAAGCAAAATTTAGAGCTATGGCACATGGAATCTGTGAAGGAATATGGTTAAAGAGACTTCTAAACGAGCTAAAAATTCCTATAGAAGATTCCATGAAGATGTTTTGCGACAACCAAGCTGCCATAAGTATTGCTAAGAACCCGGTTTATCATGATCGGACAAAGCATGTGGAAGTAGACCGTCATTTTATCAAGGAGAAGATAGAGGAAGGGACAATCTCATTGATGTATACTCCAACAGCTCTCCAAACAGCAGACATCCTCACTAAGGCACTTTCAAGAACCAGCTTTGAAGATTGAGATCCAAGCTGGGTATGATCAACATTTACAACCCAACTTGAGGGGGAGTGTGGAAATCTAGTGTTAATTAGGAGTTAAAGCTGATTACAGCTGTAAATCAGCTGTGAGATATGCTTGTTATTAGCTTTATTTCTTTCCTTGTTTTAATGGGGTGTTTATTCTCTGGTTTTATTAGAGTTATTCTCTCCTAAAAACCAGGGATTAATTTCTGTTTCTAAGGCTGATTGCCTCTCCCATTGTATTATAAATTCATGTACTACAGTCTGCTTGAATAAGAAAAAGAGATGAGTTTTTCTCCACCTAAATTCTTCACATATAAATAGTCTCAGACAAGTCACCATTAAGAAAGGCATTCTTAACATCGAGTTGGTGAGGTGGCCATGAAGAAGAAGCTGCTAAAGAGACTAGGAGACGAATTGTAGTTAACTTGGCCACAGGAGCAAAAGTAACACCAAAGTCTTTACCAGGAATCTGAGTAAAACTCTTAGCAACGAAATGAGCCTTATAGCGATCAATAGTCCCATCAGCCAAATACTTCAGGCTAAAGACCCATTTACACCCAACTGTGCGCTCACCCGTGGGAAGAGGAACAAGTTCCCAAGTCTGATTGCCCTGAAGAGCATCCATTTATGCTTTCATAGCTGCCACCCACTTAGGATTCTGAAGAGCCTCATGAACGAACGAGGAATAGGAACCGAATCCACATGACTAAGAAAAGACTGATAAGAAGGAGATAAGCCCTGATAGGAAACATACTTAGAAATATGATGGTGAGTACTATCAGACAACAAAAAACGAGCGGGGGACGACGAACACGAGTGGGATAACTGGGAGAAACTGTTTTAGGAGTAACAACAGAAGATAAGGGAGGAGAGATACCTGAATCCGGAGAAGACGTTGGCAGGGGAGCAGAGGGGCGTGGGTGGCGAGAATAAACCTGCGAGGGGTCACCAGTGATAACCGGAGGCAGGGAGTCACCAGTGGAGTCTAGAATAGGAACAGGTCGGGGTAGAATAGATTCATTGGCTATACCTGGTTCCACCGGTGCCTGCCCTGCAGAAGGAGAGGGATTTGGAAAAAAAGGGACAGTTTCTAGAAAAGTAACATCCAAAGAATGGAAAAAGTGTCGGGTAACGGGTCATAACATCGATACCCCTTTGATATGGATGAGTATCCCAAGAAAACACAACGAACAACCTTATCATCAAGTTTTGTCCGAGTAGGACTCCTATTTTGAACAAAACACGTACATCCAAACACACGTAAAATAGGAAAAAGAGTGACATCAGGCTTAAGACAATGAAGAGGTGCCTTTCCTTTAAGGACACGACTGAGAGTACGGTTAATAAGATAGGTAGCAGTAAGAACGGCCATATGCCAAAAGTATTTAGGAACATTCATACCACACAAGAGGCATCTTACCACAGACATGATGTGTTGGTTTTTACGTTCTGCCACACCATTCTGTTCAGGGGTGTAGGGACAGGTAAGTTGTTGGAGAATTCCCTCTTTGTTAAGGGCAGCCCTAAAATCATCAGTGATATACTCGCGACCATTATCTGACCGTATATTACGCACAACAGTATGAAATTGAGTTTAATCATTTGCAGAAAATTTTGAAAGTGCGTAAAAACTTCAGATTTTTTCTTCATAAGGTAAGTCCAAGTACAGCGAGTGTAATCATCAATAAACGTGACATAATAACGGTGGTGTGACAAGGCCGTGACAGGGGAAGGGCCCCAAACATCTGAGTGAATGAGATCAAATGCACTGGGTGCCCTATGCATGCGTGGAATATAAGAAGTGCGAGTATGTTTAGACAATTCACAAACCACACAATGAAAATGGAAATCCTTGCAAGCTTTATTCAAAGGAGGAAATAACCAACACAAGTATTGAAAATTTGCATGACCTAGACGGGCCTGTCACAAATCCAAAGTCTTAAGGCTAAAAACATAGTTATTAGAAGTCGGTAAGACAAAATTAATAGAAACAGATAAACTAGTAGCTTGCATTCCAGAAGACGAAGGAGCCACAAAGTAGTATAGACCATCACGCTCATGTCCCCTGTCAAAAATCTTCTTCGAAGTCAGGTCCTGCAAATAGCAACAATCAGGTAAGAATACAATAGCACAATTGTGGTCTTTGACGAGACGATTAACCGAAAGAAGATTATAGGCAAAGTTGGGGACATAGTAGACAGATGAAAGGGTATTGGGGGACAAATAAACGTCACTCTGACAATGTACAGGTACAAAAGACCCATCAGCTGTACAGACCGACTGATTAATAGAGGAAAAAGGAGAAATAAAAAAGAGGACTCATTAGTCATATGGTTATTGGCACCAGAATCCAGAATCCATGTGGGGTGAATGGACTTACCATAAATAGCAGTAGGATTACCTGTGGCAACAGCAGCGGTGGGACCAAAAGAAGAAGAGGAGGCCCCCAGGCCCAAGTGAGACTGTAACTGGGCAATCCGTGACTGAAGCTGTCCAAAATCAAGTAACGAGGAGGTGACTTCAACCACAGTACCAGTACGAGGAGCACCTCTCCCACGACTAGTGAGAGGACGACTCTTAGCAAATTGCTGTTTCAACTCAGGATGAAGATCAAAATAGCGATCAATGGTATGGCCAGGTTTGCGACAGTGTTGACAGAAAAACCGAGAACCGGTGGGACAGGGACCCGAAGGAATAGCAAAAGCCATCTGGTTAGGAACAGACGGAAGATGACCAGTCACAGGAGATATAGAAACAATGCAACGACGTCGCTCATCGCCATCCACAGTAGCAAAAGCCTCAAATAAAGAGGGTAAGGGGACAATATTAAGAATCTGTGTACGAAGGGCCTCAAACTCGGGCTTTAGGCCCATTAAGAACTAGTAGGTGTGGCGACGATCAAGGCACTTGGTCTCAACAGCACCATCATTAGGAAAGTCGGTAATAGGCTCATAGTGAGAGAGCTCCTCCTAGCAAGTCTGCAGGTACCCAAAATAATCCGCAACAGAAAGTCCCAAAGTGGCCTGAGAAGCGTGTGAAATATCCTGATAGAGCTAAAAAATACGGGAATCACTGTGAGCATGTGCATACTTTTTATTCAGGGCAGTCCATAGGTCAAAAACATTGTGGTGGTATATGAACATGTTGTAGACCCGCTCCTCCATTGAGTTAAACATCCAACCCAGAATAATGCAATTGTCAGTGTACCATTCTTCATATTTAGGATCAGATTCTCCCGGTGATTTTTCCTTGCCAAGTAACCACCCAATCTTGCATTTGCCTCCAAGGAAGAGGCGAAGAGAATTAGACCATGCATGAAAATTTTTCCCAGGTAACAGTACACTGGTAACACGTTGAGCCAGTGTAGTATGAGAAAGTGAGGGATCCGAACGAGGAACCGGAGTAACAACGACATCCTGACCAGTCTCCTTAGCCATAGTAGCATGCTAAAAAAAGAACTGAGTGCAGAACAACTTAAGGATAAACAAAATAGATCTGGGAAGAAAGAGAACAAACACAGCCGGACACTCGGCGGAAAACAACAGGGCAGCCAGACACTTGGCTCACCCAAACAAACGACTAAGAGCACATAAAGGCTCTAGCACATCACGAAGAACAGGCCCAAAAAGAGGGCAAACAGAATGCAGCCAAAGGCTGCGATAGACAGAGCTGAGAGGGGCTCTATGTTGAACCAAGAGGGGCCCTGGGTTGCGGTGACTGGGCTGGGGGTCTCGGAGGGAGCTGCGACTGGGGAGGGGGTTCCGGCGAAGGTCAGGTGAGGGTGGTGAAGGTGGCGCAGGAAGGGTGGAAGTGGTGGGTGGTGCGCCGAAGGGTGGTGAAGGGATTAGGGTTAGAGGGTTAACTATGTTAGGCTCTGATACCAAAAAGGATTGTGGAAAAGATAATTTTTGTATTACTTACATCCTAGGCTGTATCGGTTACAAGATAAAAGAGAAAAGGAAAGAGAATAAAAAGAAATAAAAACACTCATAACTACGGTCAACATGACCCATAAATAAGATAATAAAAACCCAGAATTAACTCCTAATTCCAACACTTACCATCATGTGATACTGGGACATGGGTCCCCAATGGTAGATCCCATGTGCCTGAAGACAACTCTCAGGCTCTCTTTGGTTTATAGGAAAGGAAAGGAAAACACTTTTCTTTCTCTGGCTAATAAGGAAAATAGTGAGAAAATAGGAAGGAAAAGAAAATGTGGTGAGAAAGAAGTTAAATATTTTGAATTACGTGAGTCACTTCCCTTCCTTTTTCCTTAATACAATTATATTTTGAAAATTTTAACTTTAATTTTTAATTTTATGTTAGTATGGAGAAAAACTCAGGGATCTAGATTTCTTGTCCTTTTCTTTTCCTTCTCTAAATCTGCAAAGCAAACAGAACCTTATGGATTAATCTAAGCAACCCAATTAAAGGAAATTTTACTTTCTATTTCCGTAGAATAGCTGCCCATAAATTCTTAGATAATTTTAATGAGGTGGAGTCTCTGGTATGCTATACAAATACAAATATGATGCTAGTCATATTTCAGTCTATTCCATATCCAGTTTTCCCTGGAGGAGCTATTATTGGATGCTCAGCTGGCTTCGTAAATGTACCAAAGATAAAGGGTACCCATACTGCCATGAAATCAGGTACCATTTGCAGGCCTCTTAATATCAAATTGATATAGAAAGTGTTGCATTACAGTCAACGTTCTAATAATAAATACGCAATATAGTATTTATTCCAATACCTTACATTTTTGGGTGGATATTTCTTAAGAGATTTCTAGACAGAAATATACTTTAGAGTCAAAACATTTATGTGTGATTATGTTGTATATGCCTTGTTTAATTGACGGGATTAATATTCTCGGTTTGTGAAGAATACTTCCAATTTGACAATAATTTTGAAGAACCTTCAGCTTGCTCGCACTAACAGTTCTCTTTGATTAGTTGTGTCCTGTGTCACACACACTCTTTCTTACACTCTTTCTTAATAGGCTGACGTTGAAGTACCCGTGTCACATACTCGACACTCGGACAAGGGTACCGGATATAATGTTGGAATATCCCACATCGCCTATTTATGGCCCTCTGTGTTGTTTATAAGGCTTTAGTTCCCCTCTCCTTAATACCTAGGTTTTAAGGAGTTGACTGGGCTGGGGTTTACAAGTGTTATCAGAGCTTGGTTGGGCTTGTCTTCCGGCATGCCAAGTGTCCGGCTGCTGTGGTCCAGGGTATGCCAAGTGTCCGGCTCCTGTGGTTTAGGGGGTGTGTTGGAATGTCTCACATAGCCCATTAATGGCCCCTCTGTGCGGTTTATAAGGCTTTAATTCCCCTCTCCTTAGTACCTGGGTTTTAAGGAGTTGAACGGGATGGGCCTTACAAGAGAACACAATTGGTAGCTACTCTTATAGGTCTCTAAATACAATCCTTTTGCTACAAAGTTTTATCAAAATGGACAAAATGCTCATGGAAGTCTTAGTTTTACATTAAAAATAGTATTTTCTCTTAGAAATATATTAGAAAGCATATATATCTAGCCCCTTGTCCTTCATGGCTTTGGATTCTTGAATTTAGGAAGTATTATCAGATGCATACCTGCACTCGACACATGTACCACATAATGTAGTATATACCTGTCGAACAGCAGAGGATGGACATATGTAAATTTATATGTTTGTTACAGGAATGCTAGCAGCAGAATCTACGTTTGGTGTACTTCATGAAGGCTTGGATATGGAAAGGTACTGGGACAATTTAAAAAATTCATGGATATGGCAAGAACTTCGTAGTGCCCGGAACTACCGCCCAGTAAGTTTCTCAATTTCTCACACCTAAATTTTGTGAATCAGCTTCTCGTTATTTCACAGTTTTCCCAAGGTTAAAACTTAGACTATTAAACCAATTTGCAGTATGGTCCTTCATCTTTGAATTGCAATGTCAACATTATTATATAGTCCAGACTAGGCATTATTAATAATTATCCACAACACCTAGAGAGGTGTCTTCCAAGTGCTAGATGCAGTTCAGTATGGAGTGTCTTCTTTTAAAGTGCTTCTCAAAATTTATCCCAAGATGCTAATATATGTGTTATGGAGGCCCAAACGTGTGTTTGAGAAGTGATGCCAAACAGGACCCAAGTATTTGAGATATATACCTTTTCTTACATAATATAGCTATTTTTATCTTGCAGGCATTCAAGTATGGGCTAATTCCTGGTTTGGCTTTAAGTGCTTTAGAACAGTAAGATCTAACTTCTGCTAATCAGCCTTCATGTATTGCGAGATTCTTTTTGTTAATTTTTTATTATTTGGTTTTCTGAATCTCTTATTCTTTAAAGCAAAATCACGTGCTAGTTTTATGTTTGGCAGCTACATAATGAAGGGACACTCCCCATTAACGCTGAAGCATGGCAAACCAGATCATGAAGCAACAGATGTAAGAAGTTAGTAGTTAAATACTTTGAATTGGCTTTAGAGAGAGAGAGAGAGAGAGAGAGAGAGAGAGAGAGAGAGATCATGAAGCAACAGATGTAAGAAGTTAGTAGTGAAATACATTGAATTGGCTTTATAGAGAGAGAGAGAGAGAGAGAGAGAGAGAGAGAGAGAGAGAGAGAGAGAGAGAGAGAGAGAGAGAGAGAGAGAGAGAGAGAGAGAGCTATATTGGAAATATTCAGCACTGGAGAGAGAAATTTGGAAGTTAATTATGAATCAATAAGTTAAAATGCGGGTAACAAACAGAAAATGTGTTTTTAGTTTATTTACACAGAGTGTTCACAATAATTTTGTAATTTAATTAGTGAAAATATACTTGAAACGTGTATACATTTGAATGTGCATATTATGCTTGGAAGTTGGAAGTACTGGGATACACTTGGACCCAGAATTGTATCCCTTGGCAAACTCAAGTTTTTTTTTCACAACAGCTTGTAAAAATTGCTGAACTCTGAAGTTATTTACTTGCAACCATATATTAATCAGTGCACTCTTACATTTTCAGGAGGCAAGGTTACACTCACCAATTCAATACCCAAAGCCGGATGGGGTTGTGTCTTTTGATGTACCGACCTCTTTGTACAGGTTAGTACTCCGTTTTCTTTTTTCAGGTTTGCTCACTAGTGGTGGTAGTCGAGTTTTGGTTAGTAGTGGGCTAGACCAAGGACCTGACTGGAATCACTTACCAAATGCACGTTTGGCCTCATAGGTGCTTCTCGGACCCAAAACGCATATGTTAGAGCCCCCAAAGCCCATTGTGGTTTAAGCAAAGCAAGAGGTGCTTTGGCTCAAATCTGATATAGGAAGCAGATTCGCTGTTGATGAATTGCGCAACTCCGACAGTGCCCTTCTGTCATCCAACCCCACTTCTGAATATAGTTTCCTAACACAAATTCACGGCTAAAGCAAAAGCATTTGGCTTATGCTTTGTCCTAGATGCGAAGCCAAAGTCAATTCAAAGTTCAAACGGCCCTAAGAGTTGAGATGGAATGGGTTTCATTACTCCCTCCGTCCCAAATTAAGAGTCCTAGATTCCATTAGTCCTCTTTGAAAAGTCAATGTATTATAGTACACATTTTCCAAGTTTGCCCTTTATTTGTATAAAACTTTCCTTCTTTTTCTTTGATGTGACTTTAGAATTTTTAAATTCAAAATGGACAAATTTGGAAAGTTGAAAATTTCACCACAATCAAGAATGTCCCCTTAAAAAGTTGTAATACCCCAAAGGGAATCTAAATATGGGACGGAGGGAGTACTAAAGTTATTAATCTAGAACACTACCATGGTAATGAAATTGAATTCAATTTATCTAAATGGTTTACACTCGCCATGTTGTTTACATGTGCAATAATTGTATGTTTGGGTTGACCCATATATTTCGAGTATTTTGTTTGGCAAGACTAGAAAACGGATTCGATTGCCTCTCCTACTCCTAATCATGAGGTTTTTCCATTGCACGGTTAGGAGATATTGGCAAATAGTGGAATGGTAAATTTGTGAAGTCCGAAGACGAAGAGGAAAGTGTCACTTTTCTTTCCATTTCCCCACAACTAATTCTTTTTTCCCCTGTATTTTCTGTAGGAGCAATACGAATCACGATCATGACCAACCACCTCATCTTCGCCTGCGGAACCCCAAGATTCCTGAACAAATAAACTTACCCAAATATGCTGGACCTGAATCAAGATATTGCCCTGCACGTGTATACGAGTAATATGTTTGTTACATATCAACCTTCTTAGTGAAAGATTTTTGGTGATTGATTTGTCTCTGATTTTTCTTTTATGATCTTTATTTATCCAGATATGTTCCTGATGAAAATGGTCAGCAAAAGTTGCAGATAAATGCTCAAAATTGTTTGCACTGTAAGGTAATTTCTGTTGGAACTTCCTATATCCAGGAGCTAAGCATGCATAAACAAAAGAGTAGTGGTAAATAATTCAATAAAAAATAAAAAATAAAAATTAAATACTGGCATTAGCTTTAATTGCCTCATTTTTGAGTTAAAACTTAGCATATCAGTTTTTGTAGAATTTTACTAATGCCCTGTTTGGTTCTTGAATTTAGTGTAGGAAAAGAAAAGAAAACTCAAGAGGAAAACAGTTTTTTTTTTTTTTTTTTTTTTTTTTTTTTTTTTTTTTTTTTTCGTGTTTGGCTAGTTAAGAAAACATGGGGAGAAGAAAATATGGTGGAAATTAATTGAAAAGTTTTTAAGCTTGTAAGTAACGTGCCTTCCTTAATTATTGATTTCCTATCATATTTCATTAAAAAAGCAACTATTAATTTTTATTGGTATATAAACATGAAGTAGAACACGTAGGAAAACACTATGGATTTGTTTGCGCGTCCACAAATTTGAATGGAATCATCATGATTTCCAAATCATTTCGGTATAGAAATTCATCATCTTGAATGAGGTCATTTAGGAAATGGTAACTATGTTCAAAGTTGTGCTTGAGCTCATTAAATCATCATAAGGGAATCTAGGAATTACCACATATGGAGAAATGCAGCGTGGTTCTCTATTTTTCTCAATGAACAAATTCAAGATGATGAGTTTCTACATTCAAATTCTTTACAAATCATGAATGATCCCGTTTAAACTCATGGACGCGCATATGGAAATAGTTTCTATTTCATTTCCCTTCCCCTTTTCTTTTCCTTCTCTAAATCTGGAAACCAAGTAAGAGTAGCATTTTGCCGCGCATAAGTGTGCATATTGGAATGAAAATGTATTGAATACATGAGAAGGAAGAAGGACTTCATGTTACCACTAGTTAGTTCACAGAATACTTTTTTCTTGCTCTGCTTTGTCCACACCACAATTCTTCAATCAGTGATGATTTGGAGAAGATGTTTTCTACGTTATCTTTATGCTTTGTTTGGTTTGCAGATTTGGAGAAGGAAAAGAATAAGGAAAGGAAAACAAGAAGGAAAACTCTTTCCCTTGTTAAAAGACATCAAAAATTAAAGAATTTTAGAATAAAATACTAACTCGAGAAGAAAGGAAACAGGGTCAAATGAGTTAAAATTTTTTGGATTTATGAGTCACTTACATTCCTCTTTTCTTGAGTTCCTATTATATTTCGAATTTTTTTGATTTCTAACGTAATCTAAGCATGAACGAAAACTCTAGGGAAAACACTAAGGAAGTACCTTTCTCTTTCCTTTTCCCTCTCTATCCGCAAACAAAATAGAGCATTAAGGTTGCACTTTTAAGTCTATAGGCAGTAAGAGAGCTCGTGTCGGAACGAAATTGGCACAACAGAGGTATGGGATTTTGGATCGGTTTCATATTGCAATGCAACTAATAATCATGAGTCCCTTAACTGAAAGATTGGATCTGCAACACTTTCAATTCTTTTACCCACTTTACTCCCTCTACTTCTACAAGGTAGCTAAAACGTGTAACAGCTGACTGATCAATTCTTTAGAAGAGTATATGTGTTCTCTCTTTTTTTCGCTCAAACACCCAACTGCTTTCACCTTTGTAATTTGTTGTGGCTTGCATAGGAAATGACGATTGTTGGGTGATCTTCATAAAAATGCCTATATTAGAAGTTAACATGCACATTATTTTACTCAGAGAGAGAGAGAACCCACATTTTTTTGGTAGGTACTAAAACTCACATTTATCGTATATGCAGGACATGAATGATGTTTCCTAAGCCGTGATTTTAGTGTACATATAGCTTTGTCGAGGCCAACAATGGCAAATAAATTATTGTTTCGTTTAGCCTTTTCACAGCTTTTTAAACAATCTCTTATTCGGTTATCCCAAAAGATGATTATTGTAAAAGATAATCCAGACGGGCTCTAACTGGGACAACTTCTTGCTTTGTCTTTTTCTCTTTTCGCGTGTAAGAGAGGGTGGAGAGTCTTGGTTACAAGTTTGGGGATGGTTAACCTTGTTATGTAAGTTGGCCATTGGACCCGGTAAAAAAAAAAAAGAGGGGGGGGGGGGGGGGGGGGAGGGGTTGGCTGGGGCTGGGTGGGGGAGTGGCGGGGGTGTGGCGGGGGTGGGTGAAAGAAAAAGAAAGAAGAGAAGCAACTATGTAAATATAATTGGTAAGAGTGCATTCTGAATATGTCATTCCAAACACACCCTAACATTGAGAAGGAAGAAACCTATCTGCTAGTGAAGAATAATGAGTGCCTTGTTTGTGTTGACCATTTTGAGTTTTTGGATTCACTTTGCCATGTTTTGAAGCACAACTGTCTTATAATTCTCAAGATGAATTATTACTGATTTGGTTGTTTACTCAGGCTTGTGATATCAAAGACCCAAAGCAGAACATTGAGTGGACAGTTCCAGAAGGTGGTGGTGGTCCAGGCTACTCGATCATGTAGATTGTTTATGTGAGATGCATATAGAGGACTTTTTGTATGTAATATCTCTACAATATTTGCCATCTTCTGAAATAAAAACTTACTTTCGGATAGTCCTCTGCAGAATTTATTGCTCTGCATTCAAAGAGCCGCATGTTTGCTGTGCTTAGTCATTAGACAGTTTGACGCCTTCTCATCCGTTTTCTTTTCCTTTTCATTTTTTAAATATATTTTTTTATTTTTTTTTTTTTTGGGGGGGGGGGGGGGGGGGGGGGGGGGGGAGGGGGGGTTGGTGGGGGTGGTGGTGGAGAGAACCCATCGCAAGTATAAGTAGGAGTGACAATTTTTGAAACGTCAAGATGACATGATCCGAACCCAACACTAAATAAATAGGTTTGGGTTTAGATTATACCGGTACGGGTCGATTGATAAATGGATTGGGTTTGCGTTTTAGCTGTGTTAACCCATTTAACCCGAGTTAACTCGTTTAACTTTTGTTATGGAACTTAACTAGTTTAGATTTTGTACAATTTTCTCGTTTTTAGTGAATGAGGTACATTTGATGGGAATGCTTGTGTTATTAGAATGGTATATGTATGCAAGGGTGGACCCACGTCTGGACAAACACCCAACCTCCCCTCCCCTCCCCTCCCCCTGATTTGGAAATTTGATACTATTATACACAAACTTCACTCATTTGCCCTTAACTTGTTTACAATTTTGCCGCTTTGCCACTATGTCTGTCTCACTATTGCTAAAGCACCACATGCTCTCTCTCTCTCTCTCTCTCTCTCTCTCTCTCTCTCTCTGGGAAGGGAATACTCTCTCTTTGTTGTTTGAAGCAACTGGGGATCAGAAATGTGGTCAATATCACGAAGAATAAAGAGATATTGTCGAAGCCACGGAAAGCTTTCACCAAAAAAATTGATCACCAAAAAGAAATAGGTAAAAATGAGATGAAAATAATAGTGTCACATCGCGCGGATGAGGCGTGAAGCATTACTATTACTCCGTTCGTAGAAGCAATGTATAGAATGCTAACGAAGAAAAGAAACAGGATTTTATATTTAAGGTGGTTAACACAAAAACATTCATTTGGTAACATAACAAAGAAGTTGTCAACTTTAAGACAAAATGAACTCAGTACACTAAATGTGAGTACGCCAAAGTGATTGGTACTTATAAAGCTTAATCTACACTTATAACATTTTTTTGTAAAATATTATTTGTCATGAGCGAAATTTTCACAACTTAAAAATTCGTTGTCAAGTTTCAAGAACTAAAGTTTGGGAAATTGCACATCAGACTCCTCTAAACTTGTGTCCCAATGTTCTCCCTTAAATGCATTAACTAGAAGTTTGAGAACCTCTAGTTTCGGCTACTTTGCAAGCATTAGTATGTAAGAGGTACCATATTTGAATGCCCTCTAACTGGTGGGTCCACCACTCATAGACCAAAAAAAAAAAAGATCTCTCCAAAAAAGCAAAACTTTGATAAAGTAATATTTTAGACTTGTAAGGAGTTCAAGGCAACGGATCTTTAACGGCCAATTAAAGTATTCCATCCTCAACGTTTCAAGTTTATCTAAAAACTCCAATCCATGCATGCTTGAAAAATTTGAGCCATTAGAAATGGTACATCTTAGTTCTCGACGATTGGGAGTAGATAATAATGATTCAAAGTTTCCACCGGGAAAGATTGGTGTTGAAATGGATTGCACGTCAGCTAATAGTGAGGAACTGTCCAACCTCAAAGGAGCGTACGAGTTGATATGAAAATGCCTCAACTTTATCATGCGGGATATATCTACCTTTATGGAACTTTTAATTTTTTTTGGAAAAGGCAAATAAGTGTTTCAAGATTCCGGAGGTTGGATATTGATCGTGCGAGTTTACTAGAGATTTATCTAAAAGCTAAGTACCTCAAATGAACTAGAAGTTCTATTTCAGTAGGAATGACACCACCTTAAGTTCTCTGAAATGTTGAAGCCTAAATGACTTGTGGAAACCCCAGTAGTTCTTGTGGACTAATAAAGAGCACATATTTAGATAATGCCCAACAGGGAATTGTAAAGAATGAGAGAAATTGATAGACAAAAGTCCAGGAAGGCGGATTTATATGAGAATCTTTTTCATAAAGATTAATTAGTTGCATAAAGTTCTCTTACTCATCATTTCTCAATCATAAATCACGCAACAAATCGTGGATGCGACACGATTTTTTACTTCTCCATGGGATCTTCTTTTGGAGATTAATAGTAGACTTCTTTAAATTAGATCGATCAATTAAGCAATTTACTGCTGTATCCTCCGAAGTTGCTTTCCCCATTTTTCTTTACAAATCCTTCAGCTATCCATAATCAAGTCAGTTTGAACAAAGGGATCTCATAGTCTTCAGGAAATGCTCCAAGATACAGAAAAAGTGGGTTCAAGTGAATTGGTAAAAATGGTTGAATCTCAATTCAAGTGTCTCCATATATTGCTTTGGATCGTTGGCAATGTATGAACCCATGCTCTCTGCAACTTGCTTCCACCAGTATTCATATCTCTTTGTGTTTGCAAGAAGTCCGCCTATTACAACTATAGCAAGCGGTAGTCCCTGACATTTTTTTTAGCAATTTCCTTTCCAACTTCCATCAACTCAAGAGGGTAAATTTCTCTATGAAATATCTTATTTTGCAATAGATTCCAACTTTCTTCTTCGGAGAGAAATCGTAAGTCATAAAACTTTAGCATGCAAAGTCACATCTCTTATGCATCTGGCAAACATAATAACTATACTTCCATTATTGTCATTTGGAAAAGATCTTTTCAAGTCATCCCTCACCCCTGTATTCCATATATTATTCATGACAATCAAGTACCTATTTACCTTTAGGCGTTTGTACACCGCCTCACTTAACTTCTCATCACTCATTTTTGTGGAAGTCACCACTAGGCTGAATATATGGAGAGATTAAGATTTCAATCAACAAATCTCTTTTCTGGTATGCTTGAGAAACAAAGATCCATGCACGAGTATAAAAGTGATATTGGGCAATAGACTTGTTATTATAGACTTTCAGGGAAAGAGTTGTCTTACCGATTCCCGCCATCCCAAAAATGGAGATAACATCAAGTTGCTTTATCTTTCCAATAATCAGTCTCTCAATTATCTCCATGATGAGAGTCGAGACAGCACCAACCAAATGCTCATTGAAACCCTTAGCCAAAAAAAAAAAAGGCTCATTGAAAAGTCATATAGTTTAGCATTAGACAAACCTTTTTTTTTTTTTGCTTGAATAGCATTAGACAAACTTGATGGGTCTGAATGGAAGATAAAAAGAACACAGTAGCAATACAGAAACCATCCCCAGAATTCAACATGCCACACACATAGCAAAACTCAGCACACAAGCAATCAGAAGTCAATATCAACAACCAACATATAATAAACCATCCACTCACAGTATACAGTATAAAACTAGATTGCACAAATGAAACACTCAACCCCAAAGCCAAATTACAGACCACAACTACTACCCACAAGGCCTCAAAGAAATCAGTTTTGGTAATTCCCATCTTGGCCAAATTATCTGCAAAACTATATCGCTTCCCTGAAAAATAGAGACAAATTAAGACCAATATGTCAACCAAAAAATAGATGATTCTCAACTACAAGTGCTGAAAGTAACAGCAAATTGTATATATCCGAACTTATTTTTATTTTATTTTACTTTTCCGAAGAAAAAAAAAAAAAGAGATTGTCCACATGATAGAGTGAATATCCTCAAGCGATAGTTAGAAATATACCAACATAAATGAATGCCAAATAAGAACTCTTGTATATAACCAATCACGACAAGGTGAGGGAGAGAGCTTAGAACACTAATTATGTATTGGGATCTTCTTAGCCCAAAAAAAAAAAAAAAAAAATTAATGGGATCTAATAAACGAAAAGTGATACCCTTATTTGGGTGCTACAAATAAGAGCAATGCTATTTTCCCAATTTTGAATCCTACAATTTTATTTTATTTTTGATAGGAATTTGAATCCTATTTTTTGGTTCCTAAATGGATTAACAATAGTACCACATGATATGGCAGTGATCGGTGGTACCACATGTCACTGCATGTGGTATAATTGACAAAGCATTACTGAATTACAACAACAATCGAGTTGCTCGCCAAAAGAGCATGGAAATAAAATCAAAAGAGAAGGCCTAAACAATGGATTGGGCAGTTAAAGAAAAAAGAAGAACAACCGGTAAGCTAGAAATCAGTTAATTAAATCAGCAAAAAGGAAAAGTCCAGGGCTATGAGTCAGGCAATGATTCAATAGAAAGAGCCTAAGACAAAGAGTCCAGCATGGGAAAAAATAAATTAAAAGAAGGAATTATTTGTATCAAAGAAGGCGGACAATAGAACCCCAAGAAAAAGAACAAAAAGATTTGTTGGCTTAAAAGTTTGTTTTACAGTTTACAGGAGAATCAAAGATCAGACAAGGAAAGAAAGCAACGAAAGTTTTGAAGAACATAAAGTGTTGAAATAAGAGCTTCCTTAAAGAATCTTAAGACAATTTCCTCATCAAATGGGGAAAAAAAAAATTCATTATTAAATTGTTTAAGTGGTTAAGTTACAGTTTTATAAGACACAGACGAAACACCGACTACCATTGCTTAGCAAAACTAAGGAATAGAAACAATCGTCCAGTCAATTCAAATTTTTAAAGAAATAATAACAAATTAAACATAATGTACTCACAGTAAAAAAAAAAAAAAACATAATGTACTCACATTGTGGTGCCATCATTCTTTGTTGGTCGAGGAAATATCTGGAGGGTAGATGGAGATCTTTAACTGCTCATTTCCCATCTCCTTTTGCTCTTCAAGAATTTGCCTCACGGATTTAGCGGCAGAGCAACTACAGCGATTCAGCTCAATAGTCTGTAAGGTAGGTATATCACCTATGTCAGATGGGATCTCCTTAAGTTGTTTGCATTTGTTCAAAACAAGTCGCTGAAGACTGGGAAAGTGGTCTCTGGAGGTATTCCATTCTACGATATTGAGAGATTCGAATTTCATGAACTTAAGTTTAGGAAAGTGCAAATTGGACTCCTCAAAACTTGTGTCCCAACGTGTTCCGTTAACTGCATTACATTGTAGTTTGAGAACCTCAAGTTTTGGTAACCTTGCAAGCTTTGAAATAACTTTCCAATCAAAGCGAAAATTTGATAATGTTATCTTTTTTAGACTTGCAGGGAGATGAAGCCCACGGAGCCTGAACAACTGATGATCACGGTAATCCATCCACAGTGTTTCAAGTTTAACTAGAAACTCCAATGTACATGCACATGCCGACCTTGGAAAAGTCCCACTATTAGAAAATATACATCTAAGTTCTCGAAGATTCGGAGTAGATTTTAATGAACCAAAGTCCCCATCAATGAAGTTTGGTGTTGAGATGGTTTGTAAGTTAGCCAGTAGTGAGGAATTGCCCAACGTCAAAGGAGCATATGGGTTGATATGAAAATGCCTCAACTTTATCATGTTGGATATATCAACCTTTATAAAAACTTTTCTTTCTTGAGAAAGGCAAATAAGTGTTTCAAGGTTTTGTAGGTTGGATATTGATCGTGCGAGTTCATTCGAGAGCCATCGAAAAGCTAAATACCTCAAATGAACAAGTTGTTCTATTTCAGTAGGAATGAATTTATGTTGGACATCCTTTAGATCCAACACCTTAAGGAGTTTTAAATGTTGAAGGCTAAATGACTTGCGCGAACCCCAGTAGGTCCTATGGATTAATATAGAGCGCGTTTTTGGAGAACGATCAAAAGGGAAATTGTCAGGAACAAGAGAATTGATAGAAAGACGTCGTACTTTATTTGCAACAAGATTTGAGGAAGAAGAAGAGCGAAGTATGGGAGAAACTTTTTCGTACCGATTAATTATCTGCATGAAGTTCTCTTCCTTAGCTTTTCTCAAACATAAGTCACGCAACAAATCATGGATACGACATGATTTTACTTCTCCATTGGAACTTCTTTTGGAGACTAGTATTAAACTTCTTCCAATTAGATCGATCAAGTAATCCAGTGCTGTATCCTCCAAGATTTCATCCCATATTTTCTTTACAAATCCTTCCGCTATCCATAACCAAATCAATTTGAAGACAGGGATTTCGTAGTCTTCCGGAAATGCTCCAACATAAAGAAAAAGTGGTTTCAAATGATTTGGTAAATAGATGTAACTCAATTCTAGTGCCTCCATGCATTGCTCTGGATCGCTAGCAATGTATGAGCCCATGCTCTCCTCAACTTGTTTCCACCGATTTTCTTCTTTCTCTATCTTTGCAAGAAGTCCACCTATTACAACTATAGACAGCGGTAGCCCCTGACATTTTTTAGCAATTTCCTTTCCAACTTCTATCAACTCGAGAGGGCAGCTAGTTTCTCTATGAAATATCTTTTCTTGCAACAGTTGCCAACTTTCTTGTTCAGAGAGGAATTGTAACTCATAAGGTGTGCTATCAGCCAAGTCTCGAATGCGGCTGGTAAACATAACTCTGCTTCCGTTGTTGTCATTTGGAAAATATCTTTTCAAGTCATCCCACGCCTTTATATTCCACATGTCATCCATGACAATCAAATACCGATTCCCCTTTAGGCGTTTATACAACACTTCGCTTAACATATCGTCACTCATTTTGTGGATATTATCACCGTTAACCTCAATATATGGAGAACTTAAAATTTCAAGCAACAAATCCCTTTTCTTGTATGTTTGAGAAACAGAGATCCATGCTCGAATATAGAAGTGATATGCAATCGTATCGTTATTATAGACTTTTAGAGCAAGAGTTGTCTTACCGAGTCCAGCCATCCCAACAATAGAGATAACATCTAGTTGCTTTGTGTTACCCATAAGTCTCTCCATTACCTCCAATGCCGCATCTTTAAATTCCACAACTGGATAAAGACTGAAGACATCATCAGTGATCTCGGCCATGATTCTTGATGAAATTGATGGAATATTAAGCAAACTTAAAAGCTAATATGTGCTTTACTGGTATGGAATTCTGTGTTTTACTCGATGAAGAGTGATTTGATGTATCATTGACCAAAGAGCTTATCTTAAGTTGAATAATCTAAAATGCACATGTTCACACAACCACAGCCGATTGCTCATTGAAAAGTCACAGATTATCCGTTTGAGTTAGTTGAAATATTATGTGATAGAGTTATTAAGTTACTATTATTTTTTAAGTGATAAAATATTAGGTTGTTTGGCATTTAGGTTAGTTGAAATATTTTGTCACTTGCAAAATTAGGGTGTCTGGCAAAAGAACTGAAAAATAAATAAATAATAAAATAAAAGTGTTGGTATAAAATAACAAAAAAGGACGAAATAATTTTCAACACTAGGGATACCTCGTTGTGTCTCACAAGGAAATTGGCAGCCGGCCTAAAATAACCTCATTGTTTTAAGAGACTTAAAACTGAAATTAAGTAATTATTTAAAAAACAAACAACCTTTTTTTGATTAATTTAAGTGTTAAAATTTTAAGCTAATCCAAACACTTTTATTTTACAAAGCAATCATTTATTTTTCTCGAAATCCGCAACTCATTATTTAATTTTGAATTTTCAGCTAAAACTTGATGGTCTGGATAGAAGATAAAAAAACTTAGAGATAATTTTTGCGAATAACTCTTGGGCTACATAAGAATCTCTCAAAAACAAGATACATATACCGCAATGTGTCTATCTCTCTCCTGGTGGGGTTCACTGACAATCTAGGGGTCCACAGAGGAGAGAGATAGATAGATACATAAAGTTTATATATTTTATTTTTGTGAAATTCTGATGTGTCTCGAGAGTTATCCAATTTTTGCTCACTCATTTTTTGTCACTCATTGTCTACTCAATCCTCAGTTGGGCTCTGAGTGTGCAATAGAAAAGATAGGAGAAAATATATTTTTTTAATAAGATAATATTGGTCTTGAATTTGTCAAAGATAATGAATATTTTAATTATTGTACTATTAAACTGAGCTTGACCATTTTTTTGTTTGTAACGTTGGAGAAGAACAACGTAATTTCCTTACCATTCAACGGCTAGATTTTGGCTAGATTTTATCCTATAGTAGTGTTTGTTCCAACCAAAATAAAAAATAAAAATAAAAAAGAGAGTTCCAAGTAATGGGTAGGAGAGTAAAATCAGATTTTAGTACTGTTTTCTAAATTAAAGAGAGTTTTTTTTGTTGTTTTTGTTTCTGGACAACAAATCAGAAGGGGTGTTTTGTATACAAATTTTTTTTAGTATAAAGAAAAATTTGAGACAGAGGAGATTTTGAGCTGTTTTATCCAGGGGACGGCGTGCCAAGTACGAACTGCTTGCACACTTTGGGCAGAGCTGCGAAACGAAGAGAGCGAGATCCGCGACTCGGCCCAAGATTAATCAAAATAGGGCACATCACACATGTCATCCAATAGAGACATAAGTGAGTAATAAGACTGATAAGTCACCAAAAATAGGTGACAAAAATGCTCTAAAAAATTAGTATATTGATGTTGAACCCTTAAGGCTTAGTTTGGCCCCTACGTGACTTTTTAAAAAGAGCTTATGAAATTTATTACTAAGGCTTAGTTTGGCCCCCCACGTGGTGCTTCTTTTTTTTTTAAAGCACAATTTCATGTTAATTCATCTGGTAACTACTAGTTTATGAGCTTTGCAAAAATTGAACTTAGGGCTTTTTTGAAGGGAGCTTTTAAATCTCTAGAATGGAGTTTTTAAAAGCTCAAGGTTGTTTTTTGATTTCATGATGTTTTTTTGAAGAGTAGTACGTCACTTGTATAAAATTATCAAACAACGTAGTAATAAATTTCATAAGCTCCTTTTAAAAAGCCACATGGGGGGCCAAACTAAGCCTAAGTTGTTTGATAATTTTATATAAGTGACACACTACTCTTCAAAAAGACATCACGAAACCAAAAAGCAACCTTGAGCTTTTAAAACATTCTAGAGCTTTTAAAAGCTCTCCCCAAAAGAGCTCCAAGTTTAATTTTTGCAAAGTTCATAAACTAGTAACCAAATAAATTAACATAAAATTATACTTTAAGAAATGAGAGACACCAAAATAGAGTCAAACTAAGCCTAAAGTAAGCTTGGATCAGAAAAGCTAAAAATATGCCTTTCCGACCAGCTTCTTTCGTGAAATGTACATCAGCGCCGACCCCATTTAGATTTCTCCTTTTTGAGTAAATTTTGTGTGCAGCATCACTATTTATAACAATGGATAATATTTGGGGTACAAATAAATCTCACAAACACTTCTACTCATAGTCTATCTCTCTCCTGGGTAGCACTGTGGGGTCTACTGAAAATATCCGGACCCCACAGTGCCACCCAGGAAAGAGATAAACTGTGAATGTAAGTGTTTGTGAGATTTATTTGTGCCCCTAAAATTGTTATTATAACAGTAGAATAAGAAGTTATGCTTTACGTGGAGATGCTTTCACCTATAAATAGAAGAACAAATGGATAAATATTGAACTATGATTGACTTGTGATACCATGATATCCATACAACGGTTGTAACTTGTAACCAATATTTATTCCTGCTTTTTTCTTTTGGTTTCCTTTCCCTTCTTTATTTCTCTACCTCTTTTTCTTTTCATTTTTTGGCTCAAAAACTAAAACTTTATTAACGAAAATAAAACCTTACAAAGAAAACCAAACAAACAACAAAAATGAAGAAAAGAACAAGCAAAAGCAAACAACTAAGGGTAAAATAAATAAAGAAGTATAAGCGACCACAGAAAACCCTCCGTCAGCTGCAAGAGAAATCCACTCACAAGTACCGCCGAGTAGAGAGATCCAGAACCCAGGACAACTTCAAACTTGTAGATGATAGATATCACCCAAAGAAAGCAGACGGCACAAAGCCAAGCCCAAACAAATGAAGAAGATTCATCAAAGGGGGCAACCAAACTTGCTTGAAAAGTTTCCATGATAGCAAAAGTTGCACCATGAAAAGCAGTACAGCTGTAGAAGAGGTCTTCAAAGCCACCAATCATAACCTAATGTAGACCAGAAAGCCAAACTACTGTTGCAAAACTGGTCTGGGCAACATCCATTATCTTGAACCTAAGGAGAAGTCATGCAAGAAAAGGAAAACAACCTTCATAAAAGAAGGGAAAAAGCTTCACAGAGGAAGCGGAGGAGCCAAACAGGCCATTATTGGAATTGGTACAAAACATGGCACAAAGAGAGAGAGAGAGAGAGAGAGAGGGGGGGGGGGGGGGGGGGGGAGGGGGGGGATGGGGAAGGGGAGGAGTCTGGTACCAAAGAAGAGAGGAGCGGGTGGGTTTGTGCGGCTAGGGTTGCATTCTTTCTCTCTAGAAAACTCCAGAGAGAGAATCTCTCTAGAAACCCATTCGCCCTATGCTTTCATGGAGGATTTATCAACCCAACCTTCTCAAACTACTGATGTATAATGTATTTACCTTCAATCTAAAAAAAAAAAAAAACATTCCTCAACCCATCTCCCAAAGGCTCAAATACAAAATATACTCTTGAAGTTTGATTTCAGTTTCGTTTTAGGATGGACTAAACAACAATTAAGTCAAAATATTATAAAATATACTCACTTAAAATTTTAAGCGAAAAAATTCTACTGAAAATAATCACTGAATGGTGATTGGTGAATGCAGTCTACGTGAGTACTTGAAACATTATTTTCAGTATTATAAATTCAATCACTTAAAATTCAGCACTTAATTTTCAATTTTATCAAACGGAGCTTAGTTCTGTCATTATTGAAGGTGATTCCACTATCACATGTGTTAGCAACCATTTGACATATAAATTTGAAATGTATAACATTCATCGTTTCTAAAGCCACTTTTGCTGAGAAATTAATGTAACCTTATGGACCCACAAATGCCTACTACTAACAATGTGTCTGATCACTAACAATAGTGTCACCAATTTTGAAAGGCCAAGAAGAGAGGTAAGATCTCATTTTCATTAGTTGTAGTAAGTTGAGGGTAACGCTAAAAGCTTAATTTGGTAGAGAATGAGTCCAACAATGTACATCAAATTTCAATATTTTTTCTCACACACAATTCTGTTTTGCACTTAGAGAACCAACAAACTAAACAGACTAAACTCTATGATAATGGAGACCTGTAAAATGATGGTGAAATGATGATGCATGAAATGATGCAATTTTTTGAATATTCCAGAAGAGCCCAGAGTTGTACTAGCCGAAGATGCTTTTTTTTTTTGGACTGCTGTCACAGGGCTCCTGTGACTGGGGGTTAATAGAGAAAAACACATTCTCGGATTAGCAGTTAGCAACACACACACACACACACACACACACACACACAAACGGGGCGCGAAAGTACAGGGGGAGCCAAAGCCCTCATTAAAGAAACACTCCTTAATGCAGCACCAAGATTCAAACTCACAATCACCCAATTGGAAGTATGAGTCCTGGCCATATCATCTAAGTGTGATGGTTTACTAGGTGAAGATGCTAAGAAATTCAAAGACTCTAATATGTACACAGTAATTTAGTCCTAGAAAGTCTAATTAAATGCCAATAGTCAAAAGACTTCTAGAAAGCTTTTGAGCACAAAACTTTGACAGTTTCTAAACCAAAAATAAGTTACACACTTCATATAATTTACATATTTGATTTACTATTTGTCTCCTTAATCCCAATTATATTCTTCAACTACCAAAATAAGTTGCACTTTATACACTCCAATATTCAACTATATTTCACAAATTATTCCTCGCAAATTAATAATAGTATCCGACTACTCAAAAACAAAATACTGCACCAAAGCAAATTTTCAACTAGTATCACCCCAATTTATTCAACAAGTGATATTAGACCGACTATTACTCAACTATTCCGCACAAACTAACTTTGGCATCAGTTCAAATTTTCTACAGGGACAAGCAACAAGATGCAAATATGTACACAAGAACGGCGCTAGAGAGGCGAACTCAAGACCCCTCATAAACAAGACTCTGATATCATGCTAAATTACCAAATACTCTGATGGCTTAAGCTATGAATGAATGCGCCCAACGCCGTATATCACGCTTCAACAATAGAAAATTTCATAACTTCATGATTATAGAAGGCAATGAGCCCTTCTTGCATTGAAAGCCCCCAATTTCCAATCCAGATGCAACACACTTGAGGATGAATTTCTTTCCTAAATCAGGCAGAGCAAAAACTAGCACCAAGTATCGTAGCCTCCCTGGGTCTATCAAATGCTTTGTGTTGATGGATTCTATTTGAAATTGTAAAATGCATACACACATGTATATAAGACGAGTATAGGTGTGTTTACCTAGCGGAATAACTCGTCGGATCGTTGGAACGGCGTTGTTACGAACCCTCTTTGTTGAATCAAGAACTTGCTACCTCCGTGCACTCTCTTGTATCTCGTACAGTCGCAGAGATGCTTCTTGAGTGATCTCCGATGATGCCACGTTCTAGATCCCTAGCCCTTTGGTGATACGCTTAGAGAGAGAGACCGTGAATAGGAGAGAGAGAGAGAGAGATAAAGAGAGAGAGAGAGAGAGAGAGAGAGAGAGAGACTAACGTGATATGTAGAGTGAGGTTGCTGAGATTATTATCTCACCTAGGTTTTCCATGTGATATATCTACATATATATAGGCACATGAAAACCTATAAGGCTTGGGACTCCAAAAGCCCGTTATTTGGCGTCCTAATCATGCCTCTTTGGACCCAGTCCAATATAATGTGGGTGCTCGTATAGCCCGACCACAATATTTGTTACATCTCCCACTCACCCACATAGGGTTGGTACAAAAACCAATCTCTCAACACAACGGAACTTCTCAACTCTTCATACAGGGAAATAGAACGTGCGACCTTACGAAAAGAAAGTACAGCGACAGTAGTGTAATGTCATGACCCATCCCACTACGCATGGAAATAGGACATGTGGCACGCCACCAAGGCTCATCCAACATCAATATAATAAATACGCAGCGGAGAGAACTTTCAGACAACCTTGGGTATTTTAAAACTTTAGGAAACATTGCCCTCTGAGTTGAAAAATCCATTGGAAATCAAAGTTACAAAAATTTTTGGCCAATTAGAAAGTATTCACAAAATCCATTTGAAAATACAGAGGTCCAGTCGACTGCCCAGTCGACTGTAATATTAGGGTCCAGTCGACTATGCCTGGCAGAAACTAAAACCTTAAATCCTCAACAAAGGTCCAGTCGACTGCCCAGTCGACTGTGTTAAGCAGAACCGAAATTTAACATTTCTCACCATAGGTTCAGTCGACTGCTCAAGGGACCCAGTCAACTGCACTGGTTACTATTTAGATCAGTAGCTAACATACATCTATAGTGCCTCAGTCGACTGATCAAGGGCCCAGTCGACTGCTTCTCTTACTATTCACTTTCAGTGTCTCAATCCCACGAGGTCCAGTCGACTGATCCTGGGTCCAGTCGACTGCTCCCCTGCTGGGGAGCCTGAAATGAAATATTTACAACTCAAGCTTCTCCACACCAACCACTATCACAACCATAACTGATTTTAACATTTAAAACATAACTACAGACGTTCAATTACAAGATCACAATACTGTGAAACTAATCTATGGTTCTATTACAACGTATTATTACAATTCCAAATCCTTACACCAGTTTAGGATTAATACAAAAACATATACAAAGGTGATTCCCCGGCGTTCATCGGCCTCACTCATCTCGATTCTTCTTGTCTTTCTTCTTACCTGTAATGGAGTACATCTCCACTGCTCAGCTATATGCTGAGTGCACAAGTCTAACATGTGTAATATATATAACAAAACATGTTTTCATCTCATAAGTCATATCAATAGTCTCTAGGGAGAAAAATACGCATTCATCCGGTAGCGACAAGTCCAAGCCTTAAACCGCGATACCAATGGCAAGTCCAAGTCTATCAACCATTGTATCAAGTGCCATGTCAAGTCTAAGTCTATCAACCATGCACAGTAGCCGTCGCTACTCAAATTCTCAAACATCGAGAAGCTTATCCCGGCATGAATTTGTATAAGACTCCCCTTTGACCCACATAGACAACTCAATGTGCTCGCGTAAATTTAGACATGCTTTTCACAATTTAGCGCGTGCATAATTAACGGGCCTAAAATTAACACATGGATTTTGCCCGGATCTCAATTTCGTCGTCGAAATATAAAACATGTATTTCTCTATATTTCACAAGTTAGAACTCCATACCTCGTGCGATTTCCCCCAAACTTTGAAGGATCGACTAGGAGGCTAAATAATCGTCGGATTTCGAATTTGAGAAAATTCCTACAAGTTTATACCTGTTTTTCCCAAAAGTCCAAAATTAAGATTTTTACAAAACTTGGCCAAACATGGCCTAAGTAGTATCAAAACGAAGATCTTACCTCCACGAGTTCAAATACGAAATCTGGAGAAAAACTGACGGACAGAAGGTCGTCGTATGTCGCCGGCAAGCTCGTGGCAACCAAATCTCCCTTCTCTCTCCTCTCTCTAGATATTTGTGAGTTTGGATGAGATTGAAATCTCATCCTCATCTATATATATAGGCAACTTTCTGGGAATTACGTTTACCTCCCCGCAAGTTTCTCAAAACTTCTCATCAGCTCTCGAAACTTCGCACACGTCCATTTTATAACTCTACGAGTGAAAACTATAAATTTCAAAAGTTTTCGACTAGGTTTTATTTGGGTCCAAAATAACGTCCGAAAATTATATTCTGTGAAATCTCTACACAACCTACCTTTTTAATTAGCGTATCACTCACGTCCTCAAAAAGGTATACCAAAGTATTTCAAATACCAGAATTATACTACACAGGTATAATCACTATTCACAGGAATACCAGATAAAGTCAAATAACATTTAAATCATATAAATGCCATTTACTTATGCCCATGCAATATGAATTGCCCTGTTCCTATGTCCTCACTGACACCTTATCGTTGACTCACAGTCAACCCTATCACCATTATCAATTAACATTGATAAACTCCCAAATTACAAATATGCATGATAAAATTATGAATTCTTGGAACGGGTGTGACATGTAATGCCAAATCATCACCATAACCAGCAAGACACATCACTCGGAAGCTTTTCGTGTATGCCTTAGACGATTCAACCACACCGGACACAACATTCTCAATCCCTCGATGAAAAGAATTGCTGTACCACCTCAATGTAGTGTACTCATGACATATCAGTAACAAAATATGATTGTCGCAGGCCTGCTAATGAGTCACAAAACATGGTGTGTTATTGAATAGTCTTCCCTGAGCCCACATGTCAATCCGACTGACTTAATCGCTTGCCCAGACACGCCCTATAGAACGGAATTAACTCTTCGTTCTAGGATAGCATGCTAAAGCAGCTGTCATCAAGCATCCTCTTCATGACATAGTCTCAAGTTGTGAAGGCAACCAGTTTGTAGGATAACCAATGTCTTAGATATGCTACATGGCTCACACAGCAATGAAGAGGAATCCATTCATTGCTCCACAGTCGATCGCAAAAGCACATACAGTATGATATGAATGCTATGGCATTCTTCCATAAAATGGGCATGTCACTCTGTGTTTGGAAAAACAAGTAACGCCATACAAATCTTAGTCTAGGCGTTACACAAAACGTCTAACCTGAGTCTCCAACACAATCGCTGCTAATAGCCCGTCTGAAAACTCACATTCGGCTGTAAACAGGCTACATAGAGTCGTGGATATCTCTATGTTCGACCAAATGTAAAGGTCTCATCTTAGATCCATGTAAGGTGACATATCGAAATAATTGGGTTTATATCTAGCTCACTGTTCTTATACTGCGTAGATATAATTGTTCAAGCTCGCTTTCTAAGCGCTATGGACACGCATGTCCTAGCTAGCTATCTAAGCGCCATGAACACAATGTCTCATCTTGCTCACCATCTAAGCTCCATGGACACGCATGTCCTAGTTCGCTACCTCGGCGCCAAGGTGAATCAACCGTGTGAGTAGGTCGATTCAAGCCCGGTGACATATTAGAAATGTGCATTTATTCCATTCATACAACAATTATATATATGGAAATCAACAAATTTATTATTAACTTGATAATAACAAGAATAATAATGTCAAATCCAATACAAGTGTCTAAGCATATCAAATTCTACGAAGTCCCATGCTACTAATGTGGGACATAAAAGCATCTCTGGCAATGGACTTAGTTAATGGATCAGCCACCATGCTACCAGTGTAGATATGCCTCAAGACAACTTCCTCTTGCATAACCATATCTTGAATGTAGTGATGACGGATGTCTATGTGCTTTGACTTCCCATGGTATTCGGGGTCTTTTGCATAGGCCAAGGCTGATGTGCTATAATGAGCACTGCTTCATCCCCATGAGGCGAAGAGCCTAGGCTTCGCAAAAACCTTCTCAACCAGACAGCTTCCTGAATAACTGCCGAATAAGCCACATACTCTGCCTCCATCGTGGATAGTGCGATGCATGACTGCTTCTTGCTACACTAAGAGATTGCTCTACCTCCTAGTGTGAATGCATAGCCAGAAGTGGACTTGCGTTCATCTTTATCGCTAGCCCAATCAGCATCACTATATCCTCTCAGCTTCAAATCTCCTCCATGATAAGGGCAAGATCCATAGTCCCGTGAATGTATCGCAGGATCCGCTTCACTGCTCTCCAGTGATATCGACCAGGGTTACTCTGGTAACAACTAACTAGACCCACCGCATAGCAGATGTCTGGACAAGTACACAACATAGCGTACATCAGACTCCCTATCGCAGATGCATATGGCACGTTGGATATTTGTTCCTTTTCTTCTTTATTCTTGGGACAATGATCTAAAGTCAAGTGGAATGCCTTATCAACTGGAGTGTTGATGGGTTTTGAGTTATTCATGTGAAAACGCTCAAGAACCTTCTTTAAGTAAGTCTCTTGTGACAAATACAGAAATTTCTTTGATCGATCTCTTACAATCTTAACTCCCAACACATAGTTGGCCTCACCCATGTCCTTTATCTCAAACTGAGAGGACAGCCACTCTTTAGTGGCGACAATGGCACTCATGTCATTTCCAGCTAAAAGGATGTCATCGACGTACAAAGATAGAATTAGAATACTTTTCTTGGACTGTCTGATGTGCACACAGTGATCCTCCTCAATCATCTCAAAATCGAAGGAGGTGATTGAATCATGGAACCTCAAGTACCACTGCCTCGACAATTGCTTGAGTCCATAAATAGATCGCTTGAAATGGCACACTTTGCGCTCATTCCCTTTGGTTATGAAACCAAGGGGTTGGTCCATATAGATCTCTTCGTCTAGTTCTCCATTGAGAAACGCAGTTTTGACGTCCATCTAGAAGAGTTCTAAGTCTAAATGTGCGACGATTGCCAGAATAAGGCGTATGGAGGCAAATCTCACCACAGGGGAGAACGTGTCTCCATGGTCTATACCCTCTCGTTGGGTAAAACCTTTTGCCACTAGGCGCGCCTTATGCTTGTCAATTGATCTATCTGCCTTACGCTTGACTTTGAAAACCCACTTGTTTCCAATGGTCTTACGGTCAGGCGGAATATCAACTAACTCCCAGACTTTATTCTTGTCCATAGAGCTCATCTCCTCTTGCATAGCAGAAGAAAGCGCTTCCTTATAGGAAGCAGGCTCATCGTCATCTATTGTACTGCTCATCGTCATCTATTGTACACATGAGAGCTTCTTCCTCAATATCAAAACGTCGACGTGGAACTTTTTCTCGTCTTCTTTTGCAGTGTGCTACCTGAGAATCTTGAATGTCCAGTGGTGTACTCCCACTGTCTGGTACACTCCCACTAGTGTCTAACGGTGTACTCCCACTTGGCTGAAGACTAGTACCATTTTCAGCGATTACTGGATGTGGAATGTCAATTTTCCCACCCTCGCCTAAAGATGGTACGACGTCTTCAACATCCTCTATCTCATAGAGGTCAAGATCTCTCTTAGCGTCACTGATATTAGGAAAGTCATTCTCAATGAAATCAACATCACGTGACTCAATTTCTGTCATTCCTTCATCTGAATGTTCACCATACATAACATAGCCTTTTGAGCTGTCAGAATATCTTATGAAGATATGTTTTCTAGCTCTCGGGCCTAGTTTTCCATGCTTATGGGAAGTATTGTGAACATATCCTAGTGAGCCCCACAGGCGCAAATGCTCCAAATTGGGCTTTTCGCCTTTCCATAGCTCATAGGGGTGGAAGGAATTGACTGTGAAGGCACTCTAGTAAGTATGTAGGCAGCAGTTAAAAGTGCATCCCCCCAGAATGATATTGGGAGGTTAGCTTGCACCATCATAGATCTAGTCATATCTAGAAGTGTTCTATTCCTTCTTTCTGCAACACCATTTTGTTATGGAGTTCCAGGAATAGTGAGCTGTCTGCGTATCCCCTTTTCCTCACACAGTTCCTTGAACTGATCAGATAAGTACTCGCGTCCTCTGTCTGTTCGAAAAGTCTCTAGGGACTTTTCTTGCTGACTCTCAACCTCTGCTACAAAGCGTTTAAAACAAACTAGAGCTTCATAGCAGTGAGAAATCAAATAGACATATCCATATCGCGTGTAGTCATCGATAAAAGTAAGAAAATAAGAGGCGCCATGACGTGCCTTCACATTCATTGGTCCACATATGTCTGAGTGTATTAGTTTTAATGCATGGGTAGCTCTTTTAGCCTTACCAAAAGGCTTACGACATGCTTTACCTGCTAGGCAAGACTCACACGTAGGTAGGTTAACCTTAGCGAGTGGGCCTAGAAGGCCTTCTCGAGCTAATCTAGTCATCCTGTCACGTCCTATGTGTCCAAGTCTAGCATGCCATGTTATAGAGTCAATATTCTTATTTGAATCAGCAACTAAAGAAGTAGAGGAAATGGAATCAAACAGATCAATTTTAAATAGATTATTCCATAAAAAACCATGTCCAAAAATAACACCATCCAAAACAATATCCAACTTATCATGTCCAAACTGAAAAATAAAACCTAAATCAAGAAGTGCTAAGACCGAGAGTAGATTATATTGGATTCCGGGTATGTAGAGCACATCATGAAGAAGTAATGTGCGCCCTGTGCGCAAATGAAGTTGGTATGAACCTACTCCTGCTGCTTCTTCACAAGTGCCATTCCCCATGTACACCCTACTGGTGCCACTTGGAATCTTATGATAACCTACGAACCCCCCTCGATCTCTGGTCACATGCCTTGTTGCTCCTATATCTGCAATCCAATCATGGAGCGAATGAGTGATTAGGACGTGAGAACTCACAAAAGCATAGAGAGAGTTAGGTGGGAAAGTTAGCTTCTTCGGCTCAGTGCACTCACGAGCGAAGTGTATCAATCCTCTATAGTTGAAGCACTTTGATTTGGAAGCATTTTTCTTGCCAGCACGCTTACCCCTGCGCTTCTTTGGTTTATCAGCCTTTGGAGCTAACTTATTAGCTCCACCCTTTTTCTGAGCCCTTTTACTCTTGGCATTGTGCTTGGACCCACTAGTCCCGCGCTCACCTCCACATATGGAAGTTCTCGCCATGAGTGCAGTAATGCGGTTCGCCTCTTGGCGCTCCGCCTCCAGCTCCACATGTTTATATATATCAGCAAAGTTCTTGATACTATCATTATGTGTTAAAATTTGCTTCATATGGACCCAAGTTTTAGGCAGTGACCGAATCACCGCTTGAATATGTTGTTCATCAGTGAGGATGTTCCCAGCAGCACCAAGATCTCGAATCATACCAGACATCGTCCTAAGATGTTCAGTCATCGATTACTTGGGATCTTTCTGATACACCTCGAAATTCAACACCAGGCTCCTGAGCCTAGTGGTTGATGTCCCACTGAAAGCAAATTTTAGCTGGTCCCATAATTCCTTGGCACTGGAGTATTGGAAATACTCAGCAAGAAAGTCATCATTCATGCTGCTTTACAATATACTGCGCGTGTGATGATCCTTCTTGACCCATTCATTATAGGTTTCAAGGTCTCGGGGATATTGGGCCATGGGCCCATTTTCTGGCAATTCGAGTTGGACTAATGACTAGGTTAGATGGGGAAGCAGTTCTTCCTCAGTCAACAAGAGGGTTACTCTACGTTGCCATGTGTCATAGTTTTTCCCATTAAACTTGTTAACTTTGTTCAAATCAGCGACAATTTGCTTTGAAGCCATTTCTACATTAAAAAAAACATGCGCAAAGGTTTTTGACGTTATTATTTGCACATTTTATAAAATTTTGTTTTAAAAATCCAATTATAAACGATATTTCCTCTTTTTACAATTTTAAGACCAAAAAACTTGCTATTGCTTATTAATCAAATCCTAAATTTTGTAAATCATAGAATAACTTTTATAATTGATTTTACAAACAAATATCAATTAAATGGTTCTTTAACCTATCTAAGATCATCCACAATATATATAAGTGCGCCATACAATAAAATTGCACAAGGACCCCACGTGGGTCCAAATTGACAATGTAGAGCTCAGGCTAAGATAATTCAAGTTTATGATATATAAACAAAGAAAATCATCCCTTTACAAAATAGGTTTTTCCAATACAAAACTCTCGTCCTCACATTACATTTATAGCCCAATAAAAACAAGTATGCTTTGTTTATAAATATATACAAGAACAACCTTAAACATACATCGTGAGGACACAAGCTCTATAAATTGTCAATTATTGTCCATTCATTTAAGCTAGATTAAAAATGTATTAATCACACACATCAAGCACTCATGTGGTCTTATTTAAAAAATTGAATGAACTCATCCGTCACTCCACTTAAGGAGGAAGAATTAGAGGTCATAGGGTGAATCGATCACAAACTGCAATAATTAAACGTGACCAATAATGCAATGAGCCTCTAAAAGTTGCAATAAGAATAAATTTTGCAGCCCCGGATAGGTCCCATAAGCCAAGGAAGAACGATGAAAAATCCTAGATTTTTCATCAATTATATAAATAATTTTGGGTTTTAAACTAATATAAAACCAATTCTTTAAGGACCTTTAAATTACCAAAAATAATTTAAAGTCCACATGGAAATTTTAAATACCTGAAAAACTTATTTTTCAGTATTTATAAAAATTTCCATAATTTATGGGAGCAAAGATCCAATTTTGATCAATTTATTAAATAAAATTGATTTTGTTGAAAACATTCAAAAATGATGTGTTAATTCCTTAAAAATACAATATTTGAAGGAATGAGTCTATGTAGCAGTCTCACATGACCCAAAATAGTGTCCCAACCATATAGTATTATTTTCAATAATTAATAAACATATTTGGATATTTTAACCAATTAAAATAATGGTTAAAAACATGATTTAATGATTCAAAAATATCATAAATATAGGAGATTGGCATGCAACAGTCCCACAACACCCCAACAGTGTTAAAAACACCACATATTAATTCCAAGAATTAATAATATGCTTTGGGTATTTTAAGCAATTTAAAAGTTGTACAATAACACGTTTTTATGCTCTAAAAGACCCAAAAACAATTAAGTAATTTCACAAGAAATTATTATGGGTCCCACTCTGTGCCCATAAGTTAAGAAAAAAAAAGATTTTTCTACAATTTTCCAGAATTTTAAAAAAAATAAAAACAGTTTAAAACATTTAAAAACATGTTTTTAATTATCAGAAACTGTTTTAAATATAAAACAATTTATATATTCTGGAATATTTTATTAAAATAGTAGAGGGGATTAGGGACCCACACTCGCCGGGGTCAACGCCGGGAAGTCGCCGGCGACGGCGCACGAGCCAGACGCGCCGGCGCGCGCATGGGGTTGGCCAGAGGGGTCATCTTCTTCCTTCAAAACCCTAAACGCAGCCCCCAGGCTGCGCGACCCTCCACCTTTACACGCTCGTATCTCCATCGTCTGTGATCCATTTTCAATAAATTTTATATGGTTGGAAAGGTCTCACGGAGTACTTGAAGATTGAACCAAAAATTAGACCGATTGCACATCTGAATCGTCCAGAAAAAGGTTCAAAGTTCAGGAAAAAAACGGTTTTAAATGTTACAGAAATTAGAGTTTGCTTTTTCTCCTTCTACGGAGATATTTGGGCCAAAAAACTTTATGGGTAGACTCTATAGTCATATACGAACACATCCCAACCAAAAAATTCAAAAACTATTAGGGTTTAATCATAGACCCACTTTGAATTTGATTTTTGTAAGCTTTTAACACAAACAATGTCCACCCATGGTGGATCTGTTTTGGGCTCAAGTTTAGGCGAACAAACGTCCTAAAAGCTCTGATACCAATGTAAAATGCATACACACATGTATGTAAGACGAATACAGGTGTGTTTACCTAGCAGAATAACTCGTCGAATCGTTGGAATGGCGTTGTTACGAACCCTCTTTGTTGAACCACGAACTTGCTGCCTCCGTGCACTCTCTTGTATCTCGTACAATCGCAGAGATGCTTCTTGAGCGATCTCCGATGATGCCACGTTCTAGATCCCTAGGCCTTTGGTGATACGCTTAGAGAGAGAGACCATGAATAGGAGAGAGAGAGAGAGAGAGACTAACGTGATATGTAGAGAGAGGTTGCTGAGATTATTATCTCACTTAGGTTTTCCATGTGATATGTCTACATATATATAGGCACATGAAAACCTATAAGGCTTGGGACTCCAAAAGCCCGTTATTTGGCATCCTAATCAGGCCTCTTTGGATCCAGTCCAATATAATGTGGGTGCTTTGTCACGCCCCGGAGTAGCCAAAAATAGGAAATTTTTAAAATTTCCTTTTTGGACCCGTAGGAAATGACGAGTTACAAAGTAGTCATGTCCTCTAACACTATAAACAATATGAAAATGAAGGGAAGGAAGCTAATCGTAACTTAAAACTTTAATCTGAACAATTTAAACAATTACAATCACAGGTCCCAGTACTAATACAACAGACTATTACAAATACACGATGTTGTCGGCTATCTTTGGTCTTCAGTCTAGTTCTACCCTTCCAGTGTTTAGCATCTTACTCTCAAGACTGAATTGTTCTTTGACCAACCTGCAAGGAAATCTGGACATTGGATTGTCCAGGCATAATATGCCGTCAGCTTTGCAACAAAGCTAAGTGGGCGTTCATAACTATATTCACTACCACTATACATACACTAACCACTCATCTCACGTTATTACTTTGCATCTTAGGATGCGGTTAGTCCATTATTGATTGACGTCGCTCACACGGATATAGCAAATGTATCAATTAACATATGATGCAATTACTAAACATCTATCATTAACCAAATAATAGGATCAGTATAATTCATGTTTGTCTGGTTCTCGAAATCATATCAACATATTTGTACTATTCAATTTCTTATTTCCATTATGCTCATGCATGTAAATGCGTACTCAATGAACCCAAACCCAAACTCTGGAATATAAAATCCCATAACCAATGTAACTCAATAACATTGTGTTATAAAACCCACAACGACAACTTACTCTGAACTTACTTTCACAATACAAACCACACTTCCACTGCGAACTCTGATACTTGTTTCATACTTAACATCCTCGCCTTACGGCCTCATAGTAACATCGTCGCCTTACGGCCTCATAGTAACATCGTAGCCTTACGGCCTCATAATCCAAATAGCACGATGGCGGAAATTGGCTCGATCGTCTATACCCTCGTTGGTGAATCACCACCCAACGAGTTGCACATCAGAATACTAACTGCGAAACGGCAAGCATGGCGGCAAGCACACACACCATGTGTACTATCATGGCAATCCCACCGCAGAGGACAGTACATTAGTAACTGACTAGCGCATGATATACAGCACGACGGCAAACCCCCACAACGTGTATACTATCTCCGAAAATCCACTCAGACGACTAGTACATTAGATCACTAACTGCTAAGCAGTACGATGGTAAACCCAGACGCATGTACCATCTCCGGCATTTATACGGACGACTGGCACAATAGCAGCTCTAACTGTTCTCTTATTATTACAATCACAATCACAATATTCTGTATCTCAATCATACTGTCCCATTATCATGTATCTTTATCAACTCGTGCGGTTTCCAAATCATAACATCTCCTGACTCACGATAGAAGAATTTCAATCATATCAACTGACACTTCCCAAGACTCCCAATTACTTCAACCCACGACCTCACTTGGCCGGAATCACTAACACTGACTACGTGTACTGACATCGTGATATGATCTTCAATTACATGATTCTTGATAACATAACTACATTAGGTGAAACATATAAATGAAATGTTAACATGCTCTTTATTCTCATTTGCATATTTAGGCATGGTCATCAAGGCAATAATAACAACGTGCTCATATAATCAACATTGATATACAAAACATACAAACTAAGGTTCCATAATTGATTATCCGTCACAGCATACACATGGCTAAACATTCCTTCACATATAGTTCTTTTCTTTTACTTCTTATCAATATATTATAGTAATATCTAACATGCTTGTCTCATAGCAATCGTTTCATAACATAATCCATATATACATTAAAGTACATCAGTGTACAGTCATAGAATCACGGTCATAAATGCAACTGATATATATCACATACAAATACTCTAGCAGTCATTATGTATATTGAGAGTGAAGTTAGAAACACTCACCTGGATGTCTTGTCCAGCTTATGTGTCACGCCCCGGAGTAGCCAAAAATAGGGAAAATTTAAAATTTCCTTTCTGGACCGATAGGGAATGACGAGTTACATAAAATTGACCTGTCCATGTGACATACTAATAAAATATATATATATATATATATATATCAGAGTAAGGAATTTACGAAAGCGTCTAATGGTATTCATGGGGGAACTTAGAGTGTTTAGCTAATTAAGCTATTACAGTAGTTCCAAATGAAAACCACAAAAGATAAGTTTGGGCGATTTACGCCACTTAAATTATTACATCAACCAAAAGATAGTTAAAACATAACAGAAGTCTTAATGCGGAAATAGGTCAGGGTCCTTCTTCTAACTGGCAAATTCGTAACCTTCGTTATCGAACTCTTCCTGATAGTCTGCCTCAGGATCACCTTCCTGGTAGTTCCCATCCTGAGGATAGTGATATGTATCTTCATTGTTACCTTGATAGTTCTCCTCATTATAACCTAGACATAAAATATCCAGGGCAGGGAAGGAGCCATTAGCTTTTGAAGCTAAGTGAAATCGTCTTAACCGATCACTCCTAATACATTTAAGGATATACAGTATAACAATATCTTGAATCATCATTAAATAAGCATATGACATGGTAGAATGACGACACAATGCATTATCAATATTTTCGACTTTAACTCGACCATGGACATCACAACCGACTCATGTGACTTGTTACATTACCAGTGTAACGCCGTTAGCTCAGAGTAGAATGATTACGTTGCTATCGTCGCCTAGCAGGGCCCTATAGCAGTTTTGATTTTAAAAATAGTGTAATCATTGGACTCTTAGGTCCTCGTGACCTTGCCGGGAGAATAGAATAGTTACAGCGCTATCATCGCCTAGCAGGGCCCTATAGCAGTTGAAAGGTAATTATTGTATTCTGATGGATACATTGCTATCGTCGCCTAACAGGGCCCTATAGTGTATCAACCATCAATTCATGCGTTACTCCAAAGATTTCAATGGGAACTCTGGCTATCGTCGCCTAACAGGGCCCTATAGCAGTTCCATTGTTGTTCCCATTTACTTGACTGTACCACTCGGACCACCGCGGTCCATTCAATGTATATATTGATATGATTCGGTTAGTCCCCGTGACTAACCATACAGACGTCAATGTTGACATCCAGACTCGACCATGTTCATATGAATGTTCATGTGACTATAGAAACAGAAATCATGATAAACAAGAATGTCAACGAATATTAACTAAGCATGGAGTATAGTTAGCTAACATGCATTCATTATATAAGAATCAATATCATGTTCACATAACTAATACTTATCAGTATCGTCCACACAGGACGTACTGGGCATACATATATGATCAAAGAATAATTCTATAATATACCAAGTGAGTTAGGACGACTCACCTCGATGCGGGTGCGTAACAGTAAGCGTAGTGGTTCCTACAAGGTATAAATTTACATAGAACATTGATTAATAAGCTTACTAAAATCAGGGGTATGATGGTGATTGTGTCGGGTGGGTTCCTAAACCTCAACATGATGATTTAGGCATCATTCTGAGTCCAACTCCATTAACTAGACTCAAATCGGAGTCCGTCGCATAAAAGGCTGGATTTTCTATACCAGTTCGGGCCCTAAAGATAAACTGTATTTTTTACCATGTCAAAAGGTTGCCAAATTTTAAGGGAATATTCTAGGCATTAATCTAAGACTCTGGGAACTGACCGCGTATTTTTCTGAGCTACGATTTATTTATTATGAATTTCTGAAGTTTAAATTGTCTAATAATAGACTGTAGGGTCCCATAATTATAAAATATGATTTAGGGAGATATTGGTCCCTTATAAATATTTTATTAAATACTAGGCCTTAAAATAGGCTAGGGGTATTTATTTCATAATTTTTGGGGTTCGTTTGGTATTTTAAATAATTAAAATACACCCAAACGGATACTTTATAAGAAATTAATAATTATTAAAAAATACTAAAGTTAAGTTTTATAAATAATAATTTATAATGTAAAGGTACTCGGTCTTAGTAAAATTTTTTATAAAATTTTCCTATATTTAAAAGTGGTCATTAGGTATTTATTACCTAATTATTTTAATTTTAAATATTTTTTTATTATTTATTTAAACCAATAAATACTAAGTATATCATATAATAATAATCCATATTTTCATAATATAAGAATATTATTAAAAATAATATTACAATTTATTAAAATATAATTTATAGTATTATTGAAACCATTTTTTTTTAAGTTTTAAAACAATTTAAAATCATTTATAACTATTTATTTTTATTTATTTATACAAACTATATTATAAATAATATATTTATACACTAATCTTGGTTAATATACACTAAATTTTACTAAAACAGTTTGTTAAAACACTAACTAGGATTAATAAAATACTTAGTAATATAAAACAGATTAATAAAACCTTAATTAAGGTTAACAGAATAATTAAGACATTAATAAATCTAAAACATATTATATTTCTACTAATCTAGATTAACGGATTAATTAGGAATATAAAAATAACTTAACTAGGGATTAATAGGTTAATCATAATTAATAAGGATTAAACCAAGACCCACGGGTCAACTTGACCCAACCCAACCCAACGGGTTATCCATATATACTCTAGGTACGATCCAACTTAAAAGATCCGACCCGCTACTCGTTTCATTATTATAACCCAAACCCAATACCATTTACACGCTCATACTAAACCAACCCGACCCGACCCGACCCATGGGTTAATGATATAACCCGAAAACCCACGGGTCGTACCTTCTCTAGTGAGGCCAGGCTGCCACTGGCGAGCCCGTTTTCCACCGGAAAACTCTCTCTCCCCATAACTCACTCATCCCTCCATGAAAATTGATGCCGTCAACGCCAAAAGGACCAGAATGGGGCCCTCTACAACATACCGTGCGCTTAAGTCGTGGGTTATTCGTTTGTTGGACCTACCATAGGATTATTCTTTTTCAGTTTTGTAGGGATAATACCTTGCATGGCTACCCAAACAAGTCTTAATCCAAAAACTGCTCCTATGGGGCGTATCTGGGGTCATAAGGGCCTGTTTGGTATGGTCTTTAGGCGCTTTTGTGATATGTGCAAAATCAAGCTCCGGCGGAGGGGCTTAAATGGTGATTTGGTCAAGCCGTGAGCCTTGGGCTCTGTTTGGCTACGTATACGAGTGTATGTGTGAGCCTATAGGGTGTAGGAGATGTAACACAAGTGTAGAAATAAACAGAGGGGGTGTGGGGTCTTACCAAAACCTCAATTTCTCTCTCTTCTGCTTCCCGTCTCCGGCGAGCTCTCTTCCTCTCTCTCTCCTACGCTTCTTCTTCTTCTTCTTCTCCGGCGTTCGTGTGTGTATGGGGTGGTAAGGGATAGAGGGTGAGGGCAGTGAATGTATGTGTGTTAGTTTGGTTGGTCTTCCCTCTCTCTCAAACTCTCGGTGCTCATATATAACCACCAACTCCTCATGTGTATTCACACATATAGCTACACAGGTTTCCATGAAGCATTCTGACCTGAGGGATTGAGGGTGAGTGATGGAGAGCTGATTTGAGAGGGTGTGGGATGGTGTGCCGGCGGTAGGGGGTATGGGTGATGATCCGGCAGGTAAAGGGAAGTCGATGGGTAGGGTGTTTACCCAATAGGTAAGGGTAAGCTTGGTAGTACACTAGGCTATATTAGGAAAGATTCCTATTACCAAATATGTGTGGTTTAGCCGTCGTCTAGGACCACGTGCCGTGCAGTCCAGCATAAGTGCAAATTTTACGAGTTTACGTGCAAGGTCAGTCCGGATTGGAACTTACAGTCTATGCTACAATAATTAAATACGTACACGTATATGTTCGGGTTTCTGAGATTATAGAATCAAAATACTGGAAATTACGAGTTAAAATGCGGGGACTAATTTATTGAGGTCAGGGATTTTACGGGTATTACATCATCCACCTGCTATTAAAGATTCCGTCCCCGGAATCAGAGCTAGCTATACATTAAAAAGGTAAGGGAACTTCTCACGCATCTCCGATTCTAACTCCCAAGAAGCTTCACGCTCGTCATGATGTTTCCACTGAACTTTTACCAACGGAATCTCTTTAGTCCTCAGCTTCTTAGTTCCTCGTTCCATGATCTTCACCGGTCCTTCATTAAAAGTTACATTGTCGTTTACCTTGATATCTGTGAAGTTGATCTCATGAGACGGATCGTGCACGACTTTCCTCAACATGCTGATATGAAACACATTATGCATTCCTGACATCTTGGGTGGTAGTGCAAGTCTGTAAGCAACCTTTCCCACGCGTTCCAGAATTTCGAACGGTCCAATATATCGTGGCGAAAGCTTTCCTCTCTTTTGTCCAAATCTGACAATTCCTCGTACGGGTGATACTTTTAGGAACACGTGATCTCCAACACTGAATTCCAAGTCCTTTCGATGTTTATCCGCATAGCTTTTCTGTCGGCTCTGAGCTGTTTTCATCTTTTCTCTGACGATGTTGATCTTTTCGTTCGTTTCTCGAATCATCTTTGGTCCTAGAAGCTTATCATCTCCAACTTCTGCCCAACACAAGGGTGATCGGCACGGTCTGCCATATAAAGCTTCAAATGGTGCCATTCCTATACTCGTATGGTAGCTATTGTTATATGCGAACTCTATCAATGGTAGGTTCTCCTCCCATGAACTTTCAAAATCTATCGCACAAGCTCGAAGCATATCTTCCATGACTTGATTGACTCTCTCGGTTTGTCCGTCGATTTGGGGGTGAAATGCTGAACTTAACTTCAATGAAGTTCCAAGTGCTGTTTGTAAGCTTTCCCAAAATCCTGACGTGAAACGTGAATCACGATCTGACACAATTGACACGGGTACTCCATGTAGTCGAACAACTTGTTGTACATACATTCTGCTCAATTTCTCAACCGGGTAAGTCATCCATCTTTCTTCTTGACGAATAATATCGGCGCTCCCCATGGTGAAGTGCTTGGACGAATAAATCCGAGGTCCTGGAGTTCTTGCACCTGCGTCTTCAGTTCTTGCATCTCCATCGGGGCCATTCAGTAAGGTGTCTTCGATATCGAGGAGGTTCCAGGCATCAACTCGATACAGAAATCGATGTCTCTCTTGGGTGGCAATCCTTTAACTTCTTGGAAAACATCTTCAAAATCTCGAACTACTGGAATTTGATTAATAGGAATCTCATCACTTGTGGTTCCAAGGGTAGCTAGGCAGTTGGTGAGGAAAATGTCATATGAGGGATTGCACTTGAAATCAAATGGTTCACCATCAGGTACTGAAAAGAGTATGGATTTGCTAGCACAATCTAACTTGGCATGGTATTTCGCGAGCCAATCGATTCCTAGGATCACGTCGAATTCCTTCATCGACAAAACTATCAAATCAGCGGGGAGATTCTGATCTTTCAAGTTTAGTGGGTAGTCCTTGCATACTTTTTCCAACTTAACACTCTTTCCTAGAGGTGACGTAGCATTCAAAGTTATATCCATCGTTTGGGGCAATAAGCCTAAGCGTTGTACGATTCTAATTCCAATGAAAGAATTAGATGCGCCAGTATCGAGCAAAGCTTTCACTTGACTGTTAAAGAGGGTTAGAGTACCTTCCAAATTCTCCTGTTCTTCTTCGTCAAATCCTGCTTTCTCTAGAATTATAGCATTGAGGCGGGCCTGTCCTTGAGTCGACGCTCCATAGTAACCTCCTCGGGGCGCTTTGCAATCCTTGGACAGATGTTCCTTCTTGTTGCAGTTGAAGCAGACCACATCAGAGCGACTGTTCCTTCTAGGGGCACGACAATCCTTAGACAGATGTCCAGAAAATCCACAGTTGAAACAGACTCCGGGGTTATTACTGGTGGTTCCTGATTGTCCTTGGGGCGGAGTCGGCTTAAATGGCACAGCCGGTTTGTTGCGGAACGGGACCGTCTGCGGCTTCTTCTCACCATTCCAGCTTCTCTTGAATCCCTGATTGCGAGCCGGGGCTTGTCTCTGTCTCTGATCAAATCTCGGAGGGGGTGGTCGGTTTACGAAACGCCTTTGTTCACGACCGGTGATTTCCTCAAAGCCATGGGCCATTCCTACTAAAGCTTGAAATTCTGATTCAGGTGGCCATAGGTCAGCTTCTGTAGAGGTAGGGAGAGTCCCTGATGATACTTTCGGTTCTTCTTTTCTGGGGTGTCGATCATGTGGTGTGCAAATCGAGAGAGACGCTCGAATTGTACTCTGTACTCCCGTCCAGTTCGGTTACCTTGCGCCAAGTCAATAAATTTCTTCTCCTTTTTGTTCTTTTCTGTCTGGGGGAAGTAATTTTCTAGGAACAGTTCCTTAAATGTCGTCCACGACATCTTTTGCGCAGCTCCTCCCAGTGTTGCTTTCTCTGATTCCCACTAGTCTGCTGCAGCATACGTCAATTGATATGTAGCCAGTCGGTGTTTCTCGATTTCAGAACTTCCCAGTGTATCGAAGATGATATCCAATTCACGAAGCCACTGTTCTGCTTCCCATGGCTCAGTCATCCCATTAAACTTGTCTGGCCGCATTGCACGGAATCGTTCCACTGTACGATCCTCTTGTGAACTGGGTGGAACTATGGGATTGACGTTAGCATTGTTGGTTGAGCCGTGATTATTTTCGATGTGCTCCAAGCGTTGTAAGAATGCTCTAAAGATTCCAGTGGGATCCATTCTAGCAGGAATGGACTCCGGTGCTCCTTCGACTGGGTTTGGAAGTCCTAAGCGTCGATTCCTCCTTGGTCGGTCTGTCATTGCGTATCTGGTTCACCTATAGAAGTATTCTACTAAGACTTGAATGCAGGATACATCTAGATACCTACTAACATATTTATAAGTCAATCATGCAAACCAAACAATTATAGAGACAAGTATAGTACTAAAGCATCCTTTTTTTATTATTTAATATTAGGAACGGTGATTACAAGGTTGAACTAGCCGAGAATACATGGTTACAAAATGGGGGTATTACCCTATTACACGCATTCATACAATAAGATGGGTCATCAGCCCAAAATACTTAGATACAACTAAACTACTAGCATATAAGGATAGATTATACCAAGCTAATCATCCATATCCGACTCGGATGTGATCTCTCCCATATCCGAGTCGTTAGGCCCATCTTCGTCCACAATGGGTTCACCCAGATCCCAATCTTCAATTTCAACATTGCCTTCATCCTCTTCATTACCATCATTGTCCATAGGCTCTTCTATCATAGGGTGAACCTCCAAAGGTTGATGGGGTGCTTCCTGTTCAGGTTCTTCCTCGGGGTTCTCTTCTTTTGGATCATCCTCCTCGTCATCATCTTCTTCATCTTATTCTTCTGGATATGCACCTGATTCCTCGTCAGACACCTCTGCATCAACAAGATTACCAGCAGGTGCTACCACTGGGGGTGCTACACCTACAGGGGCATTCTAATTAGGTGGCCAAACCAGGTGGTCTTCTGGGTGAATGGAAGGCTCCTGTAGTATCTAGTTTGATAGTGGTTGGAAATCATTCATTGCTAGTCTCCGTATCTCTCCATGCATTAACTCTTGGGTGCAGGCAGTATGGATGGCTTCAGCTTGAAGCCGGTGAGGGTCGGAGATATTGTATACATGCCGCTGAACTCTTAGTCCTCCCCGGAGACGTTGGCGGGCTTTCAGTTGTACATTCTCAAGGAATCCTTCCAGGTCGGCTGGTTCTATGCCATCTGGGTAAATCATATGACCTCCAAAGTCATCACTGACATAGTGACCGGGTTCTCGGGACTGTGTTATGTGCATGGGCACTCCTTGGAATGGCGGGAGTTGTTGGAAGAGTACAGGAGGCGGTGGGGGCATCTGGTAGGCACTATTGTGTATCCTTTCATAGTCTTCAGGGTTCTTAAGGAGTGCGACCATTTCGTCCTGGACCTTCTTGATGACTTCAGCTTCATAGATTGCTTCTAAGTGTAGGGTATCATAGTTATACATGTTGTTCTTATTCATTTCGACCCATAAGTTTCTTTTCCCTCCGTCTGTAGTTAGTTCCTGGATTTGGCGATGGTATATATCTGGGTTTGCTGGCACTACGCGATCGGGGAAAATCAGTCGTCCTCCAAAAGGATCCGAAATATAGTAGGGTTTCATAGTACCTGTTTCATCAGAAGAACTATCTATTTAGGGTACTGGTGCAAATTGTCTTAAGGTTTATCACTTATTAAATCGTAAAAGAGAATAATATAACACGGGAAATCAGAAAATTAATAAGTAGATTTTCATTAATAGAAGAATATTTATATAAGAGGGAATCTTGAAGTACAACTTTTACATATATATCCGCCAAAATGTGGGATTATAATCCCAATACAGTATTAATACAACATAGGCTAACTAGGGCATGCTAATCCTCTAGTTGTGTGAATTCCTCAGAGATGTCCATCTCTTCAGGCGGGGTGAATGACATCCATCTTTCATTGTCCCACCCTATCGGCCAGTCAGGATCGTACGTGTACAATGTTCCCTTCTCAATGAGATCTTCATCAGCTAGGTAAATTTCTACTTCTTCATCTTCAGAGTTGCCTATTGGACTGACAGGAGTTTCTAGGAGAGTGATTTCTGCCTGTGCTTCTTCTAAGCTGATTGTCACGGGGTTGTTAGGAGTGTCAGAGGTTTCATCTACCTCTATTAGCACTAAGCGGGGTGCTACAACAATATGACATACGGTCGGGGGAACCCTTTTCATAAGGAAGAGGCATCTCATCAACTTTCCTATCCTTTTGCAAGTCTGATGGCTGAAAGCAGCACCAAAGCAAACTAACCCTTGGGAGAAGGTTCCTTTGTAATTCTCCATACTACCTGTTTGACAGAAAGACTATTTTAGTATCGGTTGTCGTTTCTAAAATGTCTTAAGGTTCTTAACTTAAGGGTGTCGGACAGTCAGCGAGCACAACAAAACCTAGTGCTCTGATACCAAAAATCCTGTCACGCCCCGGAGTAGCCAAAAATTAGGGAGATATTTGGTATCAGAGCACTAGGTTTTGTTGTGCTCGCTAACTGTCTGACACCCTTAAGTTAAGAACCTTAAGACATTTTAGAAACGACAACCGATACTAAAATAGTCTTTCTCTCAAACAGGTATTATGGAGAATTACAAAGGAACCTTCCCCCAAGGGTTAGTTTGCTTTGGTGCTGCTTTCCGCCATCAGAGTTGCAAAAGGATAGGAAAGTTGATGAGATGCCTCTTCCTTATGAAAAGGGTTCCCCCGACCGTATGTCATATTGTTGTAGCACCCCGCTTAGTGCTAATAGAGGCGGATGAAACCTCTGACACTCCTAACAACCCCGTGACAATCAGCTTAGAAGAAGCACAGACAGAAATCACTCTCCTAGAAACTCCTATCAGTCCAATAGGCAGCTCTGAAGATGAAGAAGTAAAAATTTACCTAGCTGATGAAGATCTCATTGAGAAGGGAACATTGTACACGTACGATCCTGACTGGCCGATAGGGTGGGACAATGAAAGATGGATGTCATTCACCCCGCCTGAAGAGATGGACATCTCTGAGGAATTCACACAACTAGAGAATTAGCACGCCGTAGTTAGCCTATGTTGTATTAATACTGTACTGGAATTATAATCCCACATTTTGGCGGATATATATGTAAAAGCTGTACTTCAAGATTCCCTCTTATGTAAATATTCTTCTATTAATGAAAATCTACTTATTAATTTTCTGATTTCCCGTGTTATATTATTCTCTTTTACGATTTGATAAGTGATAAACCTTAAGACAATTCGCACCAGTACCCTAAATAGATAGTTCTTCTGATGAAACAGGTACTATGGAACCCCACTATATTTCGGATCCTTTTAGAGGACGACTGATTTTCCCCGATCGCGTAGTGCCAGCAAACCCAGATATATACCATCGCCAAATCCAGGAACTAATTACAGACGGAGGAAAAAGAAACTTATGGGTCGAAATGAATAAGAACAACATGTATAACTATGATACCCTACGCTTAGAAGCAATCTATGAAGCTGAAATCATCAAGAAGGTCCAGGACGAAATGGTCACACTCCTTAAGAACCCTGAAGACTATGAAAGGATGCACAATAGTGCCTACCAGATGCCCCCACCGCCTCCTGTACTCCTCCAACAACCCCCGCCATTCCAAGGAGTGCCCATGCACAAAACACAGTCCCGAGAACCCGGTCACTATGTCAGTGATGACTTTGGAGGTCATATGATTTACCCAGATGGTATAAAACCAGCCGACCCGGAAGGATTCTTTGAGAATGTACAACTGAAAGCCCGCCAACATCTTCGGGGAGGACTAAGAGTTCAGCGGCATGTATACAATATCTCCGACCCTCACCGGCTTCAAGATGAAGCCATCCATACTGCATACACCCAAGAGTTAATGCGTGGAGAGATACGGAGTCTAGCAATGAATGATTTCCAACCACTATCAAACCAGATACTACAGGAGCCTTCCATTCACCCAAAAGACCACCTGGTTTGGCCACCTAATGAAAATGCCCCTGTAGGTGTAGCACCCCCAGTGGTAGCACCTGCTGATAATCCTGCTGATGCAGAGGTGTCTGACGAGGAATCAGGTGCATATCTAGAAGGAGAAGATGAAGAAGATGATGACGAGGAGGATGATCCAGAAGAAGAGAACCCCGAGGAAGAACCTGAACAGGAAGCACCCCATCAACCTTTGGAGGTTCACCATATGATAGAAGAGCCTATGGATAATGATGGTAATGAAGAGGATGAAGGCAGTGTTGAAATTGAAGATTGGGATCTGGGTGAACCCATTATGGACGAAGATGGGTCTAACGACTCTGATATGGGAGAGATCACATTCGAGTCGGATATGGATGATTAGCTTGGGATAATCTATCCTTATATGCTAGTAGTTTAGTTGTATCTAAGTATCTTGAGCTGATGACCCATCTTATTGTATGAATGCGTGTAATAGGGTAATACCCCCATTTTGTAACCATGTATTCTCGGCTAGTTCAACCTTGTAATCACCGTTCCTAATATTAAATAAAAAAAAGGATGCTTTAGTACTATACTTGTCTCTATGATTGTTTGGTTTGCATGATTGACTTATAAATATGTTAGTAGGTATCTAGATGTATCCTGCATTCAAGTCTTAGTAGAATACTTCTATAGGTGAACCAGATACGCAATGACAGACCGACCAAGGAGGAATCGACACTTAGGACTTCCAAACCCAGTCGAAGGAGCACCGGAGCCCATTCCTGCTGGAATGGATCCCACTAGAATCTTTGGAGCATTCTTACAACGCTTGGAGCACATCGAAAATAATCACGGCTCAACCAACAATGCTAACGTCAATCCCATAGTTCCACCCAGGTCACAAGAGGATCATACGGTGGAACGATTCCGTGCAATGCGGCCAGACAAGTTTAATGGGATGACTGAGCCATGGGAAACAGAACAGTGGCTTCGTGAATTGGATATCATCTTCGATACACTAGGAAGTTCTGAAATCGAGAAACGCCAACTGGCTACATATCAATTATTGTATACTGCAGCAGAATGGTGGGAATCAGAGAAAGGAACACTGGGAGGAGCTGCGCAAAAGATGTCGTGGATGACATTTAAGGAACTGTTCCTAGAAAATTACTTCCCCCAGACAGAAAGGAACAGAAAGGAGAAGAAATTTATTGACTTGGCGCAAGGTAACCGAACTGGACGGGAGTACAGAGTACAATTCGAGCGTCTCTCTCGATTTGCACACCACATGATCGACACCCCAGAAAAGAAGAACCGAAAGTATCATCAGGGACTCTCCCTACCTCTACAGAAGCTGACCTATGGCCACCTGAATCAGAATTTCAAACTTTAGTAGGAATGGCCCATGGCTTTGAGAAAATCACCGGTCGTGAACAAAGGCGTTTTGTAAATCGACCACCCCCTCCGAGATTTGATCAGAGACAGAGACAAGCCCCGGCTCGCAATCAGGGATTCAAGAGAAGCTGGAATGGTGAGAAGAAGCCGCAGACGGTCCCGTTCCGCAACAAACCGGCTGTGCCATTTAAGCCGACTCCGCCCCAAGGACAATCAGGAACCACCAGTAATAACCCCGGAGTCTGTTTCAACTGTGGATTTTCTGGACATCTGTCTAAGGATTGTTGTGCCCCTAGAAGGAACAGTCGCTCTGATGTGGTCTGCTTCAACTGCAACAAGAAGGAACATCTGTCCAAGGATTGCAAAGCGCCCTGAGGAGGTTACTATGGAGCGTCGACTCAAGGACAGGCCCGCCTCAATGCTATAATTCCAGAGAAAGCAGGATTTGACGAAGAAGAACAGGAGAATTTGGAAGGTACTCTAACCCTCTTTAACAGTCAAGTGAAAGCTTTGCTCGATACTGGCGCATCTAATTCTTTCATTGGAATTAGAATCGTACAACGCTTAGGCTTATTGCCCCAAACGATGGATATAACTTTGAATGCTACGTCACCTCTAGGAAAGAGTGTTAAGTTGGAAAAAGTATGCAAGGACTACCCACTAAACTTGAAAGATCAGAATCTCCCCGCTGATTTGATAGTTTTGTCGATGAAGGAATTCGACGTGATCCTAGGAATCGATTGGCTCGCGAAATACCATGCCAAGTTAGATTGTGCTAGCAAATCCATACTCTTTTCAGTACCTGATGGTGAACCATTTGATTTCAAGTGCAATCCCTCATATGACATTTTCCTCACCAACTGCCTAGCTACCCTTGGAACCACAAGTGATGAGATTCCTATTAATCAAATTCCAATAGTTCGAGATTTTGAAGATGTTTTCCAAGAAGTTAAAGGATTGCCACGCAAGAGAGACATCGATTTCTGTATCGAGTTGATGCCTGGAACCTCCTCGATATCGAAGACACCTTACTGAATGGCCCCGATGGAGATGCAAGAACTGAAGACGCAGGTGCAAGAACTCCAGGACCTCGGATTTATTCGTCCAAGCACTTCACCATGGGGAGCGCCGGTATTATTCGTCTGTCATTGCGTATCTGGTTCACCTATAGAAGTATTCTACTAAGACTTGAATGCAGGATACATCTAGATACCTACTACCATATTTATAAGTCAATCATGCAAACCAAACAATCATAGAGACAAGTATAGTACTAAAGCATCCTTTTTTTATTTAATATTAGGAACGGTGATTACAAGGTTGAACTAGCCGAGAATACATGGTTACAAAATGGGGGTATTACCCTATTACACGCATTCATATAATAAGATGGGTCATCAGCCCAAGATACTTAGATACAACTAAACTACTAGCATATAAGGATAGATTATCCCAAGCTAATCATCCATATCCGACTCGGATGTGATCTCTCCCATATCAAAGTTGTTAGGCCCATCTTCGTCCACAATGGGTTCACCCAGATCCCAATCTTCAATTTCAACATTGCCTTCATCCTCTTCATTACCATCATTATCCATAGGCTCTTCTATCATAGGGTGAACCTCCAAAGGTTGATGGGGTGCTTCCTGTTCAGGTTCTTCCTCGGGGTTCTCTTCTTCTGGATCATCCTCCTGGTCATCCTCTTCTTCATCTTTTTCTTCTGGATATGCACCTGATTCCTCGTCAAACAACTCTGCATCAGCAGGATTATCAGCAGGTGCTACCACTGGGGGTGCTACACCTACAGGGGCATTCTCATTAGGTGGCCAAACCAGGTGGTCTTCTGGGTGAATGGAAGGCTCATGTAGTATCTGGTTTGCTAGTGGTTGGAAATCATTCATTGCTAGTCTCTGTATCTCTCCACGCATTAACTCTTGGGTGTATGCAGTATGGATGGCTTCATCTTGAAGCCGATGAGGGTCGGAGATATTGTATACATGTCGCTGAACTCTTAGTCCTCCCCGGAGACGTTGGCGGGCTTTCAGTTGTACATTCTCAAGGAATCCTTCCGGGTCGACTGGTTCTATGCCATCTGGGTAAATCATATGACCTCCAAAGTCATCACTGACATAGTGACCGGGTTCTCGGGACTGTGTTTTGTGCATGGGCACTCCTTGGAATGGCGGGGGTTGTTGGAGGAGTACAGGAGGCGGTGGGGGCATCTGGTAGGCACTATTGTGCATCCTTTCATAGTCTTCAGGGCTCTTAAGGAGTGCAACCATTTCGTCCTGGACCTTCTTGATGATTTCAGCTTCATAGATTGCTTCTAAGCGTAGGGTATCATAGTTATACATGTTGTTCTTATTCATTTCGACCCATAAGTTTCTTTTCCCTCCGTCTGCAGTTAGTTCCTGGATTAGGCGATGGTATATATCTGGGTTTGCTGGCACTACGCGATCGGGGAAAATCAGTCGTCCTCTAAAAGGATCCGAAATATAGTGGGGTTCCATAGTACCTGTTTCATCAGAAGAACTATCTATTCAGGGTACTGGTGCGAATTGTCTTAAGGTTTATCACTTATTAAATCGTAAAAGAGAATAATATAACACGGGAAATCAGAAAATTAATAAGTAGATTTTCATTAATAGAAGAATATTTACATAAGAGGGAATCTTGAAGTACAACTTTTACATATATATCCGCCAAAATGTGGGATTATAATCCCAATACAACATTAATACAACATAGGCTAACTAGGGCGTGCTAATCCTCTAGTTGTGTGAATTCCTCAGAGAAGTCCATCTCTTCAGGCGGGGTGAATGACATCCATCTTTCATTGTCCCACCCTATCGGCCAGTCAGGATCGTACGTGTACAATGTTCCCTTCTCAATGAGATCTTCATCAGCTAGGTAAATTTTTACTTCTTCATCTTCAGAGCTGCCTATTGGACTGATAGGAGTTTCTAGGAGAGTGATTTCTGTCTGTGCTTCTTCTAAGCTGATTGTCACGGGGTTGTTAGGAGTGTCAGAGGTTTCATCCGCCTCTATTAGCACTAAGCGGAGTGCTACAACAATATGACATACGGTCGGGGGAACCCTTTTCATAAGGAAGAGGCATCTCATCAACTTTCCTATCCTTTTGCAACTCTGATGGCGGAAAGCAGCACCAAAGCAAACTAACCCTTGGGGGAAGGTTCCTTTGTAATTCTCCATATTACCTGTTTGAGAGAAAGACTATTTTAGTATCGGTTGTCGTTTCTAAAATGTCTTAAGGTTCTTAACTTAAGGGTGTCGGATAGTCAGCGAGCACAACAAAACCTAGTGCTCTGATACCAAATATCTCCCTAATTTTTGGCTACTCCGGGGCGTGACATGATTTTTGGTATCAGAGCACTAGGTTTTGTTGTGCTCGCTGACTGTCCGACACCCTTAAGTTAAGAACCTTAAGACATTTTAGAAACGACAACCGATACTAAAATAATCTTTCTGTCAAACAGGTAGCATGGAGAATTATAAAGGAACCTTCTCCCAAGGGTTAGTTTGCTTTGGTGCTACTTTCCGCCATCAGACTTGCAAAAGGATAGGAAAGTTGATGAGATGCCTCTTCCTTATGAAAAGGGTTCCCCCGACCGTACGTCATATTGTTGTAGCACCCCGCTTAGTGCTAATAGAGGTAGATGAAACCTCTGACACTCCTAACAACCCCGTGACAATCAGCTTAGAAGAAGCACAGGCAGAAATCACTCTCCTAGAAACTCATGTCAGTCCAATAGGCAGCTCTGAAGATGAAGAAGTAGAAATTTACCTAGCTGATGAAGATCTCATTGAGAAGGGAATATTGTACACGTACGATCCTGACTGGCCGATAGGGTTGGACAATGAAAGATGGATGTCATTCACCCCGCCTGAAGATATGGACATCTCTGAGGAATTCACACAACTAGAGGATTAGCATGCCCTAGTTAGCCTATGTTGTATTAATACTGTATTGGGATTATAATCCCACATTTTGGCGGATACATATGTAAAAGTTGTACTTCAAGATTCCCTCTTATGTAAATATTCTTCTATTAATGAAAATCTACTTATTAATTTTCTGATTTCCCGTGTTATATTATTCTCTTTTACGATTTAATAAGTGATAAACCTTAAGACAATTCGCACCAGTACCCTAAATAGATAGTTCTTCTGATGAAACAGGTACTATGGAACCCCACTACATTTCGGATCATTTTGGAGGACGACTGATTTTCCCCGATCGCGTAGTGCCAGCAAACCCAGATATATACCATCGCCAAATCCAGGAACTAACTACAGACGAAGGGAAAAAAAAACTTATGGGTCGAAATGAATAAGAACAACATATATAACTATGATACCCTACGCTTAGAAGCAATCTATGAAGCTGAAATTATCAAGAAGGTCCAGGATGAAATGGTCGCACTCCTTAAGAACCCTGAAGACTATGAAAGGATGCACAATAGTGCCTACCAGATGCCCCCACTGCCTCCTGTACTCTTCCAACAACCCCCGCCATTCCAAGGAGTGCCCATGCACAAAACACAGTCCCGAGAACCCGGTCACTATGTCAGTGATGACTTTGGAGGTCATATGATTTACCCAGATGGCATAGAACCAGCCGACCCAGAAGGATTCCTTGAGAATGTACAACTGAAAGCCCGCCAACGTCTCCGGGGAGGACTAAGAGTTCAGCGGCATGTATACAATATCTCCGACCCTCACCGGCTTCAAGCTGAAGCCATCTATACTGCATGCACCCAAGAGTTAATGCATGGAGAGATACGGAGACTAGCAATGAATGATTCAGTCTTCCAGCCACTAGTAAACCAGATACTACATACTACAGGAGCCTTCCATTCACCCAGAAGACCACCTGGTTTGGCCACCTAATGAGAATGCCCCTGTAGGTGTAGCACCCCCAGTGGTAGCACCTGCTGATAATCCTGTTGATGCAGAGGTGTCTGACGAGGAATCAGGTGCATATCCAAAAGAAGAAGATGAAGAAGATGATGACGAGGAGGATGATCCAAAAGAAGAGAACCCCGAGGAAGACCTGAACAGGAAGCACATATAGTTCTTTTCTTTTACTTCACATGGCTAAACATTCATTCACATATAGTTCTTTTCTTTTACTTCTTATCAATATATTATAGTAATAGCTAACATGCTTGTCTCATAGCAATCGTTTCATAACATAATCCATATATACATTAAAGTACATCAGTGTACAGTCATAGAATCACGGTCATAAATACAACTGATATATATCACATACAAATACTCTAGCAGTCATTATGTATATTGAGAGTGAGTTAGAAACACTCACCTGGATGTCTTGTCCAGCTTATGACTCTCCGAACGGCGGTTAAGTCACAGTCCTACAACGTATAATAGAATAACAGTGATGAAGCGTATGTGTTAATGATAGGGGTATAATGGTAATTTTACCAAATGGGGATATACACCTCAAGGTAGTAATCTACGTGTCATTTTAAGTCCAACGCCATTGACTCGACTCAAATCGGAGTCCGTCGCATAAAAAGCTGTATTTTCTATACCTGTGTGGGTCCTACAGGTAAGCTGTATTTTTTACCGTGTCGAAAGGTCTCCAAACTTTAAGGGGATGATCTAGATATTATTCTAAGACTCTGGGAACTGACCGTGTATTTTTCTGAGCTACGGTTTATTTACTGCGAATTATTGAAGTTCTATTTATATAATTATAGTTTTCGGAGTCATTTAATTATAAAATATAACTTAGAAGGACAAGCGGTCCTTAGAAATATTTTTATTAAATACTAGACCTTAAAATAGGCTAGTGATATTTTTCTCATAATTTTCGCGACTTGTTTGATATTTAAAGTAATTAAAAGGACATACAAACTGGTCCTTATTGATTAAATGCAATACTAAAATTTGAGTTTTATAAATAAATAATTTATCAGACAATGATGTTTGGCCTTGGGAATAGTAATAAAATTTTCTAGAATTTAAATTGGCAATTAGGTATTTAATACCTAATTATTATCATTTAAAACTAACTTTTGTTATTTATTTAAACTAAATAAATAATAAGCATACTATATGAATAATAAAATATAATTTTAGAATATAATATTATATTTCAGAATATTAGAAATTATTTTATTATAACTTTTTAAAACCATGCTTGAAACATAGCCAAACATATCTTTTTATTGTATTTAAACTAACAATTATTATTTATTTATAACTAAATAATTAATACATGTAAAATCTAATAATACATGTAAAACTATTTTTTCTATAATTTTAAACAATTAAATAGTGGGTTAACAATTGAGGTAATTAAAATCTAATTAACCAGGGCTCTGTTTAGAAAACAAAACATCTAGCACACAAAAGCTAAGCCAAACGCAGATTTCCCAAACGGGCCTTAGGCCCAAGCCTTCTTCTTCCTTTAAGCAGCGTGTATACATACGTATATTATACATAAAATTCGTATATATATATGTTTTGTACACAAAATTTCAAATGGCCATAACTCACTCAAATCTTAACGAAAACACGCAAATTTTATGTCAAAATCGGGTGTCTCGACGAGCCGGATCCAACGGTATAGGTCTTGAAGGCTAACTCTTAACCGTCTTCCCGTACGGGGGCAAAAACAGTCACGACCCAAAAAGAATAATTCAATCATTGGTCATCCAAACGCGACTTAATCTTTGAGCCATTCATCGAGGGTGTTAAGGAAGTCGTTAGGGTCATTTTGGCGTTGGTTTTGCGGGTTTTGGTGACGGTCGGAAAAAGCCGAGCTCGTACGAGCTTCAATGGTGGTTCGGCATGGCCGGAGCTCTAAGCTCTGATCGGGTTAGTGTGTGTGGTGGTCTGTGACTGTGTGTGTGTCAATTATACAGAAAACGCAGAGGGGGATGTGCGGGTTTACCTTCTCGGCCTCGGCTCCAATCTCGGCGTCCCGCAGTGGTCTCTCTCTCTAGTTTTTGGCTTCTCCCTCTCCTCTCCTCCTTCCCCCTTCTTCCTCCTCCAGCATGGGTGTGGTCTGTGGGCTGTGTGTGTGATGAGGTGAGGGGCAGAGGGGGGTGAGTGAGGGAGTGTTGTGGTTTTCCTTTTTCTTCTCTCTCTACTCTCGGGTTACCACTCTCCCTCTCAAATTTTCTCACTATTGGGTGTCCCTCTCACTCTCTATATATAAAATATATGACACACCCCACACCACATATAATATATGTACACACACAGGACATCCATATATATAACATAATACAATATCAATAATGCTACACACACAACCAAATGCACAACCAATTGCACAACACTGCTTAAAAATGTTGGACTTTGTGCTAAAAAGCCTGTACACACACTGCACATCATTTTATGTGTACAGGCTTTTTAGCACAAAGTCCAACATTTTTAAACAGTGTTGTGCAATTGGTTGTGCATTTGGTTGTGTGTGTAGCATTACTCATACAATATACACAACATACATATACATATAATATATACTTATATTAGTGTGTGTGTAGGGGGGGTCTTAGGAGGGGACGGGTGGAAGTGGTTAGGTGGGGAGGGGACAGTGAGGGTGGATGTGAGGGATTGATGGGGGAATCTTGGGGAGGAAGTGGTGTGTCCATGGGGTATTAGGGGGTGTTTGGGTGATGCTTTTAACCAATAGGTCTAGGTTGGTTTGGGTAAGTACAACAGGTATTTTAGGTAAGATTCCTATTTCCATTTGTGGTGTGGTAAGTCGTCGTTAGGAACCACGTGCAAGACAGTCTAATTCAACACAGATTTTACGAGTCCGCGTGATATGGTCAGTCTGAGTCTGTAATTTATGGTCCGGAGTTACAATAAAAATTATCAATAATATGTATTATAATCCTAATTATAATTACAGAACTATCGGGTCCGAATAATATACTATACTTAAAATTATAAATTCTAAATGATAGTTTTAAAATATAATACATATTAGTATACGGGGATCTAAACTAAAACGTCAATACTATAATAATTACGACTATAGTCTCAGGACTTATTGGGTACGAATTTTATAATATAAATTTAACCATAACGAGTATAATATAACTTATAGTTATAAAATTAGCGGCGGTGAAATTGTAATATAAACTGTAGTTATGAAATCTAAGTGATAGCTATTGTATAATAATTTCTGTAGTTATATTATTAATGACCGCCAAATATATAAATCATGTAATATTAAGACGAATGTACATTATAACATATAGTTATAAAATTAAGCGATCCCAAACAATATAATAAAATCTATCGTTATAAAATTAGGCGATAATTAATTATTAAATGTAACGTATAGTTAGCAATTCAATTGGCAACCATGTATATTAAAATATAATATAAATCATACAGGGTTCGTCTTAGAAATTAAAAAATTAGAAAATTATATAAATAAAACAGTACTGATTTTACAGGTATTACATGCTTGTATGGCCCAACTATAATATTTGTTACAGAAATATTCCTTGTTCAACATATTCACGAGAGGGCCACCTCTCTTACCATAATTTTGAATAAATTTATGGTAGTTGCTGGTTAACCTAAGAACCCAAGTAGATATTTAGGTTATTGAAAATTCAGGCCATTACAACATTGCTTTTATTTTCTGGACCCCTCCAAAGTTTTTAAAATTTTCTAAAGGCTAATGCTAATGCCAAAACAGAAAGTGTCGCTAAAAATTTTAGCAATAGTAATTTCTGCTTTGGCATTAGCATTTCCCTTTCAAAATAGTTTATATTTTACAGAACATATTAGCCCAATTATAATCCAACACAACTAAACAATGAAAAAATATATACGTAATGCATATATTGGCCCAATTGTAATCCAACACATCCTAAAAATTTGGCATAATACATATTCTTCTCACTTGCCAGTGTAGCCCAACCCATATTGTTTAACCATCATTCCAAATTTTATAACTTACCATAAACCATTATCCCTTATTATCGAAAAAATAAAAGTGTTAGTCTACACACCAAAATTACAAGAGACCAAGGTACTTTAACATCTTTTTGGACAAATTACCTTTATCTAATATTACATACAACTAAAGATTTTAAAAATCAAAATAAACCTCCAATTGGCTCACATCTTCAACCCATTTTAATAGCGGTGCTTTTCATAAGGCTTTCCTTGAGAGAAGTTATTGGTTGGTCCTGAACCATTGCTATGTGGTGGTCTCGACCAGTATGGAGTTGCCATGTAGCCATGTTTCCCACTAACCAGGCAACATTGTCACATGACAGTCCTTAATGGCCGGACCACCACATGGCATATGGTCCAAGACCAACCAATAATTTCTCATAGAAGTCAATGACTCTCCACGGGAAGGCAGGTGAATGTTCGTTCTAATTCTTAGGTCAGAATACCCTTAGAATTAGGTTGGTGGTAGATCTAATTTATGAATTCTATGATGCCTAGTAACTACTTCTCGGAGCAAGGAAGCAAGCAATGTACTCAGACAGAGATTGCGTGAAGCAATATCACATTTTAGTTGGGTGCTTAAAGAGACATTTTATTTTACTTGAGAGAAGTTTGTTAGAAATTAAACCTCAAATTAAACAATAAGCACATTGTGCGATGTTTCATTGTAGAGCAAAAAACTAAAACAAAATGGTAGAAATCTTTGGATGCACAAAGCAATCCAACTATCCAAACAAAACCATGAGATAGATGACTTTGAGAGAGAGAGAGAGAGAGAGAGAGAGAGACTCTTTCTTGGTTGATTTCATTTTCTTCCAAACAAAAGAGCAAGGGCCCTGGTCGCCATTCCAATCAGGCTTTGTCAAATTGAGACTAAGAGCTGAACTGCCTACACATCGAAAAGATAGTAAATGGAACTCATTAGACACTTGATTACTTGGTTGATAGCATAATCTATTAAAGTGAATTGACTTATTTTAGGGGGGAAACTAGGGTAGTCCAAAGATGTTTAAAATTAAAATACAATGAAAAACCAACCAACTAATTATGTATCTCTCTTATATTTAAGTTCTCTTTCAAAATGAGCACCAGCTTAGGTTACTTGTTAAAAGGCTCTGGGCCTGACACTTGCATCCTACATTATTGCAGTTCACTAATTTATTGCAGCTCAAATTTGGGAAATAAAGGGGGAATAAATTGGGGAAAATAAAAACCATTAGCACATACTAAAACACAAAATTTTCTCCTACTCAATGATTAGATGAGCTGATTTATAATATAGATAGATTTTTCCTATGATTAGTGGATCTAAAGAAATTTTGTTTCAAACACCTTGCAAATTGGAACCAAAGCCTTTGTACCTCAACGAAAGTGTGTAAGGCACTTTTTTTTTTTTTTTTTTAAAGATAAAAGGGTTAGTATTATTGCTTAATTGGACTAATAAGTTTCAACTTACTTCTATCCACCACTAAAATTGAAACGTCTTACGAACATATAACGTCCTATGATTAAATATAATTAAATAATTCTGTACATATCTTTTCAAATAGTAAAACACGTGGGAATAAAAATAATATTAAAAAATTTGTACCAGAGCTCAACAACTTTTTTAATGTCTTTGCAGTGAAATTTTCTAAAATATTTAGAGGGAATTAGTGAAAAGGACATTAGCATAAAATTTCTTACCATGGGCGACAATTAAAATCTATTTTTAAAGGCAAAGGTTGGCATAGCTCAAGTGACAAAGAGCTTGGCATATAAAAGTCCCCTCCAATGCATATGTTCGGGGTTCGAACCTCATCTCCCTCCCCAAATCAAAAATAATAATAATAATAATAATCTGTTATTAAAGATAAAACCTTCCAATACTTTATAGACTAAAATACCCTTACCTATGTTATTTTAATTATCTTCATCATCTAGCCCTACAACCAAACTCTAGCCACCATTACCACCATCCCTGCCTGACCTCCGGCCACCACCCCTTACCTCACCTAACCTCCGACGACCACATCTGCCTCGCCTGACCTTCGGCGATCACCCCCACTCGCTTGACCTCTAGCCGACCACCACCACCACCACCACGCCTAACCCCTAACGACCAACCCCCAACGACCTCGCCTTAAATCCTTTAACTTCCCCCACTACATACCTCGCATGTTCACGTCATTGTTCACGTGCAAGTGAAATTTCACTTAAAATAGGATTAATTTCACATATTATAAATGAAAGTTAAGTGAAATTTCACCTAATTTACTCTATAATAAGTGAAATATCATTTAACTTATCTACAAGTGTTTTGTCTGCAACAAGGCCTTCGCACCCTACCAAAGCCCTCGGGTTTACAACGCCAGTCACCAGAAACTCGTCACTGATGTGCAATCAACAATGGTGGTGGCTCACAAAAACTCGCCAAAAACTCATGGTGGTGGTGGTGGTGGTGGTGGTGGTGGCGGCAGCTCGCAATGGTGGAGGTGGTGCTTGTGATGGTGGTGATGCTGAATCGCAGTGGCGCGCGAAGGTGGTGCTGGCGGCTCGGAGGTTATGGTCCAAAGAAGAGAGAGTTGGAGAGAGAGGTGAGAAATGAGAGAATTGCCTAGGTTTAATTCCAATGGCAGATTTTGAAAAAAAAAATTATAGTGTTCCTAATGCCTAGGGATGTTCAACAAATTAATGTTCCAACAAGAGAGATTTTAGAACAAACTCAGAAAACAATTAGACCCTAAACTCTTCAATGTTAGTTGTAGAGATTTTCCACCAATTTTCTAAAATATTTATGTGAAAAGAGCATGACATTTATGATGACCTGATGTTTGCAAATACTCAGCAAGAAATAATTTCTCTTCAAGTCTCATAATTGCTGCTACAAAGAAATTCTTAAAATATTTTTACTTCTCACCATATGTTTTATTGTTAATTATTCGTCAAAAAAATAATTTTGGAATCCTCAAACAAATATAAATTATAAAGAAATGTGTTAAACTTCAACTGCAATTGTGTTATGCCTAGGATGTTTGTACCGGATGGGTGAGTGAGCACAAAACCTTTGTCAGATATCATATGTTACAAGATTTATGCTAAAATTTAAAAAAATTAAAAATTAAAAACTAAGAGAATTTGGTGATTAAAATAATATCAAGTCTGTAAGAAGTGAAAATTCAGTGTTCGTCTAAGTTAAGGTGACAATTAAGCGATTGGCAATTTTGGACAAATAGGTCATTTGAATATTACAGAATGCTCTCTCTCTCTCTCTCTCTCTCTCTCTCTCTCTCTCTCTCTCTCATACACACACGAGCGCGCCCGCGCGCACTCGATAGGGGGACTGCAACATAAGGTAGCACTACTCAATTCATAGAGAGCACCCAAAGAGATTTCACCCACCTTTATAAACTAATTCACAGAAAACTAAAACCATCCATTCACAAACCTAATAGCATAAACGTGAACACATATTAAACGTGTAAATTGTAGATTATCCTCAGATCAACTATTGCCTGGAACAAAATAACTACAAGAAAATTATTTCAAAAATTAATTTGTAGTAATCCAATTCGCAATAGAAGTATTGAGCTAATCAACAAAATTGAACTGTCAAAAAATAAAATATATATATATATATATATATACACTCATACAGTCAGGCTCTAAGGAGGGCACCCTCTCTTTATTAAAGAGAGGGCATCTATTTTGACCATCGGATCGTGTTTAAAAACTGTAAAATGACAACACTGCCCTTAATGAAAACACGATCTGACAGTCAAAACAGAGATCCTCTCTTTAATAAAGAGAGGGCGCCCTCTTTAGAGAATTTTCGTATATACATACATATATGTCGCTTTGATCATATGACGCTCAGATTAATTCACTAGCCTAACTTATAAGTGATTTAGAATTGGTATTATTATTGAGACCATAAATAGTTTGCTTTACCACTTTGATTTGTTAAGAAGGAGATCAAAAGAGTCATTACTCGTTTGCCTTTAGTTAATTTCGGTAAACCACTGTTTCACCAGCTCACATTAGTAAAAAAATTATATTTAAAAGAAATAATCCAGACTTGGGCGCATTTTCTAAGGTGCATACCTCATGATTTCAATCTTGAGATAATTATCTGAAAAACCGATCAAAAAGAAGCAACAAGAAGATTATGACAATTTTGTCCCATTACAGAGTTTAGGAGTTCCAATATTGATTGTCAAAAGATTTCAGCTGGAAATGACAAGTTTTTGTCAAAAAAACAAAACCCTGCTACCAAGACAATGTAAAGCTTTTTATTGTAATTTTCTTAAAAGACCGATAAACCCATATAAGCTGACTTTTAACCATGAAATCTTTAATACATACATTACCAAATATTGTTCTTCTTTGCCAGGCTGCAAATTTTATGCTCATAGTCGAACTCACACAGGTTTCGGCGTTAAATCAACAGATTTTCAATTTCTCTTTCAAACTGAAAAGAGCAGGAGTATCCCACATGCAATTAGAACCAAAACCATAAAAGTATTGGCACTAATCAACAGATTTTCCTTCTGCATTATCATCATATATGAATTAGCATAAAAGATTTGGCACTAAATCGACTGATTTTCTGTTTCGCTCTCCTTGTAGCATTTTTCTGATTACTTCCCTCAAGGGAGTGAAAAGGAGGGGAAGTTTCTAATTCGGTTTTTATCCCCCACCCGCGCGATTAGTTTGCATTTCTGATGTGTGCGAGTTTGCTTTTCCTCATTTCCGCCTTGGACTCTCAGTACCTTAATTCATATCAAATTTCCACATGTAGTTTGGTAAACAGCCCAAAAAAAAAAAACGAATTTTCACAACTTAAGGATTCATGGTTCCTCGTGCGAGACCACTACACCATATGATCCCAAAAAAAAAAAAAAAAAAGAAGAGAAAAGAAAAGAAAAGAAACCACCGCAGTGTAATGGTATCAAAAGTTTGGTAACTCTGTCGTGATGTTTTTGTTTAAAACTAACAAACCTCTAAAAAGTATTTTTGACATCACTTTCTCCCATTTTAACATTGGTAGTTGAATATTAATAGTAGTACGACACCTAAGGTCCTAAGCACCATGTTATATATTTTTGTAAAACCATGTGTATGAAATAGGAATAGTAGAAGTGTAATGAAAACCAAACCATAATATGGGAGTAAGATTATACATGGCTAAATGCCTGTCTTTAGAAATACTTCTATACTTGTTTTGAGGGAGACGTCTCAGGCTTATCTAGAGAATATGCTGAATCAAATGTGGGGAAAAAGAACATGTAGGCATTGTTTGCATGTAGACAAAGCATGTTAATTTGACGTATTGATCATGTTTCCGAATTTAGTCACTAGTGATAGCAATATTAATTAAACAATAATTTCCAGGCTATAATCAAACACCACGATTATACGAATTATATACAACTGTTACAGATTTTTGGCGTACCTGATATCGCAATAAGATCAGTTTGAATCTATTTGTCGCATCCGAAAAGACAATTCATCGATTTTAAAGATGAAATGAACGTGTAATACATGCGCAGATTCACATATACCAATCAGAAAATTAATAGCCACTCCATCTGAGAGGGCAGAAATGTTATATGAAATAGGCAATTGAACTTCTAATTAACAAAGGAATAGATACATATTGTTTTGTTTGAATACACCACATTCCAAACTCTAACTAGTAGTCTAATTGGACTATATTTCAGAAAGACATGATGTCCAATAGTTTTAACTACACATTTTTGTGCTAAAATTCATATCCAGGGGGTTGGCTGTTTAAGTTTGTTAGGAGGGTGACACTTATATCAACTTACACATACTATGCATAAATACTTATTCTAGACACAGCTTACAAAAGAAACAAAATGTCCGATAGACAATATGTTCAAAGTTATATTGGTTCTTGCCAAGGCAATGTAATACCCCACTGCTTTGTAAAATTGTCCACAGCAGCTTACATTTTCCAGAAACTAAATACTGCTTTATCAATATCCCCATTCATTTTCTTTTGAAAACCTAAAAATCTGAATAAAGCGCCTATTCGCCAATATTTTTTTCCCCTGGAAGCCTCTACCCATGAGTATATCTTAACGTAATCACTGTCCTCCACATATTAGGGTTATCTCGAAATAATCTTTAAAAGCTCTTCATAGATCCTCGTAAAATTGCAGTCTAAAACTCAATATTCTTCATCTTTATACTTATAGTAAGTTGATTTAAAGAAATTAGTGTTCATCTCTATCCAGATTCTCCAAGAGAACCCAAAACCTCCATAACTAGCTGGAAAAATTAAGCACAAAATAAGCATTCAACTCCGGAACATTTTAAATGTCTACAGCAGCACCACCAGTAGAGAGTTTCTAGAACACTTTTAGGCCCGAGTTTAACTTTTGTGTCCCTAAAATGTTTTTGATAAAGAGACTTGGAAGTTTTGGGAGGTAAAGGTAATATCCGATGATTTGGGTTTCCAACCTAAATGAAGCAGGCCGGAAAATTGGAAAAAAGATTGGCGACTCGGACACACAATTGTCAATCCCAATAATCCGTTCTTGCAAAGAATTTTCAAGAAGATTAATCGTGCAAATTAGATTTCATCATCGTTCCCAAACCCGGCAGAAGAAAGCAACAAAAAAATTTAAAACACCGGGCAGCACCCAAAAAAAAGTACCATAAAATGGAAATTGGCATTAATCCCAATTTCCTCAAGGAGTGAAAGTAACGATGGAATAAACAAAACAAAGAAAGATGTCTTTTTATCACAATTTATTTCGATTACGCATCCCAACCTGATTGTCCCATTTTTATTTGGCAAAAAAAAAAGTCAGATTTGAGATTTGCAAGGAACAGCCTACTGCTCACATCACCCCAGGTGAATTATAGTAGGATATTGACCTTTTGCATGGCGCAATTTGTTACTTAGATCAAAGTACCGGTTTTCCACCCGAAGAGGAAAAAAAATTGATTTGTCTTTCTAGTTGACAGATCTGTTTGCGCCCTTAATACGATTTGCTTTAAACATTATTTACAGTCCAATATCAATCCTTTTTTTTTCTTTTTTTTTTTTTCGGCTCTGCAGTCCAATATCAGTACATGTTGCAGGAAAGTTGCTAATGAACCAACACCACATTTATTATTTCCTTCCTTTGTGGAAAAAAAAAACTTGAGTAAACTTTAGTATATGATGAACCTTACAATTTCTCTCAGACCCAAAACCTTAGGCTTTGTTAGGTTTGCGGATTCATTGAAGGAAGAGAAAAGGGAAAGGAAAGGAAAACAAGAAAGAAAACTAATTCCTGGTGTTTTCCCTTTGTTTTTCTCCATGCTTAAAATAACATTAAAAGATTAAAATTTTCAAAATATTATTGCAACTTTAGAAAAAGGGGAGCAATTGACTCACAGAATTCAAAATTTTTATTTTATTTTCCACTATGTTTTCTATTCCTTTATATTTATATGTTTCTCACTATTTTCCTTGGTAATCAACCAAAACGAAAACGTTTTCCTTAGTATTTTCCGTTCTTTACGCACACCAACTAAATCCATAAACCAAACAGAACCCCTTAGGCTTTGTTTGGTTCATGGATTCCGTGAGGGAAAAGAGAAGGAAAAGGAAAACAAGATGGAAAACTAGTCCCATCAGTAAGGTAAATGGACCTAGTTTTCTATCGTGTTTACCTTTCCCCTCTCTTTTCCCTCATGAAATCCATAAACCAAACAAAGCCTTAGGGAATCATCGGAGCTCACACAGCAAAGATCTGCTACTACGTTCTTTTTTCCTTAATACTTATCTTAATTTGGGCTGAGGGACTAACTACTACATAACCATAGAAGAGTTTTCCATTTAACAAAAGTTCAATTGTTGATGTTGAAAATCTGGTCATGTTAAAATCAAACTTATTAAGAATATGTTCTAAAGATTCTAGCCCACAAAATGCATAATATCATAAGAATTTGTTAAGCTAATCCTCATAACATGCGAAGAAGTTGATTCTGATTTAAACTGCTCAAAAAAATTGACCAAATTAGGAAGTATTATTTAATTTGTGCACCCTAGTGGTAGTTCGTGGAACTAGGAAGATGAAAATGCACCCGAGGATAGAATGTTTTTAATGAAAACCCAGAAACCAATGTCTCCCGTGCATTATCAAGGTGGCAAAGAGTGAAACTTCTTTTTTGCGTCACTTCGGTTCATTTATGACGGTTATAGAACATGAATGTAATGTATCCATGTAAACCGTTTTCCTATTACTACATTGTTCTATTTCGGTTCATTTATGACTGTTATAGCACATGAATGTAATGTATCCATGCAGATTGTTTTCCTCTCACTACGCAGTTTTTGTAAGACGCTATGAGGTCAATTTTGAAGTAAGACTGCGATATGCCCATAAAATAGTGGTAGATCGCAAGTTCTTTTATTTTTCACCAGTGGTTAACCTCGTGTGACATTGATCATACTAACCCATTATCTGTTATTACCAAGGTTGAGAAGGTTACAAGAGCTCTACTTTTTCTTTTTCTTTTTCTTTTTCTTTTTCTGTTTTTGGATATCTCATCAATTATAAATATCTGAAAAATTCACAAAACAGCTCAACGTAGTCTTTCAGGTTAAATTTTTTGTTTCCATTTTTGTCTCTCCGTCCCTAAGAAAGAAATCTTACAGTACATAATTACAATACATACTTACAAAATGACAATGTTCCGGAAAAAATAAGAAAAAAAATAAAAATAAAAACAGCTAATCTAACCTGTGAAAATAGATAATAATGACAAGAAAACAAATCTCCACAGATGAAGAAAAAGTGAGCTCCACAATACTATAATTGGATGACTATATAATAAAAATTGCAGTAAACACATATCAATATCAACAGCAAATATAGAAATATGAACAAAAAACTTACCTAGAGCACAAACAAGAACAGAAAACATTTTGCTAGTGGTATATCAGATGAAAAAGAAAAGATTGTCAATCACTCAGAACAAAAAATACCATAGCCATTACAAAGACGAGCAATATAACACTTCGATCATTAAGTAATCTATAGCACAAAAGGAAGGGATAATAAAAGAGAAAAGGTTAGCGATGTTGCAAAGTAAAACAATTATAGCAACAGAGAAGAACAGATTCAGCAAACAAAAATGAACAGAATCTAAACAAAAACATAAATGGAAGGGCAACAACAAAAAGAGAGAAAATGGGAAAGCAAAAGGCAGGTTGGCTAAGAGCCTAGAGTTATAAAAACTCAACACCCCTACCATTTTTAACAGTAAATGTATAAAACTAATTTTTTTTTTTTTAAATCCAACTGAATTCTAGAACCAACATCAAAAAACCTGATTAAAACTACAATCTCCATAAGAAACCTAAAAAAAAGGAACTACGCAAAAATTCTACAGAACTTCCATTTCCATGAAACATCTTGCAGCCGATGATCTACCAGTTGTTCACGTCTATCTTAAAAATCAACCCACTTCACTATAAAGCAATCCTAAGCATACTTTTCGCTCATGAACCTCTATGCCACTGGTACTGTTAAGATATAATTTCAGCTGTTACCAAGAGAAATGATCCATGAATATCCACATCTGTTACCAATAGAAATGATCCATGAATATCCACGTCACTGGGCACTGGAAGTTACAAGATTGATCTCCTCAAAAAATTCCAATTTCACAATAATGGCCATTAATTCCTTCTCCATCCATTAACGAAAATCCGCAACTAAGCTTCCAAAAAAAAACGGCCATGAAGTGCTAAAAATCTTCATTACAGAGAAACCCTCCAAGAGATTAAACCATCTAAATCGTAGTTAATCCGAAATAGTAAAACTCAATCAGAAAGAGAATTTAATCCATTCAGATGCGACATGAAATAATCAAGCCTCGTTGAACCATCTAAAACAGCAGTTGATAGACAGTCCAGTCTTCTTATGTTTTTCTTTACCATATGAGCCTAAACAATGGGATTGTCCATACTATCATATCATGGAGGTTATAAATACAGGTACTATAAATATCCTTGCCAGTAATCTTGGACTCAATTTGTCTTGGATAAAGCCATTCCTACAAATTTTTTTTTTTTATTTGACTTGAAGAAAGGGCCTAACAACAGGACCCAAAATACTTAAGTCCAAGTTACTAGTATCAAGTTTGCGGTGCTTTATAAGCCAAACACACTATTGTTACCTAACCAATATGAGACAGCACAAACCCTCACACTCAAATATGAGACGCCCTCGTCGCATCACATTGCCCAAATAGCCCAGAAACCTCCCTTGGTTGGCCAACATAGGATGCACCTCCACTCCCCTTACGTTTCTAATTCCCACACGATCCACCATGCTGGTGCGACACTTGTCTCCTCATAGATACCTGCATGAAGAGTACCACACCACCACCAAGGTCCACTCTGATACCATTTGATATGCCCCAATTCCACTGGCCCAAAAACCTGAAGAAAGGGCCTGACAACATGGCCCAAAAGGGTAAAGCCCAAGTTGCTAGTAGCGCTTGTGGAGCTTTATAAGCCAACCACACTACTTTTACCCAACCAATGTGGGATATCACAGAGTCACCCTGCATTTCGTCCTCTCACAGCAATATATTGTATACAAACAGGACAGTGAATGAGCAACAAATGGACTGGTTCCAGTTCAAAAAAACTCGAGCCTAAAAGATCAGGTTAAAAGTATTTTTTCGTCAAGAAACAAAAATGTGATGGGACAGGAATTTCTGCCTATAAAACCTAATAGCGTGACAAAAGCCATCAGTCACGATCAATAACCTAATCAATATGATCACTAAAGAGGAGTTAAACAGCTCAGATTAATGAAGACCAAAAATGGCAACATAAAAGGAAGACAGCACGAGAACAAGACATACTTTTGAACGGTAAGCCAAGAAGACTACTACTTTCAACAAGAAACGAATTTTACCTAATCCGTATAATTACTTGATCACAAAAAGGCACTGCCAATCTTTCGTAATTAATTTATTTTCCATCTCGCAACATTTGTGCACCTGTTCCTCCATGCAAAATTAACTTTGGTAAAGGGAAGCGTGTATAAGTTTGGTCTAATTGTATTTTATCCCAGTGGTTAGGCCAATTTTCACTTTAACTCCCTATTGTTCAAAAGTTGACAACCCTTGTAGTGGGGTGCTAAATGTTAACAAAAAGTTTGATTGGGTTAACTTTTAACTTGAAAAGGAAGGATATGTCCTCCATTTATTTTCAACTTCATTTGTCTACCATCTTACACAATAAGAATCATATCACCCAACATTATCTAAATCTAATACAGAATTGAAATGCGGGAGTCTGATGGTTGAAGGTGTGCTGCGGTGGTGGTATTGATGGTGATAATAATGGTTTGAGGCAGAAAAAATACCATGGAATGAAGTAAAGAAAGCTTCACGATTAGTTTTGACACCAAATGGCAAACATAATCTTAAATTGCCATAAGTTCGACATAACGATTTCAATTTATTATAGCAACAACGGCGATGTAGAAATGTAGGTAAATTAGGTTGGTTAGCCTACGGTAGTTTACAGTGGTGTAGCTTAAAGGGAAGAATAGGTTAAGAAATGATAGGGAAACCTAAGTTTAGCATACCACTAATTTACTTACCATACGGGCAAACGGCAGAGAGAGCGCCAGTTGGGAATCGAGCTGGCAGCAAATTGCCATAAGTTTGACATAACGATTTCAATTTATTATAGCAACAACGATGATGTAGAAATGTAGGGTAAATTAGGTTGGTTAGCCTACGGTAGTTTACAGTGGTGTAGTTTAACGGGGAAAATAGGGTAAGAAATGATAGGGAAACCTAAGTTTAGCATACCACTAATTTTCTTACCATACGGTACGGGCAGACGTCAGAAAGAGCGCCAGTTGGGAATCGAGCCGGCATTGTGTCTGCCAACTGGTGGTTTGGTTTTGTGGGTTTTTTTTTTACACAAAAAACATGAAGTACAACTTTAAAAATAAAAAATAAAAATAAAAGTAATTGTCCCAGCCAGCAGACACTCTGCCGGTAAAATGGGGGCCGGCAACAACAACCCTCAGCCGTCTGCTTACAACACCACTGTGGCACTCCCAAAACTCATACCGCAAATTAGCTTAATTTTACCATACAATTTGCAACACCACCTCAGTTGCTCTTACCACAAAGGTTAAGTATCAACTTCTAAACCACAAGGAGAAAAGTGAAAAGGGGACAAATCCCAGGTGCAATAAACATAATCCAAGTTGCACGAAGCGGGAGAGGGGGCAGGGGCTGGAAAGCATTAAACTTTACGAGGTTCAAAGGTTTCTTCGTGAGCGGACAGGGAGCGGAAGTGGGGGTGCGAGCGGGGGTGGGGAAAGAAGCGGCGAGCGGGACCACTTTAGAAGGTTCCTACTTCTAAGAACAAAATTAACCCGACTATTCTATGACACTAGCAGGATCCGTAGGCAAAATTTTCTAGACATAGGTGTCCACTAGGAAACACAGACACACTCGTAGAAGGATCATTATCCATGTCCAACACTACTCCAACCACAATGCATGTCGGACACTCCTAGACACTTGTTAGGCATACCAAAACTCACATCCTACATTTTTAGTAATTGTTTTATAAGCTCCTTGTTCTGTCGGTGCGTGAAACAATTTTTAATCATAAAACACATGATGGACAAATCTGGAGTTAAAAGTTGAAAGCAGTTGAAGCCTATTAATGGATAGGAACCAAGGAAAATTAGAAATTTAGAATTATTTTTACCTCGTAACTTCTATAAATTGAGAATACTTAATAATTAGAAATCAATATAGGGCTTTCTAAAATAGAAGTAATTAGATTAAACCCTTCTAAAACTAAATATAATTAAAGAACCTGTTTTACAATAAATGATTAGATTTCCTTCTCACATGTGACTGTATATACTAAAATCTACATTCACCACTTTCCTGTGTCCCCACCATGTTCGTGTTCCAATTTTTTAAAAGTACTCGTGTCATACCGTATATGTACATTAGTACTTCTTTTCCATGGCTCACTATCAATGGAATGAATCCAAAATATCTAATCAAGCTTGTAAGGAAGAGAAACATAAGGGGTCTGAAAATTGAGGAAAACATTTCCTTCGTTTGGGTAATAAGGAAAACGATGAGGAAAACAGTAAAGAAAATAGAATAAGTTGATAAACTAATTAAACAATTAGAATGTTTAAGTAATATGTTCCATTTCTATTTTACAATTTTGTTTTATTTTTAATGTTATTTAACCATGGAGGAAAACACAAGGGAAAACATGAGGGAACTAGCTTTCCTTCTTGTTTTCCTTTCCCTTCTCTTTTCCCTCACGAAATCCATGAACCAAGCAGAGCCTAAAGGACGTGTAGAAGAGATTAGGAAAATAGAATACGGTGGGTTGCGTTTTAGTCTCGCTTTTTTGTTTTGGTGGGGAGGTGAGGGGAGGAGCTAGTTGACGCAACTTCTAAGCCACCAACCAATTTTCAAAGTGATGTATACAATCCAAATGGGAAAAGAAGGAATAAATTAGAGAGTACAAGACGTCAATCTCCACGACAATGGATCATTAATGACAAATTAGGGACTAAATGGACCATTAATGACAATGCATCCACGACGTATCAATTGTTGAGATCTTGGGACCAATGATACCCGTTTGGAAAGACAGATGCTTCTAAAAGGGCCATATCTGTGCGTACCACACGCCTGACACCCTTTGACATGTGAACATACGAAAATTAGTGTCCTACTTTTTCATATATTAAATTTGTTCGGAGACGCATAAGACATATGACGGACAAAGTTGGATATTTTGACAGCAAGTTTACTGTCAGTAGGATCTCAAAAAGTAAATTAGAATTTGACAATGGCCAGGGGCACTTAATGATGAGGATAATTAGGATTCTCATTCAATGAACTCATTAGTAGAAGTTGAAAGTTAGTAGAAGTTGAAAGTTGTTAAGTGCGTTATCAATTTTTCGTTCAAACATGCATAAGACACGCAACGGACACCTTGGATACTTTGACACCAAGTGTAACAATGTTAAAATTCGTTAAGGAAAAAAGTGAGTTGAAATTGAATGTGGCTATTCTCCGAACTCATTATTTGGGGATTTCAAAATAAGAATAAATGAGGAAAATGAATTCATACTAGGCCTTTTACAAATTTACAACTTATAATATTTTGAAATTATATAGGGATTTCGAACTTCAAAACAATTACAACATTTTGAAATTAAAAATGTTATGCATCTTAGTTTGAGAGCGGATGATATGATTTTCTTATCACACCAGATCATATTTATTTAAATATATGCTTGTCATTTTGTTCTATCCTCTCATGCATTGCCAAATTTTTCAAAATTTCCCATCTCTTTATGTACGTTTGTGGTTCTAATATACCCATATTGTGGATCACTCATATATGAGCTACACATGAAGAGGAACTCAATACACCACAAATATTTTAATGGGAGCGTCGACGAATTTAGCAAAATAAGGTACAACGGGAGTGGGCTCTGTGTAAATGACATTGTTGAATAGAATACAGAAGTTCCAAATTAGAATTGTCTTCTAAAATTAAAAAGGAACAATGACAATCTTCTAAAATTAGAATGAACAATGATAACTACTGACGATGCCAAAAATTGGTAAGAGTAAAGTAGAGCAATTTTAGGAGAGAGAGAGTGAGAGAATGGTTTTTTTGTATGTGGTTCTGCCCTGTTAATGAAGGAACCTACGTCCACGGCTGTGTCTGAGCACGTTCACTATACTGTAAAAGAGCCGGGGGCCTGTGGTGAACAAACAAGTCTGGAGCTACCGTAGGCCGGCCGGGCATGTAGATTAATGCTATAGAGGTGCTGTGTAGACTAAAAAGTCGGCCCCTTCAATGGGGGGTGAGAGGTCTCTTTTATAGATGTAAGAGACATACTCGTACATGGATAAGGAAATATAATCCAATTAGGATGTGATTAACATTAATTGTGGGGGTTTCCTAATTGGATTAGGAAATAGCTTGCACTTTCCATTAGTCTTCTAGCTTGAGTAGGAAACTGCCCGTAATGCTCGGAATCATGCCTGTGGGCCCGGATGAGCTGTTCCCGCGGTGGGATGTGCCTGTGCGGTTTTCCCGACCTGTTGGCCGGGTCGTGGATGAACCGCTCGGGATGATGAGTTTCGGGTAGACTAGACCGCTCGGACTGATACTTGTCCGAGGAGTTGTGCATGATTTGACCGGGACATGGACAGGTTGCTGATTTGAACCGCTCGGTCATAGGATAGAGCCAATTTTGGCAGCTGCCCCACATTTCCAAGGTTGGCCAGATGCTATATCGGGGCAAGTTTGGAAATCAGTTTGATGTTACTTGCCACTGTCTGAGTGCTTGGGGAAGCTGCCTCGGGGCTTCTGAGCCTGGTGAGTCCTTAGGAACTGGCTGAGAGTTGAGACCCAGCCTAGCTCGGGACCTTTAGGTGCTCGGGAACTGACCGGGAGTTGAGACCCGGCCTAATTCGGAGTCTTTGAATGCTCGGGAAGTGACCGAGAGTTGAGACTCGGCCTACTTCAGAGTCTTTTTGCTTGAGTTAGCCTCCAGGATGGTTATCTTCTGCCCGTGAACCTTCGTCAAGGTTGCGGGTAGAAGAGTTTTACCATGTTGGAAAAGCCGACCTAAAGCGTATTGCTTTAGGGTCCTTTTATGTTAACTTCCCAGGATGGTCGTCTTCCGCCCAGCCAGCCTTCGTCAAGACTGTTGGGAGAAGAACTTGACTATGTTGGTGGAGCCGACCTAGAGCGTGTCGCTGTAGGGTCCTTTTTACTCCTCTATCGTGGGCCAACCTAAGAGATTTTGGTCACCTCTATCGTCGGTTTGGACCTAAGTGGAGTTAATGCCTCTGAGTACTGTAGGTGTTAGGGTTGTCCAAGATTTTGACTTGGTTAACCGCGAGGCCTGTAGATACTCGGTGTGATTGCCTATTTAGTTCACTGCGCCATCTTGCCCCCCAAACTTTCGCTAAGACGAGGGTCTTACAGAGGCTATGACTGTAGGTAACCGACCTGGAACATGGTGGTTGCAGAGTCTTTTGAAACTTGCCATCATCAGCCACCTAGGGGGTTTGCCCCCATCGTCGGTTGGGCCTAAGCGAAACTTGTGCCTCAGGGTTAGGCCCGAGGTCTTTGGATGCCTCGGGGTTAGACCCGAGGTCATTGAATGCCTCGAGGTTAGGCCCAAGGACTTTGTATGCCTTGGGGTTAGGCCCCGAGGTCTTTGAATGCCTCGGGGTTAGGCCCCAGGACTTTGCATGAGCTCTCTGACAATCGGTGGAGCCTCGTGTGGTGATCAGGCAAGTACCACTGTAGTCGGGCTCATCTAGAATGATGGAGACAGGGGGTCGGATCAGGATCGTCGGGCTCCTGATTTCTATGCGTTGGAGGCAAAGTCGGAACTGCTTGATCCTGACCGATGTGAACTGGAGGTCGGGTCGGGATTGTCGAACCCTGCCTGTTGTGAGCTGGAGGTCCGGTCGGGGCTGCCTGACGCGTACTGCTGTGAACTGGTGGTCGGGTCGGGATTGCCGGACTCAGACCGCTGTGAACTGGAAGAACTGTCAGAACTCTCGAGCTGATCTCGCTTTCGCTTACTTCTGGAAAACTCGTTGCTTTCCTGCCCGGTGTCTTTGGTTTTCAGAAACTCTTTAGTGTCAATGTATTTTCCAACCATCTCAGAGAGCTCAACCAAAGTTTCCGGTCGGTTTCTGTGGAACGACGCGGCGCACTTGGTGTGTTGAACTCCCGAGCAGAAGGCTATGATGGCGATTGTCTCGTTTAAATTGCGGATTTGAAGCTTCTGTTGGTTGAACCGGTCAGTGAACTCCTTGAGGGACTCATTATTCCGTTGTCTGACCGTCAGTAGCTGCATGTCTGGCTTTGGCCGTTCATGCATGCCGGCGAACTGGTTGATGAACTGCTTGCTGAGTTATTTGAAACTGCAGACCGATCGGGGCTCCAAGGAGTAGAACCACTGCACGGCCGGGCCTTTCAAAGTGCTGGGGAAGGCTAGGCAGTGTAGTTCATCGGAGTTGGGGGCTAGGGCCATCTGAGCCTTATAGGTCCGGACGTGGTCGACTGGGCTTCCCGAGCCGTTATAGGGATCTAGGCGAGGCTGCCTGAATTTGCGCGGGATGGAGAATCTCGTGATCTGGCTGGAAAACGGTGACTCTGTCTCGGTATCGGCTTGATTCGGAACACGGTTTTGACCAAGCTTTTTGGCCACTCCGTCGATCTGCTTCTGCAAGTCCTTGATTCGGGCTTCCACTCCTTCCCGACCGGTATCTGAGGGGCTGGTCGGGTTGGTGGAACAGGCTTCTTCTTCATGGCGGTGTGCTGTCCTTTGGGATCGGGCTCGGCTATGACTCCGAGTAACCGTTTGCCTAGGGACAACTCGGCTCTTGACCGAGTGACCCTGGACTGATTCCCGGGCCATATGCTCCTGCCTTTCCTCATCAACAGCACGCCCACTGTTGATGTCTCTGGCATCCTCAACACGGGACGGGTTGGCTCGGGCACGTTGTCTGGTCAAGATCGGTTCCCGACCGTACGCAACGTTCCCGGGTCGTTTCCCGGCTCCTGGAGGACTGCTTTGCTGGGCTAGCAAGGCTTCGATCTGTTGTTGGATTTGACGCTGGCCCTTCAAGAGTTGTGTGAGGGTCGCGGTGATCTGCTCAGATGTCGTGACTGCCGCAGTCGGTGCCGGGGCCGGAGGAACATCCCGGTCGGACTGCTGATCAGCCTTCTGACCCTTCTTCGGTGGCATGACGATCAGTCAAGAGATTTAATGATGAGAAGACTTGTCGCTTCCCACAGACGGCGCCAAACTGATGATGCCAAAAATTGGTAAGAGTAAAGAGCAATTTTAGGAGAGAGAGAGTGAGAGAATGGTTTTTTTGTATGTGGTTCGGCCATGTTAATGAAGGTACCTACGTCCACAGCTGTGTCTGAGCACGTTCACTATACTGTAAAAGAGCCGGGGGCCTGTGGTGAACCAATAAGTCTGGAGCTACCGTAGGCCGGCCGGGCATGTAGATGAATGCTATAGAGGTGCTGTGTAGACTGAAAAGTCGGTCCCTTCAATGGGGGGTGAGAGGTCTCTTTTGTAGATGTAAGAGACATACTCGTACATGGATAAGGAAATATAATCCAATTAGGATGTGATTAACATTAATTGTGGGGGTTTCCTAATTGGATTAGGAAATAGTTTACACTTTCCATTAGTCTTCTAGCTTGAGTAGGAAACTGCCCGTAATACTCGGGATCATACATGTGGGCCCGGATGAGCTGTTCCCGCGGTGGGATGTGCCTGTGCGGTTTTCCCGACCTGTTGGCCAGGTCGTGGATGAACCACTCGGGATGATGAGTTTTGGGTAGACTAGACCGCTCGGGCTGATGCTTGTCCGAGGAGTTGTGCATGATTTGACCGGGACATGGACAGGTTGCTGATTTGAACCGCTCGGTCATAGGATAGAGCCAATTTTGAGTGTATCAACTACCATTACTAAATCTCATGTTGGAATGAGAATCTAAAGTTTGAACCAAGTATGCTTCCCATACAAATAGTTCCTGATAAGTCAATTTTATTTTCTCTCTTTCCCTAGAAACCTCTATATTCTACTAGATTTTCATTCGACACCTATAAATCGAAGTTTGTGACAAGGAGAATAGTTTTTTTGGATTCCAAGATAAATGTTCTGGAGTCACAAAGGTTAACATGGTTTGGTACAGAACCACCAAAAATGTGGCTGTTAGTGTTTTACGTTTCTTTGATAACCAAAATAAATGCAACTTCCACGTACTGTTCAAAGACTATAATAGAAAATTTCAAAAACAGTTTTAACCAGCACTATTACCTCTCCGCGTCAATAAATCAAAAAATTATGTCCAGCATACAACAGGATTCTAAAATAATTCGTATAAATTCCCTATTATCTCTTTAATTGTGTGGATTTATTGAGCAACCATAGAGCTCATTCGTCATTAAGAACTTCTACAAAACACTTATTCAAGACACTTTAGCTAAATTTAATTCTCGAGTATTCTAAACATACCACCCATGTGATGAACATATGGCTGTCAGCTAATTTAAAAATAAGCAAACCCTCCTAAGTAAAAATTAACTTCCACATACAAGAGAAAACTTGAAGAACCGTTAAGGATGTCGGAAAGCAAATATCTACCATAAGAAGCTACAAAATAACGAAGCATGAATGTCAACTAATGTACTCGGGCTTTCCCAAGCAATAAAACCTCATTCACAAGTGGCCATAAAGCTCAATTTGGCATCCCATAGTTCAAAGGAGGACCAAAACTGAAACAGATACCAATGGCACGGATGTAACTCCCAAAAAACTATTTCTATACCTCCAGTGAACACCACTTCACCTTCTTCTAGAAAATCTTCAAATTCTCATAGCTAATCATGAAACTAAGTCCGTCAACCTTCCAGGCCCAAGACAGATCCACAAGATAACTAATGACAGACCCACAGATTTTTCCATTTCTCTTCAGCACCTCATAACATCCAAAAAATGCTTCGAGAAACCATAAAAGTTCAATTTCTACAACTTCCATATATAGTCAAGGGGGGCGAAGATACTAAATGTCTAACGCAACTGGTAAATCCCCCACAACTTCCCCTCAAACTATCAGACAAAAGAAACTACAATCATGAACGTTAAAGAAAACAAAACAAAAGATCTCCACAGCTAAACTAAGCAACCTACATAAATAGAGGACTAACCACATTTGAAAGGAATACGACTTCCTAATCAACCCATTTACGCAAAAAGAAACTAATAATGGGTCAAGAAATTACCTGGTTGAGGAGAGCTCACTAATGATTGCCATGCCCTCCGGTGGCTTGAGTGCTTGTTTGCTGCTGCTGTTGCTGCTGCTGTATCTGAAGAAGAAGGTTAGCAGCGAATTGAAGCGTTGATTGGTACCGCTGGTTCTTATCAACCTCCACCTCTGATGTCCCCTGTCCCGCTGCTCCATACAGCGTAGACTGAATCTGCTGAACCTGATTTGGAATCTCTGGAGTTACTTTTTCAGTAGCATCATGAAACTGATTGGACAATGTAACAGGGTTGGCCGGTTGCTGATTGGCTGATGAACCATACTGACCAAAACCATCTGTTCCATTTTCCATCCCATAGCTCTTCTGCACATACTGAGAATTTTCATACTGATACTGAGAAGAATATGCAAAGTTAGTCTGTGCCCTAGAAGAAAAATCTTCAATATGTGAGCTGCTAGCTCTCCCTTGCGCATAATGGCTTGGCGTGTTTGAGGCAGATGGGTAAGTTTGAAGCTGTGGTAGAAGTTGTTCTTGGGGATTATATTTAGTACCCAGTTGTTGAAATGGATGATTAGTCTGCTCATGGGCTTGACGATCATAACCCTGTGGTGGGACTACGTTATCAAGTGCAACATTAGGAGGTAATGAAGGCCTCAAAGACGAAGAAGATACTAATGGTGGTTGGGTACTTTCTAAGCCAGAGGACTTCTCTTTGGCAGGTAATAATGAAGCTAGAGTAGCAATCAGCTCGGGGGTTAAAGTAACCCCAGATTGTGATAATTTTACGGTGTTAATTGACGTCGTAACTGGCTGCACAGGCAGGGAATCACTGGTTGGTGGAACAAGTTGCTTTGGAGGAGTCATCGGGATATTGTGTAAATTCCTACTATAATTTGTTTCCAAAACTCTTCCCTCTTGGGGGATCAAACTATACTCTGTTTGAGAAGGAACCTGCTGTCCATTTATGTACAGAGACTCACTTGACTGTAAATGTGATTGTGACTGCAGAGATGTACTACTGGGGGTATGTTGGGGAAACTTCAAAACCACTCCATAAAGACGCTCGGGACCTGTGACATTCAGAACCTTTGTGAGAAAATCTGATGGAGGTACCAAAAATAAGGTTGTACCATCATCAAATTTTGCAACACCGGCCCTGTTTTTCGAGCCAAGATATCGAAGAAACTCCGTATACGATGCAAAATCGTCCTCACTATCTGGCAAGAAGAAGACAACGTTGAAACCAACTGCATCAGCATAGTGTTTTGTTAACATGTCCAACCCAGTTCGTGCAGTACAATTAATCACATCGGGTCTGCAGTGTAGAAATCCCAACGTCAGACTCAGATATAACGAGCCAAATACTGATGTTACATCTACCAGGCATAAAAGTAAAATTTTGAACTTGTCAAAAGCTGAAAAAATAAATCGGAAACTCCCGTGCTCATCATACTTAAAGCTATAAACCCAAGAAGCAGTTGTAAGGGTAAAAATTAGGTGGCAGATAAAAATTATTCCGAAATGAATGAATGGGAAGGCGATATTGGTATTTCAACAAGCACATCCTCGGTGCTCATACAAAAATAAAATACTTGAGTAACTGTAAATTAGCAGTTAACTGAAATCAGTTGGAAGTACACAGTTCATGAATGCTATGGAGAAGCAAATATGATACTTCTGCTACAACATGGACAGTCAACAAATTATTGGGAAGATAAGTTATACTCCTATTCAAAGTATTGGTGATATTTGGCGGATGATGAATAAATCATAAAGGGTAAATAACATTAAATTCAGGTTCCTGCACAATTTAGCAGAGCTGCAGCTGGGAAATCTCAAGGGAATTTATACACCTATCATATCTCAAGACTCGACAACTTGAGGCAAATACGTGAAAGAAATAAAGAAGAAATGCAGCAGGAAATGTAAAAACACAGGTCATGCAAGAATCCACCTAGCTACATGTCAGACATAAAATATTCAGAAGGATAACACCCAAAAGTTCACTTAATAAAAGGAAAAATTGAAATGAATTTTTTTTTTTAAAAAAAGTCATGAGGAAATTACACAGATTGCACTTACATCTCAGACTCTATCCCTTTCCCAATAGGAACGCAACGAGCATGACAAACAGGTGTTCCACCCTTGGCAATAATTCCATGCCATACGTAATCGTGGTCAGGAAGAGTATGACCAGTTCCACCAGCTGTGAATCTTGCGTCCACTGCACTACGGTTCTTTCCTTGAGTAACTTGTGGACCAAACCCATACAACCGATCCATACCGAAGCCTCGATCATTCATTTTTCCCGAAGGAAAATCATAAGATGGCAAAGGACCATCGAGCCTTGATCTCTTGGTGTCTCTCTGAATTTGGTTTGCATCAAATACATCCCATGCACCAGGCAGAGATGTGATGGCTGGTGAAGGGGAGGGGAGAATCCCAGGTCCAGAAGGGGACAATCTTCTCCAGCTTGGACCCACCATCTGATTGTTGGGATTATTATCCGCCAGTTTATTAATGCCAGTCAAATCATTAAATTTTGGGCCTGGAAGTAGAGGATCAAAACCAACTAGAGGACCCAAAGGCCTCATTTGCATGTTGGATCCTAGAACACCACCAGGTGGTAAAGATCCGGGAATATTATTTAGAACAATCGGGCGATTATGACCAAACAAGTCTACTTGTGCAGGCCGGAATGGAAGGTCATTCACAAGCATATCGGGCCTTGGCCCTTTTATTCCTGGATAAAATCCCAAGTGATCTTTGTTGGGCAAAAGCTCACTGCTCGAATACATTATTAATATTCTGGGATCATTGAAAAGCCTGCCCTGCAATCCCATCTTAGCACGCCGTGCTTCATCTACACTTCTAAACTCAACAAATGAGTAGTACCTTGAAGGAAAACTTTTGATACTCTCAATCTCACCAAATAAAATCATGGCGTTGTGAAGCATTTGGTCATCAATATGAACAGAAGGAGGGTAACGTATCCACAAGACATTACTCGGCTGTCCATCTCCTTTTCGCTCTCCCCAAGATTGAGAATGCTGCCACAAACATAATATGGAGGATTAGAAATACTACCCAACCCAATTGAATAAAAGGATAAACTACTGCCTCATACTCATGTCCCATATCAAAGGGAAACCCAAGTGAAGCAATCAACTGCACATTACAATTCCTAAATGAAACAATTCCTAAATGAAGGTTACCATCAGTGATGGCTTGTTTGGAATGAAATCTTTAGAGTGCATTCTCACCAATTATAATTACACCATCCTCTTCCTTTTCAACTTATTTTCAAGAAGCACTTCTATACAATATTTACTTTTTCAAAAAAGCAAGTTTTACTTCCTTCCGCTTTTAAGTTGGAGATGGTGGTTTTCATTTGGGCATGAGTCGGGGGGTTGATGGATACCGATGCTCCTCGACTTCTATATCGATCTGATCCTATCATTTTCTCCATGTTTACCTCCCTTTTGTTTTTTTTTTCCCCCTCTCTATATCTAAAGAGTATAACAAGATTGACCCATGAAATTCGTAAAATAACTCGCTTCTGTTCCAAACACAGGATTACATAACTATTTCCACAGTAAAATCCTCTGACTCAGTGTGCCACTAGAATGCCATGAAGGTGTTGGAAGTATGTCATGTACTGCAGCCAGCTAACTGACAGTTATCTCATTTATGCGCAGCTCAACCAATGGAGGTGAGAATTGATGGTAAGTTCTGCAATATGTTGCGAGACAATAAGATGACAGTTTGTAATTACCTGTTGCCGTTTCAACCCAGAATGTGTAGGATCAATGTAATTTGTAATAAGATCTTGTGGCATCCATAGTGAATCAGGATGGCCCATGTTCCTGCTGAGAAACTGTCCTTCCCTTGCATCACGGAAGTCAGGCCACTGTTCCTGCTTGAAAGGAGATAAGCATTCAAATCATCTTCAATATATTTGGAAACATGTTAATAATCAAAGATACTGAAAATTCAAAATAACTGAGATTGCACCAATTGATATCAGTTGCACATAAATGAAGGGATTAAAGGATCACCAAGGAACTGCTACCACGTCAAATGCAACAACTGTATATTCTCGCTACTTGCTTTCTTTTTCTTTTCTTCTTCTTTTTTTTTGGGTTTATGGGGGGGGGGGGGGGGGGGGGGGGGGGGGGGGTTGCGATGGTGTAGCCATCTAATCTACAATAACTAAATATTACAAATAGCCAATAAAATTTGGTCGGGCCAACAGCCAGTTCTCTAATTAATTTGCCATACAAGTAACCATCACTAATCTCATATCATTTAAAACACAAAATCAATTCTGGAATATTACCAACTTACTCTTTTCGAAGGTTGTGATCTGAGAAAATCCACACGTATCTGGTCGCCGCTTATTCGCTTTCCATTCATACTTTTCAATGCTTGAGAAGCATCTTCTAATTTGAAATAGTCAACAAAGGCAGCATTCCTGTCTCTAAGGAACTTGAACTCCTCAATTTCACCAAATTTGAGAAATTCTTCCTCCAATTTTTCTTTCGAGACGGATGAGTTGATTCCACCCACCCACAAACTCTTGCAAGGTTTAGCCTGCCAAAGAATAATTAAAATAATAATAGGTAAAAACCCCAAAATTTAATGAAACAGTCAGACATCCATCTGTTCTCGGGAAATACACAAAGATATATGGATGTTGGAAAACGGATGTTCCTGTTCAAAAGACATGTAACCACCCATTCTAGGTTCGTAAATCAGAAGGTTAACCATCTCTCTCACACAGTCTAAAATATTGGCTCAAGTCTACTTGATTTCAGAAACGAATATATGATTCTGCGAAAAACATTTATTTTCATATTTTTTATAACCGTTTTCCAAGTTAGAATTAATATGGCAGTATTTTGTAAGACTAGAAGTTCATGGTATTGCATAGTTGTCTTGTCGATCAACCCACTCGGCTGAAAGTATGGTTTCACGCCTCGCTTTCCCCTAAATATACATGTATAGGCGCATGGTTGCATACAAGACGGTTGCATATGTATATGGCAATATACATACATGTTGACTAATTAGTCTGCAAGCTTAAGAGTGTTGATTGAGAAGACAAGGAAAGAAAAATCCTTATGCCACTGTATCTCATTTTCAGGCACTCAAAGTTTAGTTCAGTTACAAAATGCTTCCATAAAACATCTCAAGCCCAAAAAAAAAAAATTAATAAGACAATAATTCGTAACTCTTTCACAGTTACGGTTTTCGCAATTCCATGTAGGGCATGCACTAGACTAGGCATCCCATATGGACATGGTTGAGATCAAAAGGTTTCATTCTCAACACAAATTGCGTATGCTAAGGTGATTGTAGCAATCAAACACAATCATCCATAACTAGAATCCTTTAATAAATAAAAATAAAAAATAAAATAAAATAACAAGAAAAGAAAAGAAAAGAAAAAATGAAAGAAAGAAAGACGAAGATGATGATGAAAGAAAGAAAGCTAGTTCTTCAATACCCTCAACTATCAAGCCTTAAAGGTTAAATGTGCAATAGGCCTTTCGATGTAGAACCAGAAGAGGAGAGAGAGAGAGAGAGAGAGAGAGAGAGAGAGAGAGAGAGAGAGAGAGCGCACCTAAAAATCACTACCAAGTATTGCACTTAAATAGGATGAAATCATTTTATATAAATAAATAAAAATAAAAAATGAGTAGGGTAGGAGCACTGTTGACTGCATCACTTTGCTTTTGCAATCAAATCCTCCCGAGTAAATGCACTTTCACTCGATCCTGAAATTGGTGTATGGAGAGCTATGGCTACGAACAAATCGAAATGATCATGTCAAGGTGTGCCAAGCAGACCAAAGTACGAAAATGTTCAACCTTCACTCAATTTAATTTGCTAACAATCAAGCTCCACTTTGGCCCAAGTAGAGCTAAGTAATTGGAATTCAAGTAGCTCAACAACTACTCGCTAAGCTAAAAATCTAGCTCACCTCATTCTGAGAACAAGTCTCATAAGTTTAAATCCAAGAAACCACTTTTGCAGCTCCCTCATTGAGAATACAAACGAAAGGCATAAAATTCAAAGTACTTGTACACGAAAAAAGGGCATAAAAGTCAATGTGCATAAGATATAAAGCACATAGACTGCTACACAAGAGTGTAAGGAAAGTTACGGCCGTGAACATAGGTCGACAAAGCAACCACTTTGGGCCCCAAATTTCAGTTAATTTGAGGCCCCTTTATAAGTCCAAACTTTATACTCCTGTACCGATATGTTTATAGGCCTAAAACAAAATCTAACAGAGGGCCCCAACTCAAGCCCAAAGGACCCAAATCTTAGATAAAGAAAATTATTACATAATCCTAGCCCAAAAAACCAACGACATTTGAAAAAGAAACATATGATAACTTTAGAATTAGAATTTCAGAATTCAGTCCCAATCTTTTTTCCTTTTGAAGTTTGAACTACCTAGCGCCACTGCCACCTAAGTAGCACGATTACTTCAATTTGGGTTATGACACTCGTTGGACACGTATCGACACATCTCGAACATGAGAAAGAAACGTGTCCTAATATTTTTGACATCGGACACACAATTGACACGGGAGCGGACAAGGTAGGTCAGCTACTTAGAAAATGTTTTTAGGAGTTCAACATTTAATTTTAATATAATAAAATGGGGGACAAGTAATGGAGTTATTTAAAATTTTAGGAAATGGGAAACACTGGATATAGTATAATTAATTCTTCAAAGTAAAACTCTATTAATCATATCACTACCCAACATTTTTAAGATTTTACGTGTCGCGCCTTTTATTGTTGATATCTATGCCTAGTTCCCAGACAAATTCATGGGTAGGATTCAATTCTTGAGTACAAATTCATGGCTATTCCGATGAATTGCATGTGATGTTATGCATTTCTATTTCATAAATATTGTGATTTTATGCCTTATGGTTTAAATCGAATATTTTTTTGCATTTATTTTGAAATTCTCTCTTTTTTCACTTCCTCCTTTAACGTTGGTTTTCTTTTTATGTCTAGCCATTAAGGCCTCATTTCTTTTTCTGTCTATTGGTTCTTCGTCAAAAGTATGGAATTTAGAAGGAGAGACGAACAAAGCTTGCTTAAGGATTTCGTAATCAGATTTGCTTCAAGATCAGGATAGTTTGGAAGAATGACCCCATGTTGGAAAATCTATGCTCTGCTTGGCATTGATTTCTTTAGTTTTTTTATTCTTGGCTTTGCTCTTGTTAGTGCTTTGGGATCTCTCAGACCATGTGTGGTCAATGTTTTGTGGGCTGTTTTCTTGGCCTTTTTGCTGTGTATTACTTGGATGGGGTCTTTTCTTTTGCATTGTTGTAGAAAGTTCTCCATCCTTGGTGGTGGTTCTTGTATTCCCTGGGGTATGCCCCTAGTACTTTATACAATATGCTATGTTATGATATTATCAACAACATTAATGCTTTTTTTTGTTATAGTTGATACATGTTCGTAGTTGATGTTATAGCAAAATGCTTTAGTGTGAAGGTAAGAGCATTTTTGAACAATAATGATTGGGTGACCGAAAATGTGCACCGAAAAATCAGGGCCATTTATTTCAGTGGCCCCCAAGCCGAAGTGCATGGGGCGCACCGAAATGAATGGCCCCAATTATTTGGTGCACATTTTCGGTGCCTCTAGCATTACTGTTTTGAAAAGTTACATTTATCCAAGGTTATACCATGGTCATCCAAACATAGTATTGGACTATTTGAAATTTATCCCCAGTATAATCTGGTACAAACCATGAAACCAAACACGGCATAAAAACAATACTGCACTGTTTTATCCTATGGTTAGTTATCCTAGGATAACTAACTACACTTTATACAATACCCCCTTTCCTATCCGGCAAGGCCTAAGGCTTGCAAAATTGTGAACATTTTTTCTTTCTTGTTATATTGATATCATAATAATATTGTAGTGATTTATATAACTTGATTGAACTAATGGTACTTTTTTTTTTGTCTTCATTTAGGAATGTATACATGTTCAATGTGTCCCCAATGTATTTGAGAAATTGAATTTATGTATCGTATTTGTGCTACGTGTCCGTGGAGTGTCTGATTTAATGTAAATAAAACTTAATACCTGACACGGCCGAACACTCCTAGTTCTTTTTTTTTTTTTTTTTTTTTTTTTTTTTGCTCTTTTTTTTGGTCGGTTGGTTGGTGGATGGTGGTGGTGGTCGTAGAAACTGGTATACTACAAAAAAAAAGTGAGAAAAGTAAGGGTTTAATACTTCAATTTAAATAGAACCAAACTATTAGAGGTCTCAACTTCTAAATCAAAGAATCACGTGGTTAAAGAAAAAGAGACAAAGTTAAAAGCCCTAGTCTTTATCATACAAACCAAGAAACACAAAGGCTCTGTATTGATACACAGAGAGAGCTTCTTGACGGCACGTCAACGACAGTTTCGTGACAGCACAGTGATATTATGGCTTGGTTTGACTCACTGTTATTTGACTGAACCTCTGTATAACTTCAAATTGTAAAAGTGTTCTATGTTTTTTAATCAATCTATGAGCATATATTGTATATCTGTTCATTGTTACTGTTTTGCCAATGTGTTAGGAAATTGAGATTGAAACTATGGCTTCCTCCCGTGTTAATAGTGCTCCATATTTTATTTAAAATATATTTGTTAAAAAAATTAAAAATTTATTCGTCGTTTCCATATCTTTTGGGATTTGAAGTATCGCCGTCTTAGTGTCGTGTCGTTTCTGCGTCACGTCCGTATCCGCGCTACATAGCTCTCTGCCTCTCAAACAATCTGATTTGAAATTTTTTTTCTTCTGAATTTGATATCTGCAATAGCCAACATCTCGAACAACAACCAAGGTCTAGTCAGTTGTCATTTCTTTCTTCTTTTTTTTAATATAGATTTTGGTTTGCAGTTTTTTTTCTTGTTGTATAATGAAATTTGCTAAGTTAAGAATAAAAAATTAGGAGATTTTATCTTTGTGAGAAAATAAAATGATTCTTTTTTTTCTCAATTTATGTGAGCTTCTGTATATTGGACAATACTTCAGTGCTTTTCCTTCAGTGTAACAGAAGTGGGTCCCAATAAAGTTAGCAAAAAATAGTAATTGCTTAAGAAAAAAATGTTTGTATATATATATATATATAGGATCCCCCGTTTTAGGAGTTAACTCACGCCCCAAAAAGGCTGGGATCAACCATGCACCCAGGTTCTTTCACCATCAAAAAAGTAAAGTGCTACTATATATTTCCTGGGAGGAGGGTGAGGAAGGAGTGGGAGTTTGCACATATTTTCCATATTTAGTCTTTATTAAGAGCGCGTATATTTGATGGATTTAGGGTGGCAAGTTCATGGTTTCAACATTATTTGAAATTGTTGTTCTTTTGAAGTGCAGCGTTATATTTCATGTCTATAAATTATTTCTAGATTTTTTCCAAGCAATCTCAGCAATTCTTTATACTTTTTGTGCAGCTTGTGTGCTAGTACAGATGTTGCCTACATGCTTGGCCACTTTAGAAGCTTTTTCATTACCCCAAAGAAAAATATTGCACAATCATATCTCAAATTGCAAGTTGCACTACAAAATTGACATATGTAATCAATTAAACCGAGCCTTAACCCAAACTATTTGGGGTTGAATACTTGATTCATGTTTCTCCATTTTGTTCCATTACAAGCCATAAGCTAATTCAATTCCTATGATATCTTGTCCTACTTTACTAGCTCAAACCATGTCAATCATCAACCTCCTAACCATTGTGCTTATATTATTCTTCTTTCCTTTGGGGTAATCAAAAGATGTAAAGAAGTTGTCCATAATCTAATTGAGCTAAACTAGGTACATCAAGCTTGGATAAATTATTTAAAGAGATTTGAAAATGTAAACAGCTTGGCTAATTGCTTCATTCAAACAAACCAACCTACAATCTAATCTTGACCATACATAAATGCTAGATTGATTAGCAACTCTATAGGGAACCAAAAATTTCAAAACCTTTCTCCCATTTAAGGATGTAAGTACAATGAGTTACAAACACGTGCAGCCTACTTAGTTCAATATTTTACAACTTAAAAGATATCTTGGATTAGGCAATCAACTTAGGTCATAAAGTGACATCGTCTTATAGCTCCAACACCCATCCCAACTCACCGTCCCCTCTATGCGAACACGTGGCTTTTTATCCTTTTGCATGAGATGAAGACATCTCATTTCGAGATGCCGCCTTATCTTGAATGAAATGACAATTCCTTGTTAATACAAAGGTCCAGAGAAAGACACTATAATTTGGAGAGGACAGTAGTTCAAAACTACTCAAGAAATCAAATGACATACAGACATAGTCAGGATGCCACACAAGGGATAGGTGTATGGTAGACAAAGGTGGCCACAAGGCACAACCAAACCCCAACCGCTCCTCCTCCCCCCACCCAAACAATTCTTGCAGTTTTTAAAAATGTTTTCCAGATCCTAGCCTCACGGCCCCGCACACAACTTTATAAGGTTTAGTATGGCAACTTTAACATGATTTACCAATCTCCAAGACACTTTTTCCATCAACTCCCATTAATTACCTACATTAGGCATAATGCACGACCATAGAGTTTTGAGTGTCAAGGGAGAGAAAAGTTGCACTTTTATGGAGAGTGTTTATTTATTTCCCACAACCGATGTAGAACAAATTCAAAAAGGAAAAAGTGGCACTTTTACGGAGAGGGACTGTTTGAATCTTTCCCACAACCAATGTAGAACATTTAGTCAAAAAAACATAACAATGCAATATCACATACAAGTCATCTCCAGTCAAATCAGCTTGTTAACAGATGTTAGCATTTATTAAATTTCTTCTTCTCCCTAATGCATTAGTGTGATGTACCACCCAGCTTAGCACAACAGTCGAGGGATCCTGAACGATATGGGTTACATTCTTAATATTTTGCACCAAAAAATCTTTTAAGTGGATGGAAAGGTCATCTTTCTCATGTTCCGTGCTTGGTTGATGCTATAAAGTTATACTTATACAGATATTGAAGAATATTGTGGTACCAATTGTTATATACATGAATAAATGTGTTTCAAATTGAGGTAGCCATAGACATGGATGTGTGTGTAAAAACATGAACACGGACTTCCATATGCACACAGATAAATCAGCACGATTAGGAATTCGTTCTTATAGTACAGCAGACGTGTTTAGTGTGTGGGCGTACAAGTGTCTATGTTGATTCGAAGTTTCCATTGAAAGTGAGAAAAAAACCCATAAGTAGTTTCAAGTCTTCAATCAATTCTCGTGTTCCTAAACCAATTGAAGTTTTCTGGAAAATGCTTGAAATGGGGTGAAGTCTAGTCACAACATCCAACTAATGCCAAATTGTAATCCATGTCCATTGTTTGCAAGTCTCCAACAATGTTCTCAACAAGGTAACAACACAATTATGTTTCTTCATTAATTACACATGTGTATTACTTTTTAACATAGCATTCTAATCCAAATTTCAATAACTGGCTGAACATTCAAAGTTAACTGCCAATTTCTAAGGTATTAGGTATCCCATTCCATATCTAAATTTACTCCGAAAACAAAGGGAAAAGAAACTTGCCTCCAAAAAAACACAATTTCCCATTCCAGCAATATGGTAAACATACATACATAAATATATATATATATATATATATCAATATCAATAAGAGAACCTAATGAGGCACAAAGGGGGAACAAACCGGCTTCGCAAACTCGATTTTAAGGGAATTCCCATGAACAAAGGTCCCATGGAGAGCATTTTTCGCCGCCACCGCGTCCTCTACTCGCCTGAAGTACAAAAACGCATAACTCCTCGATGCGTACGATGTTACGCTGTCGATTTCGCCGAATTTTCCAAACAAATTCTCCAAATCGGCGTCGCTCACGTCGCTAGCCAAGTTTCCAACCCACAGATTGTTCGAAGACATCTCAGATTCGCCACGAATTTTGCTTCTTTTTTTTTATTTTTTTTTATTTTTTTGTGGGTGGGTGGGAGGGGTCTTTAATTGGCGTTGCTTGTTCGATTTGATTTGATTTGATCGATGGTTCGTGACCAAAAACCCTAGAAAATCAATGCACGAACAAAGGGAATTCGCAGAGTCCAATGTCAAATCGATTGGAGAACGAAAGGAAAAAAATTAGGGCACAAAGAGGTCTGAAGATCTGACTGTGAATGGATCGAAACACAGAGGTTGGGGGAGAAAGAATCAATAGAAATTCCAGAGAGAGAGAGAGAGAGAGAGAGAGAGAGACGATTAGAAGGAAGAGTGAGAAGCGAGAAACGATGAGAGCAAAGCAAAGGTCTCCTATAAATATGAAGGCTTTGTTGTGTACAGAAAGAGAGAAAGTATCAGATTCATGTAATATTGGGGGTCTATAGAGATATCCAATAATCAGGCAACACGTAAGACGGGGTTTTTGGTAATTTTAAAAGCTTGGTTGTCAAAACAATATGATTTGGCTAATCTTTTTTTTTATCACACAATTTGGCTACTCTAGCTTTAGATTCAAATTGTAATCTAGCGCTATTCTTTTTCTTTTCCTTTTTTTTTTTTTCTTTTTTTTTTTTTTTTGATATGGATAAAGGGATGAGCTTCGAAACCGAACTTATGTATTAAAGGGGACTAATATATGTCAAGCTCTTTGTCATTTAAGCTATGTCAATCTACACTTTCTTTTTTGTTTTCAAATTATATTAGAACATGCGAGTTAAAAGTTCAAATCGTATTTTAATTTTCGTTAAAACTCCTGGTGAAACATAACTAAATCAACTCATTTGACCAACTTAAGTGACTACTATTAGAGTAAAATATCATTGGCCTAGTTATACACTAGGTGAGAGATAGCACTGGGCTGTTTCAAAATTTTCTATTTTCTAATATTAGGTAATTTATAAAAAAAAATTAAGAAACACAAAGTAACGAACAAAAATCATCACACAGAGAATAAATGTTCTATATACTCTTACTTTTTTTTTTTCCTTCTTGCTTATGAACATCATATAGAAAGTCGTCCATAGGTTACAACTAAATACAATTATCTGGATCATATGAAAATGCAATCGGAAGAAAAGCCGAGGAAATGAACAGGGCAGAAATCAGTACTTTACCAAACTTACATTTCTTGAATCACATTCTATCATTGTTCATGATATTCAAGCGGTCACTATTAAATATCAAACAGTTAGGGAGATGGATGAACCTGCAATATAGAGGATCAATGAATCGCAATCATGATGATTTGGTAATGCCTCACTTGTTTAATTGCTCTAGGCTAGGGGTGTTCACGGTCGGTTTCGGTCGATTTTTCTCGATTTTTTCACATAAAAAAAACGATCAATAGCCTCGGTTCGGTCGGGGTTTTGGGGTGTTTCGGTCGGTCGGTTCGGTTTTCTTTTTGAAATATAAGTTTGGAAACCGACCGAATGCCCTCGGTTTGGTCGGTCGGTTTCGGACTCGGTTTTTCTTGTACACCCCTACTCTAGGCTATGTTTGGTTGGAAACTAAAGAGTAATTCTAGAGTGATAAAAGAGTCGCAAAGAGATACTTATAAAAGTATGTGGGCATCCCATCCCATGTGGCAGAGTGAAAATAAAATTTTGGTTTTCCCTCTAAAATATAAGTAATACACTACTATAGGATATAGTAAAGATTCTTATTATAAACTATTATTATTAACCCACTATTAAGGGAAAATTGGGCTGAAGCCTCAACGTTTGTCAGCTTCATTCAGAAACTCCAGCCCGTTTGTATTAAACTTGTAAGGTCCAGAGCTTTTTTTTTTTTGGATACTAGGTCCAGAGCTTTTAAAAATTTCTTAGCAAAAGTCATTAAAATTTTTTTCTTTCATTTTTATTGACAAAAGTGCCCTTAATACACAGACGAGAGACACTCCTCTCTCTCTCTCTCTCTCTCTCTCTCTCTCTCTCTCTCTCCATGGCTCCACACCATCGCCACTACCAACTCCATCATCATCATCGCTGCCACCACCACCATCTAGTCTGTTGCCGGAACCCTCACCACCACCGCCACTTCTGTGGTCCAGAGCCACCACTGATCTCGAATCCGAGTCCGGCAGAGAGAAGACGCACGGTGGTGTGTGGACCATTTCTGGTATTTATGTTTATTTGGGTTTTGAAGCATTGAAATGTCTCCATAGGCCATATCTCCAATGCTTGCCCAAAAAGCCAGACCAATTTCAAATTTGGTTCAAATTCTCAAAAAAAATAAATAAATAAATAAATAAATAAACAAAATAATCAGGCTCTAATACTAAACTCACCTTCACCTAATTGAGTTATACTTAAAATCCAAAATAAAATGATACAGTTCATGGACTCAAATCTCCGAGGGTCCTTTTTTTTTCCCAGATTAATGCCCATATATGTGCTAGACAAGCACTCACTGGAGGAGGAGTCAAATTAGATTAAAGATTTCACAATCAAAGAAGGCTCGAATGCTCCAGCCACATTGTTGATATGGGTCAAATTTGGGCCAAGTTGAGAAGATGCGATAATATGAGTCACGTTACCAATTTTGGGCCAAGTTGAGAGTTAGCAACAGATGGAAGGAAGAGAGCTTTTAGATCAGTGAGGCCTTCGTCATCGGCACTGGTTTTGTCTATGCATATTCATTGGCTTGTTTTGTGGTCTCTACACATTCATTGGCTTGTTTTTGTGGATTGGCAAGATTGAATCATTTTAGTGTCTATGGTAGGGACCGGTTGCTTGCTGCGGATTGAAGGGTGGAGAATGATGAGCTTTGTGTAGCTAGTCTTCATTTTAGTGTGAGAGATAAAAAGTGTGTGTGTGTGTGTGTGTGTGTGTGTGCATGTGCGGGTGTGGGTGTGGGTATGGGTATGTGTTTTAGAGAGAGAGGGAGAGATAGAGAGCTGAGAGAGCTGAACAGAGCTCCAACAGCCCCTTTTCACCTTTTGTTGACTAAAGGCCCCTTTTTCAGCTTTTGCTTGTTGCAGCATGTGTGGTGTCCCAACTCTCTCTCTCTCTAGAAACATGTGTGCAGCCAATGCCAGTGTGTCAGTTTCATTTATATATTATAAACATAAAAAAGATAAAAACAAATAACAGAAATAATACTTAAAGTTTAGAATAATAAGAGAAGTTTTACTTAATATTTTTGTATCTTAAGTGAAATTTGAAGTTAAAGTGAAATTTCACTTAAGATATTTGAGATATTTAAGTGAAATTTCACTCATCTTTGGTAATGTCAGTGTTGGTAAGTGAATGATATATATGGATAAATGGCTTTTTTAAGCAATTTATTAATATATGTTCACTTTTTGCTTCAACACAGTTCACATAAATAAGTCAAATTGCAATTGAAGTTTAGTTTAACAAATAAGAGAAATTTTACTTAAAGTTTAAGAATAATAAGAGAAATTTCACTTAAAGTTTAAGAATAATAAGAGAAATTTCACTTAATATTTTTGTATCCTAAGTGAAATTTCACATGAAATTATTGTATGAAATTTTGACTACTAGTCCATATGAAATGGGAAGCTGGAGGGACTTACCCTTGCATGAAATGGTCTTGGATATGGGTGTGTTGTGTATGTGCCTGCTGCCAGTGAGGAGGGCCAGTTAAGGTGCTCTTTTATCTCTCTATATATTCTATTATTATTATTAGAGTAAAGATTGGGGCACCGACTGGGTACACTGAAATGGTACACTGAACGATCAGTGCCGTCCATTTCGGTGGGCCCCACGCATGCATGATTGTTATTATAATTACTCATGCTTACATTCGTAGCTTTGATTTATATAAAGAAAGAAAACTATCAAGCTGATTTCTTATAAAGATCATCAAATGTCGAGTTAAATGAAACTTCACTTACTATTTATGTATCTTACGTGAAATTTCTCTTAATATTTTTGTATGTAGGACATTTTCCTAATCAAGAATTTTTATTGTCTTAAACTCTATAAATCTTATCATGATGTTCTTTCCACTAATCGTTTCTTTTAAAAGAAAAAATAATTTTAGGCGGAAGTATCTTGAAATAATTATCAAAAGTTTTAAAGTCCAATTTGAATTTTAATTCGTTAAAATGACGCTCAATGGTCGGGTTAAGTGAAATTTCACAAAATATTCATGTATGGGTTCTATAAAATTTCACTTAAGATTTATGAGTATGAAAATTCTTCATACTAAAATATTAAGTGAAATTTCACTTAACATTAACTTTTTTTTTTTTTGCAAATTTTTATATGCAATATGGGTGTTGTTTGAAAGGTCTCGATTTACTAATTCCAAATATATAATTATTTTCAAAATTAGAATTATCATTTGAAAGTTATGACATTTTAAAATTTTAAAGGAAAAAGGACAAAGGCTATGACGTGTGCTGACATCAACAACACGCTCAGCAACTTCTGATGGGGCACACCTAGCGCGTGTGCTTGTGCCTATGCATTAGAAGGGTTATTTGGTCATATTTTTATACATGGCCCTTTAAAGGTTTTTATTAAGAGTTAATTAGTATAATGTCCATTTTACTCTAGGTTTCTTGCAATAGGCCCAACGTATGAAACAATTTCGTCTGAAGTCCACACCAAAAATTTTGGACCAAACTACCCTTTCCATTTCTCATTCAAAACTGCTATTAATAACCCCAACTATTTTAGGGGTTTTCAAAATTCAAATCTCAAATACCTAAATGAGAATCAATCACATTATATATGCATCAACAAGGTCTCTCTCTCTATCTCTCTCTCTCTCTCTTTGATGAGAAAATGGGCATCAAGATCTTGAATCTCCAAATGATCACATTCTCATGTTTTCACTTAATGGGTAACAGAGTCTCATGCCTCCCATTCCATCGGCCGGAGCCGCCAGCCGTCGGAACAATCAAGCTCATGAAATCGGACGGCAACATCAAGATCTACCATCGGCCGGTCCACGTCTCTGAGCTCATGTTACAGCTCCCAAAACACATGGTCTGCCGATCCGATTCCTTCTACATCGGGCAGAAAGTCCCTGCTCTGTCCTAGACTGATCAGCTACAGATCGGACACAACTATTTCCTCCTCCCCAACCATTTCTTCCAATCGGTCCTCTCTTTCGTCACTGTAGCCTCCTTCGCCGCCGCTATAGCCGCCACTTCTTCGCAATCACAGTTAGCTTTGGTCTCCAGAGATTCAAAGAATTTGTTTCTGAAAAAAGCTGCGACTTGTCAACCGTTTGATATACAAAAAGCCTCATCTCGGTGTTTAAGAATTCGGGTTTCGGAGGAGTTTTTATCGCAATTGTTATAGTGTAAAATTTAACACTCTTGTTCTTGCTTCAAAAGTTGTGATGTGTAACTGTACACTATGTTGTAGTTCAAATGATATGGTTCAAAAGGTTGTAGTATAAAATCAGTCAGTGTAAAATGAATGTGCAAATGAATTTGTTATAAGACAGTGTTCCTTTTGTTGAATAACTCGAATATGAGTGTGAAATTTAACACTTATATTCATTCTAGTGTGAAATTTAACACAATTTTTTTTGGTGATGGTGATGAATGACTGTTAGATCACCCAAGAATGGTGAAATATGAAATTAAAAAAGATATGTGTAATATTAAACAGATTCTAACGTATAAAGCCCTACAATTATGGCATTTAGTAACTTAATTCCTAAAAAATATGCAAGATTTAGTAACTTCCCAAAATTATGGGATTGAGTTTGACCAATTGCAGTATAAAATAAGTTTGGTAACTTCCCAAAATATATGCAAGATTATGGGATTGTGTTTGACCAATTACAGTATAAATTTCACACTAATGAACTAGTTGCAATGTAAAAACAAACCAGTTGCCGTGTAAAATTTTACACTAATGAACCAATTGCAGTGTAAAACGAACTAGTTGCAGTGTAAAATTCAATACTAATGGTGCATAGTAATAGATTAATATGTTATGTGATCAATGATTATTGGTAGAACATACAAAAATGGGATACCCACATAAAAATGACGTTAGAAATATTCAAAAGACCCATAATGTACAAGGCTAAAGTTATGGGTATCCATATATATATATATATATATATTTCTATATAGAGTTATTACCATATATATATAATGTCACACTAATAGAGTTATTACCATATATATATTTCTATATATGTATGCATGTGTATATATATAGGGGTAAAAAAGTCACTTAAATTATCTATAATTGGGGATTGTGGACTAATCTCTAACAACATTCACAATTATAGGGTCTCTCATTGGGAAATACCAATTGGTGGGTCTATTATAATAAACATTGGTAGAATGGGATTTCCCACTAAATTTTTCTTTTATTAATGACTTGTCCTTTAAGCCAAGAAGGTTCAACCTTAGACACCTTAGACCAAGTCTCCCTATTATTAAATACCATTATGCATATAATTCATATATATATATATATATAGAACAATATATACATATACACACATCGGTGTAGCATAGAAAGAGTACGCAATTACAGTGAATTGGAATTTATTCCAATGACTATTCTAGAACCAAAATTTCCCAGATCAGGCTCCAAAAAAATGCACATTAAGACTTTAACTATTTCAAATCTAATAATGTGCCCATATAGTTCATCAAAAGCATATATACTTTCTGTCACAGAACTAAATTCAAAATTTGGACATCAAAAAGCTCACATTACCATCGAAATCATTCTAAATTTGACTACAATGCTTATCCCTAAATCGCGATTGCCTCTGCCATTTACATATTTCTGCAACAAAAACCACTTCATGATCAAAACTATACCACTGGAATATGCTTCCAACTGAACATACAGATATTTATAAACTTATATACACATATATATATATATATATGAATAGATAGACAAAAATATATATATCTGAATTGTGTATTTTGTAAAATCAAGGGTTAAAAATTGGTAGAGTACTTTACTCTTCTGACCTTCGGTCTCGGAATCGGCATCATTGTCATCGTCCTCCTTAGAGTCCTTGGCAACGATGTTGAGCCATTTACTCATGAAAAGCCTCGGCCAGAAGAGCTGTAGGCAGGTGCAACCGAAACAAAGTACTTGAAAATTTTAAGAAATATGAGATCAAACCTAAGAAGACTCCAATCGATATGAGTCTTCACTTAGCTAAGAATAAAGGAATAAGCATTTCTCAATTAGAATATTCACGTATCATAGGCAGTCTAATGTACATTATGAACTGCACTCAACCAGACATAGCATACTCAGTGAGTAAATTAAGTCGATTTACAAGTAATCCCGGAGAAACTCACTGGAAGGCTATACTAAGACTTTTGGGATATTTAAAGGAAACTCAAAACTATGGACTGCACTTTACCAGATATCCACATGTACTCGAAGGTTACTGTGACGCAAATTGGATATCTGATTCTAACGACTCAAAATCCACAAGTGAATATGTATTTACACTTGGAGGTGCAGCCGTATCTTGGAAATCCTCAAAACAAACGTGTATTGCAAGATCTACAATGGAATCAGAATTCATTGCCTTAGATAAAGCTGGGGAAGAGGCCGAATGGCTTCGTGACTTCCTAGAGGATATTCCAAATTGGTCAAGACATGTGCCTGCTATATGTATACATTATGATAGCCAATCTGCGATTGGTAGAGCACAGAGTCACATGTATAACGGTAAGTCTTGTCATATTCGTCGACGACATAATACCGTTCGACAGTTGCTCTCAAATGGGATCATATCCATTGACTATGTGAAGTCAAAGGAAAACATAGCAGATCCACTTACAAAAGGCCTAACGAGAGAGCAAGTGGAAAGTTCATCGAGGGGAATGGGTTTAAAGCCTATGCATTAAACAATAGTCGTCATGGTGGCAACCCAACCTAGTTGACTGGAGATCCCAAGATCTAGGTTCAATGGGCAAACCGAACTATGTAGTACTCGGAATACACTGAGAAGAATTTTATCTTCCTTCTCCCATTTCAAAGATGAGTCAGTGTTTATCTGCCGTGAGAAACAGGATAAGATATGCTTTTAATGGTCTCTATACTTTGGATAACGTCCAAGTGGGGTATTGCAGGATACTCTTCATAGATACCACCTACGTGAGTAAGAAGGGGCCGCTTCTATGAGAATTTAAAGGCTGAATTCTCTAAAACACTCACGGAACCAAGAGGTGTTCAAGGCCAAAACGAACACAAATGTGAGAACCAAATATGTAAGAAGAATTGTTGTGTGAATTCTATTGTCTAGGTTTACACAAACGACTAGGAGTTCAAAGATAATCTCATCTACTCACTGTTAGTAAATCCGATAGTTTTACACTAGGGCAAGTTCAAAGCCACAAGGTTACTTAGTTTGAAGCAGTAATTCTTCGTCGATACTCGAACTGTGTCAGCATTTTCATTTACATTGTTAGATCGCCAATTTCATTCATGTGGGGGATTGTTGGAAAATTGGACTTCAAATAACAAGTTTTATGTAAACTTTGGCTCCAATTTAAGGTGGGTCCCATACGTCTTTAGGGGCGGGACCACATTGGAATGCGTTCTCCTCCGTGAGGAGATGAACGCCGTATATTTACATGTTGAAATCCAATAAAGGATGAATGAGAAATTGTCATCCAAAGTGGCCCATGTGAAACATTGGTGAAGGAGGAAAAATGTGGGAAACCTTGGTTGTCCCACATAGGAAAAACATCAAAGAGCTTAAGGGTATATTTAAGAGGGAAGCCAACTAAGGGGCATGCCCCTTTGGGGTACCCACTTTTGTTAAGGGGGGAGGACCTAGTGTAATAACCTGCATTTCCATTTAATTTAAAATTCATGTCCATATCTAATTTAATTGTAATCGCATTGGCATATTTAAAATCAATTAGCATTGTCTGCTTTTATTTTATTTTCAGTCACATGTTTGGAATATTAATGTCTTATCTAATTCACATTTAAATTCTATTGGGGGCCAAACTGCAATTTTACAAAAGTTAGTAATACCTGTGTGGATTTCAAAATCTGTATTCCAAAACGGTGAAAGTAACTCCTATTGACTCAATCAGTATTTTTATGAAACCAGAAAATCAATTCTTACGTTAAAATAAAATTCCTGTATTTTTGTGGTGACCACCGCGCCCCGAAAATACCAGTTTATGTTCAAAACTGTCCATGTTGTGTTTAATTTCCCCAGATTTTTGGAAGTGACGTAAAGTATGACATGACTTGTACTTTATTGCTATTAATGGAAACTCATCATTTGCTTAAGCTTTGTTTGTCAATGCTTGGTGTGTGTGTATTGTTGTGCCAAAAGCTATTTTTCCCAAACACTATTTGAATTGCCCCCTATTACTCTAGCTTACCTCTTCACAATCTGAGGATATATATGTATACGTAAGTGTATCACACACACACCTGTGATTTTTGTAGTTCATATAGGATTGAATGAGAAACTAATACTTGAAATCCAATGTGGAGTCTTCAAGGTTGAACTTGGAGCCCAAGTTCTCTCTATTGGGTCCTATATATGTATACCTCTCATTACACACACACATTCTGCACATCACTAAACACAGAGAGTTGAGAGAGAGAGATTTCACAGAGAATTTCAGAATTTCATAGAGAGCTTTTAATCCCCATAGCCAAAGCTTGGGTTTGAATTCCTTCATATTTTCTTTCTCAACAATTCTCTGCTCCATTAATCACAGTGAGTATTTTTAACTCACTCCCAATGTAATCTCATACTTATTTGCTGTGTATTATTTCAATTTTGTCAACCTCCATTGATAATTTAACGTTGAAGTTCATAGCTTGAGAAATCAAGATTTTCAAAACTTAACCAAAACTTGTTTTTAGAGTTGATTATGAAAGATTATACCTCATTGATGTTATGTCTGAAGTTATAGAGCCTAATTCGTTCATATAAGAAAGTATATTGAAAATGAAATTTTGACATGTTTTAGTTTTTCCTAAAATTAGAGAGCTATGAATCAAATGGTGTTAAATTGACTTTAGATTCTTAATCCTTGTGAAAAACCGAAGAGAATCATATATTATATGTCCTATATGCTTTAAAAATCCAAAATGGGTCATTTTGGACCCCTTAAACTGAAACAGGGCAGTTTCTGCGAAGAAGACGAAGCCTCAGCTTCATCTCGCGCCACGATCGCGCGCGCGAGCGACCCTTCGCGCGAGCGGCCCGCGCGCGCGAGGTAGCCTTCCCCAGGCAGACGTAAGAATTCATATATATATAATTGAAAATTGGCTGGTCGCGCGAGCGAGGGTCGCGCGAGAACCCCTTCGCGCGAGCGACCCGCGCGCGCGACCTTGCTTTCCTCAGGCAGACAGAAAAGGTTATTAATAAAATGAAAATGGGCTTATCGCGCGAGCGGCCCGCGCGAGCGACCCTTCGCGCGAGCGGCCCGCGCGCGCGAGGTAGTGCAGTTTCTATTTTTGTCTGTTTTTCTGTTAAGGGACTGTTTGGATGAAATTTATATACTGTTAAGGCTCTGTTTGGAAATTTAGTTGATCAGAACTCTAATTGGTTATGTTTAAGTGATCTAAACATTGTAGTATAACTCATTAATTTCCGTACGCGTGTTGTTCCTTAATTCAGCATTATTGTTTAAGTGCATATCATTCATGTGGGTCAGTAGTACATGCATATGGGTGTCAGTCTGTGTGGAAAAGAGTAATGGTAGTGTGGAAAGGGTATGAGATTGTGTTTGTGGTCGTGGTTGTGGTTGAGTATGAGTTTGTGGTTGTGGTCGTGGTTGTGGTTGTGGTTGTGGTTGAGTTTGTGGAAGAGGGTATCTTTGAAATACGACGGTGGCAAATAAGGACACTCCCTGACGCCCATGGAAGCGTTAAAGTGTGTGAAGCCGAACTCGGACATTCCCTGGCACCCATGGTAGTGCTAAAGTGTGGCCTACGGACACTCCCTGATAACTCAAGTCTGGATACTGTGTGAGGGGTCGCCCCGGTATTTGCATGGCGGTTAGGGTATTCAAAGTGTGAGGCATTGGACACTCCCTGGTACCCCGGACCAAAGTGTGAGGCAAACTGGACACTCCCTGGCGCCCCGTTGCTAAAGTGTGGCTATCTGAGTGTTTCAAAGATACCAGGAGTAGGATAGTGGGTTGTTGTGGATGTCGAGAGAAAAGAGTCGGCGAGATGAGTGTGGTGCATTGTCTCATTTCACGAGTATCTGTATTTATGAATGAAAGACTTTTATTATATTCCTTGTTGTTTTATAAAATAAATTCTTTCAGTATTTTATTAATGGAAAGAGGTAAATGGGTATGCTTTACATTCAAAGTCATGTTTTTAATACTCACCAGCTTCTTGAAGCTGACGACGTTGATGCGTCCTGGACATTCGTGTTCAGGCTTTTCAGGTTTTAACCAGGAGGAAACATATGACTACGCTAATTGAGGTGGCTGCTGTTGGAATAAAGAAACTGTTTATTTTATGCATTAAGTTTATTTGTTTGAGTTTTAAACTGTTTTGTTTTAAGGATGACTGTAACAGACTCTAAGATATTATTTTATTTTCAAGGCGGTCTGTGCCTTAGTTGACCCCGGTTTATAAAATGTAATAAGATAGAAAATTTTTGTAAGCCTTGATTGCTTTACTCTGATTATTATGTTTTGTTGTTTGACGTTTGGGACGGAATCGATCCTTCAAACTGTCGCGACCTACGGGTCCATAAAGGAAATTAAACGCTTTCCTTATTTATGCTACGTCGGGGCGTGACACCTAGGCCTTTGTGGGATTTATCCCACGCGCGCACACACACACACACACGCGCGCGCGCCACCGCCGACTGACCGACCGGCTGGGCTTGGGCGCAGGCCGTGGGTCTGTGGTCCTGGGCTTGTTTGAAGATTAACTAATCTTTTTGGAGAAAATTCATTTGAATTTCTTTCCAGTTTTTTTTTTCTTTTCTCAAACAGTCATGTCCTTCCAGAAAATAATAAGGCTCTGTTTGGTTGTGTTTTTTCGTACAGTCCAACTTCAACAGTTGCAATGCTCTGTTTGGATGTGTATTTTTGTACAGTCACCACTCCAACAGTTGCAATGCTCTGTTTGGATGTGTACAGTCACCAGACTGTTTATATATTCTCATCTAGTTTCATTTCATCAGTACGAAATTAATATATATCTCTCACTGCATATCATTTCATAGTGTTCGAGTATTATACATTTTTGTGTTCGCTGTATTCTGGAGATTGAAGTGCAACTTCTGCAGAATTAAAAAATCCGTTCTATCGTGGGAGACAATTGTTCATCAACCTTGTGCACCGAGAGAGAGCAAATTCGTCTTAAGGAAACAGTTCATTGGGCTCGGATTCTTTCTCAATATTTGTTTCTGTTCATCTTACTTATTGTGAGTTTAATTTAATTACAGTTTTGTTTATACAGATTGTTTAGTAGGAATAACAAATTCAATTAAAAATATTATGATTAAGGAAACTAATAAAACCAATTAAGAAACAAAACAAGAAAAAGAGAGAGGGGTTTCGCTAGGAGGGAAAATGAAATAATCAAGGAAGAGTGAGTGTAACACCTGTACCCAGGAAATAGATTAATCCATCATTTTAATATACATTAATTAATATAATTAGTGTGTATTATGGATTAAGGGGAGGCTATAGACTCATCCATGAAAAGTGTTTAGTAAGGAACACAGTTGAAAAGTCCTTTGTTTGTTGGGACTTGGGACAGGTATTGAGGTAGGACCCAGTGAAGGGTCCGAATAAAATAAATTGCATCTAATTGATTATAAGCATTTATATGATTAATTGGATGTATGTTTAAATAGCTTTCATATTATATTGTTTAAATGTGTTAGCTTTTTATATCGTTTGAATACCCAGATAAGGACGTTTTTGCAAAAAGATGCATAATTAGTAGGTACAATAGCAATGTCACAAATATTTGGGACCACTTCGGGACCCATACGGGACTTAGACAAACACTCACTTAAATATTGGGTAGTTAATGAAATCTTTGGGGATTTCATAATAAGGAATTACAAACATCGGGGGCGTAAATGAAAAGAGCCAAAAATTGCATTGACAACACGTTGCATGGCTTCATGTGTGTCAAGAGGATGTCATTTCTCTCAAAACAATAACAGAAATTAGAGAAAGAGATAGAGGCGCCAAGAGAGAGAAGGAAGAACACATCTCCGACGTCGTCAATTCACCGTTTCGTTGCCGTTCATCGTCTAATTCGCGAACCGAGGCCGTATTTGGACTCGTGGAGGTGAGTTTCTTTTACGTTTTAATTGTCATAATTTTGTGAGCCATTCTAATCGGTGACATGCGATTTGCCGAAAACATGTAGGAATTACTCCGGAGTGAATTTTGAGTTGGGTTTTGGTGAAATTCAGCATATATAGGCTTAATTTTGGGTAGAATTTAAAAGAGGTGAGTTTTCTAACTAAAATCTTATATGTGAGATACATGTTAGATGTTGCAATTGATGATTGGAATTATTAAATTCATGTTATGGTAGTCATGCAAAGGCTAGAAATGAGATTTGCATATGGATTATGTAGAAATTATCATGTTTAATTCTGTGGTTATTTGTCTATGAGTTAAGTGGTCAATAAATGTTTGGGAGTAATGGTTCATTTTGGTGAAATAAGGGAGGATAAGAGGAGGAAATCCATTGTAAGAACGGATGTCCAAGGAATAGAAGGGACCGCGGGGCCATGGGAAAGGTCTTCGGCTCCTAGTGAATCATTAACACAACGATTCTGCGATTACGTATACTTATATTCTTAAATTGTAGCATTATAAATGTCCATGTCATATTAAGCACGTTGGTTTATTCACTAAGTGTAATGCTTAAGAAAACTGTTTTCCTATTTCTGCTGTGGTACATAACAACCACCGCAGGTTCAAAGCAAGGCCCGGAGAGGAGGTGACGTGAGCTTGGGGAATGGAAAAGATTTGGCTTGTGCATATGTTATTAGGCTTGGACTTATTATAAGTTTGCAATCTTGTAATATGATGTAAATTAAGGTTTTGGACTTGTAGTAATTAAGTTGTAATACTCATGGTAGTTGGTGGCTTTTGGAGTTTAACCTTGAGAAACTTATGTAATTTCTAGGTGGCATGTATGGTTTGTGTATGTTAATTGTGTTGAACTACTCCGACAAGTTCGGATATGTGCTGCAACTATTTGGACGAGTTTCGGTTATAACCAAGGTTTATGTTAAGTTTTGAACTCCTTCTTGGGAAGTTTTCATATATATGTTAGTTTTGGCAAGAACTTGGGTTTAATGGCTTATCTTGATTCAACTGAGTTTGGGTGTATGTTTAAATGATTGGAAGTACCCCCAATGTATGTTAGGACCATATTCAAGGTGTTCTATATGAATTCTCTTGTGTTTGTGCAAGTTTAGTGCCAAATTTCTTGCATAGCGGGTTGAAGGCTGCTGCATTAATAAAGGAGAGGCTGCTGCAGAGGGGCTTTCGACCAGTCTAAGGGGCACGTTCGGCCGATCGAAAAACCCACTGTAGGACCTTTAATACTAGGTGTTCCCATGTTTTGTTTTCACTTCTAATTGGTTATAAGGGTACCTTTGGGGTCCTTTTGAACCATGAAAACTTTACTTTTGAATATAAAAGTTAAGAGATATTTTTCACGGAATTTCCTAAATAGCACAAGTTAAACTAGTGTGATTTGGGTTGTTTTGCCAAGTTAAGCCTTAAACTCATTTCCTAACATTAATTCTGGTTTATTTAAGTGACTAATTCTCATACCCCTACTCGCCTCGTGCGGATTAGGACACGTGTAACAGAGCCTACACACCAAAACATCCTCAATTTACTAAACCACAAATTAGTCCTCATAAAATAACCTTGTTGTGACAAAATAGCCCCAAGGGCAAAATGGTCATTAATAAAGTATATCCAAATTTTACATAAAAGATAGATCTTTGAGTCTTGGATCCAACGCAAAAAATAGCGCACGAATCCGAGTTTTTTAGAAAGAGTTACGCCCATTTTCGTAAAAGTTGACGTGCAGTGAAAAATAGGGGCCGATCGATCCACGGCTAAAGGCTGAATTGATCCAATTTTGTCAATTTTTAGTAGAATGTCCCCCGAAAGGCCCAGATCGATCCCCCTTGTAACCCGGATCGATCCGGTTCTGCAGAATGGGATTCCTGGTGCTGAATTTCTTATGTAAACAAGTTCAAATCACTTCCAAATCATAAGGAAACGTCAAAAACCATTTCAAAACCAATTCTAAGTGTCTCCAAGCTATAACTAAACCTCATAAGAGTTTCAAAAATATTTTTGACACTTCATTAGTTATACACACACACACAAAACTCGTAATGCTCCAACTAGGAGCTTAAGTAAGCATTAACCACATTTCTTCCCCAACATGAATATTACCACTCAAACAAAAAAAAAACTAAGATTAATTCAGACCAAGTTACTCAAGTTTCTTCCTAAACTCTTACAGCATGTGTCTTATAAGAACAACACATGATATAGGATCTAACCAACATCAACACCCAACTTGCCATATTACAACCGGAAGTTTAAACACCTAAATTTATGGACATATCCACATATTCACAACTCCCAAGCACAACCCCTCGCATGATTCATTTCCTCTAGTCCTCCCGTTCAGCACCTGCGATGATTATTCAATAGCCACAACAGTAAACATATTCTTTAAGCTTTCGCTTAGTAAGAGAACTAATCATGCTATTGGAATGCTTAACATATAAATGCAACAATCATTAGAACATCAACAAAATGATCTCTGAAAAGTCAAGTAACTCCAGCCACCACCCTGGGTCCTTCTTACCCCAGATCTTCCTCACCCTTTTATCGCATATAGCCTCTCTTTCACACTTGTGACCCCGAAGGCGTCACTGTCATTTCATTGTGGTCATCACCACGCCCCACTCTTGAGGGCCATTTTATCCCTTACATATGGGACCTATAAAATGGTGGCCACTACTTGACTTCCTTTGACCCATATAAGCATTTAGGCAAATCAACATATAAAGCATAGCAATTTCCACATTATTGACATGTTATTCTCATATTCATTACATACATGGCTATATGGGTACGAATTAAGCATCCTATGATAACAATTATCACATCAACACATATAAACACCTAATTTTGGGATTAGAACACTCACCTCTTCGATTTCTAGCCAATTATGCTCCCAGAATCTAATTCCAAGATAGAATCAAATCCAATTCTTGTTCTAGAGTCAATCCTACATAGTTTTGATACATTAATTTCTATCAACTAAGAACGTCACTGCACAAACGTTGCCGAAACTGAAAATAAAAAAAACGTGCATGTGTTCCTCTTACCTCCACGAGTCTGAATATGGTCTCGGTTCACAAATTCGACGTCGGACGTCGAAGGAACGACGTCAAGCGTTCAGCAAAAACCCCCGTCGTCTTTGTTTTTTCTTCTTCCTCTCTCTACATGTCTCTCTCTCTCTCTCTCTCTCTCTCTCTCTCTCTCTCTCTATTCCTGTTGTTATATGACTAATGAGTCATCTAACTCATTGTAGAGATATATATCAAACTTTTGCTTTCTTTTCATTTACACCCCCAAAAATTTCTAAATGTTCATTATGAAATCCCCCAAACATTTATATTAACTACCCAATATTTCTAAATGGTAAACTTCTATGTCTCGTATGTGTCCCAAACGTGATTCCACATATATTACAAGGTTGCTATTAAACCTACTAATTATGAACTGTATTCAAAGACGCCCTCACAAGGTTACCTAAGTTTGTCCCCATAACTTGACATCTGACATCGTAATATCTTTAAACTATTAAACAAGTATTCATTTAAGCATATAATGACTTCTATATGCAATCTACATCATTTAGACCTTCGTCATGTCCCACTTTTATAACAATTTCACTTAACTTGAAATTTTCATCTGTGTTCCCATCTGAACACCTTTTCACCTGTGGGTCGTATTTGAATACTATTCATAATTGATAGGTTTAATAGCAACCTCATAATATCTTTAAACAACTAAAAAAGTATTCATTTTAGCATATAAAGACATCTATATGAAATCTACATCATTTAGACCTTGTCATGTCTCACTTTTATACCAGTTTCACTTGACTTGAAACGTTCATCTGTGTTCCCATCTGAACACCTTTTCACCTATGGGTTCATACCCCACCTCAAATCATCTTATGCATCAATTATCATTAATTAACACATATTTTTACTACATTAACCTTCTTTCCGGGTACGGGTGTTATACTATTCTTCGTGGTTACTATCCTAATCTGTGAGGGGCGGGTTGGGGTGTGACAGGGAAAGATTAAGTTTGAGCAACCATGTTAACCAAAATATGTGAATTGTATAAATCTGAAAACTATATTGTAAAATCAAATACTATACATAAAACATAACTTGATTTAGATGTAATACGAAATGTTAGATTGAGACTAGTGTTGGACATTGGTGCCTCACTTTATGTCTTTAAGAAAATATGCCCTACATTAGTGCCCATGGATTTGTGACATTTGTCTCCCAAGATACAATGATCTCCCCCTTACTACAAAGCACTTTACATAGCAAGGTTCCAGCAAACCATACTGATGTTTGTACTCTCTTAGACACTGACACATTCTATATATATGTGTGTATATCTATGTATGAACTCTATATCATTCTATTTGAATATTTGGAGAAGACCTCAAATATGTGTAGGTTGTAAGGAGACTATTCATCATAAGTTACAACCTTACGAATGGAGAATGTTCGTCAATAGCCACAACTATTCAAATCAATGGTATGTTCGGTATGACCAAACTTATCCATACATCAAGACACTTAAAAATCACTTCTTATTCAACTTTACAACAAAATCAAGTACAAGGATAACATTAGGACGTCATACTGTTGTTATTAAGAGTTGTGGTTGTGGTGGAGGTTCGGATGTTATAGGGTCCCCAACCATATAATGTACTATATATATATATGTGTGTGTGTGTGTGTGTATGTCTCTCTGTGTGTGTGTGTGTATAACTTGTATAAATTTAAGAGTATGGTCAATCCATCTACATGCTTAGGGTCCGTGTGATAAAATTGAAAATTAAGTACTGAAAATCAGTGCTGAATTTTAAGTACTGAAATTTTAAGCGATTGCATTTGCAAAACTGAAAACAATGTTTCAAGTACTGAAATAAACTACATTCAGTGATTATTTTCAGTAGAAAATTTTCACTTAAAGTTTTTTGTGAATTCTTTACTGTTGTTTCAATTAAGTGATACATTATCAAACGCACTGAAAAAGAATAAGTGCTGAAACTTTTCATTTTCGTCACTTAATTGGGTTATCAAGCACACCCTTAGTTAACTTCAAAGCCCATTAAACACAAAAACCTAAAAGCCCAATCTTGACGAGTTATTGAAAAATAAAAAATAAAAAATTTATCACGTACAATTACATATCAGATTAATTGACCAAAATATGGCGAAAGCTATTGATTACACAATTATAGTTGACTATAGTTGGTAATTTTGCAGCTAAAAATGCTCGAAGGTCAATATTTAAGTAATACTTTTATTGATGAAGTCAGTTTTACTTGTCAATTTAAGTTATATTCTGTGGTGATTCAGGGTTTATGCAGAGGATGAAGAATAAAGGGTGGAGGAGTTTTGATGGAGGATGGTGGTGGGGATGACTAGTGGCAGAGGGAGGAGGTGAGTTTCAGTAGAGAGAGAGAGAGAGAGAGAGAGAGAGAGAGGGAGGGGAGGGGAGGGGAGGGGAGGGGAGGGGGGGGTGGTTGGATAATGATGGTTTGTCTAGAAAGAGAACTAATATATCCATCTATCTAGCTTTTTAGGACAGTTTGTGCTTTTGCGATTACTTGGCCTAACCTTATGGTAATACAATTTGTATGATCTGGATTAAGATGTTCAATGCCTTCTTCATTTTGGATATACTTTTGCAGACATGGATTAGAACCACCAACGAAGCTGTACATCAATTGAATGAACCTGTTGTTGGGATTATATCACATGTGGAATAATCCCATTAATTTAGGGATTATAATTTGGCTAGATTCCTACTCTGATTTGGTTTCCTTTGTGATAGAGTTGTATTACTTGTCCAATAAGTAATGGGTTGCAACCTCTATATAAAGGGATGTTGTATAGGAATTTAGGAAGTCCTTGATGTACCAAGTTGGGGGTCTCCCCTCATGGGGGTGCATGGTCTAGGGTGAGAGAGATATTAATCACTGGAATTTTCTGTGAGGGTTGTTCACAATGATAGGGATGTGAGGTAGGGATGGGTACTCTTTATCTCTGTGATTTATCTATGTTACAATGATTAATTGTGTCAGGTTCTTTGGGGTATTGAGTAAGGAGAGTACAATGGTCTTGTATTTGGGTTATGTGATTTAATCCATGTAACTTGTATTATATTTTACTCAATAGTGAAAGAATGGATCTCTCGGGTTGTAATACCCCGTAATTTTTTTTTTTTTGTAATATAAATATTCTATTTTAAAATATGATAAGGTATCATTTTATTTTTTTGTAGTGTTTACATGCCCTATATGTATTTAGTGATATAATTAACTTGGGAATCAGTACCCGGGTCATATATACCCATTGGGCTAGTGTTTTAAACACTTGGGAATGTGTTTCAGGCCCATATAAAGCCTTTTTGTGAGACCTAAAACTAAAAAACGGGATTTAATATTTGTTTTGGTGTTTTAAATTTTTAAACCTAATCTAACCCTAGCCACCACCCTTTTTCCCTACTCGCATTCCACACAAACATAATCTACATCCAAGAAGAAGAAGGTGGAGAAGGAGAAGAAGAAGGAGAATCAAGATTGGGGCTTTCAAGCACTTTCAACTCCAAAAATTATATTTTCTTTCTCTTGGTTTGGTGAATAATTCATACCCACTATTTTTTTTAAGTGTTTTACTTATATTTTATAAATTTTGAAGTGCTTTAATTGATTAAATGATTTAGAGTTAAGAAATTGATCAAGAATATAGTTCGATTTGATCTAAAATGATAAAATTTAGATTTCTCCTTACTCTGACATTTTCAAGATCTGAATTTTAAAGGTAGACTCCTAAAATACCCATACAACTACCCTTAAAATAGTTTTTGATTTTCTTGCACAAAGGGTAAATTGGTAATTTCACATTCTGTGATTTGATTATGGTAAAAGCGACTCTTGATTTGGATTCTATGCAAAATTTCACACAAGATAGGCTCTTGAATCACTTAAAAAGGTTAAGGAATGAGAGAGTTATAATCTTTCAAAATTGGACATAGTAGGCTGTCCAAACAGTGCATTCTGCCCAGATTTTTATTTCCAAAAATTATATTTACACCTCCAAAACTTTAAACGGACGTATAGAGGTGTACCGACATTGGATTTGGTCACGGTTTTGAGCATCGTACTTATAATTCTATTTATTACAGTTTTAGGATTTTTCATAAAATCCCTGTATTTAGTATATTTACATAGTTGCCCCAAAACTTTTAAAAATGATGTTTTAGTCATTCTGCAACTTTGTAAAATCCTTATAAATTATTTCCTATGTTTTTTTTTGTAATTTTTCATTAATTATTGATAATTTTAGCTATTTATTTTAATTAGTATGGTACAATTTCCATTTCTAAAATAGTAGGATATTTTATTTTGGTTTCATAAAATTGCAAAGTCGTATTAAATTATTTTTGTGATATTTCAGTATTTATGAACACAATTTATAATTTGTTAGTTGAGTTACAAATCATTGTGGATTATTAGTCAAATCACTATTTGGTAGTTAATTTAATTGAAAATTTTATTATTTTAATTGTCTCTGCTATTTCTAAAATTTGGAGAAAATACAGAAATATTCTTGTGGCACTTTGAACCTATTAAAAATAGTTTCATGTATAAATTTATATTTGGGTATATTTGTTAAATTATGGTCCACTTTTAATATTTATTGTTAACTTCTATAATTCGTAGTTAATTATATGTAATTCCTAGAAATATGTGGTCAGGATTGAAGTCTTAGAATGTTGTGAGGACCATTGTTTTGAGCTTAGAATACACCTTAGTTGAAATTACGAAAATGCCCTTGTAAGAGCATGAATTATTGTCTTACCTTTTTTCATTGTGAACATGTACTTAAGTTTCTGTTTTATTAGCATGAATTGTAGGAATCGCAACTTATCTACTTTTTCAATAACAAACTTTATTTTGTTAATATATGAAGGTGAGTAAATTTTGTACCCTTAATAGATACCAGTTGTAGTAATTATTCTCATAGGTTGAGAATTAGAAATCTTTTGATTCGCTATAAAGAAATGTGAGTAAAATCATATCATAATATATGATGATTGTTAATGTGAGTAAATTTGTATTCTGTGCACTATAGCTAATCATATCTAAGAGCTTTATATGGAACTATGAGTAAGAGTCTCACTCTAGCTAATGATTGAAATTTGGAAATTAAGGTTTAAACATTTCACTGGCTAATGGAAAATTTGGGTTTTATTATCATATATTGAAGAATATGAATCATTTGAGATTCAATACGAATTTTATAATTAATGTATTACTCTTCTATGGTGGAGACTTGAGAATTTGATATTGTTTATGAAATTGACAATATTTGATTTATCTAAATGATGGATATAGAATGGCAGTGAATATGTGATATGGATAATGTTAGTCCACGTGGTAATCTCATATGGTGGAGACTGGAGAGTTATGAATCCGTTGATATTGTATATGGAATTTACATTACTTGATTTACCCAAAGATGAACTTGGAATTTGTTATGATGATTTAATATGAAATATTCATATTTGTGATATTGATTACAATAATAATGAACCTAAAGGAAAAATCCAAAGCCACCGCCACAACCCTTTTGTTTTTATTTGAATCCACTGCTTACAGAGAAACTAAATCTTATGTCTTGCGGCAAGTGGTACTCATATCCAATCAGAGGTGCATGCCTTGAGGAATGAGTTTGGGTTGATGCCCTTTTTGTTTTGTTCACCGAATAGTGGTGTTTTATCCCGTCTCAATATGTGACGTTGGATCTTATAAGCATTTTAGCCGAATAGTGGCTTATTATTATTATTTTCTCATACGTCGTAGCTATTCGGGATTGGGGCATACTCGATACTCGATACGCCCGATTGGAGTAAGTTCAAACCCGGAGAAGTGGCTAAGGTATGAGGGGGACCTATGGTTATGTAGGTTTTGGCACGATGTGAGGTGCAATTGTAGTAGTAAGTGTGGATTTGGTACAAACTAAAAATTGTATGCGCTTTTACGGTGTAATGTTCTAACATGTTTTCCTGGAACAGGATGGTAGGTCACACGCACACTTTTGCAGGGTAGCCTACTACAAAGTGATATTTATATGCTTTGAAAATCGTGAATAAGAAATTAACTGCCTGAGTCTCTTGTTAGAAGGGATGATGGAACTTTTGTCTTATCACGATATTGTACAGTATTTTTGTTATTCATGGATATGATAATGGTTTGCTTATATATTGATCGTGAATAAGAAACTAATTGCCAGAGTCTCTTGTTGGAAGAGGTGATGGAACTTATGTCTTGTCACGATGTTTCGTATTGTTGAATCTGTTGTTTGATATGTACGAATATGTTAGACTGTCACACCCCGACCCGCTACGAGCGGATTAAGGGCCTGTGACAATGCCATCAAGGCTTAACCCATTCATTAACGTACTGAACAAGTCTAGGTAATATGGCTCTCTAAGTCACATAACGACAAATAGAGACAATAAAATAAATAAATAAATAAATAAAGTACTTTAAAGGTTTGGAAACCAAAAGAATTATTTTTGTGGGTACTAGAGATCCCAAAGACCCCCTTTCATCAAGTTAAAAGTTTAAAATAACAAAGTTTAAAGACCAAGTCAGAGGGGTGTTCGACCGGTCGACCGGGTTCCTTCGACCGGTCGAAAGGCACTCGGGCAGAATTCCTTCTGTTTCAGCACCTTTCCCTGTTTTGCATAAGTTTAAAACATTTTCAAACTTTCAAATCTCTCATAAAAATTCTAGTAAAACGTTTTAAAACATTTTACCCCATCCCCACAACATATAGAGGCACTAAGAAATATTAGAAACGAGTAATAACTTAATTCCTGAATCCAAGATCCGCACGTTCCCAACACTGAACACAACTTCCATACCTCATTTAGAAAACATGAATTCTCTAGGAATTACTAAATAATTACACCTGTTACAACAAAAGATTGCCGGACACGTCGACTCGACGAGTTCTAAAGTTCGTACAACATTTACAACATAACTAATTACACATAATTTGTGGATTATAAGGTACAACCCATGGCATTTTACACAACCAAAACCCAAGCTAGTTAAACTTAGCATATTACAAATTCTTCAAAATATAGGTAGCAAACGGGAATTGATTTAATACTAATTTGTGGACATATCTACATATTCACAACTCTTGAGCCCAACCCAACGCTTCATTCATTTCCTCTCTTCTTCATGATCTGTACCTGCGGTGGTTATTTAATAACCACAACAGAAAATAATATTTTTGTTTAAGCTTTCGCTTAGTGAGTGAGCTAATCATGTGTTTGAATGCAATAAATATTCTAATGCAACAACCACTCATATAAAGCATAATTTATAGTCTCGAACTACCAAGCAATGGTTCACACTCCGGTAATGGATTTTGTTATCCTTTACCACATCATTTTTTTTATCACTTATTTCACCTCTTTAATCCCTACACAAAGGATTTATTCCGCCCCTACACAAAGAGCTTATTCTTACCCTTACACAAAGGGTTTATTCTTACCCCTACACAAAGGGCTTTTCTTTTTCTTATCCCAATCTCATATTTAGTGAACCATTACTAGTAAACATTTGACCCACATAATCACATCAATATATAACCAATTCAACATAGCAATTCTTGAATATTTAAACATGCATTTCCATTTTCTAGCATAATCATGAATTAACAAATATAAATTTATCCTTCTAAAACCCATATTGGCATAGTAAGCATATTTAGACATTCAAAGTCAAGATTAGATTCACTCACCTTAGAAATTTAGCAAAATATCCTCTTAGAAGTTGATTTCTATCAATACCAAACCCAAATCTACCTTGTGTATGAATCCTACAAGTTTTTAAGCAATTTATGGATTATCCCCCAAATTGGGTTACGGAAAAACTATCAAGAAACTAAAATTAAAGGGTATATATGTGTAGATCTTACCTCCATGAGTCCAAATATGGCCTCATACTAAGGATTGGAAGTTGTTTGGGCAACCAAATGGTGAGACCACCATTTTTCTTACTCCCTCTCTTCTCCACGCCGAACACCTCTGTGTTCTTCTTCTTCTTTCTTTTTGTTTTTACTTTTTGGTTTGATAAATATGTTGACTAAGCATGTATATCATCTAGGATATAGCACTAACTTTTCTTATTTCAGTTCACATCCCCTAAACTTTGTAATGTTTTAGTTAGCTTCCAAAAGATATTAAATTAACTTATTACCTCCCCAAACTCTTAATGGGCCTTTGTCTATGTTTCGTTTGGGTCCCAAATCGTGGTCCCAAATATTAAATGAAGTTGCTAGCATACCTACTAATTATGAACCTTTTCAATAACACCCTTACATGGGTACCCAAATTGGTCCCATTAGCTGACACAAATAATAATATAATATTAAAACTACTAATTAATTAACGAATTAAGCGCATAAAATAATCATATGGCATCAACATGTATTATAATTAAACAATTAAATTTACATGTCTACCATTTAAGTACATAAATGCAAATGTATGCAATTTATGTAATCTGACCTGTCATGCCCGTTCTGAAAAATGTACTCTTTTTAAATGCTTAAGTGAATTTATGAGAATTATTAATGTTGATTAATAATTGTGGATGAGTTTGACCGTGGGTCAACGGAAGGTGTCAAGCGTGGACACGGGAACATGGAGAATCATGTTGCATGGGCATGACTAAATGACATTTATATGATTTAAATGTTATTTGACTTATCTGGTATTTTGATGAATAGTAAATTTACCTGCGAAGAGTAAATTCTGGTAATCTTGACACTGTTAGATATCTTTTTGAGAACTGTGGTGAGAACGTGAGTGACACGTCATAAAAAGGTAGGTTGTGTAGAGATTCCACAAAATTCAGTTTTCGGACGTATTTTTGGACCCAAACGAGTCTTAGTCGAAAACTTTTGAAATTGATAATTTTCACTCGTAAAGTTGTAAAATGAACGTGTGCGACGTTTCATGGGTTAATTTAGAGTTTTGGAAACTCGTGGGGAGGTAAACATTATTTCCGAAAATTTTGTCTATATATAGCAAGCTCTAGATTTTTTTCATTTCAAAAGTTTCTCAAAACCTAAATCAAGAGGTGATTGGTGGCTTAGAGCTTCTTGACGCAAATCGACGGACTTCTGCCCGTTTGTTTTCAACCAAAATTCTTATTCGAACTCCTTGAGGTAAGGGCTACGTTTTGATACTAGTTAGGACTAGTTTGGTTAAGTTTTATAAAAATCCTAATGATAGAATTTTGGGGTAAACGCATGTAAACTTGTAGGAATCGCTTGATATTCGAAATCCAACGTTTATTCGACCTCCTAGTTCATCCTTCGAAGTTATAGGAAAATCGCACGAGGTATGAATTCCGAACCTATGTAATATAGACAATTTTGGATGTTTTAGATATTTTGTATGACTTGTGATCCGGGCAAACTTATGTGTTAAATTAGGCCCGTTAAATTTAGCGAGTACGTATAGAAAAGCACGGTGACATGATTATGTGAGTATGCTAAATGTCTATGTGGGTCAAAGGGGAGTTTGATATAATTTTACGCCGGTGCACGCCTCTCGATGTTTGAGAGTTTTTAGTAGTGACGACTACTTGCTTGATGTGGGAAGTGGCCAACCAGAGCAGATGGGTGTAATGGTTGAGTGATCCTTGGCTAACCATTGACATCGCGGTTTAAGATTTAAGACTTGCCGATATACTGGGTGAATGCGTATCTCTCTCCCCGGAGACTAAATTATGTGATTTAGATGTTTAAAACATGAATTGCCTCATATGCATTTGTTTAGAATTGTACACTCAGCATATAGCTGAGCAATGGAAATTTACTCCATTGCAGGTATGAAGAAAGGAAAGAAGAAGCGTGAAGAGTGAGGCCGTGGGAATGCCGGGGATTACCTTTGTTCATGTTTTAGTTCCTTTCCATATGTTGTAATAATGAAATTGTGGGGCTAGAATCATGTTTTGGTTGAATTGGAAACCTTAGAAGGATTTTGGTAATGTTGTAATATGTAATAAAACTCTTGTAGTTAGTTTTCAATTCATCCGAACTTAAGTCCGTGTTTTGTAAACCAAACTTGTTAAATTTGGATTTTGAAGAATTGTGGCTAGAGTTTTGTGTATAGAGCCAAACAAGCCTTAGCTTGTTCCGCTATTGTTTCTTTTCATGGAATTATAAGTCTAAACTTTGTTTTGATAGCATGCTAGAGCTCGTGAAGTTCGGTTTTGGTTTGTTGTTGGAGGAATGTTGAAGTGAAGGTCGGATTGGATCCTTAGGCAAATTCTGCAGCATTGTGCAGGATTCTGCTAAAGGGTCATTCGACCGGTCGAAGGGGGTCGTTCGACCAGTCGAAATGCCCCCTGCCAGAAATCTTTTATACACCTTCCGGAAATTTTCAAAAGGTTTTGATTGGTTCTTAGGGTACCTTTGAGACCCCTTTCAACATAAATTTATCCGTTTTGAAATATGATTTCGTTTTAAATTTTATACGGATTTTACAACTCGAAGGGTAATGTTTCCTAAAGTTTTATATACGAAAGGTTGTTTTAAGTTCTTTTCCGCTGCGTATAATCGTTTAATTAATTGGATGAGCCTTGGTGGCGTGCCACGTGTCCTGTTTCCGCACGTTAGCGGGATGGGTCGTGACATGACCCTCATTGGCCCCACTTTTATATCTGTCACATCCACAATGGAACTTTCAACTGTGTTCCCAACTGGACACTTTTTCCATCGGTGGGTCAACAATCCCACCATCATTCAAAATATGCATTAATAATAATATTCTATGCATATAAATAATATATTTACTCCCTTTTTTCGGGTACGGGTGTTACATAGACTATGATGATTTAATGTAAAGTACTATTCTGGACATTTTCTTTGTTTGATATTATTGTAATTGAGGTCATTAATTCCATTTAAATACTTATTTGTAGATATACGAATAATCTATCCCACACAGGCAGTAGAGTTTTATATTCTTTAAAAATAGTAAATGAGCTGGTGTAATTGAGGCATTTGACATCTTAAAGAAAAATTTTGGTTATTTGGACATTTTTTGTGTTCTATATTTTTCCTGCAAAATGTTGTTTAGAGCTTCAAGATTGGAATTGACAGCCAGGTGGTCGAGTGGACAGATTGTAATTCCTTTCTGTATGTTTGGTCTTAGGAATGGGAAGACCTTTAATTCTCGAGTCTTATACATGTTGGTCAACAATATTAGGAAGAGCTTTCATGTTTTGGGTTGTTTGAGATAGAGTCGTAAGGAAGGGCTTTTAGTCCGTTCAGGTTTAGCATTTAAAATGTTATTTTGTGTTAATCTCTTTGATTGCAGGAGGGTGGGTCCGCTAACACTTTTGTGTTGGTTAAACCTCCCCTACGTAAGGTAAGTAGAGTTGATATATAGTATGAGCACGAGAAACTATATTGTCATCCCTTGGTTATGACCTTGTGGGTGAAACTAAAGTCTTGTGTCTCGTAGAAGTTCAAAATCTCTTTCTATTTAGAGCATATTAAAAATAGTTAACGACCTCAGAAAATTATAAAGAGTTGTATGGACATGTAAAACTTAATTTTGGATAGTTAGCGTGTTTGAGTTTTTACTAAAACGTAGTTAAGGACTTGGTATTGGTTTATTTCAGCGGAGGTACTCACATCTTGTCATGACATATTATTTTGATTTCTTTTTGTTTGTTCATGGATCATATCGGGTCTCATGTTTTACTCATACCAGTTTATACTGACCCGGATGTCTCCATGCATCTCGGGTGCGTTAAATTTATGAACGTAGCTGGAAAATGTTTTCAGGTTATGATCGTTGTATCCAATAGTGGCTTGGATCATGTTGTGATTAGTAAGCTTAGAGTTCTAGACCTTGGAGTTTAGTGAGGTTTTGTACCATTGGGATTTTTGATGCATGTGCCAATTATTTTAGAAACTAATATTTGAGAGTTAGTATCGTTTGTATTTTGATTTTAAATTTATCCTGATTTCGAAGTTATGTCTATTTTGGTTTTAGATTGACAATTACCATTTAAGCTTCTCGTTTATTTTATTGTTGTCATGTAGTGTTCCGATTTTGTGTTGTTAGAAAATTAGGGCGCTACACGGGTATGGACGTAGGTAGGTGTTTGGCTTAACCACGTAGAAATTTGTGTGTCTTTTCTTTGGTGTGCATATTTAATTACTGCTCATGTGTGTATGTTTATTTGGGGGAATTTGATTCCACATTTAAAATTCCCAACAAGTGGTGTCAGAGCCTGGTTGGTCAGATCATGGTGACAGAGGCGCACAGTGACAGTGGAGATTAGCAGCACGGTGGTTAAAAGATAACACATAATGAAGAAAAAAAAAAAGAACAGGTGAACATGTTAGTAGCGTGGTAACGGTGGTCATGGTCGTGGTCCCGTGAATGATAGGCTTCAGATTTGTTTTTTGAAGTTTGTCATGGTAAATTATTCCATGTGGCATGGTGGTAGCGAAACTTGAATCATGATTGGTTGGAATTTCAAAGAGCTTGTGGGGATAAGCTATGTTGCTGGGAATTTGGGTCAGAGTTAGTTCCTAAGGTTTTTGCGTGCTACATATTCATCTGTTGGTACTGATTTGTGAGATTATGCGCGGATTGGAATTTATTTTTCTTTGTGATAGATCCTATATATATTACACAACAGGTTGGGATCTAGGGCATAAAAATAATTTTGATGCTATTGTGATTGTAGCAGGTTGCGTATGGTGGAGAGGTTCTCACATTCCATTCATACATGCATTTCTCTTGGGTTGTTAGATTCCGGGTACGGTAAGTATGTGCTTCTGGATAAAATAATTTGATAGGTTCCAAGAAGATAGGGGCAGACACATGCGCAATCATCCGATAGAGGTAATTGTTAGGATACTGCACGCAGGAACGTTGATCAAATATTTTTGGAGTAGGTTCGCTATTTGGGTGGTGTGATATTAATCCCAAAGTTGTAGAGGAATCTAATATTGTTGCTGAAATCACACACAGTGGTTGAGAGAAGTGTGGATGGTTTATGTCATCTGGTTGGTAGAGTTGTACTCCCAAGTCCTCGATGAAAAATTCTTATATAATTGAGTGCGTGGATGGTTTGTTCACGGTTCAGATTATGGTGAGGGGAAATCCTGTTGGGGAGAAATAGAGATTGAGACTCTTCTCTGGTGGAGTTAATGCGTATAATTAACTCAGGGGTAATTGTACATGTATTGGCCATATTGTTCGAATTGGGGGTATCGAGACCGTGTGGATTCGAGGTATGCTCAATCTGGTATTTGGTTATGGCCAATGGTGAAGTGTTTGCGGTTTGTCAAACGGATGCAAAGCAGTGGGCTTTGTGGGCACTTCAGTTGAGGGGGTGCTGGTCATGAGTGATAGAATGATTGGGCAGTTTTCCCACAAGTGATAGAGGGGGTGATTGTTGGGATTATATCACATGTGGGATAATCCCATTAATTTAGGGATTATGATTTGGCTAGATTCCTACTGTGATTTGGTTTCCTTTTGTGATAGAGTTGTATTACTTGTCCAATAAGTAATGTGTTGCAATCTATATAAAAGGATGTTGTATAGGAATTTAGGAAGCCCTTGGTGTACCAAGTTAGGGGTCTCTACTCATGGGGGTGCATGGTCAAGGGTGAGAGAGATATTAATCACTGGGGTTTTCTGTGATGGTTGTTCACAATGATAGGGATGCGAGGTAGGGATGGGTATTTATTTATCTCTGTAATTTATCTATGTTACAATGATTAATTGTGTCAGGTTCTTTGGGATATTGAGTGAGGAGAGTACAAGGGTCTTGTATTTGGGTTATGGGATTTAATCCATGCAACTTGTACCATGTTTTACTCAATAGTGAAAGAATGAATCTCTCGGGTGTGGACGTAGGTAGGTGTTGGGCCCAACCACGTAGAAATTTGTGTGTCTTTTCTTTGGTGTGCATGTTTAATTACTGCTCATGTGTGTGTGTTTATTTGGGAGAATTTGATTCTGCGTTTAAAATTCCCAACACTTGTAGAATTGTAGAAAATTGAAACTTGTATATTTTGAGAAAATATTAATTGGAGTGTAACTCATAGTTGTTGATAGGGGTGTAGGGATGGCAATTTCTCCCGCTCCGTTGGTAATCCGCTCCACTCCACTCCTGTAATACCCTGTATTTCGTAATATATTATATAACTAAGACCTTGTATGTTTCTTTAATACTTGTATGAGCTTGGCCTTACCCTTGGTATATTTTGGATACCAATCGATTGACAAGTTTTCCAATCGATTGACTTGCTTTGGGTACCAATCGATTGAACTTATCTCAATCGATTGATTGTATCAATCGATTGACACTTATGTCAATCGATTGGAGGCAGCTGGGCAGATTCTTTTGCTCTGGCTGGGGAGAGGCCACGTGAACACTCCCTCTCTATATATACCAGCCCATTTTGGGCGTATTTCTGTTTACAGAAATCAGAGAGAGTGAGAGGGAGAATTTTGTGTGTGTTTATATATATATACACTCATATATATATATATACTCATATATATACATGTATTTACACACACCCACACAGATGGACTGAGAAGAAGAAGAAGAAGACCAGAAAGAAGAAGAGAAGAAGGAGAAAGAGAAGAGAGGAGACAGAGAGCAGAGGAAAGAGAGGGAGGAGCCACCATTGAAGCTCCAAGCTTCATTTCACATTCCCAAACACGCCCCTAACGTCTAGGTGAGTTCTAAACTCACTTGGTAGCCTTACATTGATGTTATGACATGTTTTGAATGAAGAAATGAAGAAGAAATCATGTATTCCCGTTTATATGTTGCTGGGCAGTCTTCTCTGTGAAGAAGACGAAGTGTCAATCGATTGACACTTTATCAATCGATTGACATCTTTCATCTTCCAATCGATTGACACTTTATCAATCGATTGACATCTTTCATGTTCCAATCGATTGAACCTTCTTCCAATCGATTGACACTACTTTTATACCAATCGATTGACATCTATACCAATCGATTGGCAGTTACAGTTTACTGTTTTACTTGTTTAGATAATGTAATAACTGTTTAGTTGTTTATTTACTGTTCAATATTTCCCAGCATGCTTTATTACTGTAATACAGACCTGATAATGAGTTAATGCGGCGTAGGATCGTAGTAATAACAAGACTATCGGATAATGTTTATGATGTTAGGTAACGGAATAGTTGTGAATCCTTTGGAGTTAACATTCATTCATTCAGAGTAGTCGGGCCACATTGGGATTGTCATGTATCGGTAATAGAGTTGAACTTAAGTAGGTTTGCTAAGATTCGGGAATCTTGCGTGGGCGGGCTTTGGTCGATCATATGTTCTTAAAAGCGGTAGACAGACGAAGGTGTCTATGACTTGCGGTGAACCGGACCATTTGCCCTAAGATAGCCAGATGATCTAATCATATGTTCTTAAAAGCGGTAGACAGACGAAGGTGTCTATGACATGCGGTGGACCGTGATCACTGGTAGACGTCGCTAAGTCGTGGCATAGAATGATGAACTGTTGTTTAAAGCGTTATACCCTGACATGCGGTGAACTGTGCATATGTTCTTAAAAGCGGGGGATGGACTAACGTGGTATCCATGACATGCGGTGAACTGTGCATATGTTCTTAAAAGCGGTGGATGAGCAATGGTGTGTTATAGAGTTGAACTACTGTCGAGTCTGTTCCCCTATCTAGACGTATTATCGGTCTTAAAATGAGTAAGACGTAAGTAATCGGATGATCGGTTTGATGTAAAGAAGTTACCCTCACAGAACCCTAACTTGTTAACGGCTTATAACTTGTAATAACTTCAATAGTTGATACCCTGTTAGTATCTAACTCACTCGGATTTCATTAAGCTGACGGCGTTTATGCCGCTGGACATTTCTTCGTTCCAGCACACCCTGGTTATGACTATACAGGTGAAGGGCCTGCAGAAGAAGACTACTATGCCGGTGACGGAGTCCCTGTGGAGGATTTCCCCGACGGAGGTCAGACCGAAGAAGACTACTACGCCGAGGACTACCTTTATGCCAACTGAAGACTAAACTAGAATAGTAACTAATTGTCGTTATCCTTTTTTGAACTTTTGTGGTCAGGCATATGTTGCTTTGGCATTTGTACTTCCGCTGCCTTATATTTGATTCGAGACTCTGATATGTAATAGTTAGTAACTTCTGTTGACTTTATGTTACGTTGTGATCAGAACCTAGACTTCATTCTTGTTACACTATTACTTCTTGTTGCTTAGTACTGCGTGGTGTGGACAATCATGTGACTTCACCCGTCATTCCCTATGGACCCATAAAGGAAATTTATTTTTCTCTATTTATGCTACTCCGGGGCGTGACAGGATTTTTGGTATCAGAGCCTAGGTTGTATACCTTTTCGCTCACAGATTGCCCCACACCATCTGGTCCTAGAACCTTGAGATTCTATAGATGAGTATTAAGATTAGTTCTGACTTAAGGTAGTCCCTTTTCAGGTAGCATGGCACCGCCGCTGTTCGTTCCAGACGAGTTCGGAGGACACTATGTGTATGAGAGTAGTATTGCGCCAGCAGATCCAGAGTACTATGCCTGGAAGGTTAGACAGAGAGCTATTGCAGAGACAGAGCGAGACATGCAGATCGAGCAGCAGAGATTTGGGACCCAGGACCCAGAAGTGATACGTCAGGAGATGATCTACCGCAAGGAGACCTTCAAACGCATCGAGGAGGATTCTCTACTGATGTTACGAGACCGTTCTTCGTACCAGGTTCTACTTGCAGAGGTTAGAGCAGCACCTCCACCCCCACCAGAAGAGGACATGGCTGATGCACCCCCAGCAGATGAGGATCCGGAGGATGATGATGAGAGCGATGGCGACGATGAGCCAGAGGATGACGATGAGGAGATGGAGGATGAGGAGGACGAGGACGCCGATGACGAGGAGCCGGAATATGATCCAGAGGAGGAGGACCCCGTGGACCCAGCCGGTATGGACGTGCCACTTGGCGTAGATATTGTAGTTGCAGAGGGTTATCCGATAGAGGAAGAGGAGGTAGCCGCAGACGATGATGCAGTAGTACCAGTCTTACCAGGAGGAGTTATAGCACAGCTAGCAGCTGAGTGGGCCGCAGAGATGGCTGCACATCCCCATGGATTTGAGATCGGAGCACCGGAGTTGGCACAGGCTATGGTACAGGCTGAGGCACTTGCAGCCGCATTTGATGCAGCCCAGGCCGACATGGCCGCTGATGCAGGAGATTTGGGAGCTATTGTGGAGCATGAAGGACCCGAGCTGATCGAGGATGTTGTGATAGAGGATGAGGACATGATGGATAACGATGACATGGATGAGGATGATGTTTTATCTGAGGTTGCCCCAGAGGACGAGGCTTCCATCTATGGATCCGATGTGGACAACTTTTGAGTCCAGTACCTTTAGGGCTTAGACTTTTATGCTTGACTTTAGGACATGTTGTCCACTTACTTTTGACGCTTACATAGACAGCTATTGACCGTAGCCTTTTTGTATAGGTAGCCACCAGTAGTGGTTTTGTGTATATCTTTCTTTTGTTTAGATCTTGTATAGGATCATGTACTACGCGGTACACAGATGATCTATTGTGTACTCCGCTGTACATCTTTTGGGTATATATATATGGCAGATCGTTTCTCTTGTTTATTTCTGATATCATCTCATTATTATGTTATGGTTGTGATTTTGATTCATGTTATGCTTTCTGTTACTTAAGTATGATCATTTCCCCGAGGAGATTGTCAGCTAATCGTTAGATCCTTCATAGGTACACCTCACACGGATCACTATGGTGGGACCCACAAGGAACCAAGCACGACTGGGAGCACCCATTCCCGAGGGTATGGACCCAACTGGAGTCTTCGAAGCTTTCATGCAACGGATGGAACACATCGGCGATACCTACAATCATGTCACCAACAACAATGGCAACAACCACGTTGTCCCTCCAAGGCAGACATGCGATAAGCTATTGGAACGATTTCGTGGCCTGCGACCCGAGAAATTCGACGGCATGGCAGAGTCCTGGAAAGCAGAGCAATGGATACGAGAGTTGGAGCTAATCTTTGAAGCCCTGGAGTGCAGTGAGCTTGACAAGAGACGTCTAGCCGCATTTCAACTAACTTACTCCGCCGCGGACTGGTGGGAGGCCGAGAGAGCCACGATTGGGATTAACGCTGCAAGGAGAATGCCTTGGGAAGCATTCAAGACTCGATTTCTCGAGAAGTATTTCCCTGAGGACGAAAGAGATCAACAAGAAAGGAATTTCCTGAGTCTAACCCAAGGAAACTGGACAGTCAGGGAGTATACTACACAATTTGAACGACTTTCCCGTTTTGCTCCGCATATGATAGACACCTCCGTCAAGAAGGTCAAGCGATTCCACCAAGGACTCAACCCACACCTCCGGCACATGATGATAGGTCATCTGGGCCAGTCATTTGAAGGGATTGTCCGTGTTGCTTCAAGTTTGGAAAAGGATGCTTACCCTGTGCAAGGACCACAAGTGAATCGACCTCCACCCAGGACCTTCCAACCAAGGAACTTTTCCGCGCAATCATCGAGGAACAATCAAGGATGGAAACCCCAGACCAACAACTTTCAGGGAACCAAGCGCACATGGAATGGGACAAGGAAGCCCCAAGCCAATTTTCCTCGACAACAGAATCAACAGCGAGGACCACCTCAGGCACAGCCCGTCGCCCAGCGACAGAACATTGATGGATGTTTCAACTGTGGAGTGCCCGGACATATTGCAAGGTATTGCACAGCCCCCAAGACCAACCGTCGTAATGACCTCGTCTGCCGCAACTGTAACAAGCCTGGTCACATAAGCAAGGATTGTCGAGCTCCACGTGGAGGCTACTATGGAGCGCCTGCTCAAGGACAGCAAGGACAGGTTAGGGTGAATGCCATCATCCCTGACAATGTAGGGTATAATGCTGAGGAACAACAGAACTTGGAAGGTACACTCATTTTATTTCACTGTCGAGTTAGAGCTTTATTTGATACCGGTGCCGCCCGTTCTTTCATAGCTATTAAGATGGTGCGTGATTTGGGTTTGTTACCCCTAGCACTTGAGCCGACCCTTAATGCCGTTTCGCCCTTGGGAGTATCCGTTAAGTTAGGTAAGGTGTGCAAGGATTGTCCCTTGACACTAGAGGATAGAAATCTCCCAGCAGACTTGATAGTATTGTCAATGTCTGAGTTCGATGTGATCCTAGGAATGGATTGGCTTACTAAGTATGGCGCTAACCTGGATTGTGTTAGTCGGACCATTGTCTTTTCAACGCCTGGTTGCCCGCAGATCAGATTTCAGTGCCAACCGTTGAGCGACATGTTTATCACAAGCTGCCTAGCCACGATCAAGACTTCAAGCACGGAGCTTACTATCAACCAGATCCCCATTATTCAAGACTTTGAAGATGTGTTCCGAAGTATCTCAGGACTTCCACCAAAGAGAGAGATAGACTTCTGCATTGAGTTAGCACCCGGAACGTTGCCGATTTCCAAGACCCCGTACCGGATGGCGCCAATAGAAATGCTAGAATTGAAAAAGCAAGTTCAGGAACTTGAAGATTTAGGTTTTGTTCGCCCGAGTACATCACCGTGGGGAGCACCAGTTTTATTTGTGAAAAAGAAGGACGGAGAGCTACGACTCTGTATCGACTACAGGGAGCTGAATAAAGTCATGATCAAGAATAGGTATCCACTTCCCCGGATAGACGACCTGTTCGATCAACTACAAGGATCAAGGATATTCTCAAAAATCGATTTGCGTTCAGGATACCATCAATTGCTAGTTCGACCGAAAGATATACCGAAAACTGCCTTCAGGACGAGATATGGACACTACGAATTTCTAGTGATGTCTTTTGGATTGACTAATGCCCCGGCAGTATTCATGGACCTAATGAATAGAGTATTCAGACCCTATCTGGATCAATTCATTATAGTATTCATCGACGACATTCTAATTTATTCAAGGACGGAAGAAGAACATAAGAAACATCTACAAATTGCTCTACAGACTCTCAGAGACAATAGTCTGTATGCGAAATTCAGCAAATGTGAATTCTGGCTTCAGGAAGTTAAATTCCTGGGACATGTGATATCACAGGATGGGATTTCTGTAGACTCATCTAAGATCGATGCAGTCTTAAGCTGGTGTAGACACCCCATTTTGTCGGCTATCAGATTTAGGAGACCCATAGCTTGGTGGTTCGCAATGATCGTAAAAGACTCAAAAGGACTCTCGGAAGTCAGCTCTATCTCTCAGAATGCTCAGAATGACCAAAATACCCCTGAAAGCCCGAAGACTCCCAGATTTGGTCCCAAAGTTCTGAAAACATGCTATGTCGTAAGAAAAATGATAAAATGAGTTTTTAAGTAAAACTGGATGAAATCGTCAGCTCCCAGAGACCCCCGGAAGTCCCGGAAGTTCCCCGAAAGTCCCCGTTGACCGGTTTGACCAAGGTTTGACCAGGTTTGACCAGAGTTTGACCAAGTTTGACCAAGTTTGACCGAAATCGTCCGAATTCACTGGAATCATTAGAAAAGTATTAAAATGAGTTTTAAAAGAGAATCGCGCGAAAACTTCGGCTCCTGGGAGCTCCCGGAGGTTCCCAGAACTTCCCGGGAATCCCAGGTTTGACCAGATTGACCAAGATTTGACTTTGGAATTGGGGCACCGAAACAATTTTCAAATATTTTTCATGGATACTAGAGGTCAATAGATTTCCAACGGTATATCGCACATAATTCCTGGATTTAAAACGAATTTATTTTGAATTTCCGAAGGTGAAAAAGGCGATCAAATCAGCTTTTATCGCGAATACCGCAAAACTTTTCAAAGTGACCTATCCCCGAACTATTTTTTATGTAAAGTAGACTCCATTACCTTTCCAACGGTATATCACAACCTCAATTTGGAGTTCGTATGCATTTTCTGTGAATTTCGGACAAAATAGGGCCTTTTCGCGAATACCGGAACCTCTGGGGGCCTAAACGTAATTTTCTGGGCTTCTGAGGAGCACTGCCGCCGCGGCACTGGCCCAGTGCCGCCGCGGCACTCATCCCTCGCAGAGTCCATTTTTGTAATTTTTTTGGGGGTCCAATTTGATTAATTGAAAGCCAAAACGACATAGTTTTATGTTCACAGTTGTTTGGGACCAATGAGAGTACTTCTAAAACCCCAAAACCACCCCAAATTAGCCTATTTAAACCCCCCATTGCTCTTCATTTTAGGGGGGCCAAGGGCAAAGCTTGAAAAGTTGTGGAGAAGAAGAGAGATAGAGATAGGTTTAGAAGAGAGAAAGGGAGCTTCTCCCATTGATTTTCCATAAGAAAGTGAGTTTTATTCTTGTTTTCTTCCATCATCCTTCTATATACTTCACATTCAAAGTCCACTCCAACCCTCATTCTTGAGCATTCATGAGATAGGAAGCTACTTCCATGTCCAAATGTCAAAATCTATGAGTGAAACACCAAGCTACAAGTCCAAAATCACATTGATTATCATCTATTGATTGCTATTTACTTGCTTTGATTATATATATGTTCATCTCTCCTTATCTCATTTCTTTTTCTTTTCTTTATTTACTTACTAGTTCATCATCATCTAAGTGATGACATGAAGTTTGGGGTGAGTGAATCCTTATGGATAGTAGCTCTTGACCTCAAAAACATGTTTGATAGATGATGATCATAACCTCAATACTTCCAAGGTATTCTTGAAATGTATTGAAGTTATGTTCAAAAATAAAAATAAATCTCTCCAACAATCTTGGAGGTTCTTGATGATGAGTTTAATGTTGACATTTTAAGTGGCTATAATCCTTATTGAGTATTGAAAATGTGCTTTCAAAACATCTATTTCAAAACCCCTCTCAATCCCTCTCATTTGGTTTCAAGAAACAAAACTTTGTTTTCTCCAAAATCTTCAAAACAATGAGTCAAAACAGTGAGTGAGTTGAGTTCAAAGATTTCTCTAGAACTAAATACTCAATATATGGATGCAAGGCCACTTGGAAAGTCTTCCTAACTCATTGGAGAACACCCATGATTTTTGGTTTGACTTGGAAGTACTTGGAAATGGTCCATTTGGATCCCAATATTCCTTCCAAACATTCTGATTTTGCTGTCACAGCAGCTAGGTCAACTTACGACCTATTTTCCAGAAAACCTTTCTAAAAGGGGTGGTCCTAACTTATTTTTCCCTTAAAATTCAATGTCTTAGGAAACTTTCTGTATAAAATGGGCCTCTAGATCATTCTTTTTCATTTTCTAAGATTTTCTAACATTTCAGTCGACAGTACGAACTCTGTTTCTGAGTGACCTCTATTGTTTATATAATTTCTCTCAATCTGTGATGGATATTCAAGATTGGCATTTTGGGTTGTGTTCTAGACACAATAAGGAACATCTCCATAAAAAATCATGCATTGAAAACATTCCTAATCCCTCTTTTCAAATTCCAAAAGATCATGCTACTGTTCTGTCCACTATTCACAGCAAGTATACTTTAACTTGCATTCTTTGATTTGATGCTTATATGCATTCCAAATTAGTTCATATCTCAGGAAGTAGTCCATACTACATTTGTACACATCCCATGTTGATTTCATTCATTCATTCATGCACACTATAGACTTCTAAGTCATTCTAGAAATCCATGTACACAAAACACACTACAACCTTTGCACATTTTAGGATCATACATTGCATCCATGCAAGATTTGGGGCTTTTGTGACTCCTAATCTAAGAAGATTATAAGGAACGATCATGATCACACGTTCATGCTTCCCCTCGATCTAATCATCCTTTCTCATCCGTCCCGGGGATTGAGAGATCTTCTTTTCTCAAAGATTAACATGCATCATACTAGCTTGCTAAGCATATTTTGATTTCTTTGTTTATTTGTTTCAATAACAATTCATGTCCCCCTTTAGATTAGGAAGTCTTGATTATTTGATACATGATTAGACGATTTTTCCTAGGTTTATTTGTGTGATCTTTCACTTTGCATTGTGTGATATTTGGCTTAGATCTTATGAATGATATCTTATCTTTAGATCTTCCATTTCAAATCTCCTTATGTGATGTAATATACTATCATAGTATTATTTGTCGAACCATACATAGTATAAGATGATTATTTGGATGCTAATTGAGGCCCGTCGAAAGATGGGGCGAGTTGAGGGTGTTTTAGTCGCGACAAAGGCTCCTTCCTCTCTCGTACCAAAACCCCGAACCAAGTTCTTTGGTTATGAAGGGCCGGTGCCCTTTATCCATTTGGGTGAGTCAAAATTAGGTTTCTTGGTTCCTTAAAGACCAAGTGGCGACTCTGTATCTGTTTTCAACAGACCTATTTTCTTTCTTTGATTCAAATCAATTTCAAAACAATCTCAAACAAGAGAAGTGGTCCACTTCCGGTGTCCACAGCTGGAACAGGCCAACCAATGCAACCGAAGTTAGGAGTTTTCTTGGATTGGCTGGGTATTACCGGAAAATTGTGGAAGGATTCTCTAAAATCGCAGGACCGTTGACAAGCCTGACTAGGAAGGAGACGAAGTACGAATGGACTGATAAACACGAGGATGCATTTCGGGAATTGAAAGAGAGACTAACCTCAGCACCCGTGCTTGCGATACCTAAGAGTGGTGAACAATTCATAATCTATAGTGATGCATCACACCAAGGACTTGGTTGTGTACTAATGCAAGAGGGGAATGTCATCGCATACGGATCAAGACAATTGAAGCCACATGAGAAGAACTATCCGACGCACGACTTGGAACTAGCTGCAATCGTGTTCGCCTTGAAGATTTGGAGACACTATTTGTATGGAGAAAAGTTCGACTTGTTCTCAGATCATAAGAGTTTAAGGTACCTGTTCTCTCAAAAGGAGTTGAACATGCGACAACGGAGATGGATGGAGCTACTCAAGGACTACGACTTCTCTTTGCAATACCACCCGGGTAAAGCAAATGTTGTAGCCGACGCTCTGAGCCGGAGACCACGCCTTTTGGTTGCTTCGATTTTGATTAGAGAATGGCGAGCATTGGAGACGTTAGCCGAATTCGACCTTCAACCAGTGGAATCAGGAGAAGGACAACACTTTGGGTGTCTTGTCGTGCAACCAACTCTCATCAGCCGCATCTTGGAAGCTCAATAGTCGAACGAGGATTTAAAGTTATGGTTTGCCAAGATGTCCGCAAAGGAACCCGAGTTATGGAGTATTAGTACGGACGGAGCACTAAGATGCAAAGATAGACTCTGTGTGCCAAATGACGATGGACTCAGGAAGAACATTCTGGACGAAGCACACAAGTCAAGGATGACTATCCACCCAGGAGGAAACAAGATGTATAAGGACTTGAAGAGAAACTTCTGGTGGCAAGGAATGAAGCGAGAAGTGGCCGAGTATGTATCGCAATGTCTTATTTGCAAACAAGTGAAGGCAGAGCATCAGAAACCACCTGGACTCCTACAACCGCTACCGATTCCCCAATGGAAATGGGAGCACATCACCATGGATTTTGTGGTTGGATTGCCGAAGTCTCAACAAAACCACAACGCTATTTGGGTAATAGTGGATAAGCTCACCAAGTCAGCACATTTTATCGCCTACAGCATGACGCACCCTGTTGAAAGATTGAGCCGGATGTATCTAGAGCAAGTAGTGCGACTGCACGGTGTACCCGTCTCAATAGTTTCAGATCGAGATTCACGCTTTACCGCAGAATTCTGGAAGAGCCTTCAGATAGCAATGGGAACTTCATTGAATTTGAGTTCAGCCTTTCATCCACAAACAGACGGTCAGACAGAACGAGTCAATCAAGTGATGGAGGATATGTTGCGAGCCTGTGTCATTGAATTCGAGACTTCATGGGAGACGCATCTACCTTTGATCGAGTTTGCCTACAACAACAGCTACCACACGAGCATAGGGATGGCACCGTTTGAAGCTTTGTATGGAAGACCTTGCCGATCGCCGCTATGTTGGGCCGAAGTCGGAGATACTCAACTACTTGGACCCGAGATGATTCGAGAAACCAGCGAAAAGATCCAGATTGTACGAGAGAAGATGAAGACAGCGCAATCCAGGCATAAGAGCTATGCCGATAAGCGACGGAAAGATCTAGAGTTTGCAGTTGGAGATCATGTGCTACTTAAAGTCTCGCCAGTTCGAGGTGTCGTCAGATTCAGACAGAAAAGAGGCAAGTTGTCGCCACGATTCATCGGACCTTTCGAGATCCTAGAACGTCTTGGGAAGGTTGCTTATCGACTTGCGTTGCCGCCAAAGATGTCAGGAGTACACAACGTTTTCTACATCAGCATGTTGAGGAAATGTGCCCACAACCCAGCGCACGAGATCAGTTTTGAAGATATCGAGGTGAACGAGAACGTGACCTACAACGAAGGACCAGTGCGTATTCTAGACCGAGGAGTGAAGAAGCTCAGAAACAAGGATATTCCGCTAGTGAAGGTTCAGTGGAAGCACCACGACGAAGGAGAAGCTTCATGGGAGTTGGAGTCAGAGATGCAAGAGAAGTTCCCATTTTTGTTTTAACCCAGTTTATTTCAAAATTCGGGGACGAAATCTTTTGTGAGTGGTGGATGATGTAATACCCTGTATGTTGTAATATATTATATAACTAAGACCTTGTATGTTTCTTTAATACTTGTATGAGCTTGGCCTTACCCTTGGTATATTTTGGATACCAATCGATTGACAAGTTTTCCAATCGATTGACTTGCTTTGGGTACCAATCGATTGAACTTATCTCAATCGATTGATTGTATCAATCGATTGACACTTATGTCAATCGATTGGAGGCAACTGGGCAGATTCTTTTGCTCTGGCTGGGGAGAGGCCACGTGAACACTCCCTCTCTATATATACCAGCCCATTTTGGGCGTATTTCTGTTTACAGAAATCAGAGAGAGTGAGAGGGAGAGTTTTGTGTGTGTTTATATATATATATATATACACTCATATATATATATATATACTCATATATATACATGTATTTACACACACCCACACAGATGGACTGAGAAGAAGAAGAAGAAGACCAGAAAGAAGAAGAGAAGAAGGAGAAAGAGAAGAGAGGAGACAGAGAGCAGAGGAAAGAGAGGGAGGAGCCACCATTGAAGCTCCAAGCTTCATTTCACATTCCCAAACACGCCCCTAACGTCTAGGTGAGTTCTAAACTCACTTGGTAGCCTTACATTGATGTTATGACATGTTTTGAATGAAGAAATGAAGAAGAAATCATGTATTCCCGTTTATATGTTGCTGGGCAGTCTTCTCTGTGAAGAAGACGAAGTGTCAATCGATTGACACTTTATCAATCGATTGACATCTTTCATCTTCCAATCGATTGACACTTTATCAATCGATTGACATCTTTCATGTTCCAATCGATTGAACCTTCTTCCAATCGATTGACACTACTTTTATACCAATCGATTGACATCTATACCAATCGATTGGCAGTTACAGTTTACTGTTTTACTTGTTTAGATAATGTAATAACTGTTTAGTTGTTTATTTACTGTTCAATATTTCCCAGCATGCTTTATTACTGTAATACAGACCTGATAATGAGTTAATGCGGCGTAGGATCGTAGTAATAACAAGACTATCGGATAATGTTTATGATGTTAGGTAACGGAATAGTTGTGAATCCTTTGGAGTTAACATTCATTCATTCAGAGTAGTCGGGCCACATTGGGATTGTCATGTATCGGTAATAGAGTTGAACTTAAGTAGGTTTGCTAAGATTCGGGAATCTTGCGTGGGCGGGCTTTGGTCGATCATATGTTCTTAAAAGCGGTAGACAGACGAAGGTGTCTATGACTTGCGGTGAACCGGACCATTTGCCCTAAGATAGCCAGATGATCTAATCATATGTTCTTAAAAGCGGTAGACAGACGAAGGTGTCTATGACATGCGGTGGACCGTGATCACTGGTAGACGTCGCTAAGTCGTGGCATAGAATGATGAACTGTTGTTTAAAGCGTTATATCCCTGACATGCGGTGAACTGTGCATATGTTCTTAAAAGCGGGGGATGGACTAACGTGGTATCCATGACATGCGGTGAACTGTGCATATGTTCTTAAAAGCGGTGGATGAGCAATGGTGTGTTATAGAGTTGAACTACTGTCGAGTCTGTTCCCCTATCTAGACGTATTATCGGTCTTAAAATGAGTAAGACGTTAGTAATCGGATGATCGGTTTGATGTAAAGAAGTTACCCTCACAGAACCCTAACTTGTTAACGGCTTATAACTTGTAATAACTTCAATAGTTGATACCCTGTTAGTATCTAACTCACTCGGATTTCATTAAGCTGACGGCGTTTATGCCGCTGGACATTTCTACGTTCCAGCGCACCCTGGTTATGACTATACAGGTGAAGGGCCTGCAGAAGAAGACTACTATGCCGGTGACGGAGTCCCTGTGTAGGATTTCCCCGACGGAGGTCAGACCGAAGAAGACTACTACGCCGAGGACTACCTTTATGCCAACTGAAGACTAAACTAGAATAGTAACTAATTGTCGTTATCCTTTTTTGAACTTTTGTGGTCAGGCATATGTTGCTTTGGCATTTGTACTTCCGCTGCCTTATATTTGATTCGAGACTCTGATATGTAATAGTTAGTAACTTCTGTTGACTTTATGTTACGTTGTGATCAGAACCTAGACTTCATTCTTGTTACACTATTACTTCTTGTTGCTTAGTACTGCGTGGTGTGGACAATCATGTGACTTCACTCGTCATTCCCTATGGACCCATAAAGGAAATTTATTTTTCTCTATTTATGCTACTCCGGGGCGTGACAACTCCTCTCCTAATGGTAAGGAGTTGGAGTGCAATAAAACGGTAAAGGAGTGGAGTTGGCATGAAGAAACAAAACTCCTGTAGGAGTAGGAGTGGATTTGGGAAGACTCCCCTAACTCCTACTCTGATCTGATTATGTTCCAAATTTATTAAACTACCATTAGTACTATAAGTAATTTGCCCTGTTGGTAATCCCCTTCACTCCTACTCTTGAATGTGTTTAATTATGTAATGATTTGCTACTTTGCTATATTTTGCAACACTTTAATCATGATATATTGTGTTTCAAATATATTTTTGTTTCGAATGTACTTCTGATTGTAGATCTTTTTGGTTTTTAAAAGTGATGTATAAATTAGTAAATGGAGTAGGAGTGAGATAGAGTGGAATGGGAGTGGGCAAAATTAAATGGTATAGGAGTTGGTATGCTTCGTAAGTAGAAGTGGAGTGGAGTGGAGTAGAGTAGGAGTGACCATATATATAAATGGAGTGCCACTCCGCCCCATTGCCATTCCTATCTAAGAGATGTACACGAGCTGAACCGCTCAACAAAAGCTTGCGGCTCGGCTCGATAAAGGCTCAGCTCGGCTCGGCTCGGCTCGGCTCGACAGAGCTTGTGAAAACGTTTGATTAATGCTCGTGAGTAGGCTTGTGAAAAAAAACTTGTTAATAGGCTTGATAAACAGCTAGTATACTGACTCTTATATATATATATATATTACAAAACTATTTAATTTTGGAGAAAATACGACAAACAATTTTAAACGGTGCGCGAAAAAGTTTGTTAAAAGCTCACGATCACTCGAAAGTTCGACACTTTTAAGCTCGTGAAAAAGCTCGCGAACATATGAGGTCGACTCGAGTTGGGCTCCTATACACCCCTAACTGCAAACAAAGAAGTTGTAGAAATAGGAGATGAAGAATTAGAAAAAACATGCCGGAGACAAAGGTCTCCTAGTCGTGGTTCTGATACCATGATAAAGACCAGAGAGATGAGAGAGATAAGAGCATCTCCAACGCAAAAAAGCTATTTTGCATCTTTCAAATCTATATTTTAGCAATATCATAGTGTCAAAAATTTTTAATTTGACAATTATACTCCAATGCAAAAAAGTCATCCAAAATGTCATTTTTTTGGCACAAAAGCTATTAATCTTGTACATTGGGCAGTGTGTTTTGTACACTGGATTTGCCACAACTAATTTTAAAATAATTTTTTTTAATATAAAAGCAATTAATATAATACATTAGATTGTTGTTGTGCACTAGGAATGAAAAACAATAAAAAAAAAATACAATGGCCAAAATTTAGCAAAAGTCAAATCCTCTGCTATATTTGAAAAAGTAAATGACTTTCCCAAATTTTGACAACACAAATGACCTTACATTGGAGCACACATTTTGTGCAAATTTCTCAAATTTTAGCTTGGATAATGGATTTGACTCTAGCATTGGAGTTGCTCTAAGATAACACGTTGAAGTAGAAGTAAAACTATGCTACTCTTTGATCGGCGACGAATAGTTGCCGTTTATAGTCCTAAAAATACGAGTTGTTAGCCCATTTTATGTAGTTATTAGTTATTTTTTAATAAGCATTCTAGATTTTGGAGGTTTTGGAGGTTTAACATGAAAATGCACTAAAATCCAATGATTAGTGGCTTTGGAAGACATTCTGGGCTCAAAAGGTGATTCCGGTGAAAACTGAATGCAATAGCAATCTCGGTAAATTGCATTTTTGACAATGAATACTTTGGATTTGAGAAATTTCTCCAGAGATGTAAAATGTATATCTTCAAGTTACGGACGCGTGGCCACAAATGACGAGTCAATCCGAGTTTCGAGTAAAAAGTTATCGCAATTCTACGAAAGTCGCGCAGTGCAGCGAAAACTACCTCGTGCGAGCAGGCAGCGCGAGCGACCTGTGAAAAAACCAAAAACGCGTATTTTGTTAAATTAAAGTGCCAAGCGAAGGTGGTTTATGCATACGACATCCAGAAACAGAAATATAGCAGTTTTAGTGCGATTTGGCTTAGGAAAGCTTCCTAAATCCTTCCAAACTCTATATAAATCCTATTTTAAATCAAATTTAAGGTTACACATTATTACACAACATTAGATACATCCATATACAACTAAAACTTCAGCCATTGAAGAGAGAAAAGTAAGGAGAAGAAGAAGAAGACCAAGGATTTCTATGGCCTCCTCCATCAACCTCTTGCAGTTCATCACTTCCATGGCCAACTAATCCAAGATATAGAGTTTCAATGAAACCCTAGCCAAGTAATAGGGAGTTATTTATATTTTTATTTTAGTTTTATTATGTATGGATGATGATTACATGTTCTGAGGATTTTTTATAATAAAATCGTACTTCTATTGATTAAATCGTTACTTTCAAAATTTATTCTTGTCTTAGATCTATTTTGAATGTGATGTGCTCAATGATCTATATTTGTTGTGCTTGTATGGATTATTTACATGTAATGGTGCTTAATTGAATTGTGCTATCAAGTATCCGAATAGTCCATGCTTAGGTTAGACGTATTGTGTCACAACCCTAGTTTAGTGTGAGATAATTCGTGCTAACCGAAGATGGATTATGTTGGTGCTTGAACCATAGTTATCTTCTTGATAGAGGAATTGGGCTTGCAGCTATTACTCCCCATTATCATCCAACTTAATAAGCTAATTTAATTCATAAATACCCTTATTATGAAGCTAGTGGTGGATTTGCGATCCTAGGTTCCTTAAACATATTATAAAAATAACTTTTTAATCGCTATCATAATTTAGATTTATTTTCATTATTGTTAGTTTAATTAAAATCAAAATCAAAACTATATTTTCTTAATTAACTAGATTTAGATTTTAAAACTAAAAGCTGTAGTAATTCAATCTCTGTGGGTTCGACCTTTACTTCCACACTGCAAATCTAAAAAAAGTAAAGTATACTTTTCATCTTGATTTTGACGAGTTCACTCTTCATTCTCATTTTTAATTTAAAATGATATAGATGCAAAAGATATTTCTAGATCGACACACCAGTTGAACTGAGCGCGACACAATAACAACCGGTAACTTCCAATTCATTTACAACTAAATGTGTTATTACAACTAGAGAGTTGTTACAAACCACAACTAAATATGCCTATGATTTTGATGGTTGGCTAAAATGATAGCTGATAGGATTTGTTGGGATTTCATTTGATGGTCTAGCATTCTAAATACAATATAAGTGTTTTGACTTTTGTGTATATACAACCAAAAACATATACAGAATCCATACTGAAAACAGGATTTGCATTATGCTGCTTGTTAAACAGCTTATGGTCTCCATTCTTAAAAGGCCTCCAAATTCAATTACAGATGTGATAAAAAAAAATCAATTTTACATATAATTATGTATAAGTGGGCAAAAAAAAATCCACTTTAGGGCACATCCCCTAAACCCCTGTATAGCCTTAGGGCCCATATTTTAGAGTTCGCATAGGACCTCCCAAAACTCACGACCGGCACTGTTGTAAAAGCAAATTGGGACACTTATATGTTAAGCATATCTCAGATTTTACACAATCAAAGGAAGTCACACCTCCATGATATTTCGTCCATGATTTCAGCTAACCCATTACTCACTGAATGATTTTTTCCATTGTAGATAGCAAGTCATCATATATCCCATGATTCTTTCTTTTGTATTTATCAAGTAATTATGTAACGTATTCCTTGTATCAAGGAGACATTGATGTACCATTTTGTTTAAATATATGACTACTGCACAACCATTGTTTTTGTGCTGTCAAATCACTATATTATCAAAACTTTCATGGTATCAGAGCATTTAGGCTCACACCTTCTTAATTCTCCCATGGCTGATTCAAGTTCCTCCAATTTTACAATTCCTAACATCACTCAAATTATTTCTGTCAAACTTGACAGATCGAACTATCTACTATAAATTTCACAATTCATGCATGTTCTTCGCAGCCACGATCCAAGGGAAAGAAACTTCTACCATTGATCCAAAATTTATTGTTTGGAACAAAAAAAGGATCAATATCTTCTTAGTTGGCTGAATGCCACTCTATCTCACAGTGTACTTTCCACTGTTTATGGGATGAATACTTCACGTCAAGTATGAAATTCAGTTGCTACTCGTTTTGCATCACAATCGTGTTCACGTGTTAGCCACCTTAAAAGACAATTGCAGAATCTTCAGCAAGACTGTTGCTCTTGTTCAGACTATCTTCTTCTAGCCAAATCTTTGGCAAACCAACTTGCTGCTGCTGGGAAGCCGGTAGATGATGAAGATCTTATTTCATTCATCACCAGTGGACTTACATCTTCCTATAATCCATTTGTCACGACCTTTTCCTTTGCATCTCGCGAGTCTCCATTGTCCTTTGATGACTTTCAGGAAGAATTGCTCAATTACAAGTTGTTGCTTGAGCATCAAAACCAATCTATGCCACCAGAAACCGGTAACTCTGCCTTTTACACTGCTAAACCGGTCAACCAGTCGAGTTCCTCTTACAATCGCAAACCAAAAAATCTTGATTCGCATAAGCACAAATTTCAGCCGTCTAATCAAAATCAACGGCGCTCTTCCAACAATGGTAACACTAATCCCTCACGGCCTCCTTTCAACAGTAAGGCTGCCACCACCTTTTCCGGCAACCGATCACCATGTCAAATCTGTAGTAGACCAAATCATCAAGCTATTGATTGCTATCATCGAATGGATTTTTCTTATCAAGGCCGACGTCCTCCCTCTCAACTTGCTGCAATGGTTGCCCACACTAATGCATCGATCAATCAACAACCATGTTATGCAGACAGTGGTGCAAACAATCACATTATAGCAAATCTCAAGAATCTTTCTCTTCAAACTCCCTATCGTCGCTCTGAGAATGTAGCTATGGGTAACAGAACTTCTCTACCAATTGCCAACACGGGTTCATCAACTATCATCACTCCCTCATCTCGTTTTAAATTAAATGATATTTTCTATTGTCCTAGTGCTTCTGCCAATCTTCTTTCTATTCAAAAATTCTCTCATGATAATAACTGTTATATTGTAATCACATCAACTCATTTTTTTGTGAAGGACAATTTAACGGGGCAGACTCTTTTACAAAGGCAGAGTGAACATAGCCTTTATCCCATACATCTTGAGAACAATTCTATCAATAAATCCAAGAAAGTTGCTGCTTTCATTGGTGTTCGTGCTACTTCTTCAATTTGGCATCATCGCGTGGGTCACCCAGCTTCTCCAATTCTTCAACAGTTGTGAAGTTCATATCAACTTCCTATTGTCGGTCAGATGAAAACTCATGGTCTCTGTGAAGCTTGTCAAATGGCAAAGAGCAAGCATCTACCTTTTTCTCCATCTAATTGAGTGTCTACTACCCCACTTGAACTAATTCACTCAGATGTATGGTGTTCACTAGTTTTATCAAATAGTGGAATTCAATATTATGTCACATTTATTGATGACTTTTCCTGTTTCACTTGGCTCTTTCCGTTGCATGCAAAATCTGAAGTTTATCAGTGTTTTGTCAAATTTAAATCTCTCGTTGAAAATATTTTGTCTTTCAAAATTATGTACTTTCAATGTGATGGTGGTGGTGAATTTGGTTTGACAAATTTTAAGAACTTTCTTGCATCCTATGGTATTATGCATCGTGTCTCATGTCCATACACCTCTCAACAAAACGGTGTTGGTGAACGCAAACATCGGCATATTGTTGAGACTGGTTTGGCCTTTCTTGCTCATTCCATCTTCCTCTCAAATATCGGCTTGATGCTTTTAATACTGCAGTTTATCTTATTAATCGTCTTCCCACCTCCTTATTGCAACATAACAATCCATACTCTAAGCTATTCAATGTTAGTCACGATTACTCATTCCTTCGTGTCTTTGGTTGTGCTTGTTATCCTCTGCTTCGACCCTACAACTCTCACAAATTCAGCTTCCATAGCAAAAAGTCCATTTTCCTTGGTTACAGTTCTAATCATCGTGGATATCGATATTTGGACATGGATTCCAATCGAGTTTATATCTCTCGTCATATGGTTTTTTATGAATCATCTTTTCCGTCTCGGGACAAGGCTACGACCACCATGCCACCTTGTGAAAGAGCTCCCGCTACTGCCACAGTTCTTCCACCATCTCTGATCCCACCATTGCAATCAACAGTTACATCTCCAATCCAAGAGACCACTCCACCATCTCTTCCAGTATGTGATACTCCGATTGCTTCTGATCCATTATAGCCCCTACCGATTGATCCATCTCCACCAGTGACTCTTCCAACCAACCCTCCAGCCCCTCTAATCTCTTCTTCGTCCTCTTACCAAATGGTCACTCGGTCTCGCTCTTGCACCACTTGTCCAAAAGATTTTCGCGATAATCAGCTTTATTACTCTACTAAACATCCTTTGAAAGCTTTTTACATACCTGGTTTACCCTCTGAGCCAACATCCTATTCTCAGGCAGTTAAACATTCCTCTTGGCGTGCTACAATGGGTGATGAATTTGATGCTCTTCAAATTAACAAAAATGATAGGATACACACCAAACGACACACTAAACGACACACCTGCTTTAAATGCATGTACCCTATGATGTGTAAGTGATACACAGAAAAGTGTAAAAAATTCAAACAGCACAGGGTACATGCATTTAAAGCACAGTGTGTCGTTTGGTGTGTATCCCTATCATTGTTGTCAAATTAATGGTACTTGGTCTCTTACACCTTGTCCTCACCACAAAAAAATGTGATTCGTAATAAATGGGTTTTCAAACTCAAACAGAAACCAGATGGTTCCATTGATCGCTACAAGGCCCGTCTTGTTGCGAAAGGTTTTGATCAAAAGGATGGCATTGACTTTACTGAGACTTTTAGTCCAGTTGTTAAACCCACAACCATTCGTCTTGTTCTTACTATTACTGTTCATTATAATTGGCCGCTTCGCCAATTAGATGTTTCTAATGCTTTCCTTTATGGTTATCTAGATGAAGAAGCTTTTATGGAGCAACCTCAAGGTTTTATAGATGTCACCATCCTGACTATGTGTGTCGCCTTCATAAGGCAATTTATGGCCTTAAACAAGCTCCCCGAGCTTGGTTCACTCGATTTTCTAACTCGCTTCTTGCACTTGGCTTTGTGGAGTCTCAAGTTGATTATTTACTCTTTACATTTCATGACAAAGCCATTCACATTTTTATTCTTGTTTACGTTGATGATATAATTGTCACTGGCATGCACAACAATGTCATCATGGCTCTTATTGGTCGATAAAAGGGAGAATTTGCAATGAAAGATCTTGGTCCTCTTAGTTATTTCCTTGGTATTCGAGCCTCACGAGATAGCAATGGACTCCAACTCACTCAATCGAAAATACATCATTGATCTTCTCGCTCGTGCTAAGATGGTTATTGCTAAATGATTCATGTTCAATATTGCATTCTTAACCTCATGATTTTATTCGTATTGAGCACGAATTAGTACTAAACCGGAAGATTTAATGGATAAATTGTACCTTTGTTAACCCTTGGGGTTACTCTCTTTTTGCTAAATTTGTAATGAAAGATCTTGGTCCTCTTAGTTATTTCCTTGGTATTCAAGCCTCACGAGATAGCAATGGATTCCAACTCACTCAATCGAAATATATTATTGATCTTCTCGCTCGTGCTAAGATGGTTGGTGCTAAATGATTCATGTTCAATATTGCATTCTTAATCTCATGATTTTATCCGTATTGAGCACGAATTAGTACCTAAACCGGAAGTTTTAATGGATAAATTGTACCTTTTTTAACCCTTCGATTACTCTCTTTTTGCTAATAATGATCTATTTCTTGTAGGCTTTGCAAACTTGGGTGAAGAGAAACCAACCCCTTTTGGCATCCATGTCATTGGAAGGGCAAAAAGTGAACTACAGAAGAAGCGGATCGATCCGAACTGATGAGGGGATCGATCCGCGTGTTTTTGAAGAAATTACTATCCGCGTGTTTTTGAAGAAATTACTATCAGTTCTAAAAGAGGCGGATCGATCTGCACTTTTGAAGGGATCGATCTACGATTCCTATGTAACATTATGCGAGAGAAATCCCGAAATGGATCGATCCGCCCTGATGAGGGGATCGATCCGCGGCTTCTCGAGAAGATACTAACTGCCCATATAGAAGGCGGATCGATCCGCCATTCTGAAGGGATCAATCTGCTTCTGCTGATTCCTTCTTCTTTTTATTACAAGTTTGCCATTATGTGTATATAGTATAAATAGTTAGAGATAGATTTTTGTTAGGGTTAGCTTGTGTTTTCTCTGTTAGTTAGGATATTTATTGGATTTTCTATGGCATTTATGATGGTTTCCTCTAGTTGGTATAATCTTTCTTTCCCTCTCTTTAATGTTAAAGTTATTGTAGCTATAAGTAGCTAAATCATGTAGGTTGGGGATCATAAACCCACCATTGGACCCATGTATGTTTAAATGTAGGACTTTCTCACTTTGTAGCATATTTAGAGTTCATGAGTGCTAGGTTTGATGTCTTAAGACTCCACTTACAATGTCAAGTATTGAAAGTTGTTAAATCTCTAGATTTTAAACCTATGCTCATGTATTGCATTGAAACATCTATCTAGCATGTAGGTTGACTACCACATGTTTGATAGTTTGTCACAATGGGATTCTCTACTCTAGAATGTGCTACAAGTGTAGAATCTATGTGTAAGTTGGTCCAAGGTGGGGGAATGCTCCCCAACCCCGATTTTTCCATTTACAAAACCCTTAATTTTCAATTAAACTTAGCTTTGTTCAAAGTTACTTCCCATTTTCTAAATAGTCATTGTAGTATAATCTAACACAAATTGAACCAAACCCAAAGTTGAAAAGACTCAATTTTATTTCTTAGTTTGTTAATTACTCCTCGCATTATAATTGGTCATTAAGCGCCCACCAAGCATTGTTGCATTCTAATCCCTGTGGACTCGACACCTTATTTCCATTGCACTACGTTTTAATAGGGTTAAATAATAACTTGATTTTGACAACATCACTAAACCATATTCATCCCCTTCTTTATCAGATCTAAATTATCTTAATTTAATGGTGATCCTTTATCTGATGTATCTGAATATAGACAACTTGTCGGGACTTTACAGTATTGTACTCTGACCCGACCTGATATTGCCTTCTCTGTCAATCAATTATGCCAATTTATGCACTCTCCATCCACTACTCATTGGACTGCTGCAAAACGTGTTATTCGCTACCTTAAAGGACCCACTAATCAGGGTTATATTTTGTAAAAAGGGTCTCTCCACTTGTCTGTCTACTGTGACTCGGATTGGGCAGGTAACCTGGATGATTGCCAATCCACTAGCGGGTTTGGTATATTTCTTGGACCCTGTCTTGTTTCTTGGGGGTGCAAAGAAATAATACATTGTTTCTTGCTCTAGCACTGAAGCTGAATACTATTCCATGGCCATAGCTACAACAGTATTATATTGGTTGCGAATGTTGCTGAAGGATCTCCATATCCCTATCACTGATCTAAACCCGTCTTGTGGTGTGATAATGTGGGGTGCATTCGTTCTCGCCTCCAATCCTGTGTTTCATGCTCATACCAAGCATATTGAGGTTGACTACCACTTTGTTCGAGAAAAGGTGGTACGTAATGACATTGTCACCAAATACATTTCCACATCTGATCAAGTGGTTGATATCTTCACAAAGGGTCTTTCTTCCACCCGTTTCCTTCTTCTCCGTGACAAGCTCATGGTCCGCTCACTACCCAATCACTTGAGGGGGGCTATTAAGCATATCTCAGATGCTACACAATCAAAGGAAGTCAAACCTCCATCATATTTCATCCATGATTTCAGCTAACCCATTACTCACAGCATGATTCTTTCCATTGTATATAGCAAGTCATCATATATCCCATGATTCTTTCTTTTGTATTTATCAGCTAATTATGTAACGTATTTCTTGTATCAAGGAGACATTGATGTACCATTTTGTTTAAATATATGACTACTGCACAACCATTGTTTTTGTGCTGTCAAATCACTCTATCATCAAAACTTTCAATATACATAGACAATTTGCTTTGATAATAGCCATTATTGCTTTAGCAATTAATAGTGGTAGTCTTTACATTATTGCCAGGGGTGCAACTTAGGCGGGCCAACCTGTGCCCAGCCCGAGTCAAGCCTGAAAATTATCTGGCTTGGGCTTGCAGTAATATTACCATGACTTGGACAAAATTTTGCTAACCCGTGGAATCTGAGCCCGAATTCTAGTTATGTATTATTTTTCACATTAGATTATATTGTTTTTTAGTGACAAGAAATAAGAATACACTATTAGATATTATTCAAGTACTAAATTAATAGATGAATGTTTTTTCCTAAATCTAAATTAAAAAAAAATAGACCTAATACTCTATATTTTATTATTTACATACTGAAAATCGGTTTGCATCCAATTTTTTTTTTTTTTTTTAACAATTTGGGCTCAGGCTTGGGTTTTAATACTAAATCACAAACTGAGCTCAGGTTGAAAAGTTCGAGTTTATGTAGGGCTCGGACTCGGGCTCGGGTAGACTGCTTGAATTCGGGCTCGAGCCTGGGCAGAGCGAAATCCTTTGGCCTCGTTTGGCAGGCCGAATAAAACTGTCGGATAGGACATGATAAGACAGGATTGGATAGGATAGTAATCATGTTGGATAAGCTGTTATGCTATCTTGTGTTTGGAACGTACTAGATAAAACTGTCAAACACGCTGTTATATCCAAATCCTGTATTTGGTCGTACTCGGATATAAGTTCTGGATAATACCTAAATTTTTGCTTTTTAATACCCAAGAAATGTGGTCTAAAGAAAAGAAAAGAAAAAGTAGATCTAAAAATGAGGGAATAAAAGGGGGAAAAAAATATATTTGGGGGAAAAAAAAAGGGAGATCTGAAAATGAAAAATGAAAAAAATGGATCTGAAAAAAAAAAAAAAAAAAAAAAAAAAAGGAGAGGAGAGATATGGGAAAAAAAGAAAAGAAAAAGAAAAAGTAAAAAGAGAGATCTGGAAAAAAAAAAAAAAGAAAAAAGTGAAAGGTAGATCTAAAAATGAAAAGAGAGAAAAAAAAAAAAAAAGAATATATGAAAAAAAATGGATCTGAAGAAGAAGAAAAGAAAAAAATCTTAAAATAAAACTGAAAATGAAAAAAAAAATCTTTTTATCTAATAGCGCCACCAAACACTGGATTATACTATATAAAAATTATCCTATGCACCACCAAACAATGCCAAATGGGTCTCGCTGAATTGCACTCCTAATTATTGTTAGCATAGCAAGTCCATCCACCTACTTTATAATTGCAGTTGATTTAACATGAAGATGAAAAGATGCTAACGAGGGCATTTAAGATAGGTGGAGGATTAAAGCTTGCATTTTTCATTGCACACGACTTCCCCTATATGTACATCTAAAAGTCGTTCTTTCCTGGGGCTAGAGCCACATGGCATCTTTGATTCAGTATTAGTACATTGGAATTCTGATAATGCTGTGTTTCCCAAAATTCAGTATTAAAGTGGTACTACTCCTACAACATTTGGAATAATCCAAATTTATGAACTATAGCATTTTTTTTATTTTGATCAGATGAACTATAGCATTACTTTGATATAATTACTCGAGAAGTAATGTTTTGCTTTCTAAATTTGAATCCAAATTTGGTTTCCAAATATAATTTGAAACTTACACCGCATGTTATAATAGTGATTGATGGTATCATATACTACTGCAATATAGTACAACTGACAAAGTATTTAAGATTCAAATTTAATAATCACATTATTTTTATTATTCAAGAGATATGTATCAAACCTTTTCTTTCTTTGAGGGTGTAAGTCAAACTTTCTTGATGGAAGAATATAGAGATGTCAAAAGAAAACTACAGCAAAGTAATTCTATAGTTTTCAGATTTGGAATATATCAAATGCTATGTACTAACAGTCTTTTTGGCTAGTAACTTATGCTTCTGCGACTCAATTGCCAAAAGTTATTTAAGATAAATTTTGGCTAACTGCAATTTTTTGCGGTTAACACACATTTGCCAAACAATTTTATTTAAACTCCATAATCACTTGAATTCCGAAATATGTTGCCTAAGAGACTAAAATAAGAACATGAAACAAAAAACAAAGGAGTTATCTAAGAAAAGGAGTTATCTATGCTTCTCAAAAAATGCTAGACCCACAAAGTGAACCACACACTTTTTTCACACACAGCTTTAAATATTTGTACCTTGTACTGTATAAATGGGGCACAAAAATGTATAAAGAATTCAAACAGCACAAGGTACAAGTATTTAAAGCTATGTTGTGGAAAAAATGTGCAACCACTATGTAGGTCTAGCATAACTCCAATGATATATAGTACTGCAACAACATATTGACAACTGTTAAAAGCATTTGAGAATTAAATTTAAAAAACATAGCAATTAAAAGAGAAAGAGTCAATGGTAAGTGGCTATATTACAGAGCAACTATAATTCGTTGGACGCCGAGTTAAGCCTTAGGTTAGATCCCTTACATAGGTCAAGAGTGCCCTAATTTTTCCCCCCCTTTTCGCAGAGGTAAATAGCGTTCCGACTCTCAAACCCATTTCCCATGTGACTTCTTACAAAAGAAAAAAAAAAAGGGCAATGCTAGGGGCACTAACAACTTCCACTAACACTTACTAACACACTCTATCTCTCTCCTAGCGGTACTGCGGGGTCCACTGCGGAGCCCACAGTGCCACTAGGAGAGAGATAGAGTGTGTTAGTAAGTGTTAGTAGAAGTTGTTAGTGCCCCAAATATTACTCAAAAAAAAAGCCCTTTTTGTTTACGTAAACAGCAGGGATAACAAAATGACATTCCATATTTCCCTGTTGAATGTTGTTTCACTGTTTGTGATTAAGAAAAAAAAAGAATAAAAAAAAAAAAAAAAAGAAACTGACATTCCAAACTTAACCTCTGAATGAACAATAATGAATAAGCAAAAATGAACCATGGCGTAGCCCATTGAAATAATGGTTTTGGCCAGTATTAAATTAGACCAGTACCTTTTTTTTTTTTATAAATGTTTTGATAGCAATTAGGCGAGTACTTATATTTATTTTTAAACTGGTGGTGCCCATGATGAAACTCTCGGAGCTTGTTTGAACACACTTAAAACAAGATAATATTTATACCCAATCTATTTTTGTCTAATTGGGATGAAAACCAGTATTACAGTAGACTAGTTCTTGGATACTTTTGAATCTTGCAAGACTCGTGTAATAAACAAATCATCAAAATACGGAACTGGTCCTTGGATTATCCAGAACAACTTTTATTGAATTCATGGAAACTCTTGATGATAGATGATCCTATTTGATTATAAACATCAAATTCTCAAAAATGGACCAAGTAAAACTTGAACCAAAAATCAACTTCCAAATTAACCACAAACTAAACAAATCATTCAAACATATGCAGAATGTAAAATGCAATGGGCACTCATGTTTATTTGTTTTTTGTGTTTTTTTTTTAATAAAAAGGAGGCCTGAAATTCAACAAGGAACCATGACTAAATGCAGAACTATAACCATCGCGTATCACTCAAACCATAATAATTGCATATCCCAAATATAGGTTGATTAAAAAACACTCAGTAGCACAAACAAAAAAGATTGTCTCTACCAAACTCGGAAAAAAGATACCAAAAAGGCAAAAATTGAAAGCATACCACAAGAGTCCACCCTCAAATGACAAGTCTTAACATATTAAAATTTCCCATTCAGCGCAACCTTCTTGCTTCCCTCTCAGATTCCAAAAGGGTAAGAACATCGCCCTCTCTGACGGGGCCCTTCACATTCCTCATGATAAACCTGTTTTGATCGTCAAGGAACTTGACTCTCACCTGGGTCACCTGCCCACGCGATCCTGTGCGACCCATAACTTTCACAACAATGGCATGCTTGATCTGGGATTCCATTCTGCACAAATAAAAAGAAGGTAGAATAAGAAAGAGAGAGTTTTCTAGTGTATTGCATTAATCTATCCATGGAAAATACATTCATTGATGGCAAATATGTTTTTGTACAATGAAGGATGGAGCCCGTGGAGGGCAGAAAGGGGGTAGGGAAGAAGAAAAATTCCTTGTTTGGTAGAGTGGAAGAGGAAGATACATGCCTTCTGGCCCACCATTTCTCACCTCTCCAAAAGCGGATAGATTGGGAGAGAAGAAACTTATACGGACTATTTTATCTTGAACAAAAATTATCCTTTTTCATATAGAAGGGTGTGATGGTAAAATACATAGTATTGCATACTTCCTTCACCCTTTCCTTCCTCTTCAAACAAACATAAAGAGGAGAAAACACTATTCCTTTCCCTTGGGATGCCTATTCCATCCCTAAATGACGACATTTGAGTTGGCACTTTTAACATCAGAAGTTCAACCCAAAACAAAACAACTTTTCTTAGAACTACTTGAGAATAATAAAAGAACTGGCAGATCACCATATGTAAGAAAGTCGGTACCAACTTAAGTTATCAGCAGCCATTTGCAAAGTTGCAATGAAGTATGAACAAGGTTAAAAGGGTGAATCACGTGGGACATGACCATAGTAACAACCATGTTAACCTATTCTAACAACCATGTTGACTTGATTGAATTGACCAATTCTAACAACCATTGTTCCCCAATATTACCTAGAATAAATAGAGGGGGCACTTGGGCAGTACTATATGATTTCTCCAACCCAGAAACCAAATGCAGTTAACATGATGTTACATTACCTCCACTAGTTTCAAAACTAAGGTTCCAGGCAGTTTAGAATTAAGTAATTAACATTAAGGCTTTGTTTGGTTCATGGATTTCATGAGGGAAAAGTAAAGGGAAAGGAAAACAAGATGGAAAACTAGTTTCTTTTACCTTACAGAATGAGACTAGTTTTCCACCCTGTTTTCATTTCCCTTAGCTTTTCCCTCACAAAATACATGAACCAAACAAAGCCTAAATCTTTTTTTTCCTCTCCTTTCACTAGCCTCCAATTTAACACTGTATACAATTGCATATCCACTTAGCTTACACATTCTAGCAGATATACTTCAAATAGTCAATTTCTAACTGATTCATACAAATCAGAGAAATTCCAGCAATTTAAAAACAAAAAAACAAAAAAAAAAAAAAAAAAAAAAAAAGAGCTTGAAATTTGAAAACATGCCAAGGTATATTCAATTTTTTTTTTGGTAAAGCAAGGCATACCATGAACTAACTAAATTCTTCTGCAAAGTTCAGAAAGCCAGCAATCATTTTGATGCCTTGTTCTCCATGATTAGTCACCAGGAACAAATCAAAAATGATAGGGATATACACCAAACGACACACCAGCTTTAAATACATGTACCTTGTGCTTTAAGTTATGCATAGAAAAGAGTGAAAATTCAAACAACACATGATATATGCATTTAAAGCACACTGTGTCGTTTGGCGTGTATACATATCATTGTTGGGAACAAATAAAATAAAAAAAGCGGGGTAAAGAAATCTAAAATTTTAACCAAGTTACAGCGCAAAAATACAACTTTAATTATGAAATACAACCCAATTTTCAGGTCAAAGTTTCACATCCTTTGATATTAGAGTAATGCTACACCCAGGGGGCGGAGCCAGGAATTTTGGCCAGGGGGTGCCTAGGCTATGCGGGGGTCCGGGGCAGCGCACCCGAAAAAAAATTTTTGGGATCTATTTATACATAATTGATAATTTTTTTAGGGTCTACTTGTCTATAATTGTGATTTTTTGAGGATATGCTTATAATATAAGTCTATTCGGTGACACGTAAATATTGTGTAGTGTCTTTCAAAGTTTTAAGGGGGTCTATTTCTAAAATGCATAAAATTATCACACTAAAAGTGTAATTTTTAAAAATTTTAGGCGCATTTCCTTTGAGTTGTATATACCTGTCTACCAATATACATGTAGTTGATGACATTAAATTGGGCCTTAGACCCCTTGGAGAGACTTAAACATAAGTTGAGGGGGCCTACACATAAGTTGAGGGGGCCTAAATGTAAATCCTATAACACATGTAGGGTAAAATTTTAATTGCCAAAAAGTGAGTGGGGGCAGTACCCCCACTGGCCCTTCTAAGCCTCCGCCCCTGGCTGCCTACAGCCACAACCTTTTTCACAATCATACATCGTCACCGTTGATTTCGGTGGATCCATGAGGGTTGGGTCCCACACAGGACCACTGAAATCAAGGGTCAGATGTGTTGGTTGTGTAAAAGGTTGTGGACATAGCATTTTTGTTGATATTAGAAGAAAACAATCAAATCTGCACACAGACACAAACACAAACAAATATATATATATATATTATGGCATGAAATGACCATAATTTAACATATAGATGGAACAATGAGCATCTTTAATGATGTTACTGTTAATTCAAAGACTTTATAAATCTAAATCAACTTTAGATTCTTGAAAGCTTCAATGATGTTACTGTTAATCTCTGGATAACTCTTAAGACGGAAAGAAAAAAAAAACATGGTTAATGAATACCTAGGTTCATAGTTACACGACCATCACAAAGAATCAAATAAGAGATCTACACATATAGGTCCATAGTTACAAATCACGAAACAGAAGTGATGAGGGTTTCAACGAACCTGCTCTGAAGCGAAGAGAGAGGGAGAGAGCGGCGATGAGAGAGAAATGAACCGTGCGGCCACAAACACCTTCGCTTACTCGCAATTGAATGAACATGAAAAACCCTAATATGAGTATTTAAAGGGAAGTTTAGCCGTTAAATGACGAATTTACCCATCCTGAATTCCAAGATTCATGTGGGTTTGTAGTCATTTCAACGTAGGACTAAAGAACCTGTGCAATGTTTTCAAATGTGTACTGCTACGTTTTCCAAATGAGTAATAACTATGTTCGTCAAATATTTCTGTCAAAAGTGATTTTCAAATAACGTGATTGTAAGATTAGGCAAATAATTTTTAATTAAAATTCAATAGATTCTATAATATTATATCTGACCCTGCTATCATATTATTTGATAAACATATTTGGATTAAAAATTTGAAAAATATAACATAACTCTTGGTGTAACACGTGTAAGAGTAATGCTATGCTTTTCAAATTATAATCCCAAATTCTCATCTCAAATAATGTGACAGTATGATCACTTTTAATAATGATAAACCACTTCAACATCATTCAATCAATATTCAGTAGGCCCATTGCCATATCATTTGGGATGAGAATTTTGGATTAAGATTTGGAAAACATAACATTACTCTACTTGTAAAGTGAGTGATCGATTATACCACATGTCTAAACTATACTATAAAATAGGCTTAGAGTGGTTTCAATTTCAATTTTGTCCAATTTTGGTATTTCTTCATTTGTTTGAAATGACGGTTTTACCATTACTTTTATCTTTTATTCCATTTTCCTTTGATGATTACTTTGAGATTTTGTCCTTTTGTGAGGGTAGGTTGGTCATTTCACCCCCACAAAACAACACTTATTATTATTAGGTCAACTTTTAAAATTAAATTATTCTAGAAATGATGATTCAATCTACTTTTCAACTAATAATTACAATTATTTACAATTTGATTCAACTTTTAAAATTATTTAATCTACAAGTGATTATTCAAGCAATAATTACAAATATTTACAATTTGGTTCAACACACCCAAAAGTCAACAAATTGTAAGTTGTGCCTTATTTGGCACAACTTCTTTTTGGCTTTGTGGTTTGTATGGTTTTTCGTTCTTCCCAAACAAGTCACTAACTTGCTTGGTTTTGTTTTTATTTTTTTGGATTTTCTCAAATAAACCACTAACACAAACAAGGCACAACACAACCCGAATTGGGCTATGCCTTGTTTGGTTTTGTTTTGTTTTATTTTTATTTTTTGGTTTTCCTAAACAAAGCACTAACATTTGTTTGTGTTTTTGTTACTGTTTCTTTGAATTACCAAACAAGCTTTAGATAACCTTTATAAATTAATGCTTGTTTGGCCAGGCTTATTTGAGCCTTAAGGCAACTTTTTAAGGAATCTTTGAATTGCCAAACATGCCTTCAGTCACTTTTCTAAAACAAGTCTTAGATTAGTTTTGAAATTTAATGCTTGTTTGGCAAGGCTTGTTTTTTAAGGAATCCTCTAATTATCAAACAAGCCATAAGTTACTTTTGTAAATTATCTTTTCGTATATGTGTGTGTGTATATGTATACATATTATAATTTATTATTATTATTTATGTGTTTAAAGTGTGTTGTCACGACTCATCCCACTACGCGTGGAAAAAGGACACGTGGCACGCCACCAAGGCTCAACCAATCAACAATATAATGATACGCAGCGGAAAGAACTTTAAAACAACCTTGGGTATTTAAAACTTAGGAAACATTCCCCTCTGAATTGTAAAATTCATTGAAATCAGAGTTATAAAAGAGTTTTGGCCAGTTGAAAGTGTTCACAAGAATCCATTCCAAAATACAGAGGTTCAGTCGACTGCCCAGTCGACTGGAACCGAAATGCATTAGTTCAAAAAGGGGTACAGTCGACTGATCTGGGGATCCAGTCGACTGGTTTTACCATACATCCAAGCAGTAGCCAAAACCAACAGTGGTTCAGTCGGCTGCTCAAGGGTCCAGTCGACTGCTTCTCTTACTATTCACTTTCAGTGTCTCTAATACACGAGGTCCAGTCGACTGTACTGAGGTCCAGTCGACTGCTCCCCTGCTGGCAGCCCTGTGTTGAAATTACTAACAACTCATGCTTTCTCCACACAACACCTATTCAACCACAACTGATTTCTCAACATTTAAAACATAACCACAGACATTAAATACAGAATTATCATATTACTGAACTACTCCGTGATTCTATTACAACATATTACAATTCCCAATCATTACACAAGTTTTAGGATTAAAACAAAAACATATACAAAAGTGATTCCCCCGGCGTTCATCGGCCTCACTCATCACGCTTCTTCTTGTCTTTCTTCTTACCTGCAATGGAGTACATCTCCACTGCTCAGCTATATGCTGAGTGTACAATTCTAAATGTACGCTTATATGATAATTCATGGTTTAAGCATCTAAAACACATAGAAATAGTCTCTAGGGTGGGTGGTACGCATTCATCCGGTCGATGCCGTAGGAGGCCCACCTCTCCCACGCATCTCGTACACTAGTTGGGCCTTCCTCCATACCAGGTACCGTGTACTGATTGGGCCCACCTCCAATCCAGACACAACCACAAATTCCAATTCCATTTCAATCACAATCACAATCCTCAAGATTCGAGGAGCTTACCCCGGATGAATTTGCACCAAACTCCCCTTTGACCCAAGTAGACACATAACATGCTCACATAAACAGTTATACGTGCTTTTATCATAATTTCACGTGCATAATTAACGGGCCTAACTAATACATGAATTTCGCCCGGATCCAAGAATATCAAAGTTGATGTTCAAAACATGAAAATCCATATATTTCATAGATCTAGAATTCACACCTCATGCGATTCTCTTCAAACTTTGAAGGATCGTCTAGGGAACTAATTAAACGTCGGATTCCAAAGTTGAGACGATTCCTACAAGTTTTACTGGGTTTTTCCCAAAAGTCTAGAATTAATATTTTTACAAAACTTGGCCAAACACGGCCTAAGTAGTATCAAAACGTAGGTCTTACCTCCACGAGTTCAAATATGAAATCTGGAGAAAATCTGACGGACGAACGGTCGTCGATCGGCGTCGCAAAGCCCGTGGCCACCAATCTCCCTTTCTCTCTCCTCTATCTCTAGATATTTTGAATTGTTTGGATGAGAATGAAATCATCCACCACTATTTATAGGAAAACTTTCTGAGAATTACGTTTACCTCCCCGCAAGTTTCTCAAACTCCTCATTAATCCATGAAACTTCACACACGTCCATTTTATGCCTTTACGAGTGAAAACTATAAATTTCAAAAGTTTTCGACTAAGTCTCATTTGGGTCCAAAATAACGTCCGAAAACTATATTCTGTGGAATCTCTACACAACCTACCTTTTTAATTTACGTGTCGCTCACATCACTACACCAAAACAGCGAAATTGTCACCCTTTTTTTCGCTAGCTTTTTCACTGTCCAGAGCAGTGACAAAATTGTCACTGTCCTGGACAGTGACAAGGTGGAATTGTTGACAAAAGTAATATATTGTCACTGCCCAGAGCAGTGACAATATTTATTGTACAACTGTCACTGTCCATGACAGTGACAAACATGTCCTAAATGAAATATTTTCACCCCCAAAAAAATAACCCCAATATTTGGTTTCCCCCCATCCTTTCATTTCCCTCACTTCACACCAATACAGACAGAGGTTCAGCTGAAAAAATAACCCCAATATTATCTCTCCCTCTCTTCCTCATATTTGGTTTCCCACTAATTTCTTTCGCGGCCGCCTCCACGCTCCACCCGACTCCACCTTCTCCAGCCCCTCTAGCTTTGCTCCTCCTCTACCACTCCCTGAACAAACCCTAATGGCTAAGAACTCCGACCAAGCCTCCACGCTATCGTCTCCACGCTGCCGCTGCCTCCATGCCGCTGTTGACGAGTTGAGGTAATGGTTTTGATTTCTTCATCTCTCTCTTCATCTCTCTCTATCTCTCTCTCTCTCTCTCTCTCTCTTTAAATCTATACATTCACTGTTCTTTCCCCTTCTCTATAACCCTAAAAACCCTAGATCCAAACCTCTTTCTTCTGTTATTGAAACTTTTTCCCCCAATATCAAACCCTACAGGTTCAAAAACTCACAAGTTGTGGTGGTGCTGTTGTAGGAGGAGGTGGTGGTTGGTGGCCGGTGGTGAGTGGAAGGGAGGGGCCGAGAGGTGGTCTTCTCTCTCTCTCTCTCTCTCTCTCTCTCTCTCTCTCTCTCTCTCCTGAAGACTGTAACAGATCCTTACAATTTCAACCAAAGATATTTCATGTTTGATCTTTCCTTATGTTTAGTTTCTTAACTTCTTCCTTTGATATTTGTAGATCTCTTGCACATCCAATCGATGGTAAAAAAAAGAGAGTTTTTGCAGATTCTTTTATTTAAAGAGTAAGTGTTTTCATTTTTGTTTTTGTTTCATTGAGTTTTTAGTTATTTGTTTTCTTTTTGTTCATGTCCAGATTGTTTCTTTTGACCAGGTTTTCCAAAAGGTGTAATATTTAGTTACAGACTTACAGTCATAGTTTAACTACATCAGGTTTGCCATAGACACTCTTTCGTTTATTTTAGCCTTTTATTACAGTCATAGTTTGGTTATTTATACTCTTTGAGAAATTTTGCTTGTGTTTGGTTACAATTGGTTTCTTCTTCCTCAATATATATATATATATATATATAGTTGGTTTTTGTATCTACTTCTCCGTTGAATCTAATCATCCTTTGAATTTAATTTATTTCCACTTTTCTTTTATTTATCTCAGTATATTATTGAGTATTTGATTTTTGATGCCTTGGCCCTTTCCCTTTGCTTTATTTTCATTTTGGCTGCACTTGCTTCACAACAGAGTTTTAATTTGTGCACTTCGTTTGGGTTTGCAGTTAAGATGCTCAGTTTTTTTTAAAAAGAAATGAAAATGAATTGGGTCAAAAAGTGATTGATGTTGCAATTTAGAACTTTGAATTGCTATGCTTTTGCTTGGGTGGCAATTGGTTTGACTAGGCTACTTTGTAAGGAGTTTCTTAACATCCCACAAATTTTAGGTTGTTGAATTGAGGCCAATTCCATTGGTCTTGGGGGTTTGGTCTTGATCCTATGACAGCTTGTTATAGGATCCAAATATATTTCTTGTATATCAATAAAGTACTGTTCTAAAAAAAAAAAAACAATTGGGTGACACTTGACAATTGGGATGCTAATTTGTAATTAGTGGATAGGATGCTAATTATAGCTTGAATTGGGTTGAACTGGAATGCTATTTTGGTTTTTTTTTTTTATCACCCCTCACTCTTATTCTGTTTTTAACATCAAAACCTGTAACTTAAAGCTATTGAAACAACTTCTCCTAAAAAAAAAAGCTATTGAAACAACCACCACTGAAGCAACTCTTTCATGTGTATCTTTCTTTTCTTTTTTGTATGATTTTGTTATGACTATTTCTGTCAGATTGAAGCTGAAGCAAATGTTGTTTAAGTTGTTGCTGAGATTGTCTGTCCATTGATAATTGTCTTATATAGGGTGGTTTTGACTTGAACCGACGTGCTTCTTGGATGCTGGCAGGTTACTTCTTCAAACTTGGGTTTTGTATTTACTCTCTGTTTGTTTCTCTGTTTGTTTCTCTGTGAATTTGCAGCTGAATTTGTGCATACACACACACACACATATATATATATATATGTGTATATTTATATGTATAAAGTAGTAAATGGTGAGTAGCTGAGGTGAATTATATTGCTGCTTTTGTTTGGGAGTGAAAACTGCCAATGTAAGCAAATGCAAAAAATAATATATAAATGAAAAAGTTTGCGAATTTGTTTCATTTGAGTAGTTGGTAGTTGCACGTTGGTAACAAGTATCTCTGATCGGTTTATAATAAATTCATCAAGGATAGCGTAGCGTATATCTCTTGGCCTATATGAAGTAGTTAACTAATTTTCAGTTTCTATAAGGTTTTCTGTTTCTTTTGCTGGGACATAGTTAAGTAATCATGAGGGTAAACTGGCTGAGGCATGGCCTCTCTAATTTAACATGGTTACAATGCTTCCCATGTGGTAAAATTGAGTTGATCTTAAAGCTTAGACCAACTTTTTAAAGCTTCTTTGAAAATGCAAATGGCATATGTTATTCACACTGTTCCCTTTTGTAATCACTATTTTTGATGTGCCACTAGCTCTCTCATTTAAGACTGAAATTAACTGAGCCGAGTTGAGCTACTATCTAGGCTTGGCTTGCTAGGATTTGGGTATATTTATATTTGTCTAAGACTTGTAAAAAGTTTTCTGCTTCTAGTTCATAGTTTCAAACTCGGTTTTGTTGAATGGAGCTGCTCATTATGTGTTTTGCTTGCCTTGCATAACGTCTCATCTCTTTCTGAACGTCAACTGATCAGTGGCCTTTTCATACTTCACGATGCCCTTAAATGGTGGTAATTCAGACAATCCTTATTGCCACTATATTCATGTATAAAGTGAATAGTTGAAAACAAAGATTTTATTATTTATGAATACACCCAAATTAAGTAGTTTGGCATGAAAACCAATAATCCTTTACCACTACTCTTATTTTACCTATATGATGATAGTCCTGAACTCATGGATTCAAACAAATCTAAATGTCAAATAGAAACCTATGTTCGATTAGTTGCTTTGTGACTCTTATAACTTATTAATGTACAGAAAAACATTGTGAAAAATGCTTCTGAATTGTGGTGTTAAGATAGTCGTAGTCGTGTAACACTTGTGAGCCATTGTATTTTACATGGTCCATATCTTTGATACATCAAGTTTTAAAATTGTGGTTTCTTCTTTGCTGAAATTCCTCTAAAGGTACAATTTTTTAAAAAAAATTTCGTTGATACATCAAGTTTTAAATTTGTTTTATAGTTAAAGATTGGTAGATTCAGTAAGTACATTTCAAAGGTGTGTTGTTTTAATTGAACCGAGTTGGTGTACATTTAAATCCTAGTTGGAGTTGTAGAGAGAGACGTGGAGGTTCAAGAATTTCAATGAAGGACTAGGCAACATGTATCTTAGTAAAAAAGAGGAATGAGAAATCTTATACTTAGTGAAGTGAGATTAATAAATTAAATGAATTAATCTCTATTCCCAAAAAAAGAGATTAATAAATTAAAATGAAAAATCTGGATATGTTAGGAGATCACAGAGTGACTTGATGCAACCTTGGTTTTCCAACCTGCAAAGACAATAGATCACAGAGTGTCGAGCAGTGGGAGGGCCACCAGTGCACAGAGGGGTTGTTCCGGAAGCGGCTTTGGGGCTGCACTTTTGGCGAAGACTACAAAAGGTATCAATTTGTTTATAAGATTTTGCTTTTAGTTTGATATATGTTGTTGTAATTGTATTGTATATCTGTTCTCTTAAGTTCTCTTAAGTGTTAGTTTTGAGAAGCTCAATTGAGGTGGTGATAAAATGTGTACTTTGACAGTTTATACTACACAGTCTGGCATGCCTTCCGAACCCACATCGTCTGCGATTCGTTCATCAACTTGCTGAACCAATGGTCCAATAGGTGTCAATTATCAAACTAAGGTGTGTAGCATTGCGCCATTTACTATACGCTGAATGAGAGGCTTTTCTTTGTCATGAGATTTTGTGTGTATTTCTTCAGGATCATACACAATCCTGAGGAGCAGAGATCACCCATGAGCTTTGATCACTATCTGATTCTTATACACCCATTCAGTCTCAGACAGACTCATTTTGAGCTATGTCCCATGTATTTCTCAATGTACTCGTGCTTTATAGATTTTAACCTTTCATTGCAATATGGACTAGCAAAGACACTAGTATACCGAGTTCAAAGGCCTTAGTTCTCTTTACAATCTATTAAAGTACTCAAGTTCGTTTTTTTAACATGTATATGTATATGTATATGGAGACTTATTCATCTTGATTGTGTTATACTACATAACTTCTTGTGGTTTCTTATGTTGCGTGGCATGGATTGATTCTAGTTTCAATTTTCTGTGTTTGTAGTTATGGCCTCCTAAAAGTATCAAAGACTCAGGATCCAGTCTTCATTCAAAGCTGAATGAAGCAATTATGCAGGTGATGTTTGCTTGGTTGTAAGTTTATTGCAAAAAAGTGCTTATTTTAAGAAGAATTTGAGTCATTATCTGATGTTTATTGCTTGCATAATCATTACTGCATATAGGAGTACTTGTTCAAATTCTCAATTGCAAATACTAAGCAATGTTTGTACACGCATGCGTGCACATCAGCACTGCACACGACGCGCAGCACAGCATACGTGCACAGCACAGCACGCGTACAGCAGTACAGCACAGCACGAGCACACGCACAACACGCGCACTCAATTTCTCGTATGTGTTGTTTTATGTGTGGCCTTTGTTTTATTTGTAGTCTAGAAGTTTATTCTTTTGCATTTTTTGTTTTCAGCTCATTTGACATGGAAATATCCAATTTATTACTACCTCCGTCCCATTTTATGTGTCCCTTTTTGGGAATCCAACTATTTAAGTGGACAAAAGGAATCTACACCTACTTTTCACAATTACCCATAATCATTGCACTTTCTTTTTTGTTTTGTTTTGGTATTGGTTGTAAGAAAGGGCAATTTAGGAAACTAAGTAAAATTTATATACTAATTTAGGAAAGTGGACAACAATTTTGGGACATACCAAAATAGAAAGGGGGACACATAAAATGGGACGGAGGGAGTATTATTTTTTCTTTCAAATTAGATATGTTATTTAAACTACGACATCTTTGAGAGAATTTTGAGTAGGAATAGCAGTTGTTGAGAAAATATGAACCTAGATTGAAACTTGTAGAAAATAACAACACTAAGAATTTTGAGTAGGAATAACAATTTTCTTTCTTGGTACGTGATATTTGTTTTGCCACTTGTAGAGGTAGTTTCTTGTAGCTCTTGCTTGTTGCTATGCTTAGTGTTGTTTATTGGAGAAATTTCTCTGAGTATCAAACCGATTCAAATACAATATGCTTGTTGATATGCTTAGTGTTGGTAACCTTTCATTGCAATATGGACTAGCAAAGACACTAGCACACGTGCACAGCAGCAGCACTGCACACGACGCACAGCACGTGCAGCACAACGTGCACAGTAGTACAGCACAGCCCATGTGCACAACACACGTGCACAGCAGTACAGCAGAGCCCAGCAAGCGCACAGCAGTCCACGTGCACAGCAGCCCACGTTTGAATCACACGTACAAAGCAGCACAATATGCGCACAACAGCCCACGTGCAGCCCATGTTCACGTCCCTAATCTCTTAACTTTTTTAATTGTTGTATGTGGGTATGGTTAGAAACTAGAAATTTCATTTTATTGCCCCCTAATCTGTGTTGTTAGTGTTTTTTGATTTCCTCAATGCTTAAACAACATTAAGATAATTAATTTTTTTTTTCAAACATAGGACTCAAGAAAAGACGAAGAGAACTGAGTCATAGTTTTGAAGAATATCCAAGTAAACTCAACATTTATGCACTGCATATGCTTCAGATTCTTAGTGATTGTTGAACTGTTTGCAAACTATTTTATTTATACAACTACGTACTCTTCCTTTCAGGTATGACTCCAGAAACTCAAACAACATGTCAGCAACGAAGTTATATTGGGTATTTGGTTTTTAATTTTTAATCTCATTGACTACTCCATTTTGCACATGAATATTTGTCAATTTTGTACTACTAAAGATTGCCATAGCCTAATTAGGAGTTAGGAGTCCATGTGATACGGAAACAACATAGCTTGACTTAAATTAAGAGTATACACCACACTATAGTCGTGCATGTAAGTTTTGATACAATTTAAAGCTCATTAACATATAAAGTATATGTGCTATGAGCTTGTTAACTTAAAGCTAGCATAAAATTAAGACTAACTGTGACAACATACCTTTCCTGTTTGATTGGTCTCTATCTCCGTCTTACATGGGAACATCCCCAATTGTTAGATAGAGAATTTTAGCTCTTTGAATTGTGATATGATTGCTCTCTTTCATGTTTCTTGTGCTTAATTTATTTCGTGCACACATCACACTGTTGATTCTACTGGGTTGCATTTGACACTTTATATGTTTACATTCTTGATTAAAAATTTTCTTTTCCGATGACAGGAGCAGATAATATATTTGCATCAGAAGAAGCTCAAGAAGCAATTTTCATTTTTTTTTCTTTTTTTATTTGGTACAGGTTGTAAGAAAAGACGACCAATGGCTAATGGATTCTTTTGTTTTTTAGTCTTAATTTTTTTTTCCAAAATAGTGGACAAACTCTTGTAAACTTTTACATTTTTCCATGTATTAACATGTTGAGATTTTGAAGATTATGAATTTTGCGTTATTTTATATGAATTTTTTTCTTTTTGCTTAATGTGTATTGGGGCAATATTTTTACTTATTTTTTGATGGTGGTGTTGTAAATCGTATTGAATTTGCAATTGCATTTTTTTTCCAATTTCTTTCAGATTTGTTACTATATTTGTCACGGTTCCTAGCGGTGACAAATTGAAGCCAATTGTCACCGTACTTGTCACAGAACAGAGCGGTGACAAAATTTGTCATGGTTTAGAGAGGTGACCAATTTGTCACGGTCCGGAGCGGTGACGAATTTCATATTTTGTCACGGTCCCGTGCGGTGACGAATTTCCTATTTTGTCACGGTCCAAACCCCTTTTAGGGGTACGAATTGTCACGGTTCAAACCACAATTGTCACTGCTCTGTGCAGTGACAAAATTTTTTGTCACCCCCGGAAATGTCACGGTCCGCTGCAGTGACAAAGGCTCTTTGTCACCGCAGAGAGCAGTGACAAATCGGCCAATCTGGTGCAGTGCATTCTCCCCACAGTTATCAAAATGATATAAAACAATATCGGAAATTATACTACACAGGTATAATTCACTATTCATAAAATACCAAAAAAGTTAAATAACATTTAAATCACATAGATGCCATTTAACCGTGCCAATGCAAAATGGACTATCATATTCCCGTGTCCTTACTGACACCTTACCGTTGACCCACAGTCAACCTCATCTCAATCCAATTTATCAAATAAAATTGATATACTCTCAACTTTCCAATTATGTATGATAAAACTATGAAATTTTGGAACGGGTGTGACATGTGTACAATTAGAAATTGAATTACCAAATTACCCTTTTATTAAATAGAATTATCAAATTACCCTTTTACCTTTTGTAATTACTCTTGTGTATATATACATATATTATTTATTATGTTATTAAAATTACCATTTTGCCTTTTGTAAAGTACCCTTTTGTCAAATTACCCAAGAGATGTGTCTATGTCTCTCCTGTGTCACTGTGGGGTCCAGTAACATCACACGAGAGATATAGACACATCTTTTGGGTTGTGTCCTAAATGTTGTCTTTGAGTGTGTCCCAATCTTTACTCTTTTATATTACTCTTTTTGTATATATGTATGTATACATATATACATATACATATATATATATATATTATTATCTATACGTTAAAGAAAAGAGCCTTAAATTATAGGTTAACATCAATTAATGTGGTTGTTGTTAAACTATATTTTTCTAACATCATCTTAAGAATTAATAAAACTTATTTCTCTTTTTTGTCTACATTAAAATATATATGTATATATATATACATTGTATTTTTTTTACAAAATTCAACGCATGTGCATTGCACGGGCCGTCTTCCTAGTAATTAATAAAGTATTTGGAATCAAATTTGAGATTCAAAATTTAGTAAGCATATCATTATTTCTTATTATTATATATACTTTTGATTGTATCTTTGCTTGAGTACTAATGTCTAGGGGTGTCAAACGGGGTGAATTGGCCCGCCCCAACTCGCCAATTGGCGAGTCACAACTCGCCCCGCCCCGTGGACAAGCCCAGCACGTGACTCAATTCATTGGGTATAGGTCCGGGTCGACTTCCACTTATGCGACCCACAACTCGCCCCATGACCCAGCTCGCTTAACCTGCTAACTCACTCGCGAACTGTCCACCCCGTAAACCCAACTCGTCTCACAACCCAACTCGTTCCTGCCCCGCCAACCCGCGAGCCAGCTCGCCTAAACCTGCTCCACCCCATCCAACTCGCTTGTGTATACATATATATATATATAATATAGAGAGAGAGCCTTGAAAAGAAAATAACTTATTTCTATTTAAACTAAAACCATTTATTTTTTAATAAAAAAATTTATTAAAAAAAAATCCAAATATTTTAGATCAACTCGTGGGCAACTCGTGGGTCAATTCACCAACCAACTCCCGAATTAGTCGTCCTGCCCCGCCTCGCTCCGTTGACCCACGAATTAGTGGATTGGGTCGAGTCACCCTATTTTCCTTACCAATTCAACTCGTCCCGCCCTGTCTATCTCACCAACCCGCCCCGTGACTCGCCAAAATTTGCCAACTCGTTAAGGTGGCGGTGCGAGGTGGGCCGCCCCGTTTGACACCTCTAGTAATGTGGTAGGCTGATATCCTTACTCTAATTAAATTATGAATTATTGTCAACATAAAAATATTACAAATATACTATTTGAAGTCATCATAAATACATTATTGATACTTGCTAGAGTTAAGGTCGAGGCCTTAAAAATATTGGATGACTGAGATAGTCAAAATTGAGAAGGCTAGGGACTGAGATAGTCCTATAGTTAGTGCACTAATATACTACCTATTTCGAGCTGGGCTGGGGTGCTGTAGCCTTGGTATATTAACATTATGTGCTTGGTTGATATAATCTTTAATATTTGCTTTATTTTGGCAGGATTGTAAGACTCTGGTATAATTAGTATACGCAACTAGTAAATGCGATATTAATTCTGCAATTTATTTAACTTGTATTGATATAGGTATATATGTGTTAATCTTGACACTTCTTTTTTTTTAAAAAAAAAAATTTATATCCTTACTGGGCCCACAACTCATTATTTTTATAAATAAAAATTACAGGAACAGGGACAGAAGGTGAGAACTGTGGAAAAAATCTGCTTAAGGATCAAGATCGTTCATTTTATTTTACTTTCTTTCTGTTTGGAATAAAAAGCAATGTAACAAGTGATTTCTCTTTAAGGAGTTGTAGTACAAAATATAAGTAATTTATTTTCAGGAAGTGGTGATTTAAAAAAAAATTATTAATACCGTCATAGCTTCATTAATTTCATTATATACCATAACCATATTGGTATCTGTAATTAAATTTGGGGCGTGACAGTTAAAGTGGTATCAAAGCATAGGTTGTATTAAAGTTTAGGGGTTAGTTTAGAACCTATGTTATATTTCTAGATTAAAGTTAGATATAAGGTAATTCCTAGTATTACTCTCTGTTTAAAATTTTACTTAGTTATTTATTTAATTAATTATTTACTTTCTTTAAATCTTGCATTGTATTGTTTTCTTCTTGTACACATATAGATGACAGGGATTGAAGACTATGATGAGTGGGGAGGTTTTTTTCTAGCTCCGAATGAAACAATCACACCCACTAACCCCACAATCCATGAGCAAACAATAAACAATACTGCGTATGGATTATTAATACAAAAAGTGCTGGCCGCAGGGTATGACCGACCGTTACCTGTCTATACAGAAAAGCAACAAAGACAAGTAGTGACGTATGTGGGCCATAACCAAAGGGCCACTTGGCAACGTTTCTTAGACCTAGCGGCTAATCAAGAATCTTATAGGCAGGTTAGGGACTATGTTGAACAAGAATGCATGGCCTGGAATTCACTTCCAGAAAGGTCAGGTCGGAGCCACTATCGAACTTCAACTATTTCCAGAGCTACCCGCACTGGATGAAGAGGTCCCAATTCTGAACCCGGGACCCATAGCAACATCAGCAGTCCCAGAGATAGCACCTCTAGTGGATCTGCCAGAATTGGCCTTTGTCCCAGCACCCGAGTTGTACCTTAGGGAATCCGAGGGTTCAACACAGTTCCCCAGCGAGGGAACCATAGTTTTCTTTAAAAAATGGAAAATGAGTGGTGGTGGAAGGGGATGGTCTTTAAATGTAAATAAATAATGTAAGATAAATATATATATATATATATATATAAGTAGTGAGTACCCAAATTTTGATTGTATATAGGGTACTAACGAATATTAAGTATGTAATATATTTCTCTGTTATCAAATAAATATATGTGAAATATTCTAGTTATTTATGTTTTATCATTTGCACTCTATAACTTTTGTGTTGGGAATGTATAAACTGATTTGTATTTTTTTTGAAAAAGGAAAAAAAAAATGGCAGAATACGCTTGTAGTCAGAATGAAGCATCATCAGGAATTGATCCTACTGGGCTATTAAGTGCATTTGTGAAACAAATGGAACATATGAATGCAAAGAAATCCACAGAAACAAACGATCACCTACTCAGTAGATTCAGAGCACCAAAACCTGAAAAGTTTGTTGGAAATGCTGAACCAAGAATAGCAGAACAATGGATTCGACATTTAGAAGATATCTTTGAAGTACTTGAATGTAATGAAGTAGAAAAAAGAAAGTTGGCAGTTTTTCAATTAACCATGGGAGCCAAGAATTGGTGGAGCTCAGTCAAAAGCACTGTTGGGGAGGAAATTGCTCAAGTAATGACATGGACAACTTTTAAAACAAAATTTTTTGAAAAATATTTTCCAGATACAGAGAGGAAAAAACGAGAAAAGGAATTCATGGATTTGACTAAAGGAAAAATGATTGTCACGGAATATGAGAATAAGTTTGAAGAACTATTTCGATTTGGTCTTCACCTGATTGATACCCCTGAAAGGCGTGCCCGAAAATTTGCTAAAGGGCTGACTTCTTCAATTCGACGTATTGTTATTGCAGACAAACATAAAACCTATCAGGAGGTGGTGGAAAAAGCTTTAGCCTTAGAAGAGGATAATCACGAATATAAAAAGGAAATAGAAGCGAGAAATCAGAATAGGGTGGGACAGTCAAGAAACTCAAATTGGAAGAATGAATAGATGAACAAAAGATGTAAAACTAATGCAAGAAATGTTCAGCACTCTCTTCCTTTTTCTGTTGGAGCCAACATGAATTGGCCTAGAAGTACCTGTTTTAACTGTGGAGAGGCGAATCATCGGGCAAGTGAATATACTAAACCACGAGCATCAAACGTGACTTGCTATAACTGTGGAGAAAAAGGACATTACAGTAGAGATTGCCCAAAACCAAGGAAAAATGATTGGAATCGCTCACAGAATAATAAGCCGCCACTATCTCAAAAGCAGAACAATCAGGCAAAAATTTATGCAATGGTGCCAGAACAGGTTGGACTGGAAGGTACTTGTAATACCCGCAAATTTCCTATATATAGAGAATGGATCCCCAGATTTATGTCTGTATTTATGAGTTTATTTTCGGTAATTAATTCCGTAGCCTGTACTAATATACGTTATATATATATATATATATTTGTGACGACATTCAAAATTTTCATAGTCATAGAAATTGTATCACCTTGTTAATAAGATTTTAATTTCTAAGCCCGACACCGTACGTATATTATTATTATATTTTAATAATTGCTATCATTAAAATATAATTATAGATATTTTAATATTCGTGGTCACTAAGATTTATAATTATAGGTTATATCGTATATTAATATTATGTTAATATTATTCGATGTCACTTGATATTTTAATATTATAGGTTATACTATATTTCCGACTCGATAGCCTTGTGACGTCTATAGTTATGTTCTTCTTTATATTGTATCGTATATTAATTGTCGTTTCATTTTTAAACCCAGATTATATTGTTAGGATCCAATGTCGTTTTAATATTGTAACTATATATTATATCATATAGTCGTCGTCATTTTATTTTATAAGCAAGAGTTATATTATTTGGACCCGATAGTTGTGACTGTAATTAGGATTATTATCATCTATATTAATTTTATTCTAACACCGGACCAAGATTCATAGACCTAACACTGTAATTATTAACTTAGACTGTAAGTCTCAAGCTCGGACTGACTTTGCACGTTTACCCGTAGAATCTGTATTTAATTAGACTGCATTTCACGTAAACCTAAGCGACGACTTAACCTTGTAAATATAGAAATGTTGGTACTATGAGAATCAACCCAAATAGGGCATGTGTACTACCCAACCTCCCTAAAACCTTTAGTTAATAGCATTACCCAAACTACCCCCTTATACCCGCCGGATTTCCTCCACCACCCCAAACCGCCGGCTCCCCATTCCTCTTCCCTAGACACCCCTCTTATCAACCTCACTCAATCACCTCAATCTCTTTCTGACCAACTCCAACAGATCCTCAAGATCTGTGACTTTACATATATTGTGTATATGGTTTATATATGCCACCATTGAGAAGAAACTCAAGCAAACAAACACCACACAACCATACCTTGTGTACACACACGCACACCCCTCTCTCTGTATTTCATCTCCATACACAGCACACTCACACACTAGAGAAGAAGAAGAGGTAAGCACCATTCTCATTTTCCTTTCCTCTACTTACACATATATACACACATATACACAGCCCAACCAAACAGGGCCTTAAGCTCTGAAATGGTAGTCCACCATTAAAGCTCAAGTATGAGCTTGATTTTCTAACATTCACTAAAACTCATGAAACCTATTTCAAATGATCCATAGTACATCCCTTATACTCCCCTAAGAGCAGATTTTAAGGAGTCATAGCCATTATCGCAAATTTGAGATTTTTACACAAGACCCACTTTCGGATTTATCCCAAAATTCATACATATCATTTAGATTTGAGACCTCAAACTTATATATTTGGATCCGGCTCGTCGAGAAGGTTGATTTTCATATAGCACTTGCCTACTTTCATCAAGGAATGAGAAAGTTAGGGGTATAAATGTGTTTATGCATAAATATGTGTTATATGTATATATATACTGTCACAGTAAGAACAATCGTGAGGAAGAAGAGGTTCTAAATGTGATTTTGTTAGGTGTAATACATTAGTAAAATTGTATGGTACATATAGTTTGTAATTATTTAATTCTTAAATTGTTAATCATGTTTTAATTATATTTTAGTTAAGTTTAATTAGGCTAAACCCTAATGTTTAATACATCTTATATTATAAACCATTAGGTAACACTGTTTTAGTATATTACTAATTATGTTTAAAAGATTTAATAATCTGCTTTAATTAATTAGTATTTATAGGTGTTGTATCTACTATATAAATAAATAGTCATTTGTTTAAATGATTTCAAAATAAGTTTTGAAGGTTATTATTGAACTTTCAAATGCTGAAATATTATTTTATGATATTTCATATATTCTGAAATTATACTTGAATAATTAGATATTGTAATTATTATTTATTTAGTTTAAATAAATAAAAAGTTAGTTTTAAATTTTAATTATTAGGTAATAAATACCTATGACTATTTTCAAAATCTAGAAAATTAAATGGTTGATCCCAAGGCCTAATGACCTTGTCTTATAAATTATTTATTTATAAGCCTCAAACTTTAAGTATTTATATATTCTGGCCATTATTTATTTGGGCTTCAATAAATAACAAATGTTAGTTTTAAATTATGATAAATAGATATTTAATATCTATTGGCCCATTTTAAAATCCGAGAAATTTTATATTGTGTCTTAAGGATATAAATGACTGTTTTATAATTTAATAAATTATAAAACTATGCTCTGGATATTTTCAATAATTATCGAGGAGTCGTTTATGTAATGTTTTAATTATTTTAAAATACCAACGAGCTCCGAAAATTATGAGAAAAATACTACTAAGCTATTTTGAGGCCTAGTATTTAATAAAAATATTTATAAAGACCATTCGTACTCCTAAAATATATTTTGTAATTATAGGACCTCGCAGACTATAGTTATATAATTAGAACTTCAATAAATTGTAGTAAATAAACCGTAGGTCAGAAAAATACGCGGTCAGTTCCTAGAGTCTTAGAATAATGTCTAGAACGTCCCCGTAAAGTTTGGTGACCTTTTGACACGGTCAAAAATACAGCTTATCTTTAGGGCCCAAACTGGTATAGAAAACCCAGTCTTTTATGCGACGAACTCCGATTTGAGTCTAGTCAATGGCGTTGGACTCAGAATGATGTCTAGATCATCATGTTGAGGTTTAGGGACCCACCCGGCACAATTACCATTATGCCCCTGATTTTAGTAAGCTTATTGATCAATGTTCTATGTAATCTTAATACTTTGTAGGGACCGCTACGCTTGTTTTTACGCAACCGCTTCGAGGTGAGTCATCCTAACTCACTTGGTATATTATAGAATTACTCTGTGTGTATCGTATGAATATCCAAGGGGTCCTGTGTGGACCTAATTGATGAATCATATATATACGTGAATGTCAAGATTTGTTATCTGTACAATGAACGCATGTTAGATAACTATATTCCATACTAGTTATTAATTGTTATTATTCAGGCTTATTGTGTTTTACGATTATACAATCACATGAACATTCATATAAACGTAGTCGAGTCGTGATGTCAATGTTGACGTCTGCATGGTTAGTCAAGGGGACTAACCCAGTCATGTTGTCATACATGTTGAGTGGATCGTGGAGGTCCGTATGGTACAGTCAAGTAAATGGGAACAACAATGAAACTGCTATAGGGCCCTGCTAGGCGACGATAGCCAGAGTTTCCATTGAAATCATTGAAGTTATGCATGGATTGATGATTGATACGCTATAGGGCCCTGTTAGGCGACGATAGCAATGTATCCATCAGAATACAATAGTTACCTTTCAAATGCTATAGGGCCCTGTTAGGCGACGATAGCGCTGTAACTATTCTATTCTCCCGGCAAGGTCACGAGGACCTAAGAGTCCAATGCTTACACTCTTTTAAAACCAAAATTTGCTATAGGGCCCTGCTAGGCGACGATAGCAACGTAATCATTCTACTCTGAGCTAACGGCGTTACACTGGTAATGTAACAAGTCACATGAGTCAGTTGTGGTGTCTGTGGTCGAGTAAAGTCGAACATATCGATGGTGCATCGTGTCTTATCTCATTCATATTATCATGTCATAAATCATACATATTGAGATAATGCTTATCAAATATTCAAGTTCGAGATATTTGTTGTACTTGTATATTATTGTTTGTATTAGGAGTGATCGGTTAGGTCAACTCACTTAGCTTCAAAAGCTAATGGCTCTCCTTCCTGCCCTGGACATATCACGTTTAGATTTCACAGGTGACGACTCTCAAGACGAGGTCTACCCAAAGGGACGTGGCAGATGTACAAGTTGAAGCGAAGGACTCCGATATAGTCTTATCTAGAATTACTTAATTTGCTTTATTGTCTTCTATTTGAGGTAATGTTTAGATATGTATTGTGATCAGAATAGATAGCCCTGGACTGCCTTTTTAGATCTTTTATTTAGACTCATGATGTAATATCCAGATCCCAGACCTTTGAGTTCTATTGAAGAATACCAATAGGTGTTTTCATGCTTCCGCTTACTCTGTTAACCATGTGTAGAATGTAGAAAAGACAATCAGTTAATGTAACTCGTCATTCCCTATGGGTCCAGAAAGGAAATTTTAAATTTCCCTATTTTTGGCTACTCCGGGGCGTGACAGTACTGTAACTCTTTTTAATAGTTTTGCTAAAGTTTTATTCGATACCGGTGCCACACATTCCTTTATTTCAACTAAAAGAGTAAAAAAATTAGGGATAATACCTGATAGATTAAGTATTCCTCTAGCAGTAGTTACACCATCAGGAGTTACCTTAAACCTTCATCAGATATGTAAGAATTGCATGGTGAGCTTGGAAAATAGAATCATTCCTGCCTAGTTAATTGTGTTAACGATGAGTCAATTTGATCTTATTTTGGGAATACATTGGCTTACAACTTTTCATGCTAGTCTCAATTGTTTCAAGAAAACCATCACTTTCTCAATTCTGGGGCAAGAACAATTCACATTTTATTGCGATCAGACAAGTAATGTTTTTATCTCTGGATTTTTAGCACACATGGATGTAGCAAATGAATAATTATCAATTGCAATAATTCCGGTGGTATGTGAATTCAGAGAAGTATTTCAGGATATCTCAGGGTTACCTCCAACTAGAGAAGGTGATTTTTGCATTGACTTAGCTCCAGGCACAATTCCTATCTCTAAAACCCCTTACCGAATGGCTCCATTAGAAATGCAGGAATTAAAAAAGCAGATTCAAGAGTTGGAAGAACGAGGGTTCATAAGACCAAGCTCATCACCCTGGGGAACACCAGTGTTATTCGTGAAAAAGAAGGACGGAACATTTCGGCTGTGTATTGACTATAGAGAACTCAACAAAGTAACAATCAAGAACAAATACCCGTTACCACGAATCGATGATCTATTTGATCAACTGCAAGGTGCAACGATCTTTTCAAAAATTGGTCTAAGGTCAGGATATCATCAGTTACTGGTAAGAAAGGAGGACATCTCAAAAACAGCTTTCAGAACTCGATATGGACACTATGAATTTCTTGTAATGCCCTTTGGATTAACTAATGCCCCAGCCGTTTTTATGGATCTAATGAACATAGTTTTTCAACCACATTTGGACCAGTTCATTGTCGTCTTTATCGATGATATTTTGATTTACTCAAAAACAAGGGAAGAACATGAACAACATCTGTGGATTACACTCCAGACACTCAAGGAATACCAGTTATATGCCAAGTTTAGTAAATGTGAATTTTGGCTAGAACGAGTTAACTTCCTTGGCCATGTGTTCTCTAAGGAAGGTATAACTGTAGATCCATCTAAAATTGAAGCAGTGATGAACTAGAATCAACCTGCAACACCCACTGAAGTTAGAAGTTTCCTTGGGTTAGCTGGTTACTATAGAAGATTTGTGGAGGGATTTTCGCGAATCGCAATTCCGCTTACTCAATTGACTCGAAAAGATGTAAAGTTTGTATGGAATGAAAAATGTGAGCAAGCATTTCAAGAACTGAAAACAAGATTGACGACACCACCTGTCCTTACAATCCCAAAGAGTGGTAGTCACTTTGTCATTTATAGTGACGCTTCATACCAAGGACTTGGATGTGTTCTGATACAAGACAACAAAGTAGTGGCTTATGGATCTCGATAATTGAAACCCACGAGCTCAATTATCCAACCCATGATCTGGAACTTGCAGCAGTCATATATGTTAGCCCCTTCCATTAATTGAATGGATAATTTTGATGATTAACAAACTACTTAATAATGGTTTCTAATTATCTCAAGTTGTTTAAGTTGCAGGGACATTGATCATATATCTTTTCCTCGTTCATGGTGACTTTTGTTCATTTATCCTAGCCAAACGAAGCCTTACAAGTTGAAGTATCTTGATATAATCACTGTTTTAGGACACTATGTAAGCAAATTGTTTATGTGAACATCTTACTTAAGGGCTCAAATTTAATTGAATAAGGTTTCACTTAATTAACCCAACCTTTCCTTTAAAAATCTGCATAGAGCAGTCGACTGTGACATCGTTTCAGTCGACTGATAATCCAGTCGACTGTATGGTCGACCTGGGTACACAGAGTTTTCATAAGGGTACAAAACAGTCGACTGCCATCGCGACACAGTCGACTGATCTTCTTATTTTAGTACATCCTTTTGAAAAGCAGTCGACTGCCCTGAGAAGACAGTCGACTGAATCACTGCGATAAACACTGTAACGGCTAGTTAACTGCATTTAATGCAGCATTTATTACTCCCAACCACCCCCAACGGTTGGAAATAAAAAGGAAGTTATAAATACATTTATTTGAACTTCATAAACTCTCCTCTTTGAAAAAGTCTAACCTAGAACTTCATCATATTAATTTCTTGAGCCCTAGTTTGGTGAGATCATAAATTCTATTTGCTCTAGCATTCATTTGTAAATCTTGAGAGCAATTTATATGTGAGCTTAACTCTTGTATTTATTCACTCTATTGAGAGAGTATTCCATTCTTGTATCAAAACCTATTTATAGAGGAAGTGTGTTTTTAAGGGTTGGTGTAACCCTTGTTCAAGTGAAGAGGATTTTCTTCCTTGAAGAGATTGTAAGGGTTTAATCTTCACCCTAAGAAGATTGAAATAGTGGAATCCTCAAGAGGTGTTCTTGAGGGGTGGAAGTAGGGCGCGGCGTGCGGTTTCCCGAACCACTTAAAAATTGGTTTGCATTGTATCTCTTCCTTTTCTCTTTACATTGCTTTAGTAATTTTATTTGATTGGGCAATCAATTTGAACTATTTCAAGATTATTTTTTAAAACCTTATTCACCCCCCCTCTAAGGTTTCCTTTCTGGGCCAACAATTGGTATCAGAGCCTCGGCTCAATTTCTAACGTTTTTGAGTTAAAGATTAAATGGAAACCACCTCTAATACTATCATTTATAGTGAGGGACAATCCTCAAATAGACCTCCTTGTTTTAATGGTTCAAATTATGCCTATTGGAAAAATCGTATGAGAATCTACATGATTGTCCAAGATTTTGATCTTTGGCAACTTGTTGTGAATGGGCCTCACATTCCCATCAAGATTGTAGACGGTGTTGAAATTGAGAAAACTATTGAGGAATACAATGACATTGATAAAAGGCTTATCAAAATGAATGCAAATGCTATGAATATTTTATATTGTGGATTAGACCCAAATGAGTATAATAGAATTTCTTCATGCGAATCCGCAAAAGAAATTTGGGATAAACTTGAGGTTGCTCATGAAGGTACTAATCAAGTTAAGAAATCTAAAATAAATCTACTTGTTCAAACGTATGAGATGTTTAAAATGTCTTCAAATGAAACTATTAGTGAAATGTTCACTCGCTTCACCATTATTATCAATAGTCTAAAAAGCCTTGGTAAAACATATACTAATGAGGAGATGATTGAGAAATTGCTTAGGTCTCTTCCAAAGCCGTGGCAACCTAAAGTGACGGCAATCCGAGAGGCTAAGGAACTCTCAACACTCTCATTGGAGCAACTCTTGGGCTCTCTTGTTACTCACGAAATGGAGTTGGCGGTATTCGATAAGGAAGACAAGAAGAAGAACATTGCTCTCAAAACATCTCAAGACAATGAAGAAGATAGTGATAGCAATGAAGATGATGAGATGGCTATGATCACTAGGAAATTCAAAAGATTCTTGAAGAAGGATAAGAACTTCACTAGGAGAACTCCTAAGGCGATAGAAGCTAAAAAGGATCCTATTATATGCTTCAAATGCAAGAAGCCGGGCCATGTCAAGGCCGATTGTCCTTTAATGAAGAATAACTACAAGAAAACTAAGAAAAGGGCAATGAAGGCTACTTGGGATGATTCCAATAGTGATTCGTCAAAAGATGACTCAAGTGACGAAGAAGTGGCAAATATTTGTCTTATGGCTCACTTGAATGAGGTAAATGATTCTACTTCCGATGCTTGTTTTGATTCTCAAAAATATGATGAACTCCAAAGTGCTTTTGAGGAATTACATCAAGAATTGGAAAACTTGGGAGCAAAGTATGTTTCTCTTAAAAAGAATTTTTCGTTACTTTCAAATGAACTAAGTGATTTGAAAATTCAAAATGATCGTTTAAGAAAAGAAAATGAAGCTCTAATTGACCTAAAATCTCAAAACGATTTATTGAGAAACACAAAGGAAGAGCTTTCATTAAACGATTTCTCTTCAAGTATCTTAAAGAAAGAAAATGAAGATTTGAAGAAGCAAGTGGAAGATTTAACCAAAACAATAACAAAATTCACTCTTGGGGAACAAAATCTAAATATGCTTTTGGGAAAACAAAGATGTGTTTTTGAAAAAGCCGGTCTAGGATTCAATCCTACCTTTAAAGAGAAGAAATTCAATAACTTCTTTTCAAAAGGTACTTCCACTAGCTCCAACAAAAATCAAGTGAAACATTCTCATCAAAATTTCTTTGTTAAAGAAGCCTCCTCAAGTATGATCAATCCTAACATTACATGCCACTATTGCTTGAGAAAAGGACATGTAAACTACAAATGTCCAAACAAAAGAAAACTCAATATGGTATGGATTGAAAAGGGAACAACACCTCCCTTTGCTAACAAAGTTGGACCCAACGAATATTGGGTACCAAAGAGGATCACTTAAGCTCATTTTGTAGGTTTGTCTCAAATCTTCAAGCAAGGATAGATGGTTCTTGGATAGTGGTTGCTCAAGACATATGACCGGAGACAAATCCAAGTTCTCTTCTCTCTCTCCAAAGGATGGAGGAAATGTCACATTCGGAGACAACTCTAAAGGAAGAATTATCGGTATAGGTAACATTGGTAAGAATTCCTCATTAACTATCGAAAATGTACTTTTGGTTGAAGGTCTAAAACATAACTTGCTTAGCATTAGTCAATTGTGTGATAAAGGGTTTCAAGTTGTGTTTGAATCAAATTATTGCATGATTAAGTATGCTAGTTGCAATAAAACTTTGTTTATTGCTTATAGAGAAGACAATGTGTATACAATTGATTTTGATGATATTTCTTCTCAAGATGTTAAGTGTTTTGCCGCTTTGAATGAAACAAGTTGGCTTTGGCATAGAAGATTGGGTCATGCTAGCATTGACTTACTTTCAATTTTATCTAAAAATGAATTGGTCAAGGGTTTACCAAAAACAAAATTTGTTAAAGACAAAGTTTGTGATGCTTGTCAACTTGGAAAGCAAATCAAAACATCTTTCAAAAAGAAAAAGGAAATATCAACTTGTAGACCTCTTGAGTTACTTCATATGGATTTATTTGGTCCAAATCGAGTTGCTAGTATGAGTGGCAAAATCTATGCTTTTGTCATTGTTGATGATTTCTCTAGATTCACTTGGGTGTTCTTTCTTGCACATAAGGATGAAGCTTTTACATTCTTTGTTAACTTTTGCAAACGTGTTCAAAATGAAAAAGGGTATACGATTAACAACATAAGAAGTGATAGAGGCCGAGAATTTGATAATAATGAAATTACTACTTTTTGTGAAGAAAATGGTTTTGGTCACAATTTTTCGGCACCTAGAACTCCTCAACAAAATGGGGTTGTTGAGAGGAAAAATAGATCTCTTCAAGAAATGGCAAGAACTATGTTAAATGAATTCTCTTTACCAAAATATTTTTGGGCCGAGGCCACTAGCACTTCATGTTATGTTATTAATCGCGTGGTCATTAGAAACAAGCTTAATAAGACCCCATATGAGCTTTGGAAAGGAAGAAAGCCCAACATAAGCTATTTCAAAGTTTTTGGATGTAAGTGTTTTATCTTGAATACTAAGGATAACTTGGGAAAATTTGATGCTAAATCGGATGAAGGCATTTTTCTTGGATATTCTCAAATTAGCAAAGCCTATAGAGTCTTTAATAAAAGAACATTGATTGTAGAAGAATCAATGCACGTCGTCTTTGATGAAGCAAATCCTTTTAAGAAAATATTGGACGATGACATTGACACTCCCAAAGATGTTTCAAATAATGTTGAAAACAATGATTCAAACTCTTTACCTCTTGAAAACTCAAAGAAAGAAGATCTTCCTTCCATTGAATCACCAAGAGCAAATTTAAGAAATGGTCTTCCCTTTGAATGGAAAAATGTGCCTAATCATCCTATTGATCAAATCCTAGGAGATCCTAGTCAAGGTGTAGCTACTAGATCATCTCTCAAAAATATTTGTAATAACTTAGCATTTCTATCTCAAATTGAACCCAAGAATTTTGATGAAGCCGAAAACGATGAGAATTGGTTATTGGCCATGCAAGAAGAGCCTAATCAATTTGAGAGAAATGAAGTTTGGACTCTCGTTCCTAAACCTATTGATCACACCATTATTGGAACAAAATGGGTTTTTCGAAACAAAAAGGATGAATCCGGCATTGTTGTGAGAAACAAGGCTAGATTAGTTGCCCAAGGCTACAATCAAGAAGAAGGTATAGACTACGAGGAGACCTATGCTCCCGTAGCTAGACTTGAAGCCATTAGGATGCTTCTTGCCTTCGCTTGCTATAAAAATTTCAAACTTTTTCAAATGGATGTGAAAAGTGCCTTTCTAAATGGTTTTATCTCCGAGGAAGTCTATGTTAAACAACCCCCTGGTTTTGAAAATCCACATCTTCCGGATCATGTTTTTAAACTCACAAAAGCTTTATATGGTTTAAAACAAGCTCCACGTGCGTGGTATGATAGGTTAAGTAAATATCTTATTGATCTTGGTTTTAATCGGGGAAAAATTGACACTACTCTTTTTGTTAAAACCTCTAATGAAGATATCTTGCTTGTTCAAATTTACGTGGACGATATTATATTTGGAGCTACAAATGAGAAGATGTGTGAAGAATTTGCATCATGTATGCAAAATGAGTTTGATGGGGGAGCTAAATTTTTTTCTTGGACTTCAAATAAAGCAACATAAAGATGGCATTTTCATAAATCAATCCAAGTATATTAAAGATCTTTTAAAAAGATTTGGATTGGAAGGAAGCAAAGTTTTTCAAACACCTATGAGTTCTACTATAAAACTTGATAAAGATGAAACCGGCAAGCCGGTAGATTGTAAGCTTTTTCGGGGAATGATTGGTAGTCTATTGTATCTCACCGCAAGTAGACCGGATATAATGTTTAGCGTGTGCCTCTGTGCTAGATTTCAAGCTTCACCCAAGGAATCTCATGTCATTGCGGTTAAACGTATTTTTCGTTATCTTCTAGGTACTATAGACTTAGGTCTTTGGTATCCTAAAAATACTTCTTTTGAATTAACAAGTTTTTCGGATGCGGATTTTGCCGGCTGTAAAATTGATCGCAAAAGTACAAGTGGCACATGTCATTTCTTAGGACACTCACTTGTCTCATGGTTTAGTAAGAAACAAAACTCGGTAGCTCTATCCACTGCCGAAGCCGAATATATAGCTGCTGGAAGTTGTTGTGCTCAAACACTTTATATGAAACAACAATTAGAAGATTTTGGACTTTATTATGATCATATTCCTATATATTGTGATAATACTAGTGCCATATGTTTATCCAAAAATCCTATCCAACACTCCAGAACTAAACACATTGAGATTCGTCATCATTTTATTCGCGATCATGTTCAAAAAGGGGATGTTGATCTTGTCTTCATCAACACCGATCGTCAATGGGCTGATATTTTCACAAAACCCCTTCCCGAAGAACGTCTTTGTATTATTAGAAGAGAATTAGGCTTATCCTACTTGAATGATCTGCTTTAAAACTCTGTATTTGCAATTTTTTGCTAAAGCAGTCGACTGACTTCCCGTCGCAGTCGACTGGTTCTTTTTATTCTCCCTTAATCCCTTATTTTTGACCTCATCAGTCGACTGATGCGTCGACTATGACGTCGACTATTTTTCAACAACCAAATCCCTGCCCACTCACGTCGACTGAGGAGTCGACTGTTTTTCAACAACCAAATCCCTGCCCACTCACGTCGACTGAGGAGTCGACTGTTTTTCTACATTCAAATCCCTGCCTACTCTCGTCGACTGAGGAGTCGACTGTTTTTATCCCTGTCTCCTTCAGTCGACTACGGCGTCGACTGAGTCTCTGATTGCCCCAAATTTCTGAGCCCTAATTTGATGATCAGTCGACTGCTTATGCGACGCAGTCGACTGTTTTCTTATAGTCTATATATATCACGGCCTTCTCTTCTTTACTTCTTCATCTCCTTTTCCTGCGGCGATTTTTTTCTTCTTTCTCCTTCGTCTCTTTTCTCCTTTCTCTCCCATTTAAATCATTCATCCTCTCCCTTCGTTTTCTTCTTCCTCCTCTCCCTTAAAACACCCTGAACCTCTTTTCCCTTCCCTGAACCTCATATCTCACTCTCCCTCCTCTTCCTTCCTCTGTGACCCTCTTTCTCTTTCCTATCTGTCGCCATCTACTTATCATGGCTCCCAAGCTCAAAAGGAAAACCCCTGCTAGTGGATCATCCTCAGCCTCTCAAGCAACCAAGGCCAAGCGTTTTCCCACTCAAGAAGAGCAAGAAAGCTTTGACGAGGTTTTCTCCCACAGGAATGTGGTGTTTGGTAAGATTCTTCCCATTCCTTTTTCAAAATCTGCTAATCTTCGATTAGGATTTCTTCTGGAACGCTTAGGATGGCATCTATTTACTAGTCTTAGCGAACCCTGCTATCCCACACTCGTTAAGGAGTTTTACTGTAATATGACTTTTGGATATCGTGCTGACACCATTAATTCTTTCGTTCGCGGTGTCAAAATCCATTTGGATCCAGACTCTGTTTCTTCTATTTTTCATATTCGTCGTGGAAATATTACTGAATATAATATTAATTCTTGGAATCAAGGGCACGGATTCGACCCTCTCATTGCTTGCCGTCTCATTACCGGCAACAATGAGTTGTCTTATCCCGTGAAGCCCAAGGCTTCTGCCCTCACCTTTGAGGCACGTCTTATTCATCATCTTCTCACTTATACCCTTCTGCCCCGTGCTGGGGGTCGTGATTCTGTTTCCTTCTTGGATGTTTTTTTAATTTGGTGCCTACTTGAAAATAAATCCTATGACTTACCATACCTCTTTTGCCGCCACATTTGTGAATGCCAAAAGAAGTCTAAATCTAGTTCCTTACCTTATGGCTTCGCCTTAACTACTGTTTTTCGTCACTTCAAGGTTCCCCTGGAGGACGAATTTGATCGACATGACCCCATTTCTACTGACTTCTACTCTTCTACTATTCTATCCCTTATGGGATACAAACTCGTGGGAAATACTTTTGTTCCTAAGGTCTCTACTGATCCCACAACCCCTACTGCCTCTACCCCTTCCATTCCTACTCCTTCTTCTCATCCATCTTCATCTTCCACTCCTCCTCCTCCTCCTCCTCCACCTACCGTTGTTACACCCTCTCCTGACATTTTGGAGCAACTCTCCGTTATCTCCGCTCAGGTCTTGAGCCTCTCTACCTCCATCTCCTCTCTCTCTGACTCTCACTCCCAGTCTATTCAGACTTTGCAGGCTTCCTTATCTTCCTCACAGCAGGAGGCCCTTGAGCTTCATCAACGCGCCATCGCATCATTACGAGCCGATGTTTTGAGATTGGTGGGTCGTTGGATACTTTGCGCACTTCTACTGCTGCTACTCAGGAGCTTCTTGATCGTCGTCTATCGTCTCTTCAGGCTTCTGTTGATGATGCTCGTGAGGAGATCCGTATTATCCGGACTCGCTTACACTTTTGACTGTGTAGTTCTTGGTTTATTGGACATTTTTTTTGGGATAAATGGATGGTCTTTGTAATTTTGCAAATTTACTGATCTTACAATTCTTTTTGGATAGTGACTAGATTTTGTATCTGTTGATAGCTGCTTATGTTTAATTTTTGACTATGTAGATAAATTACAGTGTTTATATGACAAACTTCAACGTTAATGCAATCTTTGTATGCTTCTTAGTCTTGGCCTCCTTATCTGTTTTTTGTTAATGACAAAGGGGGAGAAAAAGTGGTTTGGGCACCCATGAGATCATTATTTTTTTTCTTTGGGCAACAAGTGGTTTGTCATCATCAAAAAGGGGGAGATTGTTAGCCCCTTCCATTAATTGAATGGATAATTTTGATGATTAACAAACTACTTAATAATGGTTTCTAATTATCTCAAGTTGTTTAAGTTGCAGGGACATTGATCATATATCTTTTCCTCGTTCATGGTGACTTTTGTTCATTTATCCTAGCCAAACGAAGCCTTACAAGTTGAAGTATCTTGATATAATCACTGTTTTAGGACACTATGTAAGCAAATTGTTTATGTGAACATCTTACTTAAGGGCTCAAATTTAATTGAATAAGGTTTCACTTAATTAACCCAACCTTTCCTTTAAAAATCTGCATAGAGCAGTCGACTGTGACATCGTTTCAGTCGACTGTATGGTCGACCTGGGTACACAGAGTTTTCATAAGGGTACAAAACAGTCGACTGCCATCGCGACACAGTCGACTGATCTTCTTATTTTAGTACATCCTTTTGAAAAGCAGTCGACTGCCCTGAGAAGACAGTCGACTGAATCACTGCGATAAACACTGTAACGGCTAGTTAACTGCATTTAATGCAGCATTTATTACTCCCAACCACCCCCAACGGTTGGAAATAAAAAGGAAGTTATAAATACATTTATTTGAACTTCATAAACTCTCCTCTTTGAAAAAGTCTAACCTAGAACTTCATCATATTAATTTCTTGAGCCCTAGTTTGGTGAGATCATAAATTCTATTTGCTCTAGCATTCATTTGTAAATCTTGAGAGCAATTTATATGTGAGCTTAACTCTTGTATTTATTCACTTTATTGAGAGAGTATTCCATTCTTGTATCAAAACCTATTTATAGAGGAAGTGTGTTTTTAAGGGTTGGTGTAACCCTTGTTCAAGTGAAGAGGATTTTCTTCCTTGAAGAGATTGTAAGGGTTTAATCTTCACCCTAAGAAGATTGAAATAGTGGAATCCTCAAGAGGTGTTCTTGAGGGGTGGAAGTAGGGCGCGGCGTGCGGTTTCCCGAACCACCTAAAAATTGGTTTGCATTGTATCTCTTCCTTTTCTCTTTACATTGCTTTAGTAATTTTATTTGATTGGGCAATCAATTTGAACTATTTCAAGATTATTTTTTAAAACCTTATTCACCCCCCCTCTAAGGTTTCCTTTCTGGGCCAACAATATATATATGCCTTAAAAATCTGGAGGCACTATTTGTATGGAGAAAGATTTGATCTCTTCTCAGATCACAAAAGTTTGAAATATCTATTTTCACAGAAGGATCTCAACATGAGACAGAGAAGGTGGATGGAATTTCTCAAAGATTATGACTTTATTATTCAATATCATCCAGGTAAAGCTAATGTGGTAGCCGATGCTTTAAGTCGCAAACCTCGAGGAACGGTTGCATTTTTAATGGCCAAAGAGTGGCGGATGTTGGAAACATTAACAGAATATGAGGTACAAATATCATTCCAAGAAGGAGCACCATGTCTTTATAACTTAACAACTCAGCCTACATTGATAGGAAAATTTTTGGAGGAAAGGTTAAGGATGAAAAGCTGCAGATAAAATTTTAAAAGATGACAGAAAAAGGAACCCATAACGTGGACTATAGGAAGTGATAGAGGGCTTCGATTCCAAGGAAGGCTTTGTGTACCCTACCAACATAGCTTGAGACAAGAAATTCTGGAAGAAGCACATCGATCACGATTAACCATACACCCAGGTAGTACAAAAATGTACAAGGACATGAAAAGAAGTTATTGGTGGGAAGGTATGAAACGGGATGTAGCAAAATTTGTGTCAAAGTGTTTTACCTGTCAATAAATCAAAGCTGAACATCAGAAACCCTATGGACTATTACAACCTCTACCAGTACCAGAATGGAAATGGGAACATATTGTCACGACCCATCCCGCTACGGGCGGAAATAGGACACGTGGCACGCCACCGAGGCTCATCCAATTCATTCTATAACTCTAGCAGCGTAAAAGAAACTTAAAGAAACTCTTTAAAACATAATTCATTTTGGAAGAAAAACAAAACATTGAACTATGAGTCCGTAAAATCCGTATCAATTTGAAAAGTTAATTATATTTCAAATTAACTATAAAAGTGTTATTAGGGACCCCAAATGTACCCTAAAAGCAAAATAGAACAGTTCAGTATTTTCCGAAAAATGTACTTCCTTTGTAAAAGCACTATACATGGGCAGCCCACTTTTGCCTATTTTTACTTTTTTGAAAACGTCGCAATTACGACAAAACTCAACATACAAATTCCCAATCGTTCTAAAACTTTAACAAAGGTATATAAACATATTAGACAACATGTCTATGTTTTGAAAACATTAATGGAACGAGTTCTGATCAAATCTCTTAAGTGCTACAACAAATTCATAAAACATGAAATTCAACGTGTTAAACATCAAAACGCGAACTCAAGAGTTCCAAGTCACTTCCAACCAACTTAAAAAGGTTTTCAAAAGAATTTTACATCAACTCAATAATAATAATCCAGAGCTTCTATGATTCGATTACAAAAAATCTATACTCCAGTTCCTCCGAATGATCCCAACGGCCTCATCCTCGCATCCATCTTTCTTTTCTTCATACCTGTAATGGAGTAAATCTCCATTGCTCAGCTATATGCTGAGTGTACAATTCTAAACCAATGCATATGAGGCAATTCATGTTTTAAACATCTAAATCACATAATTCAGTCTCCGGGGAGAGAGATACGCATTCACCCAGTACATCGGCAAGTCTTAAATCTTAAACCGCGATGTCAATGGTTAGCCAAGAATCACTCAACCATTGCATCCATCTGCTCTGGTTGGCCACTTCCCACACCAAGCAAGTAGTCGTCACTACTATAAACTCTCAAACATCGAGAGGCGTGCACCGGCATGAAATTATATCAAACTCCCCTTTGACCCACATAAACATTTAGCATACTCACATAATCATGTCATCATGCTTTTCTATACGTACTCGCTAAAATTAACGGGCCTAACTTAACACATAAGTTTGCCCGGATCACAATTCATACAAAATATCTAAAACATCCTAAATTCCCTATATTACATAGGTTCGGAATTCATACCTTGAGCAATCGTCCTATAACTTTGAGGAAAGCACTAGAAGCCCGATTAAACGTCGGATCTCCGATTAGGAGTGATTCCTACAAGTATTTACATGATTTTCCCAAATTTCCATAAATTAGATTTTCGGAAAAACTTAGCCAAACGAGGTCTAAGTGGTATCAAAATGTAGCTCTTACCTGGAGGAGCTCGAATCTAGAATTTGGAGAAAAACTGACGATCGGAAAGTCGTCGATTTGAGTCGGCAAGCTCTAAGCTTCAAAATCCCCAAATCTCCTCTCTTGATTTCAATTTTAGGTTGAAGACATTATGACAAAATATCTTAGCTTTCTATATATAGACAACACTTTCGGAAATTGTGTTTACCTCCCCACGAGTTCTCAAAACATCTAATTATACCCCCGAAACGTCGCACACGTCCATTTTATAACTTTACGAGTGAAACTAAAATTTATAAAAGTGTTCGACTATGTTCCGTTTGGGTCCAAAAATCACGTTCTGAAACTAATTTCATGAAATCTCTAGACCACCTACCTTTTATGCTACGCATCACTCACGTTCTCACCACAATATTCACAATGATCTAAGATAGGATCAAACAACCAGAAATTATACAAAACAAGTATAATTACTATTCATGAAAATCAGGTAAAGTCAAATAACATTTAAAATCACATAAATGTCATTTACTCATGTCAATCCCTCATTGATTATCAAATCTCTGTGTCCTCGATTAACACTCACCGTTGACCCACGTCAACCACATCCACAATTATTAATCAACATTAATAATTCACAATAGATCAATTTTGTATTTTAAAATAAATAGATTTCCCGGGACGGGTGTGACACATATAACAATGGATTTTGTCACAGGGCTACCAAACACTAGACAAGGTTATGATGCAATATGGGTAATTGTGGATCGCTCAAGAAGTCTGCACATTTTCTTACCTATCGCCTAACGGACTCAGTGGAAAAAATGAGTAGGTTGTACCTTCAGCAAATAATTCGATTACATGGGATCCCCGTATCTATCATTTCGGATTGTGATACAAGGTTTACTTCAAATTTTTTGTCAAGTCTCCAAAAGGCCCTTGGAACTACAGTAAGTCTGAGTACTGCATTTCACCCTCAAATTGATGGGCAAACTGAACGAGTCAATCAAGTTATGGAGGACATGTTGTGAGCGTGTGCTTTAGAATTTGAAAACACCTGGGAAACTCATTTACCATTGATCAAATTTGCCTACAACAACAGCTATCACTCTAGCATTGGTATGGCCCCATTTGAAGCTTTATATGGAATACCGTGTCGATCTCCTATCTGTTGGACCGAAGTAGGTAAAAGTGAACTCCTTGAACCAGACATGGTTTGAGAAACCACTGAAAAGATTGCAATAATTAAAGATCGGATAAAAACTGCACAAAGCCGACAGAAAAGCTATGCAGATAATCTGAGGAAAGATTTAGAATTCAATATTAGGGAACATGTGCTGATAAAAGTATCCCCGATTCGAGGAGTTATGAGATTTGGCAAGAAAAGAGGAAAACTATCTCCACGATTTATTGGATCCTTTGAGATTATAGAAAGAATTGGAAAAGTAGCATATCGTCTTGCACTACCTCCAAAATTAATGGGAGTACACAATGTTTTCCATGTGTCAATGCTTAGAAGGTACGTATATGATGAATCAAATGTCATTGACTTTGGTTATATCGAGTTAAATGACAATGCCACTTACAAAGAAGGACCTGTACAAATTCTCGATCGTCAAATGAAGCAATTGCGGACAAAGGAGATAGCTCTGGTCAAAGTCCAATGGAACCACCATGACGAAAACGAAGCTTCTTGGGAATTAGAATCGGAATGCGATAAAAATATCCGCATATTTTCAATGAGTAGGTACGTTGATTTCGAGGATGAAATTCTTTTTAAGGAGGGTAGAATGTGGTATCCTTAAAAATTGATTTATATGTAAAATAATAATAATAATAATTTTTATTAAGAAAAAAAAAGGAAAAAAAAAAGAACCATTAAGTTTCTTACTAATAGACTAAAATGTCGCGAACATTTCACACAAAAACAAATTTTAAATTTTCCTAAAATCTTTCCCCCAATAAAGTGAGTGGGCCCCTACTAGTCTTATTTTAGACCAATAATTTATAAGAAGTAAGATTGTAGGGGATAATTGTTAAATTAGTCATACACATAATATATATATATCTACGTATAGGTAAAAACGAATATGTGTCATGGGTAATGGAAGCTTCCAGCCACAACTCCAAGCAGGAGGTGGCTGGAATTGACAACTGTTTGGATTAGAACAAAGCTGAGTAAGCTAGAATCTTGTATCATTAGAGAGAGAATGTATTAAAAATTTGAAACACATCTTTGGGATTCCTCCGGATAGAACAAGGTATAGTAATAATTAGTGAGATAAGTGAGTAAATTAGTAAGCTCCTATAAATACAAGATTAGCAGTGTATAGTAAATCCAAGACACAAGGAGAGGGGAAGCAAGGAAGAAGCAAAAAATATATATATATATATTAAAGCCTTGCCATATTCAGTTCTCTCCAGAAAGGGGTAAGGATTTTATGTCCAATAAAATATTTGACCATATTAAATTCTTTAGTGGGTAAAAATGGTGAAGTCAGAATCTGGGTCAAATGGGTATGCACAGTGAGTTTAATTTTGTTGAGTTTTAGGTATTTAGATGTGTCCCTAAGGTCCATACAATCATTTTGGAAGTAAAGGCATAAAAAATGGATTAAAAACAAGCAAGAACTACTGAAATTTCAGTATTAGCGTTTTCCCGGCGACCATCGCCGGAGAAGACGACGGAGTAAATAGTATTTAGTATTTAGTATTTTCTGCTTGCACTAAAGTCGCTACTTGAAGTCGCGATTGTTGAAGCTTGATATACATTGTTGGGTCCATTCTCTAAAAGCTTAAGCTTCTGGAGTAGTTAGTAACTTAACATGGTATCAAAGCCTTGTTTGTGGGAGGTCCTGTGTTCGACTCTCCATCCCCGCTTTGTTGTGCATATTTGCACTTTGTTATTTGTCTCCACTATGATGGAGTTTGGTTTGTTTGCTCTCCACGTGCAAGTCGGGGTTGCACATGAGGGAGGGTGTTGAAGCTTGATATACATTGTTGGGTCCATTCTCTAAAAGCTTAAGCTTTTTGGAGTAGTTGGTAACTTAACAACGATTTCAAGTTAAACTGATTTAGTCTGAAATCGCTAGTTGAAGTCGCGACTTCTAGAAAGTGATGGGTTTGGGAAAAAAGTTGAGACAGTGACAGGTCAGGGATATATTCCCCCCGTTTTGAAGCTTCGGGTAAAAAATTCACTCATCCACTACCACTATTTTGACAAATGTCTCTTCGTGTTCCATTTAGTAATTGTGTTGCCAAAGCAAGGACAAAAATACTTTTAGAAAATAACACATGTCAGCATAGTGGTGGTACCTTATGACATATTACTTGATACAAGATTAAATTGGGGTTAGATATTGAGTACAACTCGTTTTTTGGTGCCGAGCAGGATATTAGACTCTACCATTTGCATAGCGCGAGTGTTTGACCCATCCTTAGCCTTGTAGTTAAATATATATATATATATATATATATTGTCGGATCAGCCACAAATAATTTGGAATTTGGCAGATTCAAAAGTCCTACTTCCGAGAAAGAAATGAAATAATTTGGGAGATTCGATTGAAAGCTAAAACATAGTGAGCATAGAAGGCACTATGGCTTCGAGAAGTACATAAATTACAAAGAAAGGAAAAACTTTAAGCCATTTTTTCATTATTTACTAGATTGTACTCTTTTTTTTTTTTTTTGCTAAGATGAATTTCATTCAAGAGAAACAGGGAATAAAAGAGAGGGACCTAAGCCTCTTGATTCCATTTCTCAATAACAGAGGGAGGAATGTCATCAAGAGAAATGGACCCCACAAAATTACAATTAGCTGCCCAACGGACCACATTATGTGCGACAAAGTTAGCCAATCTATGAATTTTACGGACATTCCAGAGAACAAAAGATGAAGAGAGAATCCTTCTTCCTTCCTTGCTAATTGAGTCAATCGACCCATCAATGGGGGAAGACCAATCTTTTAAAGGTGTGCAAACAAGCAAAGAATCACCTTCAAAAATGACACATTTGAAGCCCAACCGGGCAGCTTCGGAGATAGCTAGACCAGCAGCTCTAGCTTCCGCAATGAGACGGGTCCAACAGAGAGTTCCTAAAGTCCACACAGATGTGGATAATGCTCCCAGAATCATTTCTCATGACAACAGCAAGAGTAGCAGAGTGCTCTCTGACAGCCACGTCGAAGTTTGCCTTAACCCAGTCAGTTGGAGGAGGAAACCATTTTTGGAAAGTTGTAGCATTCGATGTTGGGCATTTCGATACAAATCGTCGAATTGATCCGCTTAGGCATCCAAGTGTTCCCGTGCCATGGAGTCAATACACTTCTTCCAAAGAGGGATATTAATAGGGGCTTTTTTGTGCAGCACTTGATAGTATGGCCTGCTTTGTAATCAATGGAGGAATTTTTTTTGTAACTTATAAGCTGCACCAAACAGGCCATACTACCTTTGTTCAGAACTGCAAGGTAGTGTGGCTGGCAGCCTGAACTAGTAACAAAGCAATTTCTCCAACTTAAAATTTACATTGGTTCCAATGTCCACCAGTCCTAGTGAGAGTGCATTTCAATTCTATGGCACGCATAAAATGACCCAGTAGGCAGTCAACCTACCCAAGAAGATATTGTTGCCAATACAAAACTAAGTGAGAAATAACAAGCAAATTCTAAAGGAAGTGAAGTTCAATACATGCATGCCAATATCCAATCTCATATCCTTCTTATTGTAGTTTTATTCCAAAGAATTATTCAAAATTAGTTTGCATTTCAAACTATTTATTCAGACCTCAAGATTTTCTATCAGACTTTAGATATGCATACATAATAGGGTCCATTAAAAAACCCTAACAGAACAATCAGAGATTGGCTTGGCCAGCAATGAGAGTGGTACAGTTGTAATTGACTAATTGTACAACAAGGAATGTCCCAATGCCGATCTTGTAATGTTACACAGTAGTCTTCTCTCTTAGATGAAATCTGGACCAAAAAGGCCGCCGAGGCTTCTCATAGTTCATCCTGCAACATCGACGAATAGATGCATATAGAATAGAGAGAACTAAGTTTAATACACATTATGTGTATATGCATTGTAATGTGATGTTTAAGCCATGAATGTGATAGGATAGGTTGCAAATCTTTTGAGCCTTGAATGCGATTACCAACCAATATAGGAGAATGGATCTAATAGGTCATGGCGCACCGCAGTAGCAAAAAACACACTAGCTCAATGCTGATCTATTAAGGCTCATGAGTGTTCATGTTGCCAAAAGTTGTGTATTCACTATGCAGTAGGCTTATAAATAGCTTCAAACTGTACGCAACTATTAAATAGTTAGTTTACGAGTGTTTTAGATTCCTTAATATCAAATAACCAAGATTTCTTACATTTCTAACATAGTTTCAAGAGTTCAAAGGCTATAAAGTAAAGAGCTGCTTAGGCATTTAAATATGGCTAGAGCCAAATGGGTAGCCCCACCCTAGCCTGTTCACCTTCGCATAGAGCTTGGGCCTACCCCTCTGCGTCCTGAGCCTGGTCAAGGCCTGGTTTACCCCATGCCCGTGGGTAGGGCCTGAACCTGAGCTGTGGCAGCCTAGCCTGAACATTCTGTGCCGGCCCGCTGGCCCAAGGGTGAGTGGGCCGTTTTGACTTGCCTAGAATTGCTATATGTTTGTTTTTTTAGGTCAAAATCATTTTAAAGTTAAATAGCTGTACCTTGTTAGCATGTCTAGAAAAAGAATAGAGAGAGAGAGAGAGAGAGAGAGAGAGAGAGTCCATGCTTACATGGTAGTCATCCAAGTCGTAGTGGTGGTCATACTGCAAGAAAGATATTGAGTTAGTTCTATACAAAAGTGAAACACTCCCAAATGGTACTCTCATTATATTTCATGCTTAGAAGCACGAAGCGGGGGCGGGGGCGGGGCCGGGGGCGGGGGCGGGAGCAAGGAAGCGTTAAACTTTAAGAGGTTCAAAGATTGGGTAGAAGCGTCCAAATATTTGATATAGATATATTCTATATCTAATTATTGCCGAGGAATTTAGATTGACATAATATATTTTGATTGCAAATTTTGTTTTTGAAAGTCTTAAGCCATATGTTCCAACATAAAAATATTTCTTCGGTAAAATATTTGAGCAAAATAAGAACTTGAATCTATTTATAGGCTATTTTGAGAATTGGTTGTGATGGGAGCGGGGTGGGAGCGAGGTTCTAACATGAGGGGAGCGAGGTTCCGACAAGCTTCTTAGTAAGAAGCGCGGAATTGAGGGTCTGAGGAGGGAGCGTGACCAATTTAGAAGGTTCCTGCTTCTAAGATTTCATGACACCAATATTAGATGCTAAAACTACTACTCCGCCAAGTTGTTCGTTTCTGGACTTCTCAGTTCATGCACTTCAACGTCTATCTCTATCATTAAAAGAGAATCATAGACTTGTTGGTAAAGCCCAGCGATGGCCAGACACTTGCTTGGGTTCAAGCACCTCTGGGAATTTGAACACCACATTAAAATATCACCGAACGGTACCACCAGTTCATCGGTACTGTATGATTCACATCGGTTTTCATAATAGAATCTTTCTTGAGTTAAAGGCCGTCCTGCAAGGTTAGAGCAAAAGACGTGCCTACCAATACACATTTACTTCTATAAACTAATACTGTGTATATACATATGCATGAGGCTCCAACTATGAATATTCAAATCTATTTATAACAGAAGTTATAAGGGCAAAGGAATACAGTGCTAAAATTCGCGTTCTACAGGAGAAGGAAAAAACTGTGATACCATTATAATCCATATAATATCATAATCCCATACAACTTGGAATCCAAATTACAGAAGCGTGATGTTTATGAAGTTTGCAACTGAAAAAACTCCATTTCGGCCAATATTTCACAACCAAACAGCAAATATTTACCATAAGTACCCAGTGACAACCTGGAAATATAATGAAGGCCCTAAATGAATGAAACTAAAGGGGAAATTAGGAGGAGTAGACTGGAGTCTCACCAACTAAAAATACAATGGAAGGCTCTTAGATTTCGACTCCTGACATTTCACTTGTCAGCCTAGGCTTTTACCATTGAACCAAACAAATGGCCCCTAAACTAATACAATTGCTTCTATAATTTCCGAGGACAATATAATCCCATTTGTAATAACTGAACGAAAATTTTTGGGGATAAAATACATCTACATATATATAATATTATTTTAAAGGAGAAAATGATTTTAAAAGGTAAAAATTAGACAAAATCATGGAAAATTATGTTGAATGTGAGCATCCAACACAAAACCAATTGGCTATGGGTGGAGTGGCCCCATGATCTTATAGACTTATACTTGATGGAAAAAAATAACCTTGATTCTCAAACAGATAAAAAAAATGGCAAGAAATAGACACTCACCAAACTTAGCTCTCACAAGAACCAGATAAAAAATGGACTTGGACTGAACTGGTCATGTTTTAGACTTTTCCAAACAGGCCCTAATATCTCTCTTAAAACTGGTTCTTTGTCAAACAACACAACCTTGATTCTCATTTAAAAAATACAAAAAAATGAGACTGGTACTGGGACTCAACCAGATCCTATTTTAAGCATTCCTAAACATGCCCTAACCAACCTTATTAAATGACGAAAAAGCAGATACCATCCTAAATTTAAATTAAGTACTAATTTCAAGTAAAGCAGCACAGTGAAAATGAATGGGAATTGGAATGACAGAAAAAATAGAGAGGGAATCATATGGGCAATACCCTTCTGCGTTTCCTATTTCTGTCTTCCTTCCTCCTTTCACTGTCCTCTTTCGATCTTTTACCATCCTATACATGTTATTGTTCAAATTAATTAGTGATACTCGGAAAGAACGAAGTTCAGAAGGGCAATAAAATTACAGTCCATAAGCTATTAAACTTGTGTTTAGTTACCTCCTCTTCCTTGGCTCTTCTCACCTTCTCAGCCTCCTCAAAAGCCTCTTTCTCCATCTGAAATATAAAAACATGATAAAACTTGCAAATTCAATACTCTAATTGTATTAACAATCAAATAGACTAAGGAGAAATAACTCACCTCCCTGTTATTGGCCCAAATGTCTTCCACAACTTGTCTTGCATACTGTGGGTCATCACAAATCAAAATGTTGTCGAACACTGAACCAGCCTTTACCTGAAACAAAGTACATCGTGAAGCTTACACCTACCAAAAACCTCCAAAAACTGTCGCATAATTTGCTCATTTAATAACATTTAAACAAATAAGAAGGAGAGCGTTATTTACTAAAAAAGAAAGAAAAAAAAATTAAGAAGTGGAAAAAGAATGAAAAAAAAACCAAGTGGAAAAAAGAAATAAAGAAAAAGACTCTTCACACTGAGTGTAACACTTCAGAAACTAGCACGAAGTTTGGTAAACAGGACATTGGAATTCTAGTATTCCTATAACCTAGGAAACGCGGACACTCCTAGAATGTCACGCATCCGTACCCGACAAGGTGTACGATACAACACATGCCGGGCACTCCTGACGTGTGGCCGACACACCAAGACTCATACATCTTAATAAGGTAAGTACAATTACTTATTAATTTCTTGGTTCAGAGGGCAAAGACATGACAAGCACACCGGATACTTTGGCACCAGGTGCAGAGTGTTGAAATTTTGAAAAACAAAGCAGAAGTTGATGTTAAGTTTATTCAAAGAGATTAATCCAAAGCTTAGGGTTGACTAATGAGTCACACCCTTATATATTATTCATAAATATAAAGAAAAAATAATTACAAACTAGTATCTTTTAACTCTAATAATATAAAAGACTACATGATATATCTAACTCTCCCCCTCAAGTTGGTGCAAAGATATCTCTCAATCCCAGCTTGTTAAGCATATCATGAAACTGTCTAGCACCAACTCCTTTAGTAAGAACATCAACAAGTTGGTCACTACTCTTCACAAAAGGTGTGCAAATTGTTCCATGTTGAGATTCTCTTAATGAAATGCCTGTCAATCTCAATATTTTTAGTCCTGTCATGCTGGACTGGGTTGTGAGCAATACTTATCGCAGATTTACTATCACAATACAACTTCATGGAATCCTCATGACTGATCTTCAAGTCTTTCAATAGCAATTTTATCCATAGGAGTTCACACACGCCTTGAGCCATTGCTCTAAATTCAGCTTCCGCACTAAACGCAAAACATTCTATTTCTTACTTCTCCAAGTAACTAGGTTACCACGCACAAATGTGCAATACCCTGAAGTAGACCTTCTGTCTATCACGGAGCCTACCCAACCAGCGTCAATATATGCTTCTATTCTGAGATGATCATGCTTACCAACAAGCAAGCCCTTACCCGGAGCAGATTTAAGATATCTCAAGATCCTGTAAACCGCATCCATATGTGTCTCATAAGGGGCATGCATGAATTGACTTACTACACTTACAGCAAATATAATATCCGGACGAGTATGAGAAAGATAGATAAGCTTCCCTACAAGTCTATGATATCTCCCCCTGTATACCATTTTTCCACTTTTGTCTCTCACTCAATTTCTGGTTAGGCTCCACAGGCCTATCACATGCTCTACTTCCAAGCATCCCAGTTTCACTCCAGAGATCCAGGACATACTTTCTTTGAGAGATAAAGATTCCATGCTTGGACCTAGCCACTTTAACTCCCGGAAAATACTTAAGCTACCCTAGGTCTTTTATTTCAAATTCCCTTGCCATGTACTCCTTTAGTCGTTGCATTTCCTCCAAGTCATCACCTGTGAGGACAATGTCATCCACATACATAATAAGTGCAGTAATCTTACCTTGCAAAGAATGCTTAATGAACAAGGTATGATCAGCTTGGCTTTGTTTAAACCCATATCTGCACATAGCATGTGCAAATCTCTCAAACCACACTCTAGGAGACTGCTTGAGGCCATACAGTGACTTCCTGAGTCTACATACCTTACCTTCTGTCTTTGGGCTCTCAAATCCAGGAGGGATATCCATGTACATCTCTTCTTCCAAATTACCATGTAAGAACGCGTTCTTCACATCAAATTAATGTAATGGCCAATCACAGTTGGCTGCAAGAGATAAAAGGACCCTAATAAAGCTCATCTTAGCAACTAGAGCAAAAGTCTCCTGATAGTCTACCCTAAAGGTTTGAGTGAAACCCTTAGCAACTAGGCAGGTTTTAAACCTTTCAATTGTACCATCTGCTCTGTACTTCACTGCATACACCCACTTGCACCCCACTCTTCTTTTGCCCATAGGCAACTTAGTCAACTGCCAAGTGTCATTCTTATGAAGAGCTTTCATCTCTTCATCCATGGCATGTTTCCACTTGGAATCACTGGGAGCATCCTGGACATGATTAGGAATAAAAACAGAGGCAATATTTGAAAGGAAGGAACGATGAGTAGGAGACGAGTGAGAATAAGACACAAAGTTAGATATGGGGTATTGAATACAAGATCTAACACCCTTTCTAACAGCAATAGGACTATCAAGACCCTCAGACTCTAGAGGAACAAGGTTATCAGTGTTACCTGGAAAGTTATCAGAGACATCACCCGTTGGAGAAGATGGAAGTAGAGAAATAGGAGTACTGGCCTCTGCCTCTTTGTTTCTTCTCTTACTTCACGTGCCTTTGGAGTACACTAACACTCTTTCTGTTTAGGGGTTACTTGGTCTCTCTCCTTTAGACAACTCATTCTACCTACGAGTTACAGGTTCTTCCTCTACTTTCTCCTCCCTCTCTCTTTCTTCCAGCTGAGATTCCTTTACAGGGATTAACATAGGAGTTTCAGGTAAGACTGTTCCCAAAACCTCTTCATGACTAGTTTCCCCCTGAAGTCGAATTCTGGGATTCGCAAAGAAAGGCACAGATTCTTGAAATGTGACATCTATAGAGACATACCATTTCCGATTATCAGGATTATAACACTTGTATCCCTTTTGAGTAGGAGAGTATCCTAGAAAAATACATTTAATGGCTCTAGGATCGAGTTTTTACCTGGTAGGGGAGTAGTTGTGAACAAAACACACACAACCAAAGACACGAGAAGGGATAGACATACTGGAAGAAGGATCAAATAGAAGATCAATAGGAGCCTTTTTATCAAGTACCTGGTTAGGAAAACGATTAATAAGATAAGCTGCTATTAAGACGGCGTCACCCCAATTTGGTTTGGGAGTATTAGCAGTGAACATCAAAAAATGGGCAACATCTAGCAAATGACGATTCTTACGCTCCGCAACTCCATTTTGTTGCGGAGTATCAATACAAGTGGTCTGATGAAGAATGCCCTTTGAAGGAAAAAATTCACCTAAACCCGAGTTTATATACTCACCCCCTTGATCGGAACGCAAAATTTTTATACCTGTCCCAAATTGAGTTAAAACCATTGCATAGAAACATTTGAAGATAGAAAACACTTCACTCTTTTCTTTCATCAAATAAAGCCATGTAGTGTGGGAATAATTATCAATAAAAATAACAAACCAACGATGACCTTTAAGAGAATTAATACGAGAAGGACCCCACACATCAAAATGAACCAAGGAAAAAGGAGTTAAGCTTTTATTAATGCTCGGAGCAAAAGATGTCCGATGGTGTTTCCCAAGTTCACAAGGTTCACAAAAAAACTCAGAAACAGGTTTATTGACTAAAGAAGGAAACATATGCTTAAGTAAATGAAAAGACGGATGTCCTAATCTCCTATCTAACAACCAAATGTCTTCAGACTTATTCTCAGTAGCGGATGTGTGATGAGCTTCTTTGCTTCTTGCATCCAGAAGATAAAGGCCATTCTCCTCTCTACCGCTGCCAATCGCCCTCCTTGTGGTAATGTCCTGAAAGACACAATGAGAAGGGAAAAAAAGTTACACTGCAATTCAAATCACAAGTTATACGACAAATAGACAAAAGATTAGAAGTAAAACTGGGAACATGTAGGACCGATGACAGAGGCAATGAGGGAGTGGCATGAATGACACCCTTCCCTGTAATAGAAGAAAAGGTGCCATATGCAATGTGAACTTTATCTTGACCTAAATGAGGAGTATATACGGAAAACAAATCGGAAGAGCTAGACATGTGATCTGAAGCACCTGAGTCAATAATCTAAGGAAAAGACAAATGGGATAAACATGCCAGGGCAGAAGTGACTAAGTGACCTGTCTGTGCAAATGAAGAGGAGGCACCTGTAGGTGCAGATGTCGAGGCAAAGGCAGCAGAAGAACGACGAGTCATCAGGCTCCGGAGAGCCTCATCCACCTCAGAGGCAGTGAACATAGGTGGAGTAGCAATGGTAAGAGACTGATCAATCAGAGTAGGAGTTGTAAGGTCAACAGCCGTAGTATAATTAACATGAGCATTGCGACCATTAAACCTTCCTCCACACTCCTAGACGAGCCAGAACGACCCCCTTGACCCCCTTGTGGATAACCATGAAGCTTATAGCATGTCTCCCTTGTATGATATTTGGTATTGCAATAATCACAAAATTGCTTACACTTATCTGAAGAACCAGACTCACTAACGGTGTCACGACCACGGTTCCCATCCTCTGAGGAACTGACGAGGGAGCAGATCGCTCTGTGGTAGCGGGTGGAAGCATAGCAGAATGACGACTTTCCTTGTTCTGTACATAGGAAAACGCCTCCCGAAGAAAAGGTAGTGGCTCCATTCCTAGAACCCGACTGCGAACTGGATCTAAATCCGAGTAAAGATCATCTAGTAACTTAAAAATTCTCTCTTCAATAATAAGTTTATGATAGGCTACAGAATCAGCAGGACAAACTAGCTTGTAGTCCAACAGGTGGTCCAACCATTACCAACTGGTGAATAGAGATGTGAAGTACTGCAGAACACTCTTCTCCCCCTGTTCAGATCTACAAATCAACCTCCGTAACTCAAAAATCTGTGTAGAATTGCCCTTGCGCGAATAAGTGTTGGCCATGGTCTCCCAAATATCTTGGGCAATCGTCATGTCCAAAAAAACTTCCGCGATCTTTGGGATGATAGAGTGGCAAAGCCAAGTCATGACGATGGAGTTCTCCATCTCCCACTCGTCATAAGAGGCATCCTCGGTGGGTGCTTTAATTTTTCCGTTGATATACCCCATCTTCCCTCGGCCTTTGAGGGACATAATCACAGGTCTAGACCATACTAGGTAGTTTTGGCCATTGAAAAGTGATGTAATAAGTTTAACGTTCGGGCTATCGGTGGATGCAACAATAACACGTTCATCCGGAAGCAGCCGTGTATTCACATTGGATTTGGCTGGATCCATCATCGTGAAAACACAATATATACATATATATATATATGATACCCGCAACGAACACTGAACAGGAACCCACGGATATATAGCACACTAACAGAAATCAGACCACCATAGAGAATACCGGCATAACAATCACACAATCTAAGCAAGGTCCATAAAAGGACCACGAAACCTTGGAAACTGAAGGTCAATCAGACCAGCACAGATCCACTAATGTGGTTGGACAGAAACTGCCCCTATGGGGCTCGGCTAGGGTTAGGAGGATGGTAGGAGCTCAAGCCAGGGGTGAGGGTGGGTGAGCTGCAGGTGGTGTGGGTGTCAGATTGGTGCTGGGTGGCTGTGGGGAGTAGCGGCTCAGGCAGGGGTGAGTTTTGGGTGAGCCGCAAGTGGGGTGGGCGTCGGATTGGTGTTGGGTGGCTGTGGGGAGTAGCGGCTCAAGCCAGGGGTGAGGTATGGGTGAACCACAGGTGAGGGTGGTGTCAGATTGGGGTTGGGTAAGTTCCGACGAGGTCTAGAGGTGGTGGTGGTTCGGCGCAGGTGGTGGTAGGTAGGGTTAGGGTTGTGGTGGCTCTGATACCATGTCAAGTTTATTCAAAGAGATTAATCCAAAGCTTAGGGTCACCGTTATATATTATTCAGAAATATAAAGAAATAATAATTACCAACTAGTCCCATTTTAACTCTAATAATATAAAAGACTACATGATATATCTAACAATTGATAGTGGTTAGGAACTCCCCTGAGTGTGGCAGACACACCAAGACTCAAGTACCTTTTATTAATTTCTTAGTTCGGATACAAGAAAACACATGACAAGCACACCGGATACTTTGGCACCAGGTGTAGAGTTTTGGAATTTTGAAAAACAAAGCAAAAATGGACATCTAGATATTGGTTTGGAACTCTTAGTGGGGAGGAAAATAGGATTTTTTTTCATCACAAATTGGAGTATTTGATACACATTCTAGATACTTTGACACCAATGTAATACTGTTGGAATTTTGAAAAACAAACAAAAAGTTGATAGGGGTAGGGGTTTTTAGTTTGTGTATTTTGAAAATAGGAATAAATAGGACCTATGAAGCATAATAGCGCTTCTACAATTAAAGAATATTTAAAAGTAACAAAATAAAAACACCGCTTCAGAAATTGTGAATAATTAACGCCTTTTGAAATTAAAACCAATCAGACAGTTATTTTACTATAGAGCACATCATTTTCGAATAACAACTGATTTTCTGATAACACATCATGGATATATTATTATTTTGCCAGCCATGCCCTTCGTGTGTCCTAATTTCTTAGAACTTTCAGTGTTGCCACCTTTTATAGTGTCGTGCCATGTCCGTGCATTCGTGTATTCTTGTATCCATTTCTATGCTTCTTAGCAAATAACATAAATAGCCCAATCACAAAACAAGAAGGCTGATTTTTTCTTCGCCTGATCAACTGGATCAGAATGAGTACATTGAGGAGTTAACGATACTTAGCCATTATCATATCCGACTGTTTGGAAGTATGTTTATAACATTGAGAACCAGAAGACTTATATGCAGAGTTGTGACTCTTACCTGCCAAACTTCAATGCCCACATACTTTATTGGCTTCAACACATAAAGGTCCGGGTCATCTTCAAATTCTGTAGAAAATGACGAAGTAATTTACTTGGACCCAAATCAGACATACACCACGAAATGACTAGAAACAGAAGAATTTAAGATAAAAGAATGCAATTTAACGCTTTGATGAATTTCTCATTATTTATATCCTTTGAAACCAATGGTCTAAACATTTAGAATTAGACAACAGCTGCAGGTTCGGATGGAAGTACCACAGAAATTTGTTTCAATTCCTGTCATCAAAACCAGGGAACACTCTTTACAATAAGCATCTGTTTGGATCAACTTATTTGGGACCAATAATCACTTATTTGGTATCATAGAGAGATTTGAACTTTTCTCGGCTTTTCACTAAAAGGCTCTTTTTGGTTCATGGATTTCGTGAGGGAAAAGAAAAGTGAAAGAAAAACAAGAAGGAAAACTAATTCCCTCGTGTCTTTCCCTTGTGTTTTCCTTCATGCTTAAATAACATTAAAAATTAAAATTTTGTTAGATATGATCCTAACATATGAATCAAGGGAAATGACGCACAACATTCGAAACGTTTAATTTATTTCTCAACTTATTCACTTTTCTTTCCTATTTTCCTCATCACTTTCCTTATTAACCAAACAAAGGAAAATGTTTTCTTTTCTTTTCCCTCATTAAATCCAAGAACCAAACAAAGCCTAATACAATCCACTTTAAATCTGAGAAAATAACTTAAATCAGAAGTAACAATTTATTGGTTCTCTTAAAATCTGTCAAAGAAAAAAAAAATTATAATTCCCAAATGGGCTCTGGTAATTCAGGGTTGTGGGTTGTAACTAGCCTATTGGACATCTTAAATAAAATGAATGGACCACCGGTCCACCATTGAAAAAAAAATTAAAAATTTACTATTCACTGGTTCGGTAATAATAAGTGCCCAACTACTCATTGAGTTGAAAAATGCCAACAATGATTACAACCATGTGAATTCCCATAACCCCAACTTGATCCATCAAATTCATATCGTACCACTATCACCATTTTCATCAATGGAATCTTATCTTCTAAAAACTATTCATAATACCACTAAATTATCGTCACATACTATGAGACCCTTTTTTTCTTCTCGCAGTTACATAGATATTGAAACAAGTAGTAAGGATCAACTATTACAACATTGTATGCCGTAACATTCTTGAAAGAAAAGGCCCAGTAAAATACAACTAGACTCAAGCTAAATAGGTCGACCCCACCAAACCCGTTTATGTGAAGAGGTCAGAAATCTCATCCAAACCCTCTATAACATTGTGTAGGTGTAATCAGGTAGAAAATTTCCAATCCTACGACCTGCAGTTTTTAGTATCACAAAACTGACCTGGGTTATCAATCCACGGGATCTTCCACTTTCCCTTATAGTTGGGGTTCTTGATTTTCTGTATCAGCACAGGAGAAGAAATTAGAAGCTGCATTACAATGCAATTAGAAACTGGAAATCCAACTATATTAGAGGCTTACCTTACGCTTCCATGGTCCCTTATATGCTGGATTTGGAATCTTTGGCGCTCTCCATATCCCATCATCTTCTTCATCCCAGTCAGCAGGCTAATTAAACAAGCCAATGCAAGGTCACCGAATGTTAGAAATCTATTTCCTCTCAACCAATAAACTACACAAATGCGCTATTCGCCACAATACATTTCCGCGTTCAATGTACATTACTCAACACGAAAAAGCTCTTCCTAATAATTTGAAATGGGCTAAATCAATAATATTTACTTCATCCACACTGAAAACCTCATCAAATTGTTTAGGGACTGAATCTAATCAAATCATAAGGTTTTACAACAGTTCTTCTTAACATCATTGGAGCCAAACAAGGACAAAGAAAAAGAATCTTTGGGTTAATTGCGGTCTGGCATGTATGAGAGAGAGAGAGAGTCAACATGACTCAGTTTTGAAAGAAACAAATGTTGAGCAATAAAATCAAACCTTTTTGACCTTCGGATTCGGGATCTCAGCCGGAATTGAATTATATCCCTGTAGCATCTCAGATCATAAGATCTCGGAACTATTTAAGTCATTTACTGAGGTAAAGATTAGGGAGGGTAATACCTCTGGTTTGACATCGTTAGGATCTTCTATATATTCTCTATCATCCCAGTCTGCTGGCTGCAAGGGCAGAATTATAAAGATATACAATTGATGAAAAGACAGGTTTAATACATTGACAGATAAGTTTACAGAAGATAAAAAACAGAGATATCCCACACGTGACTCTTGCAACGATAAATCCCAAAATGTAGCTGGATATCAAAACGTTACCACAGAATAATATATTATAGTACAGTATTCTGCAACAAGTTTGACAGTTTTACCTGTTTAGTTCATGGATTTAGTGATGGAAAGAAAGAAAACATTTTGGAATACATTTTTCTTTATTAGGTTAATATGTAAATATTGAGGAAAATGTGAAGGAAAAGAAAATAGGATGAAAACAAAATTTTACATTTAGGATTTTGTGAGTCACTTCCGTTCCAATTTACTTCAGTTCCTTCCATATTTTGATAATTTTCAATTTCCAACACTATTTAAACTGTTGGATTGTCCCACACCGCTCGGGCATAGCCCCCGTCGGTACTTCTTATAAGCGTGAGTAATCTTCCCCCCATAAGGAGTCTTTTGAGGGTGAGTCAGGCCGATTGGTCTTACTATTTAAACATGGACTGAAACACTAGGGAGACCAATAAGGATTAGTTTTTTTTTATCGATCCCCCTTCCATTTCTTTTCCTTCTCCAAATCCGTAAATCAAATAGAGCCTCAAACAAAATCTTTTCTCTTCTAATGAGCGTTACACCTTTAGAATAAAGGGTTCCAAATCACAAAATGCGATTAAGACCAATAAATTATGGAAATTTTAGTCAAAAGGCCTCTAAAATAGACCTTTTTAGTATATTAGGTCCAACCCCTTTTTTTATTTTAGTGAAAAGTCTGTACATTATAGAAGTTATGTGAATTTCACATAACTTTTGTAAAAAAATTGAACTAGTTATGTGAAATTTCACATAAAAAGTTGTGTGAATTTCACATAACTTTTAAAACATACGGACTTAATCCGATTAAGTTTCACCAGTCATGGAGTTTTGACCAAATTAAAAAATGGGTTGTCCTTTACACTTAAATAATCTAAAATGAGGGACTTTTCACTAAATTTCTAATAAATTATTCAAGTCTTAGGACATTGGATATTCTCAGAAAGTTGATACAAAATTCCACCGTGAAGGTTATACCTTTTTTGCATTGACGGCTTTAATTTTCTGTGGAGGAAGAATATCCCAGTCTGTATACATACTTCCAGTTTCTCGCTCTCGATTATCAACCAGGACGCTATAAGTTGCGTCAGGCCGTAAAATAAATGTGTAGAAATGAGTCAACTTGTCTGTTTCACATTGTAGATCCTTTTTAATGGGATAGTTCTGCCCCTGGTAAGAAAGTATGACATGGAGATTTTTTTTCTGTGTGCCACATATATCTGGTCCAAACATCAAGCTGCATGGATGAAAGCAACAGTAAAATAAGGAGCCATCAACATAATGCCATAAAATAGACAGAAAAATTGGGTGAAAATTAAACAAGCAAAAGCTGAAGATAACATAAAAAGTTGTGAAATAAAATGTCTATACCCCGCCCCCAAATGCAATTTAGCTCCCTTCTCTTCGCTACAAAGCGTTCTATAAAAATGTTGCATCGTATTTTTCTAGATAAGGTACAATTAAAAAACCTGACCCCGTGCTAACTGTAACTAGAAACACCGTGTCACTCCACCAATATTTGATCACAACTGTAGTGAGCATATTATACATGTTCATTATGAAGTCAAGTACTAATTAATGTTCATTCCCTTTACCCAAATCAGTTTATGTTGTGGAGACCATTTTTGCTTCCACTAAGCCAATTGATCACTCACCCAAGTAAAACACTGATTGAAAGGTATACAACTTCTTACTTCCGCATGAGGTTAAATTAACTGGTACCCCAAGTCTATCCAACTTCGTTAAAAGGGATTCATAGTTGTTTTTCCTCAGGCATTCCCTCTAGACACTGAACTCAGATCTTATCTGTTAGTTAACCAGATGTATAAAATAAACTTACCAACATGAAATTCCTAACAGGAAATAGTATGAAATATTATGTTATTTAGCATTCCCTCTAGGCATTTGACTCAGCTCTTATCTGTTAGTTACCCATTCACATATAAAGAATATCCAACATGGGCATATACAACATAACAAAATATTTATTATAAACAATAGAAAGTATTATTTTATCTTTCAAGAAAATAATATTTTATGTGCTTAACTATATTACAAGTGATAAAAAATAAAATAATCTCAATTATTATGTTTGGGTAACGCCTATGCAGCCTAAAAAAAAAAAAAACAATTCCCTTATTTTCTTTATATCTCGTTGTTACTTGCAAGAAACTAAAATTGTTAGCAATAACTAGCTTACTACGAGTTTTATATGTTACTGAATTTTGTATAACTGATGATAAGATGATCATTTTTTCCTTGGAAGTAAAAAAAAAAAAAAAAAACCTTTTCTGTTAAGCAAACAGGATTTTTCAAGCTAGAAAAACTGATCTGATCACTTTCAGTTTTAAATCATCCTAATATCCAAACCGAACATAACAACAAACTAGTTTTGCCCATAAAACATTGTACTGCATCAATACAAGTGGAGGGGGGAACAATGACAAAGAATTAGATAAACAACGAATATGCACACACACACCACATATGCAGACATATATGTAATATTAGTGTCAGAAGTAAAGAAATATGTAAACACATAAGGAACCTGTAAGGAGTATCGCCTCCAAATTTCTTCTGATTGACATAACCAGAATGAAGCTTAATGTAACCACCACCACATTCAATGTCCTGTTCCAGCTTTATAGAATACTGGACCACAAGGGTTCTATCCTTGTTGCTGAACTCTGGTATCTTTGCAGATATGGCAAAGTGCTTGGCGTCATTATGTGTTTGAATACCTGCAAGATTTGCCAGTTATCATTGGCTATTGATCTAGTGACAACGCAAAGCCTATAGAGATGATTAAACTGATGTGATATAAAACATTTAATTCATTGTCACCTCTGTAACAAGAAACGAATAGAAAGAAATGGGAGATAAATTTATGCGCTAAGCTAGGAAGCACCGATGAGGGTGTGGGGGATTCCTTAATTTTCCAAAAACCAAAGGTGCGGGTGCCACAATTTATTAAAAAATAACACTTTTATATTATTTTATAAACTTTTATTGTCTTGTTTTTATTTTTATTTTTTTATGATATGACAAATAACAAGCATAAATAAGCAATACTAGCCTTTAGACTATCCAACTCCCAACATTCTTAAATTAACTCCAAAGTTTTTGAAACTATGTTACGGGTCCCCTTTATAAAAGAATAATTAAGAAAAACGCCCTGCTGCATCCAAGCAGAATCCACGCCAGTCCGGGTGCTCATAGGGTGTGGATTCTTCGACATTTTAGAAGAGTCCGTGCTTCCTTGGCGCAAAGAAATACAAATGTTATAGTTCTTATTTTCAGTCTATGTACTTTTACAGTTTATTGCTCGAGGGACAACTCTAATAGTACTTGCATTATATTAACGACTAGGGGGGGGGGGGGGGGGGGGGGGGGAGGTGATGGAGGTGTGGAGGTCATGTATACTACCTGAATTCCGCCTAAATATTGTTTATACTCGGGGGTGGAGATACGACTTGACTGATGGCAGTGGCGGAGCCAGAAATTTACATTTGTTGGGGCCAAGATTGAATGAGCGAGGAGGAATTTTTTGGGACTATTTATACATATTTTGAATAAAATTGTATGTATATCATCGTTTTTAGATAATAAGGGTTGATTGTTTGTTACAAAATTTTGGGAACTACATTACAACATTTTAGCACCCAAACCACTAGCACGTATAATACATCCTAAACCACAAGTAGTGAAATCTAGATTCTAAAGCCTGACCAAACAAATTGAGTACTGCTATGCTTTCCAAATTTGCATCCAAATGTGATTTCCAACCATGTGGCACTGGCTCACTTGACTTTTATTGGAGGATGTTGAAGTGGTCACACTATTATTAAAGGTGATCCCACTACCACATTGGAGCAACTTACTTGAGAATCACACATAAACAGAGAAAATTTTCCCCTACTTTGCACCTATGAATAGCTTCGCCCCAGACTAATGGTATAGGATGGATTGGATTACAATTAGTGTTGCAATATTTATATTGACATAGACATTTGTATAAGTTAGAAATGTGATGGGGCCAACATGCAAATTAATCTCAATTTTACAATAACTTATACATACCCACCTTATTTAAAAATATTGCAGCCACAGAGACCAAATATAAGTAATATTTATAACTTTAAACTATTGATGAGTAAAATTAGAAATTTCAAAAACTTTTGGAAGGACCATGGCCTCCTCTTGTCCCTTGTATGCCCGCCCCTGTTTATAATTTACATTTCAACTGCAAACACTTCCAACACGGTTCTGACAGAGTATCAGACTGACACTCCTAGAATCGTGTGCAACACATTTTGGATGCATCCACAGTTCAAATTCCTTTTTTGGGACGCTTGGGCTTTGTTTGATTTGCAATTTTAGGGAAGGAAGAGAAAAAGGAAATGAAACAAGAAAGATAGCTAGTTCCCTTGTGTTTTCTTCTATACTTGGATAACATTACAATTAGTGTTCCAAATATAATTGTAACTTTCGAGAAAAAAAGGAGGAAAGTTATTCACAAGACTTCAAAATTGTTACTACTATTTACTATATATTATTTTTCCTTCCTACTTTCCACGTTAACCAACCAACGAACGAGTTTCCTTTCCTTCCCTCGCCGTATTTATGACCCAAATAAAGCCCTTGATGACACATCCGACAAATTCCTCAGCACAAATTCTTTAGCAGAAATGAATCTTAGAAGCAGCCATGTCCAAATATCCAGGAAACAAGACGAATATACCCCCTAAGTGTTAACCTATATTTTTAAGATATACTTTGATGTTGTACACATGGCGAATGCACATCAATCATGCAATGCACACTTGGTAATACAAACAAAGTGTGTTATTGTAAGAACAAAACCTCAGCAGGAGAGTGGAAGCAGTACAATTGATTATAATAGTCTTTGTGCCCATTGGGTACAACTTTTGGCATGGAAAAATAACTTTTGGCAAGAAATTGCAGTAGTTGTGGTGTTTGGCTCCCACCACACAGTAGTGGGACCCAATCCAAATTGCATTTTCATGGCTTACAAAATCTGCCATGAGGCTTATTCACCATCGCAATATGTTGCGACTGAAATTCTATATGACATTTACTTTTGAGCCCTTCACTTCTACAATATGATTTACATTATAATCTACCATATATGGTGTAAATTTATAATAGTCTTAGAACAGAATGTTGGCATATAATATATATATATATATATATTGTAAACTATTTGTATACCGGACAATGGGCATCATATAATAAAAATAAAATTTGAAATTGTTAATCAATTACATATCAAAAAGTACACATATATTTGAAGAATAAAGCATGATTTCCAATTTTGAATCCCAAGTTTGGTTGCCAAATGCTTTGTCACCTGTACCACATGCAGTGGTATGTGGTGCCGCCATCCACTCATAGCACGTGATACACTTGTTAAAACATTTCGAAACTAAATCGGAGAAATTTTTGGGTCCATTCCCTAACAACAGCTTAAGCTTTTGGAGCAACTGGTGACTTAAAATGATATCAGAGCCTTGTTCGAGGGAGGTCTTTAGTTTGACTCTCCATCCCCGATTTAATGTTTGTGGTTTGTATTGCAGCCTGAATCTAATTTTTGACATGTTTATGCTAAATCAAAGGATTGATCTTGCCAGGCAATTTTCTACACATATATCAAATAGAACAAGTAAATCAGACAGCTACAATCATAAAACTCTTCACAAAAAATAAAAAATAAAAAATAAAAAATTCCCTTTCTGAGAAACAATCAATTCCACAGCATATAACTTAGTTAATATATCTATATATACCTTTATCATCAGGATCTCCAGACCATTTTCCTGCGGTGTGCTTAAATGTACCCGCTTTTCCTTCAACCCTCTTCCAATCTGATAAAACCCAACGGCTCTTCCACCCATCTAGTTTCCCATAATCACATTATACAATGACAATATGAGGCAATTTACCCATAAAGAAAAATAATAGTTGAAGGGTCAGTTTGTTGAATTTTTAGTGTAAGGAGTGTTAGTGAAAAAGGACAATACATGAAGGGTGTATGCGTAATTTTCCCATAAAGAAAACTATGAAAAAATAGAAAGAAAACAAAAGAGAGAATAAGTTGAGAAAAAAATTAAACATTTTGAATCTTGTGAAATAATTCCCTTCCTTTATTCATATATTATAATTATATTCTAAAAAATTTCAATTTTTTTAATGTTATTTAAGCATAAAGAAAACGCAAAGAAAAACATGAGGAACTAGTTTTCCTTACTGTTTTCTATTTCCTTTTTTCTAAAAATCCATGAACCAAGCAAAGCCTAAGTGAAAAAAATTCAACCGAAAATAATCATTGCATGCAGTCGAATATACAATCACTTCAAAATTTTCAGTAATTAAAATTTGGCACTTTCATTTTCATTACTTAATAGATTTGATTCAGCTACTAAGTGCAAGAGAGAGATCAAAATTTTGAATCATAAACTTTCCAAATTTACTACAATTATATGGCTCTGGAGATTTTCATATACTTCCACTTTTGCCCCGATTTTCTAGGCAACCAAACAAGAGTAACAAAGAAAGAAAATAGTACATAAGGTCACTAACATAGAATTCAACACAAGCTATATAGTACGATTTAACATTTTACCTTCGAATCGCTCTTCGAAGAAAATTTCAGAGGCTGCGAAATCTATGAGAAAGAAAGAATGCAAAGTTAGGAGTAAAAACAGAAGCTTAAGCGCTTTCATCGGCTCAAAGTTCGCCATTTTCGGCAGTCCCCGATGAGAGAGAGAACCTGATCATTGCAGAGAGAGAGAGTAAATAAGAGTGTTTATAGGACATCACATCAATAAGTGCCCATGCATTTTCAATAATATTACTATCTTGCCACTAACTACTACTACTTCTCCTCATTTCTTTCTTTACTTTCTTTCTCAGTCTCTCTATTTTTTTTTTTTTTAAATTCTTTTAAGAGTAATGCTACAAACACAACACATTGCATAACACAACAGGGTTTTAAATGCCTTGTACCATATGCTGTTTGAATTTTTCACACTTTCTATGCACTACTTACACAACACAAAGTACAAATATTTAAAGGTTTATTGTGCCTCCTGTTGTTCAATGTGGTGTGCCTTTAACATTACTCTTCTTTTAATAGTTTCTTATCTTATTATTATACAAATTGAATTTTACCGGAAAATTCCTCATTTCCCGACTTTAAGCCCCCTGCAAAATACTTTCACATTAAAAGGTCCATTATCTGTCACACTATGGGAGTTGGCCATACTCGAAATTATCAAATTAGAATTTTATTTTACTTTTTTTCACTTTCACAATTCAGAAATAAGAAAATAAGAATAATGAAGATTCTAAACTACCGTTAAATCAAGATAATTTTAATCAAAAGTCTTCCAAAATACTAGTTTTTTTGGGTCATAGGTTCAACCCTTTTTTTCATTTTACTGAAAAGTTCTTCAACCTAACTATATTTATAAGCATTTAATTTGATTAAGTTTCATAAATAATGAATTTTTGACCAAATTAAAAAAGAAAAATTTAGTGGAAAATCTCATTCTACCAACGTTTGTTGTAATAGACCCATCATTTGGTACTTCCCAATGATAGACCCTATAATTGTAAATGTTGTTAGAGATTAGTCCAAATTTTTCTATTATATAATTATTAGATGTCTTTTTTACCCCTAACCTATATATATATACATATATACATATATTAATTCAGATTTAATGATTGAATCAGTTACCAAATCTGACCAAATCTAATCAAATCCCAATTGATATTGGTTACAATATATATAGAAATTTTATCCTAATATTTTAGGATATTACTTTACACAACGGTTACAAACGAATTTCATCATTTCTAATTCAGTGTATTGCATATTCAATCTAGATATCACATCATAAACGAGTCTTTCTGCGGGTATTGAATTTTACACTGCAGACAGATCATTTTTATATTGTAACTGGTTTATTAGTGTGAAATTTTACACTGCAACTGGTTTATTAGGGAAATTTTACACTGCAAAATTCCACTGCTTTCATTAAACCGGATTTTGACTTGCCATATATACACATTAATTCTGGTAGTAATGATAGCATTTTGACTTGCCAATATCTCATTTTTTTTATTAATATCCCATAATTATAGTTGTAATAACCTGCATTTTCATATTTAATTTGTAATTGCATTGTCATATTTAATTTCATTTGGTATTGACTGCTTCATTTAAACTACATTTCTCATGTTCTAAATTTTATTTCTTGAATTATTGCAAGCTAGGAATGTTATTGGGGTCAAATTGCAATTTTTACAAAAGTTAGTAATACCTGTATGGATTTCAAAATCTGTATTTCAAAACGGTGAAAATAACTTCTATTGACTCAATCAGTATTTTTATAAAACCAGAAAATCAATTCTTAAGTTAAAATGGAATTCCCGTATTTTTGTGGTGACCACCGCGCCCCGAAAATACCAGTTTATGTTCAAAACTGTCCATGTTGTGTTTAACTTCCACAGATTTTGGAAGTGACCGATTTGGACATTTGCTTTATTTCCAATTATGGCAAGTGATGATTGCCTTGTGCCTTGTTTGGGAACATACAACTTATATGTGCAAATGTTGTGCCATAAGCTAAGTTGCCAAACAACACTTCATTGACCCCTATTGATCTACATTTGCCCCTTCACAATCTGAGGAATGTATATATATATATACGTAGATGCATATATGCTGATCATTGGTGTTTATATTAGTGAATTAGCTAAACTAATTCAATTTGTTGAGTATTGGAGAATAGACTTGGCCTCCAAGTTCAAGTTGTGGAGCTTATTTATACACCACACACTCACCCACTGCACATTACCAAATTATAGAGAGTTTCAGAGAGTTAGAGAAATCACAGAGACTTATTCAGAATTTATAGTGAGAGAAAGCTTCAATCCACCATAGCCTAGCTTAAGTGGATTTCCTTATTGGTCTTTCTTTCTCAACATCTATTTGAATCTTCAATCACAATGAGTATTACTAACTCACTCAAAATGTAATCCATTCCTTATTTACTGATTTGGGTAGTTAATTTGTAGAATCACCATTGATGTTGTACGTTGAAGTTCATAGCTTGAAAAATGGAGATTTTCCAAACTCAACCAAAACCTGTTTTGTTAGATGAATATGATAGATTACATGTCATATATGCTATACCCAAAGTCTTAAAGCCTAATTTGTTCATATGAAAAAGTATATAAGAAAATAAATTTTGACATGTTTTAGTTTTTCATGAAATTGGAGAGTTATAGTTAGAATCATGTTAAATTAATCTTAGATTCTTAATCCTTGTTGAAAAAGGAAGAGATCCATATATAACATGATATACATACTTACAGAATTGGAAATGGGTCATTTTAGACTCTGAAAATCTGAAACAGAGCAGTTTCTGCGAGGAAGATGAAGCCTCAGCTTCATCTCGCGCCACGATCGCGCGCGCGAGAATCGCGCGAGCGGCCCGCGCGAGCGATCTTTCGAGCGAGCGGACCGCGCGCGCGATCCTTGCTTTCCCAGGCAGACATAAGAGTTTATATATATATATATTGAAATTTGGCTGGTCGCGCGAGAATCCCTTCGCGCGAGCAATCCGCGCGCGCAACCTTGATTTCCACAGGCAGACAGAAAAGTTTATAATAAAAGGAAATTTGGGCATATCGCGCGAGCGGCCCGCGCGAGCGACCTTTCGCGCGAGCGGCCCGCGCGCGCGAGGTCTGGCAGTTTTTGTTTTTGTCTGCTTTCTGTTAAGGGACTGTTTGGTTCAACTTTTTAGTACTGTTAAGGTTCTGTTTGGGATATTTAGTTAATCAGAACTCTATTTGGTTATGTTTTGAATGATTAAAACATTATATTGCAAGTTATCAATCCCCGTACGCGTGTTGTTCCTTTAATTCAGTGTTTTGCTTAGGTTCATGTGCATATCATTCATGTGGGGTCAGTGGTACATGCATGTGGGTGTCAGTCTGTGTGGAAAGAGTATGAGTTTGAGTTTGTGGTCGTAGTTTGTGGTTGTGGTTAGAGGTTGTAGTTGTGATTGTGGTTGTGGATTGAGTTGTGGTTGTAGTTGTGATTGAGTTGAGTTGTGGTTGTAGTTGTGGTTGTGGTTGTGGTTGTGGTTGTGGTTGTGGTTGTGGTTGTGGTTGTGGTTGTGGTTGTGGTTGTGGTTGTGGAGAGGGTATCTTTGAAATGCGACGGTGGCAAATATGGACACTCCCTGACGCCCATGGAAGCGTTAAAGTGTGTGAAGCCGAACTCGGACATTCCCTGGCACCCATGGTAGTGCTAAAGTGTGGCCTACGGACACTCCCTGATACTCGAGTCTGGATACTGCATGAGGGGTTGCCCCGGTATTTGCATGGCGGTTAGGGTATTCAAAGTGTGAGGCATTGGACACTCCCTGGTACCCCGGACCAAAGTGTGAGGCAAACTGGACACTCCCTGGCGCCCCGTTGCTAAAGTGTGGCTATCTTAGTGTTTCAAAGATACCAGGAGTAAGATAGTGGGTTGTTGTGGCTGTCGAGAGAAAAGAGTCGGCAAGATGAGTGTAGTGCATTGTCTCATTACACGAGTATCTGTTCTTATGAATGATCGACCTTTAATATATTCCTTGTTGTTTTTTTTAAATGAATTCTTTCTGCGGTTTAACTATTGATTTTACAAAACTGATAATGGAAAAAGGTAAATGGGTATGTTTTACATTTAAAGTCATGTTTTTAATACTCACTAGCTTCTTGAAGCTGACGACGTTGATGCGTCCTGGACATTCGTGTTCAGGCTTTTCAGGATATAACCAGGAGGAATCATACGACTATGCTAATTGAGAATGGCTGCTTCTGGAATGAAGAAACTGTTTATTATATGTTTTAAGTTATGAACTGTTTTGTTTTATAAGGATGACTGTAACAGACATTAAGTTATTGTTTTAATTCAAGGCGGTCTGTGCCTTTAGATAACCCGTGCTGTAATATTCTTTAAGTTAGAATAATTTTTGTAAGCCTTGATTGCTTTACTCTGATTATTATGTTTTGTTGTTCGACGTTTGGGACGGAATCGATCCTTCAAACTGTCGCGACCTACGGGTCCATATAGGAAATTAAACGCTTTCCTTATTTATGCTACGTCGGGGCGTGACAATAGTGCTTTCCGTTTTTGTGTTTGTGCCATAAATCACATAGCCTTTGAACCAAGAACATGAGTGTTAATATTCACACTACAACCTTTGAATTGTGGAGTTGTTTTTGGAACAAACTAATTAGCATTACGTTGGAATGGAGATTCAATTAGCAGTTGACTCTTTTTAATTTGGTAAGCAGTCATCATTCAAATAATAAATTATAGTACATACTAGCAGTATACAATTTCGCACGACAATATAGGAATCAAGAACATGAGTGTTAAATTTCACACTAGAATGAACATGAGCGTTCAATTTCACACTAGAATAATTAAACAAAGCCACACCCAGATTCAAACAACTAGCCTCCAAAGCCACGCTCAGATCCAAACAACTTCCAAAACACAATTAAATGGACTCAACTAAGCACCCCCACCAAAGACTCAAAAAAGCACCCACTGAAACATCCCAAATTAAATACTGCTCCAATACAACTAAAATAGAAGACAAAAAAACAAAAAAGTCAGCAAACACCAATGAAAAGGCAAAATTGAAAAGCAAAGCAACATCACGAAGACAACGACTTCTCCCGCAAACCCGCGCGTGACAACAAGCTCGATCCCAAATGCAACACCCAAAAACAATCACCACCTCGCCGGAGAAGACCATCGCAAGCTTTTTCTCGTTGAATGGAGTCTTGGGTTCATCCACATCACGAAGACAACGACCTCTCCCGCAAATCCGAGCGTGACAACAAGCGCGATTCCAACTGCAACACTCAAAATAATCACCACCTCGCCGGAGAAGACCATCGCAAGCTTTTTTCTCATTGAATGGAGTCTCCGATTCATCCTAGAGAGAGAGAGAGAGAGAGAGAGGTGGAAATCTTATATATATATATATACATATATATAAATTTGGTGTTTAAAATTTGAAACCCCTTGATTTTGGGTGTTTCCAAATTAGATAAAGAGTTTGAAAAGGAATGACTCATTGATGGGCTTTAGGGGTAGTTTGGTCACTAAATAAAAATGTGGACCTATCACCAAAATGTTGTTAGAGTTGAACCTATTATAACAAAGTTAGACTAAATAGGACATTATACTAATTAACTCATTAAAAAAATGGTGTTTTCTTTTAAACTCAATGAGGATTTTTTTTCCATTTCTAAAATCCAATTTAAATTGCCTTTAAACCAATGATCCCTCGTATGTAATTCCTAAACAAACAAGTGGCATGAGTATGGCATATCATTCAAGCCTTTTGCCTTAAATTTTTTTCTCTCACCCAAGGACTCGGACAGGACTTTTTGTATTGACTCCATTTATTTATTTATTCATTCATACATATATGTTTGACTATATGATGTATCGTTTACTTTGAATATTCAAAGCAACTTCCTTCCATCTTACTTTGAAAATAAATTCTTGTGGTTTTTTTTTTTTTTTAGCAATATTAGATGCACTCTCAAATGTACAATTTTGCTTTTAAATGTTAGACATCGTGCTGAAAAGTCTGTACACAAAAAAGAGGGTGTACAGGGTGTGCAAGTTTTTCAGCACGAAGTCCAATATTTTTAAGCAGGATTGTGCATTTGATAATGCATCTAGCATTACTCTTTTTTTTTTTTCTTGTCATGTTGTATTTTCTTTTCAATTTTGCTAGTTTTACTTACCATTATTTGGTGTCGGAGATGTAGAAAAATGCGCGCTTACACTGATTATGAATTAATTAATTGAAAACTTGGAGATAAAGTGCATTTACCTAAGAGGCTATTTGGAAATGTGAAGAACAAGTTCTATATATGGTTCATAAGTGAACAAGTTCTACAAATTTAGGGCATGTTTGGTACGCAGGAATGTAACGAGTTCAGGATTGAAATAAAACATGAATGGAATAGGAATGGTCATTTCATTCATGTGTTTGGCTGCATAGTTGAGAATGAAATGACATTAAATTTTAATTGAATATTCAAATATTTAATAAATTTATTTTAATAAAAAAATATTAAATTTAAATTGCAAAAAAGGAAAGACGAAAAGATTAAATAAAGGGAAAAAAAAGTAGAAAAAAATGACATTACCGTTTTAAGGTTAAATAAAGAAAAAGGAAAGTTGAAAAAATTGACATAACCATATTAAGTCATTCAATTAGGAATTTAGCTTTTGAAAAGGAATGTATATTCCTAATTTAGTAGGAAACACATTTCAAAAAGGAATGATCATTCTATTATATTTAATTATACAAAACATTGTAATAGAATGGACTTAAGAATGATCGGTCTACCAAAGTACCAAACATGCCCTAAGTTTCAACCCAAAAAAGTGCATTACTGTGGCGAGCACCAAGTCAAGATCATGATCTCAAAGAGCCATAAATGTAATTGAGCTTGACTCTAGAGGGCATTTTAAGAATTAATTAATAATAAAATTATATGTTCAACAAAATTAAGTGCTTGTTTGGGAATGCTTTGTGAAGCCTCAACCGCACTAAGAAACTAACCCATTGCACAAGGCAATTCATAGACTGTTTGACAACGATAAGAAATCAAGTGGGTCCCATTCTCAAAAGCAAAGAAGTTACGATGGGGGAAAAGTTGTCCCAGAGCTACTTATGCTTCAACTGTAGCTTATTCAAAGAATCAGAGACAAAGTATAGTGGTTAAAGTCGTCAAACGATGACTCTTTGTGCCAAACAAGGACCAAAGTCTGATTTGTGAAGGGGTTGAGAATATAAATATAAGGCTAATGCTAATTTCAAAGAAGAAATTACTAATAATTTATTTTGACATTAACAATTTCTATTTTGACATTAACATTTTCCAATAAATAAAGACAGGCCAATCTAATGAAGCAAAATGTTTATGCAATGAAACACAAGCAAATGACTTGGCGGCAAAAATAAAGAAGGTTCAAAATGGTATTATGATGAACACAAGGCCACTGTAACATGCGTTATCAAAAAAAATATAGGGGTGGCTGGCTAAAGCTTCCTACTGTGGATGGATAAATTCTCACTTTTTTTTTTGTCAAAGGTCTCTGTGATTTTTAGTGGACGAAAATGTCCACTTTCCTTATATTCAACAAGTACACTATACATATGCCACATATGCCACATCATCCCATAATTTAATAAAGTTAGTTATTTATTGTTTTCCAAACTTGAAATTGTTACAACTTCTAAACTACAAATTATTTTTTCATAAAAATAATATATTTGTAATCTACAAAATAAGATCTATCAAACAAGGTCCATAATGACTAAATATATATATATATATATATATATTTCAACAATGACATTGCCCACGACAGTGACATTGCCCAATTATCACTCTTTTAATCTTACTGTCATTTTTTTTTTTAAACAATGACATTGCCCAAATGTCATTGTTTCAATGTTACTGTCATTGTTACACTACACTACAAAAATAAATAAATAAATAATAAAAATAAAAAATCAAACAGTGATATTGCTCAATTATCATTGTTTTAATTTCACTGTCATTTTTTTAAAACAGTGACATTGCCCAAATGTTACTGTTTCAATGTTATTGTCATTGTCACACCTCATTGTGAAAAAAAAAAAAAAAAAATCAAACAGTGACATTGCCCGAATGTCACTATTTTAATGTTACTGCCATTATGAAACTGCATAATGAAAAAAAAAAAAAAAAAATCAACAATAACATTGCCCAAATATCACTATTTTAAAATCATTATTTGAATGTCACTGTTTCAATGAAAAAAAAAAAAACCTCAAAACACAATCCTATATATCTAAGGTGCAAAGCTCCCCCCAAAAAAAAAACGGTGCAAATAAATCAGATCTATAGTACAAATAAATCAGATCTATAGTCTAGAACATTCATTCACGAAATTTGGGACTACAAAAAAAAAAAAAAAAAAAAAAGTTTGAAAAGGCAAAGATAGCAGAGTACTATTAGACTTGAAGAAATTTCAAAACCTCCTCAGTTTCTTCTCCAGAGATGCACACTCAGGATCAATTCATTTTCTAGCTTTCATTCAGCATCCATGGCTTCCACTACCTTCTTATTTCCAGATATGTGCATTTGTTTGCTCTCTCCAGATCTGTGCAATTGTTGCTCTTTCCAGGTCTGTTCATTTTCGAACTTATTCTCATCACCCATGGCTAGCTCATAGAACGGAGGTTGACGACGATAGTTGGAGGCGCAGAGGTCGGTGATAGTGGCATCCCCTCTCAGCGCTTTGACGAGTCCGACTTCGTTGCCATCGATCCGCCGAAGAAGACTATGAGTACTATGACGAGCATAAATGGAGGCAAATTTGTCAATCACAGTTTGAAAAGGGACTTGATACCACACAATTCAAAACCATTTGTCCATATCCCCTTAAATCAAAATATTTGTACTTATCCTCTATTTCCTTTCAAAAAAGGGACTTCTATTTTATTTTTCCAAAAATATATTTAGTATATTTTAGTGAAAAATCTCTCATTTTTTATTAATTGAGTTGAAAAAATAAACTATTTTTATTTTGGTCAAAACTCCATGGCTAGTAAAACTTAATCAAATTAAGTCTGTGTTTGAATAAGTTATGTGAAATTTCATACAACTAGTTCAATTTTTATGTAAGTAATGTGAAATTTCACATAACTTTTTCTATAGAGGGAGTTTTCACTAAATTAAAAACGGCTTGGACCTAAGACTAAAAAAGTGTATTTCAAAGGACTTTTGACTAAAATTCTCCAAAAAAAAAAAAGGCCATTGTACTATGCAACAAGGTATTCCAAAGGGTAAAATTATGCTTTGCAACTTTGTAATCTTATTTTGGTGCACGCAATTTTGATTTTGATTAAATGGACACTTTTTTTTAACATGGGCGAGGGCAAGGGGAGATTCGAACGTCAATCGAACCAATACATTGGAGACAGAGGGGACTTAAACGCCAAGGTCTTTGGCACTTGAGCTATTCCTCACTTGATAAAGAACCCTATATCTTTAAATTATTTTAATGCAGTTGATCCCTTAAAATCCATTATAGTTTCTTTCAAATTAGAAGTTGGTTACATGGAACACACGTGAGACGTTAGTAAGATAGAAGATAATCATCCATTAAAATGCAATTTAGTTATAATAAATAAACATATTGATAGAGTGGTTTGAATGTAAATGTGCACTCTTAAAGTCTTAATGAAATATTATCCATAAGTGCATGTGATGTAGCAACCCAGATTTTTATAAAGGGTAATTCGGTAACTTTGGACCAATTTGGGTCTTGGTTTGGGACAGTAAATTTATTTCTGTCCAAGTGGTATTACATCTACATTTAAATTAGCACATGTGTATATATGTATGTAATATATTTTTGTGTGTATGTGTAAGGGAGACAAGAGTGGGACCCTCAAGTCAACTCCCAAACCACTCCCTAACCACTCCCAACCACCCCAACAACTAAAGCTTCACTAGGAAGCTTCCCCCTCCTTCATCATCCTATATATAACCCATATCTAACTCTCCCTCTCATTTTTCTTTTTCATTTTCTCTCTATATATCTCTCATCTCTCTCTCTAGTTTTGGGAGATACAACTCCATGGAAGCTTAGAGCTTTCAAGCTCCATTTGGAGGCCAAGGACTCAAGTTTGGGTCAAGGCTATTAAAGACCTTTTTGATCATCTCACCTAGACCTTCACACCGGTGTTCTCGGTTTCTTCGTGGGATTTGTAATTTAGTACTTCTTGCCCTAGAACTCAAGAGGTAATTTATGTTATCTTAATAACATCATAGTTTTCATTCCTAAGTTTGGTTTATGTAACTAGGTGTTGATATCTTGTAGGATATGCTTATGTTAATGATTTCCCCTTTGGATTTCTTTGGTGAGAGTATTTGCTCAAATACTCAAGAGGTAGATTTCATTGTTTAAGTGCACTATTATTTCTAACTTGGTTTGTCATGTGTAAGTTTGTGTTAATAGACATTAATCTTGTTTTGAAAATCTTCCTATGTGATTAATTGAATGATTACTTGCCCTTATATGCTTACTTGAATCCATGTCTAAACCTAAATGCTATTTGAGTTTCTATGGTTTCAAATACTAATTGATGTTAAAAATCTCTTATTTGCCTAATGTGATGATTACATTTTATATGAACTACCATGTTTACTTCTTGTCATTGTATTCTTAGAAATGACATTGTTAAAGCATAACCGCATCTAGTAACATATCATAGTCGCCAAGTCGGCATAGCATTCATGGCATTGGCTTGGGGCATACGAAATTGTTAAAATTCCCACGATTTGGGAATGTCTTTGGAATCCCCGTTTGGGGTTGTAATTTGATGAAATTCCGGAAGCGGGTGTGAAGTGAGGAAGGTTGTTTGTGATCCTTAAAACATTCGAAAACGCAAGATCATATTCGGCTAGCTACCGGAGATCTTGTATGCTACACTCACGTTTGAGTGGCTCGCTATCCGGTGTGAGAGTGTGTGTGATTGGGATATTGAGTTGGGAATGTCTCACGGTTTGGCCATCCGGCTAGTTGCATCGCCACGGCGGCAAAGCATTGCACCGCATGTCATAGCATGATTTTAGAAGTAGTAGTACATTTCTACAATGTTTTCTACTGAGCCGTCGTGCTTAATGAATCTATAAAACCCTTTTTTTTTTCAGGAATTATTAATTAGGGCAAGGCCCAAAAGTATTCGACGTGTGACGTCCCATTGGAAGGTTCCTTGCGAGGAAGTTTTATGTTTTGAAAGAAAATATTTCTTTAACATGACTCATGGTAGGAGCATTGATCAAGTTGTAAGTCATTTCTCTTAATTATATTTTTGAATTGCAAGGATTTATCATGATTATTTTCATAGAAGTTGTAATTGGGCACATGTTTAGCCCTTGCTTTTAAAATCGTTCTTTTGGACTTAGTTGATCTCGTATTATATTGGGGATCTTAGTTATCCCCCCTCTCACTCTCAATCTGAACAGTTGGATCCTCTAGGATCCTTGTTAAATTATGTTTTTAATACTTGTTAGCAATTCTTAGCCCATGGTTACCCTATTATGGGAAAAATTACTACATTCAACTTCCTAAGGACCTTTTGGTCGTATTCCTTCAAAAACCGCTTTAGTGATAAACTTTCAAAGCAAACTTCATTACATGTTACTTTTAAATCTTTGGAGTTTCTTTATACTTCTTTACAAATTCCTTTAAAAACCAAACTATGTTGGTTGACCCTATTTGACCTGTTTGGTCCTCGTGGGTCAACCCTCGACTTATTAACTTTTCTTTGGAATCCACATAGGATTCCCCTATATGCTTCCGCCTTGTGGATTGGTCCACGTTGGACTATTCCATGCTTTACGTTATATTGTTTGACTTATTGACCTCGCCCACGTGGTTTGGTTTTCGGGGCGTAACAGAATGGTATCAGAGCTAACCGGGTTCGAATACCTTGGTACTCTGGGAGTTAATTGGGTCCATGTGTGACCGTTGCACCTCTTTTGATTTTAATCATTTGTAGTTAAATGATTTGTTCCGTTTCATTTAAATGATGAGTTGATTATGATAGCATGTTTACTTGTCTATGTGACTATGTGTTGACATGCTTAAGTGCTTATGTGTTTATATGATCACATGCCTATATATCTTGACTATGTGATTTGTAAACATGGGGTGGTTTTTACTTTTCGTTTCGCTTTAACGCTATACTCATTAGAACTGACTTTTGTATTACATCTTGGTGTAACCATCTGTTAATGTTTAACCATTGATCGTGCAAGGTTAAAAAGTATATACATGAGGGTTTCCTTGTTTGGATTATTCGCTCGACGTACTACACCTTGTAAGATTGATGGTTAAGTATTGATCAGTGCTTTGCATCGAGTTGTATGCTTAAAGACCTCTTTTAAACTTATTAGATTTACATTACTCATTGTTTTACATTTTAGTTGTTGAGGAAACATGTTTAAGTATTGCATGTCAATATGATGAAATAGTCATCGATTTTCTTTAAGTTGAAAGATGTTAAGCAAGCATGCTTAGATGCTACATGCCTTTGAGATTATGTGCCTATATGCTTTCGTGCATATGTTTTATATGTTTACACTGTTGTAACGTAATGTATTGGTTAGCACATTACGCGATAGATTTTATATGTTATAAATGAAAAGGATGAAAAGTATGCTTACTTGCCTTCGGGATTTTGTGATAACATGCTAATGTGCATATGTGCTTTCGTGCTTACTTGTTCCAATATTATTGAATTGTTAAGCATGATAACGATAACATGTTGAGATAATAATTCATGTTTTACGTGTTTAGAGTAGCTCATACGCGTACTCATAGATACTTTTATCGGTGTTTCATAATGAGATTTCTTGAGTAGAAAATCTGGAAGATAAGTTTTGAACTTGTGAAAACCAACATGTTAATATCTTGTGCATTACGTATTATTAGACGGCTTATATAGGTTGTGTCTTCCGACTCGGGTATTCCTACGTTTTCGCATACTTTCTTGAGATGCTTACCTTCGGGTGGCTTAAGTTTTATTTCGCATGTAATACAAAGCCTCTCTAAAGGCTATGTTGATCTTTGTGAGAGCATTCTATCTTGTTAGCTCTCGATTGTGGCTGGTAGTCCATGTATATTTCATGTGGCTACGAAAACTTTTGTTTATCGTCAGGAATAGTTCTTTCTCCTTATAGGATTGTTGTACTCTTTGTCGTGTGAGAATTTCATCGTTCGGATGTCAGTTTGAAGTTGTAATTACTCTTCTGAGTAGATTACAAGTTTTTAATCATGTGGTTAGTCGATTGACCCAAATTTCTGGTGATTGCTTAAATCTTCACAATCAAATTGTTATTTCACTATGGGATCATTTCATATGATCAAATCCCATCGTATGAATCGTTGTGAGGATTCTAGCTTTTGTGGGGAATAGATTTGTATTGTTCCAAGTCTATTAGTTCCTTTATTCGCTGATTTTCATGTTTGAGTGAATTCCGCGACTCTGAGGATCGTCTCTTCTTTCGAGACTGCCTATCCTGCCTACCCTTTTTTTTTCCAGGAATTATTAATTAGGGCAAGGCCCAAAAGTATTCGACGTGTGACGTCCCATTGGAAGGTTCCTTGCGAGGAAGTTTTATGTTTTGAAAGAAAATATTTCTTTAACATGACTCATGGTAGGAGCATTGATCAAGTTGTAAGTCATTTCTCTTAATTATATTTTTGAATTGCAAGGATTTATCATGATTATTTTCATAGAAGTTGTAATTGGGCACATGTTTAGCCCTTGCTTTTAAAATCGTTCTTTTGGACTTAGTTGATCTCATATTATATTGGGGATCTTAGTTATCCCCCCCTCTCACTCTCAATCTGAACAGTTGGATCCTCTAGGATCCTTGTTAAATTATGTTTTTAATACTTGTTAGCAATTCTTAGCCCATGGTTACCCTATTATGGGAAAAATTACTACATTCAACTTCCTAAGGACCTTTTGGTCGTATTCCTTCAAAAACCGCTTTAGTGATAAACTTTCAAAGCAAACTTCATTACATGTTACTTTTAAATCTTTGGAGTTTCTTTATACTTCTTTACAAATTCCTTTAAAAACCAAACTATGTTGGTTGACCCTATTTGACCTGTTTGGTCCTCGTGGGTCAACCCTCGACTTATTAACTTTTCTTTGGAATCCACATAGGATTCCCCTATATGCTTCCGCCTTGTGGATTGGTCCACGTTGGACTATTCCATGCTTTACGTTATATTGTTTGACTTATTGACCTCGCCCACGTGGTTTGGTTTTCGGGGCGTAACATGTGACCATGTAACATTCATGGGAGGTTGAGATTTATCTCTTAATGAGTTCTATAGCCCTTATAGGTGAGATGTATTAGTTACAGGAGTATCCTTGATAAACTCACCTATATGAGTGTGGAAGTGGGAGTGTTTCCTATGAGATTGGGCTAATCTTTAGAGCACTCATGAAAACTGGGATAAAGCACAAGGCCAAATAACGTGCTGGCTTATGAAGCTTAGAGAACACCTAGAGTGTCATGTGTGTGATGTGATGTCACACCCGTCCCGGAAAATCAAATGTTTTAAAATGTGTATTTGGGCTTTTGAGAATTATCAATTTTATTTGATAATTGTGAAGTGGTTGACTGTGGTCAACGAAATGTGTCAAGTGAGGACATGGTGATTCGATAATCATTGAGGTATTCGTGTGATTAAATGACATTTATATAATTTAAATGTTATTTAACTTATCTGGTAAATTATGAATAGTAAATGTACCTGTGTAGTATATTTTCTGATAGACTTGATTATTTAATATCATTTTGATTGTTTTAGAGATAACCAATGTGATGTGTTACATAAAAGGTAGATTATCTAGAGATTACATGAAATTAGTTTTCGGATTGAATTTACAGCGACAAACAGAACTTAGACGAAAACTTTTATAAATTATAGTTTTCACTCGTGAAGTAATGAATTAGATGTGTAAGTTGTTTTGAGGAATAATTAGAAGTTTTGAGAACTCGTGGGGAGGTAAACACAAATTTTGAAAGTGCTGCCATATAAAGAAACTCTAGATATTTTCATTTGTAAAGTTTACAAAGCCTAAATCAAAAGGGGGATTTAGTTGCTTAGAGCTTCTTAACACAAATTGACGGTTCTGGCCGTTTACTTTCTCCCAAATTTTATATCCGGACTCCTCGAGGTAAGGGCTTCATTTTGATACCGCTTAGGTCTTGTTTGGCTTAGTTTTATAAAAATCCTAATTCTAGAATTTTGGGAAAAATCATGTAATACTTAATAGGAATCGCGTATAATCGGAGATCCGACGTTTAATCGGGCCTCTAGTTAGTCCTTCAAAGTTATAGGGCGATCATTCGAGGTATGAATTTTTAACCTATGTAATATAGGGAATTTTAGATGTTTTAGATATCATGTACGAAATTGTGATTCGGGCAAAACTCATGTGTTAATTTAGGCTCATTAAATTCAGTGAGTACGTATAAAAAGCATGTTTGTATGATTGTGTGAGCATGCTAAATGATTATGTGGATAAAAGGGGAGCTTGATACAAGTTCATGTTGGGGTACACCTCTCGATGTTTGAGAGTTATAGTAGCGACGACTACTTTCATGGTTTGGGAACTGACCCTGCCAGAGCAGTTATGTGTAATGGTTGATAGACTCTGGGTTTGCCATTGGCATCGCGATTGATAGACTTTGAGTTTGCTGATATACCAGATAAATGCATGTCTCTCTCCCTAGAGACTATTTGATGTGATTTAGATGTTTAAAGTATGAATTGCCTCATATACATATGTTTAGAATTATACACTCAGTATACAGTTGAGCAGTGAAGATTTACTTCATTGCTGGTGATAAGAAGAAATGAAAGAAGAAACGGGAAGAGTGAGACCGATGGGGATGCCGGGAATCACCTCTTGTGCATGTTTTTGTTTTCAACGTTAATGTTGTAATAATGAAATAGTGAAGCTAGAACCATGTTTGGTTGACTTGAAAACCTTGTAAGGATTTTGGAAGTATTGTAATATGTTATCTAGCTACTTGTAGTTAGTTTTGTAACGAATCCGAACTTGTGGATTCATGTTTTGAATACCTAACTTGTCAAACTTGGATTTATAAATGAACTAGTAATAACCCGTGCCCGTGGGCACGAAGCGAAAAAAAGAAAAGAAATCAAGAAATTCAATATTTCAAAAGATCAAATTTTTTGCGTAAAGTAGTCTGTGTCATTAAAACCTTTGTGAAGATATTGGTTCCGCGGGCACAACAATATATTTTCAATTCATTGCTTTTAATTTTGAAATTATACTGAGATATGGTTGAAATTTTTACAACATATTCATAGATATCATCACAACAAAGACAAAAAATGTGGTAATCTTCACCAAACAACGGCAAAAAAAATGATAGAAAACTATAATGACAAAAAAAAAATATGAATACCAAAACAGAAGTAGAAGCAGATTTTATTTTTTAAGGTTCTGTACGAAAAAAAGGCTTTTTCTATGCTTTTGAAAAGAAATAGAAAAGGAAAGCAAAACTTTTGTGATTATTTAGCCCATATTTGGGAAGCAGCATTGCTCATTTCACTAATTGGCCTTATGGACTATCAAACTGATAGAACTAATCAAATGACTTATAAAAATGGTGGAACTAATCAAACTGATAGCAAAATTTACAACCATAGCAAAATTTATGCTTCTTAGATTTAAAAAAAGTGCAAGTGAGATTACATTTCTTGAAACCCACTTCCTAAACCTCAACTTTATGTGATTTTTAACTCATATTATATTAGTTCTATGAAAGTTATTTGATCGGAATCACGGAAAGGAAAAAAAAATATCCTATTAAAAATACACTTTATCCTAAATAATCCAACACAAATGTATCTTCATAGTTAATGTTTGATGGTTATTTTGACAGAAGTCCAACAAATAAAAATATAATTATTTACTTGTTTACCCCATGGTTAGGCCCACTTTGAAACAAAAAAAGTGAAAGAAGAAGAAGGAGGGGAAATATAGTTTTGTATTACTGTTGAAACAAAACAATGGGAATAAAGCCGATAATTAGAGACAAAAAAAATTGAAAAAAAAAAAGTGGCCCAAATTAACCACTGCATACCCTCTCTAAACTTTAAATAAAAGTTTCCCATATCAGCATTATCATAATTAAAGTTTTATGTTGAAATATTCACAAATTAACACACAGCCACCTGTTTTATTGACGTATTCCAATGGCTCGCCAATAGCTTCCCTCTCTGCACATTCACACACACACACACAGAAACATGCACAAATTAGCACACTTGTTTGCACAAACACCACACATGCAATGATGCACACATTTTTTTTAACAACCAATTTCATTGATAGAAATCAAGGGGCAAAAAGCCCACCAAAAAATTACATTCAAGTATACCCCAAAAAATTACATGTGTGCAATGATGCACACATGCCACATGTTTGCACAAACACCATACACGCACACATGCAAACACATACGCACACATGCACACGCAAACACACACATGCACGCACAAATAAAGATATAGATGGAGAGAGGGGTTACCTAATTCCAGCAACAGTGAAGGTGGTCGGGGACAGTGGTGGTGGACGGTGAGAGAGAGAGAGAGAGAGATAGAGAATAAATGGGTGATATATGGGTGTATGATGAGAGACAGAAGAAAACTTTTAAAAATTGGTAATCTTTACTCTCCATTTATAATTTGGTGATGAATTCACTTTCTTGGAAAGAGCATATTTTTCGACCAAAAAATTCCATGCAATTCTATCCAAATGTTGATTCTAAGTATTGAATCAATAACACTAATATGTAATTATTTTAGTTACAATAAAAACCCAAATTATGGTTTAAAAACCAAAAAAAACCCTAGAAAGAAAGTGTTTGAGCAACTATTCAATTAATGATTTTTTTATATTAAAAATGGCAATATTTATCTATTTGAGCAACTATTCAATTCTTTCTGACCAATTAGATATATACATATCTATATAAATGTTCAATATGTATATAGATTTTAGATATATACGTATATGTATACCTGTCTATATAATCAATAAAGGGAAAAAAAAATTTTGAATTGAGAGAGAGAGAGAAGCTTATACAACCAATTATTCCTATTTTTAAAGGACATTTCTTAATTTCAAATGAGATTGAGTTATGTGAGAGGGACTATTGTGAGGGTGAGATTTTTAGACATTGGGTGAGATTTGGTGGACCAACGATCTAAGGGTTAAAAATATCTAAATTTATCTCAATGGCTCGGATTGAAAGTTGCTGATTTGGGAAGGACCCACACCACTCTAACTTATTATATAGATGTTGTTAATGTTTTATAATTTGGACCAAACTAGCCTTAGCTTGTTCAGATATCGTTTCGTTCTTGGTTTAGTAAGGTTTAATCATATCCTTATAGTTTTGAAAGATTAGGTTTTAAGATTTGTGTTGTGGATTGATTGTGGTGGAATAAGGTAGGATAGCTTTTAGGCAAAGTTCTGCCAGGGGGTCATTTGACCGGTCGAACCCCACTGCCCTGAAGGAATGTTTGTCGAGGGACATTCGACTGGTCGAAGGGGAGCATTTGACCGGTTGAAATGACCTCTGCTAGTGAACTTTTTATACCCCTTTCAAAAATTATTTAAATATTTTGATTGGTTCCTTGGGTACCTTCAGGACCCCTTTCAACATAATTTCATCTAGTTCGAAATATTATTACATTTTCAAATTTATACGGATTTTACCACTCAAAGGGTATTGTTTCCAAAAGTTTTAAATACTCTATGTCGTTTTAAGCTTCCTTTTCCGTTGCTATAATCTTTTAATGAGTTAGATGAGCCTTGGTGGTGTGCCACGTGTCCTATTTTCACATGTGGCTGGATGGGTTGTGACATGTGAATCTGCGTATTCTCACGTAGTCATTGTTTAAAGACACCGTCACTCTGACCCTATTACGGGAACACTGAAACACTAAGTGAATGTTTAAAGACTGAGCCACTTTCATGATGCATGATATTCCATCTTTGTCCAAAATTTATTATTTTTATTTTTATTAAAATAAGTGGGGGATTGTTGAAATATTTTAATAAAAATTGCATTTTAATCTAAATTCTTTTGGGAGTTTTATACTGTCACGACCCATTCCGCTAACGTGCGAAAACAGGACACGTGGCACGCCACCAAGGCTCATCCATCCATCAAATAACTATCTGCAACGGAAAAGAACTTTAAAACAACCTTGAGTATATAAAACTTTTGGAAACGATACCTTCCGAGTTGTAAAATCCGTATAAAATTGAAAACGCTATAATATTTCAAATCGAATGAATTTACATTAAAAGTTGTCCCAAAGGTACCCAAAGAACCAACCAAAATATTAAAATTATTTCCAGAATGGGTAGAAAAATATTTCTTACAGGGGGTATTTCGACCGGTCGAACGACCCCCTTCGACCAGTCGAATGACCCTTTCGCAGAATTCCTTCTAGCAGCAGAATTTTGCTAAGGATCCATTCAACCTCCACCAATTTCAATACTCCAAACATACTCACACTAATCCAAACTTCACAAGTTATGCTAAGCTTTCAAGAACACCATTAAGACACGATAATCCATGAAACGAAACTATAACGGAACAAGCAAAGGCTTGTTTGGATTAAAGCACAAAAGTTCTATTACATTTATCCTAAAATCTGAATTTAACAAGTTAAGTTTTCAAAATATGAACTCATGAGTTCGGACATATTACAACATTTTCAAAATCCTTCCAAGGTTTCCAAATCAAATAAGGCAGAGCTCTAGCTCCACAATTTCATTATTACAACATTTGGAAAGGAAACTAAAAACATGTACTAAGATTTCATGTCGTCTCCACGGCCTCACTCCTCACGCTCCCTCTTGCCTTTCTTCATACCTGCAGTGGAGTAAATCTCCATTGCTCAGCTATATGCTAAGTGCACAATTTCTAACATATACATATATGGCAAATCATGCTCTAATCTCATAAATCACATCAAATAGTCTCTAGGGAGAGAGACACGCATTCATCCAGTATATCGGCAAACCCAAAGTCTTTCAACTGCGATGCCAATGGTAAGCCCAAAGTCTATCAACCATTGCACCTAACTGCTTTGGCAAGGCCGGTTCCCAAACCAAGCAAGTAGTCGTTACTACTATAACTCTCAAACATCGAGAGGCATACCCCGACATGAACTTGTATCAAACTCCCTTTTGACCCACATAGACACATAGTATGCTCATATAATCACATATACGTGCTCGCGTAAAATTAGACATGCTTTTCACATTTAAGCTCGTGCATAATTAACAGGCCTAAGATTAACACGTGGATTTTGCCCGGATCTCAATTTCGTCGCTGAAAATTAAAACATGTAATTTCTCTATATCTCGTAGGCCAGAAACTCATACCTCGAGCTATCGTCGTATAACTTTGAGGGAACGACTAGAAGCCCGATTAAACGCCAAATCTCCGATCCTACACGAAACCTACAAGTTTACACGCGTTTTTCCCAAATTTCTAGATTTAGATATTTATAAATATCAAAACGTAGCCCATTCCGTGGGGAATCCAAATATGAAATTTAGTTGAAAACAAACGAGCAAAAGTTCATCGATTTGTGTCTTGAAGCTCTAAGCACTAAAATCCCCCTTTTGATTTCTATTTTAGGAAAGTAGTCAAATGAAAATATCTTGGCTTGCTATATATAGACAAAAATTTTAAAAATTACGTTTACCTCTCCACGAGTTTTCCAAAACTCCTAGCTATACCTCGAAACGCCTTACACATCTAATTCATTACTTCACGAGTGAAAACTATAAATTATAAAAATTTTCGACTAAGTTCTGTTTGTCGCCGTAATTACATTCCGAAAACTATTTTCGTGGAATTTCTAGATAGCCTACCTTATATGCAACGTATCACATTGGTTATCTCTAATTCGTTCCAATTGATCTCTAACAAGATTAAACTATCAGGAAAGTACTCAAAACAAGTATATTGCACTATTCACATAATCCAGATAAAATCAAATGATAATTAGTCACATAAATGCCATTTAAATCGAGTCAATGCAATATGAAGTACCATGTTCCCGTGTCTTCACTGACACCTTACCGTTGACCCACAGTCAACCCACCTCAGATTATTAATAAACATTAATAATCTCAACATCTCCATTATGCATGTTAAAAACAATGAAATTCTGGAACGAGTGTGACAACTCTCCCCTCCAAAAAGGAAGTTTGTCCCTAAACTTATACCATCTCATCAACTCACAAAGACTTCTCACAAGTACTTCCAACGTTGGTCTCATTACAAACTACACCTCTCCTCCAAGAAATTACAATCTCATGAGGAAAAAAATCCTCAGCCTCTTAAGGAAAATAAATCCTTGGAGCCCCCGTCTCGACCCGATTGAAGATTCTCATCGAATACTAACAACACAAAGAAATATCTCGATAAATAAGAACATCAATGCCTCAGTAGAATATAATCGATAGTCAATCTTGACCTTAAATCATATCACGACGTCACACGCCAACCCACACATACCTTCATTATAATTGCCACATCTTTTTTGAACTTTAACGTTCATCACAATAGCCAAAACAAAATAAATAACTCACCTCACTTTCACCCATCTTTCTTTTTGACCAACAGTTGTTTCCAACACGTCTTAGCTAGTGAACAATCATACACGATTCTTCATCTCGAAGTGAACCAAAAATGATTACTATCATACATACATACTATGTCGATAAGTCAATGCCTCAACCAACTATTTCATATACCATAGATTCAATCCCTTATCCTGCTAATTGCAAAATACTTGTAGACGACATACATTTTCAAACAACTCTCATTCCTTATCAAATTCCAGCTCAATTTAATCTAACCTCATATTTTACTTCCAATCTTACATGCCTCGTAAGATACTATCCAGATTCTTAACTGACAATTTCATATCATTCTACTTCTTTGAGCTCACCTGATGTCCCGAATGGTTAAACACAATTGTCTCTTTATCTCTCACATTCTGAACTCGAACTACCGTCGACTAACATAGAAGATTTCACTTTACACCTTCAATTTTAAAACTGTTAACAAAGTCAAATACATATTCTCCCTTTTTGTTTTTAAAATAAATTAATTTAAATTATTGCATAATACTTTCACAACATATTTACCCCAATATCCGTCGCAACAAATAACGTTGTTAACCCAAATTAACTTAGTCAATTGTAAACGTACCACAGAGCTCATCAAAACATATTCCCATGCTTAGCACATACCCCGTTTCTGTCTCAAACCTTTGATCATTCACAATCCATTCTGCTCACATGGCGTACATATACCCTGAGTCAGTTACTTCTCTGTTGTGGATTTCAATTAAAATGTAATTCATACTCATCTCATATATATACCCTGCTTGTCTACTATCCTTTACTTTATCACTCTAGGTAGGTCCCCTGCCCTTTTACGTAGTTATATGACTCCATAAGTCTCGAGCGTTTCACTTTTACCTTTACACAAGTCCATACCAATCATTTTCCTGTATCTCTACCCTGATTGAGTTTCTAATAACCCTTTACACTGAATATATACTCTTTGTATAACATCTCAAGGCTTCATAGATAATTCAATAGTTTATTATTTCATAACTTTAGTCAGCCCGACTTAACTCCAATTAAGATTCTCTAATCCTTTATCTTTGCTATTCTGATCTCAACTCCATTGTTCTCGAAGAACATATTGCTCAAGTATTCCTAATATTCTCGTAACCATCTGAAAACAACTCAGTAATTTAATCTTCCCAATGAAGTACCATAGTCTCACTGTGTTCGATAAATTCCCTACCGACTTCCAATTCACCTACCCTTTCGTGACAATGCTCAGAGTCACCCATTCTCACTCCGGGTACTAATGTCAACCCATTCATAACTATTGCCTTCAAGTGTTTCAGACTTTACGGATCTCATCAAGTTCCTGATCGTTCAAAACTTCAAATCATTCATAACCTCGGGTTATTCCGATACTTAAACCAAGATCAAGTTCCTTTTAGAACAATACTCAAGTCAACTCATTTAGTGGCACTACCTCCAGCTTACTAAATCTAAGTGTACCACATTTCACTAACCCCTTACTTTAGAATTTCCAAGTTTATAATCTATTTATGTAGAACTCATTCATTTGACAAACACTTTTGTGTCCCAAGCACTAAGCATACCATATTCTTCTACGATACTCGTCTTCCAAAGTCTACTTGATACCTTATTACAAGTATTTAATACAAATTTTCTTACTCAAACAAAAGTTTTATTTTAAAACATTTTAAACACTTTAAAATTTTCTTGGGGTGAAATCCGACATCCCCCAAACACTCCAACCTCGTTGGAATCTAGGACAACTGAGACGACATTCCATTGTATCCACCATTGTTCTCAAATCGCTTTATAATTCTACTATCATATCCGATAACGAACTCAACATACTCCCAAGTCTTCATCTCACTCTAACCGTTCATGTTCACTTACCCATAGAAGCTGCATCTTGCCAATTTATAGTTTCACCCTTCTAACTTGAATTTCCCAAAGTCACTTTACTTATCCATTTCCACAACTGCTCTTGTTTAGTATCGTAATACTTCTCATACTCCAACCTCCTGTTGACAAACCACTCACTTCAAACACTCAACGATGTTTTAAAAGCATTAAAAGATTTCCATTTTAGTTGAAATACACTATATGGCAAAGAAAACATGGATTAGGCATCGTAAAAGAACTTTACAGTGACAAAACAGCCCAAGAGCAAAATGGTCATTTAGAAAATATGGATAAATTTTACATCAAAATATAGTTTTTTGAGTCCAGTTCCAACGTAAAAAATGCTCAAAAAATGGCGCACGAATTCGAATTTCCTACAAAGAGTTATGCCTGTTTTAGTAAAAGTCGACGAAAAATGTTTCCAAAATCACTGTTTGGATCAGAGGGGTGTTCGACCGGTCAAAATGCCCCTTTCGACCGGTCCAAGTACTCCCTGGACCACATTTTCCCTAGTTCGACCGGTCTAAGTACTCCCTAGACTATATTTTTCCCCACTTAACATCCTTAAAAGTCTCCAAACTCACAAGGCATTTGGGGCTACTTCCCAACCACTTTGAAACCACCAAAAAGTGCTCGAAACATCGAAAACTCATCAAACCAAGCAAGTTTCATGGCTATCTGCACTATAACTCACTGTAATAGAGACTTTTGTATAGGATTCCCTACCAAGATCCCCTTATCTTTTTGATATCCAACATTAATTTTATTTCTCCAAATCTCTTATCACGTTCAATCAATCACACGTATCTTTCACATCAAGTCCTATATTCCTACATCCTTTGTTCTACTTCCTTTGACAAATCACACCTCAAAACACCAAGAAATCTTATTTATATTTATATTTATATTCATTTTCATTCCTTTAATCTCCATCAAGAAGTCCTACCATATCTCTTCCGACCTATGTTGTCCTTATCGTTACATTCACACACACATAATCATCAAATCTAAGCAATTGCTTCGGAGGTCAATCCCCGACTAAGCTTCCACCAATTGTTTTCAACTATCCAAGCATACTCTATCATTTCCATTCTCAACCCTCATCGTAGGTTAATCCTTAAATTCAACCTTTCCACTTATACCCTCCACCGGTAGCATCTGCTACAAATCCTCCTACCATATTTAGATCCACTATGGTACCACGACCACTTGAAGTCAGGTTCAGTTGAGAGATTCTTCAACAACCATGATATTCACAATCCGTTGAGATATTCCTCAACCCCCAATGCATACTGTAAGATAGGTTGAGAGATTCCTCAACCATCCAATCATCTCAATACCGTACAATCAGTTGAAAGATTCTTCAACTACCCGTCATACACCATATATACCGTAAGAGAAAACCGTAAAATAACACTGTAGGATAAGGTGAGAGATTCCTCACCTGGCCCATACATGTCACGACCCATCCCACTACGCGTGGAAATAGGACACGTGGCACGCCACAAGGCTCATCCAAACATCATCTAATAATACGCAGCGGAAAGAACTTCTATAAAACAACCCTGGTAGTTTAAAACTTGGGAAACGCTCCCTTCTGCGTTTGTAAAATACATTGAAATTAGAGTCATAAAAAGTTTTGGTCATTGAAAACACATTCAAAGAAAATAGTTTTTGAAAAACAGAGGCTCAGTCGACTGCTCAGTCGACTGCACTAGGGTCCAGTCGACTGCTCCGTCGACTGTGCCAAGCAGAACCAAAACCCTAAATCTCATCAGAGGTCCAGTCGACTGCCCAGTCGACGGCTTCGAGAAACCAGTCGACTGCTCCGTCGACTGTGTTAAGCAGAACCAAAAATACATCATATTGCAAAGGGTTCCAGTCGACTGCTCAGGGAACCACAGTCGACTGTGTTATGCAGAACTAAAATTTAACATTTCTCAACAGGGGTTCAGTCGACTGATCAGGGAACCCAGTCGACTGCATTGGTTACTATTTGGATCAGTAGCTAAAATTCTACAGTGTTCAGTCGACTTCCCAAGGGGTTCAGTCGACTGCTCCTCTGATATTCACTTACAGTATCCCAAATACACGAGATCCAGTCGACTGATCAGAGGGTTCAGTCGACTGCTCCCCTGCTAACAGCCCTGTATTGAAATATTAACAACCCATGCTTCTCCACCCCAACCACAAACACAACCATAACTGATTTAACGCATTAAAACATAACTACAGATGTTCAATTACACGGTTACAATACTATAGAAGCTAATACATGTTTCTATTACAACATACTACAATACTCAAATCCTTATACAAGTTTTAGGATTTAAAAACAAAACATTTACAAAGGTGATTCCCCGGCGTTCATCGGCCTCACTCCACACACTTCTTCTTGTCTTTCTTCTTACCTGCAATGGAGTACATCTCCACTGCTCAGCTATATGCTGAGCGTACAATTCTAAATGTATGCTTATATGACAGTTCATGGTTTAAGCATCTAAAACACATAAAAATAGTCTCTAGGGTGAGTGGTACGCATTCATCCGGTAGCGGCAAGTCCAAGCCTTAAACCGCGATGTCAATGGCAAGTCCAAGCCTACAACCATTACATCCCACAAGTGCCATGGCAAGTCCAAGCCTACAACCATGCACAGTAGCCGTCGCTACTAAAATTCTCAAACATCGAGAAGCTTACTCCGGCATGAATTTGCACCAAACTCCCCTTTGACCCAAGTAGACACATAACATGCTCACATAAACAGTTATACGTGCTTTTATCATAATTTCACGTGCATAATTAACGGGCCTAACTAACACATGAATTTCGCCCGGATCCAAGAATATCAAAAGTGATGTCCAAAACATGAAAATCCATATATTTCATAGATCTAGAATTCATACCTCGTGCGAATCTCTTCAAACTTTGAAGGATCGTCTAGGGGGCTAAATAAACGTCGGATTTCGAATTTGGTACAATTCCTATAAGTTTTACCTGATTTTTCCCAAAAGTCCAAAATTAAGATTTTACAAAAACTTGGCCAAACACGGCCTAAGTAGTACCAAAACGTAGGTTTTACCTCCACGAGTTCAAATCTGAAATCTGGAGAAAAACTGACGGACGAACGGTCGTCGTATGTCGTCGCAAAGCCCGTTGGCTCAATCTCCTTTCTCTCTCCTCTTTCACAAGATATTTTAATTTGGATGAGAATGAAATCTCATTCTCATCTATATATAGGCAAATGTTTTGAAAATTACGCTTACCTCCCCACGAGTTTCTCAAACTTCTAAATAGATCTCGAAACTTCGCACCCGTCCATTTTATGCCTTTACAAGTGAAAATTATAAATTTCCAAAAGTTTCCAACTAAGTTTCGTTTGGGTCCAAAATAACGTCTGAAAACTAAATTCTGTGGAATCTCTACACAACCTACCTTTTTAATTAGCGTGACACTCACGTTCTCACCACAGTTCTCAAATCAATATATAACAATATCAAAGATTACTACAATTTACCAAACACAGGTAAAATTTACTATTCACAAAATACCAGATAAAGTCAAATAACATTTAAGTCATATAAATGTCATTTAATCATGCCAATGCAACAGGTGTTACCAATTCCTCGTGTCTCCACTAGACACCTCACCGTTGACTCACAGTCAACCTCAATCCACCATTATCAATTAACATTGATAACCTCTCAATTTACAATTATGCATGATAAAACTATAAATTTTTGGAACGGGTGTGACAATACATGAGCAATACATGCTGTTGGACTATCTTTCTGTCATAACACCCAACTGCACATCTCTATTCTCTGGCTTCATGACGTTTAGCTCATGTCTGAGACGGAACTATTATCAATTAATCTTAAGCCCAAAACTCGACTACAAACAATCACCTTCATTCTCTATGTGAACTATAAGGAATCTCTCCTGACGCTCACTACTCAAACTCCGTTCTTGGTTAAATCCCCCAAAGAACACTTGTCACTATCGTTGAAAACATCCACTGATTTGATCAAAAATCATTTCATTTTCATTTAGAAATTCAACGGTCCACCACTACCAGGATATCATCTCTCCCTCGTATCACCACATAAGGACTATGGTAACGCATAGTAAACCTCATCTCGTCATACAAGTCTACCCCCGTATGATTCCACTGTTTCACGAATGCATAAATACTATGCATATATGACAATAACATAATCATGTATGTACAAAAAAATACCATATGCATCAAATATCTCTACAATATGTGGATGCATTCTAGAATATGTGTCAATTCACTCAACACTCCACTCGACGTCGAATGTTCCCAAAGTTTTGTTACCTATAGCTCTGATACCAATAAATGTCATGACCCATCCCGCTAATGTGCAGAAACAGGACACGTGGCACGCCACCAAGGCTCATCCATCCATCAAATAACTATCCGTAGCGGAAAAGAACTTTAAAACAGCCTTTGAGTATATAAAACTTTTGGAAACGATACCTTCCGAGTTGTAAAATTCGTATAAAATTGAAAACATTATTATATTTCGAATCGAATGAATTTATATTAAAGGGGATCCCAAAGGTACCCTAAGAACCAACCAAAACATTAAAATTATTTTCGAAAGGGGTAGAAAAAGATTTCTTGCAAGGGGTATTTCGACTGGTCGAACGACCCCCTTCGAATTCGACCGGTCGAATGATCCTTTAGCAGAATTCCTTCTAGCAGCAGAATTTTGCTAAGGATCCATTCAACCTCCACCAATTTCAATACTCCAAACACACTCACATTAATCCAAACTTCACAAGCTATGCTAAGCTTTCAAGAACACCATTAAGACACGATAATCCATGAAACGAAACGATAACGGAACAAGCTAAGACTTGTTTGGAATAAAGCACAAAAGTTCTATTACATCATCCTAAAATCCAAATTTAACAAGTTAAGTTTTTAAAAACATGAACTCATGATTTCAAACGAATTCAAAACTAACTAAAAAAGTTTGGTTACATATTGCAACATTTTCAAAATCCTTCCAAGGTTTCCAAATCAAATAAGGCAAAGCTCTAGCTTCACAATTTCATTATTATAACATTTGGAAAGGAAACCAAAAACATGTACTAAGATTTCCCGTCGTCTCCACGGCCTCACTCCTCACGCTCCCTCTTGCCTTTCTTCATACTTGCAGTGGAGTAAATCTCCAGTGCTCAGCTATATGCTGAGTGCACAATTTCTAACATATGCATATATGATAAATCATGCTCTAATCTCATAAATCACATCAAATAGTCTCTAGGGAGAGAGACACGCATTCATCCGGTATATCGGCAAGCCGAAAGTCTATCAACCGCGATGCCAATGGCAAGCTCAAAGTCTATCAACCATTGCACCCAATTTCTCTGGCAGGGCCGGTTCCCAAACCAAGCAAGTAGTCGTCGCTACTATAACTCTCAAACATCGAGAGGTGTACCCTCGCATGAACTTTTATCAAACTCCATTTTGATCCACATAGACACATAGCATGCTCATATAATCAAATATACGTGCTCGTGTAAAATTACACATGCTTTTCACATTTAAGTGCGTGCATAATTAACGGGCCTAAGATTAACACATGAATTTTGCCCGGATCTCAATTTCGTCGCCGAAAATTAAAGCATGTAATTTCCCTATATCTCGTAGGCAAGAAATTCATACCTCGAGCTATCGTCGTATAACTTTAAGGGAACGACTAGAAGTTCGATCAAACGTCAAATCTCCGATCCTACACGAAACGTACAAGTCTACACACATTTTCCTCAAATTTCTAGATTTAGAGATTTATAAAAACTTAGCCAAACGTGGCCTAATGACTATCAAAACGTAGCCCTTACCGTGGGGAATCCAAATATGAAATTTGGTTGAAAGCAAACGGGCAGAAGTTCATCGATTTGCTTCTTGAAGCTCTAAGCATTAAAATCGCCCTTTTGATTTCAATTTTAGGAAAGTAGTCAAATGAAAATATCTTGGCTTGCTATATGTAGACAAAATTTTTAAAAATTACGTTTACCTCCCCACGAATTTTCCAAAACTCCTAGTTATACCTCGAAACGTCTTACACGTCTAATTCATTACTTCACGAGTGAAAACTATAAATTATATAAGTTTTCGACTAAATTCCGTTTGTCGCCGTAATTACGTTCCCAAAATTATTTTCGTGGAATTTCTAGATAACCTACCTTTTATGCAACTTATCACATTGGTTATCTCTAATTTGTTCCAATTGATCTCTAACAAGATCAAACTATCAGGAAAGTACTCAAAACATGTATATTGCACTATTCACATAATCCAGGTAAAATCAAATAACATTTAGTCACATAAATGCCATTTAAATCGAGTCAATGCAATATGAAGTACCATGCTCCTGTGTCTTTACTGACACCTTACCGTTGACCCACAGTCAACCCACCTCAGATAATTAATAAACATTAATAATCTCGAACATCTCCATTATGCATGTTAAAAATAATGAAATTCTAGAACGGGAGTGGCATATACTCATCATGGAGTGTTTTATTATGTACATTATTTTTATAACATTAATTTAGTCATTATTTGGTGAACTTATGATGCTATATTAGTTGGTGTTGGTGTTATACACCATTATAGAACAAAGTTTTTGGGTTGGTTTATTAGCATATAAGTTACATATTTATACTATAAATTGAGTTTAATTCTTATTTACTTTTGAGCCTTCAAAGAGTCTTCTTCTTGAATTTATATAGAGGACTTAAGACATTATACATATGAAAAAAAGATGGATATAAGTCCATGAGATAACATACATGCTAGTATACTACTTTTATTATATTTATATTGTATTTTATATTTAGGCAAATAAGGGTGTTGGGAGAAGTTTCGGTCTTCCCCAAAAGTGTAGATTGAGGGAGGCCACAACCATGAGCTGTGTTGTTATATCCTAGAGGTGACGTGTCATTCCTACTACACCGGTCAATACCGTAAAAGGCGCGGATCATCTTAAAGAGAGCGACCTAGTCTGCATCTCAACCCAAAAGCTGTATCTTTACATGGTACCAATATTTGATACAATATTGTACCAAAATTGTGGTAAGCTCTTCGATTTGCGATTTTGTAAGGCAGTCATTTTTCTCACTATTTAATTATAATTTCATATTTGGAGAGTATTTGTTTTTTGAGTCTAGTCTCCAACAATGTAGTATAGGAAAAAGATTCTCTTAAGTACCATATGCAATATAAGACAGTAAGGTTCTGTTTGGCAAAAACTATTAGAGTTTGATGAATTAGCTTATGCAATTCAATCGCAAGAAAAATATATGAATCAATCGTAGAAATTTGCGACTAGCCGAAATTTATCTTGTACACGTTTTGCAAAAACTAATTTTCTGCGACCTATCACAAAAACAGAAGTTATAGCGAAACGAACCATAACTATCCAAAGAGTGAGATAAACCAAAAAAAAAAAAAAGTCATTTGAACTTTAAAGTGACTCGTGCATTTATTTTTGGGCGACAAGGAAAAAAACTACAACCTAATCCCTCATCGGGCAAACATAATCACCTGCAAATTACGTGTTTGTTTAAGCCCGAATGACACACATAGTTGAACCTACGGTGTCCGAGTTTATCATGATTGAGATAGGGTAACGATCAATGTAGTTGATACAAATTTATCGAATTAAAACAAGAGAATAACCACTAGCTAAAAAACCCCCAAAGTTCATATTCACAAAATACACTAACTAGGCACATAAGGACATCTAGAGATTCAATCTTCACAAGGCAAATTAATCATCCAGATTGCAGATCATACTCTATGAAAACCACCATCATCATTCTTACAATTAATCCCAGGAACGAGGTTTATGCTACGTTGGGCATCCAGAAAGAGTAATATTTGGAGCACACACACTTACAAACACACTCTATATCTCTCCTGGGTGGCACTGTGAGTCCACTGAAATTATCCAGACCCTACAGTGCCACCCAGGAAAGAGATAGAGTGTATTTGTAAGTGTTTGTGCCCCTAGCATTGTTGATCCAGAAAAGGAAAGAAAACAAACACTTACCTTCCATTCTTTCTTGACAAGAAGAAAATTTTAAGGGAAACCTTTTTGCAAGAAAGTACCAAACCATTACTAGATCAAAATACAATGCATTTGCTCATTATTGAGAAAAAACATTAACATATCACTACAAAGTATATGACCTAGATCCAGTTGAGAAGAGATAACAAGCATACATCAGGGAAGAAAGACAATCTCCCTTCTCCCCCCAAACTAATTTCTTTTGTATTGTTTTTAAGAGTGAGAGACAACAAAAAAATTCAAACAAAATAAGTTGAGCAAAATGAAATTCTTAGACTTCATATCAAATGCCTTTGGACAAACAGAATGACTATTCCATCTATACTTGAACCCTCTGTAAGGATTTATATACAGGGCTCAAGATTTTGAGCTCCTCCAACCACTTGGCAGTTGAGGGGTCAAATTTCACTGCACTTGCTTGGTAACAGACTGAATTTCATTTGACAAGCATGCATATAAAAGGAAAATACTTCAGTAAGGTTCTTTTGGAACATTTCGTAGCATTCTCCTTTGTGATTGGTACCCGCGTAACACAGTCTGACACAGACAACAATACACACGTGGATCAATCACATCTCAAAACGGTACGAAATGCTTCAATATAACTTTACTGAAGTAGTTTCCCATGTAAAGTACTGTATGTCATCTTCTCGCTTTTGTTTCCGTGTGTGGTGGTGGTTGTGAGCCTCCACCAAGTGCCGCCGCAGCCGATTCCACGTGTGTAAGAAGATAATCGTAAATCTTCTTCCTTATCCTCTCGATCGTTTCGGGTGAAATGTGTAAGTTGTCTCCATCACTGTCGTTAGATGAGATGCCATCTAACCAGTCATTCACGCTCTTGAGCTGTGTCAACATGCCAGCTATTTGACCATTATCCGATAAAGTTGAGGTGTCCACATCAGCATCCAAGAACCTCTCCACGAATCCCAAGAACCAATCCTGTGACTCTATTTGCAACATTTCAGCCAAGTCGACCGCGTCTTCGAGACCGTCGCCTTTGAGCCACTCGATCGGAGGTGGGTCTCGTGGCTTCTGACTAATGGCTTGCCCATCAGTTACACGGCGTGTAACAACTTTTGCACTCACAGTTAGGCGGGCTTTGGGTTGGGTTTTTGTTGAGCCACTCTTCGAAGAATTATCGAGGACTAACATGGGTTGACTTACAGGGATAATTTTTGGAATCTGGGCTGGGGATGAAGCTGGAATTTGACTTGAAGTGGGTTGTTTCGTAAATACCGTGAAGGATGATAAATTGGTGGCTAATGCAGCGTGGACCCACAAAGCGGCTTGTTTACGTCCATCCGATCTGACTTTTAACGATTCCTCCGATGGGTTTTCTTCATGACTTGGAGATGAACCGGGTGGAATGGTTTTAGAAAGGGAATCAGCGACGAGACGAGCATTATTTAGGCTCGTGTGCAGATTCAAGAACTGCTCGACCGTGGGTTGTGGGTTATCTTCCTTGGCAGAGGACGTTAGCTCAGAATATGTGCTGCAAAGAAGTATACAATAGTAGATCAGAAAATGTCGGATAAATTAACAATTTCTATGGACATGGAAAAGAGAAAGCAAAAACAAATTATGAACTGTGGATAAATTAGTGAGATTTGAAACAATGATTTGCAGGTTATAGAATACACATCTCCTTTCATTCAATTAGAAAAGAAAGTATAACATAAGCTTGTAGAAAGCATCATCTTAAGAACTTAAAGTGTGCTCTAAGGCTATGTTTTGTTCATGTATTTAGTGAATGAAAGGAAAAGAAAACACTGAGGAGAAAACATTTCTTTTTTTGATTAATAAGGAAAACAGTGGGAAAGAAGGACGAAAAGAAAATGAGAGGTTAACGAAATTAGACTTTTAAATATGTGAGTCACTTCCCTTCCTATTTTATTGAGTATCAATTACATTATGAAATTTTTTGATTTGTTATATTATTTAAGCGTGGAGGAAAAATTTAGCAAGTTTGTTTTCCTTATCATTTTCTTTTCCTTTCCCTTTTTATTCTCTAAATCCAAAAGCCAACATGGCCTAAAAGCCAGAATACTTGGGGTGATGTAAAATTTCGGAAACTTTGACAACTCAAACCCTAGTTCTGTAGTAACTACAAGGTTTCCCATAAATTAAGTTTAGAGCAAAGCTTGAGCATGAAAGAACTCAGGCTATGAAGCACATGTAATTCATTGTCAAATCTATAATACAGGAGGAACTTTGATGACTAGAACACTTTGGACCCTTTGATGTGTATCATCCATCATCTGAGGATCCAAAATTGTTCCCACTATTCGCCACTTTCTTAAATTTAAATTTTGAAAACTTTGAGGCTCCCCCAACTTTTTACACCTCTTGCATTTTCCTCCCCTCTCGCTCTACACATCATTCCCCCTCTCTCAACGCTCTATTTCTCTCTAAATTAAATATGTATCTAAATATTTAATATTATAAAAATATGATTAGTTTAGGTTTAAACGAGCAATATTTTTTTTGGGTAGTGCCCATGGGCTCGGGCAATTTCTAATAAGAAAACATACCAGATCAGATAACGTTGGCAAAAATCAACAATCTTCTATGAACATGGAAAACGAGTATGCACTATGAATTTATGAATTTTGGATAAATTTAGTGAGGTTCGAAACATTTGAAATGCCGAATTAGAAATGATAGCTATATACAATCAATCAATTGAAAATACTAAATTTAATTTGTAGAAAGCATCATTTTAAGAACTTCCAGAAAGAGTGTCAAAGTTTAACTGCATCCTATCTCTGAAAGAAAGAATACTTGCAGTGGAGTAAAACTGCATCTGATCTCTAAATGCTAGAAAACTTGAATTGATGTACAACTCCACAAATGTGGAAAACTTAAAACCCTAGATCTGTAGTAATAAGGTTTTCCCTAAACTAAGTTTATAACAAGGAAAGACAAATCTAATCTCTATATAAGCAAAATGTATGCTTCTCATTCCTGTTGAAAGAAGAACAAATACTTCTTTGTTGTAAAACTGGTAATCAAAGCAAGCCCACAAATAAACAGTCACACAAAGGGACACAGTATTTCAGGTCGTTCGGTAATTTGCCTACGTCCACTGGGGGGAGGGTGTGGTTTGAGCACTCTTATTATTGAGATATTGTACAACCAAGCATTACCAATAATTGTAGAACACTGGACTAAGAGCTCGCTTTCTTTCTCTTTTCTCTTGTTGTCATTGAATTGCATTGCTATTTATAAATTTCATCTTCCTACATGAACTTATTGGGAATTCATTCACCAAGTAAGTGGAGAATCCACAATTGAATCAGGGCCAACCTTGAGGCCATGCCCCGAAGAGACCGCATGGAGCCTCATTTTTAGGCATATTTTCTTCTAAAATACGGATATCACACAGAATGGACAAGGCGACAATGGAGATCTTAAAAATGTAGGATACGGACACGACGAATAAAAAACAATATTTTTTAATATTCCAAATTTTCAAAGAAATCCAGCAGTACTTAACCCATTTTAATATTAAGACTTCTACCTTGAAATATTAAAAAACATTTTAAAGCAGCCACCATGCCGTATCAACTCCCGTGTCTCAGACGTGTCAGCCGCGTGCTAGCTTAAAAAAAACCGAGATATTCGTTTTGCGTGTCTAACGTGTCACTGGCCGACATGGATCTGACATCCTAATTGAAGTGTTTGTGCTACATAATTACCGAGATGGTGCATGACTTCGAACCATGCTCCAAAACTTATCCTGAAGATTTGGTTGGCTACCACCATCTCTGCGTTAGGAAGGAAATCTGCAGCACAGTCAGAGGCACAACCCTTTCCTTAAAACTGAAGGCTACTCCTCAAGTTATAATGTACTTCGAGCCGTGGAATGTTTGTTAATCTTGGGTTTTCTGGTTTGGAAATCTTGAGGCTAGCTATGGCTATTCAGACCAAATTTTTAGATGCAAACCAGTGCTAAGTGTCTAGATGTTGTTTCTTGGAGGTGCTCTTGAGGGTGGGGCCCTTTTTTGGATTACACAACTTACCATTTTCAGGGTAAGAAAAACTTCTTCTAGAGTGGACAGAACTATGTTAAGTCGCCAATTGCCCCAAAAGCTGAATGGCACATTTGCGCGTCCACTAATTTGGATGGGATCATTCACGATTTGAAAAGGATTTAAATATAGAAACTCACCATCTTGAATTTGTTCAATGAGAAAAATAGAGAACTTCGCTGCATTTCTCTATATGTGGCCATTTCTAGGTTTCCTTATGATAAAAACAATTTATGAGTGCAAGCACACTGCCATTTTCTTAAATGGCCTCATTCAAGGTGATGAGTTTCTATATCGAAATGCTTTGTAAATCATGAATGATACCATTCAAATTTGTGGACATGCAAACAGGCCCTAAGTCGTTATTGAATGTGCCTATCAATGTATATCAGCAAATAGAAAATGTGAGATAAAGATCAATTAAAAAACCACAAAGCTCTACTCTGTGTTGTAGGTACAATCATTTGAGCCAGCCACTGGAATTTATCACATTTAGTTCACTTCTCCTCATCAACAATTTGGGAGATAGAGTTAAGATGGGGCACGCTTTACCTCCCCCAAATAGAATGAAATACCTCAAATTTAAAAAATATGCATTTCTGTAGAATATGAACGCACATGTGACATTGATATATTAAATGTAGAGCCATATTTTGATCAATAATGAAACAGCTATAGCTTGAGTGTTCATACGCTGTGCCACTTGACAGATTGTATATTAGTAACTTCAGTAATCACTGTAACCACCACAGCATATGCACAAACTTAGTGGTGGAAAAAATTCAGATTCTTTAATAGTGAGAAAATATCCGCACGCACACACACACACACACACACACGCATATGTATGTATAGGTATATGAATAAAGTTATGCTATTGAATGATCTCATTGGAAATAAATACCTTAAACATCGGAGTAAGCTCTCTGCAGCTGAAGCCTCTTGCATTGCCTCTATGGCAGCCATCTGTGCAGCATCTCTGTGCCTCAAAACTTCCTAAAACAGTCGAATAAAGTTTTTTTTTTTACAAACAGAACGAGAAGTGAAAGCCTTGGAGCTTTTTTGGTCGTCACTTAAATTTGCCTAGACTCATCCACAATTTGTGCAGAATTTAAAATCAGAACTCCACATCAAGAATGAAACTGTTCAGAAAAATGGAAGACTACATTTCTATATTTTCTTATAATGGAAAAATCTAGATGTTAGCCATCAAGTTTAAAATGAGCACCATTTTTAAAGATAAGATCAATTCATATGATGATTTTGATATTAAAACTCTTACGTAAAATCACGAATACAACTATTGCCTTCAAGGACACCCAAACACGAAAACGCTTTCCTTTGTTTGGTTACCAAGGAAAATAGGAAGGAAGAGAAAAAATAGTGGGAAATAAATCAAGAACTTTGAATTTTTTGAGTCCCTTTCATCCCTTATTACTTAAGTTACAACAATAAGCTTTTTTAAAAACTTTTGATGTTATTTAAGTATGGAGAAAAAATCAAGGGACAACACAAGGGAGCTTGTTTTCCTTTCCCTTCCTTTTTCTTCTCTAAATCTGCAAATCAAATGGAGCCTAAGGCTTTCACTTTTCCGGTTTTCTTTGGCTTTGTTTGGTTTTCCGATTCATTGAAGGAAAAGAAAGGGAAAGTAAAATCGTATGTTTTCCTTAGTGCTTTAAATAACATTAGAGGAAGGGAAAAAAAATGACTCACAAAATTCTAAATTTTGGACTTAGTTTTTCCTTCTTATTTTACTCACTGTTGAAAAGTGTCTTCCTTAATGTTTTCTTTTCCTTTCCCTCGCTAAATCCATGAACCAACAGAGCCTTAGTATTTACATGTCTTAAATTTAATGAAACTAGATGCAAGAAATAAAGTAAATGGAAATGAAAGGAACAAGAACAAACAAAATACTTAATAGTCCAACAACGCAAAAGGTCAATTGGTAAAACTTTCAAGTGAATGAACCAAATGTCAAAGCCAAAGTAAATTATGGCAAGTAAGAAACATCCAATTTGGAAAAATTTGATCTATCATTCCTTCCCATTTATAACACACCTACCGGCCATGATAGAAAACATACACATACACTTTAGCATTCCTGCTGCGTGGGCTCCATTTGGATTGAGAGAAGTGGAGAGAAAACAAAGAGATACTCGTTGCAAGAGAAGAAGGAAGTAGAAAGTAGCGTTTCCTCTACCCTATTTTGATTAAGAGAAGACCAGAGAAAGGAAATATAACTGTCTAGTTTGGTTTTTTTTTTTTTTTTTTTTCACGACAGACAAGGAAAAAAAATATTTAGAACCAATTCAGTCTTTTACCCTCTACTAAATAACACCTTGATCAATCAAATCTCTATCTCCCAAACGGTACACGCATAGTAAGCTAATTTCAGGTACAGACAATACGAAGGCAAAATATGGAATTTCCGCTAAGAGCGAATCAAACTTAATGAGACCCGAAAAAGTATTAAAGTCATACCTTTCCGAGCTTTGCGAGAGAGGATGGGAGGGAGGCCCAAGAAACGCTTCCATCTATTAATCGCCTATTATTCAAAGCAACCTTGACCAAATTTCCCGGTAATCCATTACTAGCAATGTCTCCGGTTCTCTTCCCAGTAGAAGCTTTTTGCTTGTTTGACTTATCAAGGTCAACCAAATCTCCATTGCCAGCAACATTCTTTGTAGAGACCTGGACTTTATTTTCCTCTTTTGTTGACTTTGAGGACATCTGAACTTTACTTTCTTCTTTAGATGGTAATCTGTCACTTGCTGATTTTCTAGGAACCTGCCCAATCTCAATTAATTACATGGAGAAATACCAAGAATCTAACAAACTTATTCCAATTTTACTGTGAAGAGCAAATAATTATGATTTGGGGGCCAAAAAAGAAAGAAAGAGGGAGAGAGAGACATGCAGAGCTATAAGAAATTCAAAATTAGTTGCAAATTTACAATGATTCATGATAAAGACGAGATTGAAGTATAGACCATATTAGATGCTATAAACAACAATGCAACACTACCGCGAAAGATTTGTTCCTCTCAATCTATAATGGTGTGTTTGGAATGACATTTTGGGCACATATAATTTACATTATCCTCTTAATTTTCAATTTATTTTAAAGATACAGATGCATTCAATACCTTTTTAGTTCTTTGTAAAAGCAAGTCCTACTTGCGTCCGATTTATTGTAGAAACGGAATGAACATAGAACGGTGAGAGCACACCCACCATCCTCAGCCTTTTTGGTTATTATATTCTTTATGACCATGTTTTAACCAACTGAACAAACCATAACATAAAAACCATGGGAATAATGGCAAGCCAAATATGAATAGAGAACTAAACCAAGAATCAACTTAGCATCACACATATATAGCAAGCACTACATAATAAATCACAGAAACACCATTTTCATGAATTTCAAGATTCGAGAATTCTACTGAAGGCTTAAAATAACCCAAAACTTACCGATGTACTCCGTGCTTCGGTCTTCAATTCATGCTTGGTGGATCTCAACTTTGGACTTTCTCTGCCCTTCAAATCCATATTTCCCTCCCAGCTCTTCCTCAAAGCCTTAGGCCCCAACTCAATCCCCTGAACCAAATGCTTAATCGAACCTCCCATTGATTTCCTCCTCCCAACCGGACTCGCCCCACGAACCGAACCACCCTTTTCCACCGAACCCAATTTAGCAATTGCCTTTTCCAACCCCTTTACCTTACCTTGCTGCTTAATTCCATTGGCAAACCGCTCAAAAGAAGTGGGCAATGAATAACAGCTAGTCGGTGAGGAAGGAATTGATCGCGAATGCGAATTCTGTGATTTCATTTTCCCCGAGCTTTCCTTCCTATCCACTAAAGTCAACATCGGTTTTGATAATTGAGAATTCGAATTCGATCGAATCAATTTTGGGGTTTGTGGGGTTTTCTTAATTACTTGATCCTCCTTTTCCTTAGCATTACCATTCAATCTCAATGTTGAGAATTTATTGTCCTTATCCTTCAAACCACCACTACTATTGTTGATGACTTTAGAAGGCAATTTAGTTTTCTCTGAGGCTTTTGAATTTGAAACCGAAGCGGAATTCGAATTCGAATTCAACTTTGAATTGTTATTAAGGAACCCTAGAAATTGAGTTGCAACTATATCTTCTGGGGTTCCCACACATGGGTGGCGCCCCGGGACCGGCCTAACCCCGCGAACAATGGGGACCGGGGAAGCCGATTCGAGCCTTTCGACATGTATGAACTGACCCAATTGGATTTTATCACTTAGAATTAGATCATCATGCTCATCAGGAAGAGAAACATAGGTGGCATGAGAAGAATCTGATACCTTTAGATAAAACCCTTGGTTTGGGAAAAGTTCACCACCTGCAAGTGCTGGTACAATGCTAACTACTTGTAAGAGAGATGATCTGTACTCACCAGCAACTTTTACATCTGTGTTCATGTGTTGTAGGAGCTTCAACAGAACACCAGGGACCAAAGTAGCCATTGTTGGGACCTTCTTCAATGTGCATCACTCTGAAATACCCAGATTCAAGATTTTCCATCCAAAAGCAAGAAATTGCGCATCATTCTGAAAATACCCAGATGGAAAATTTCAAGATTTGTCTTCCAAACACAAGGAATCTTGCAAACAAGAGTGAAACCCTTGCCAAAATGGAATTGGGTTTCACTCCAAATTCAAAACTAAGTTCTCAAAGTTTGTAGAGAGGGGAAATATGGGATTGCACTTCACACCCAGATGGAAAATTGCATGATTTGTGATCCAAACACAAGAAATCATGCAAGAAGGAGTGAAAAGGGGAAGCAAATATCAATGTGCATCACTCTGAAATACCCACATGGGGAATTTCAAAATTTGTGATCCAAACACAAGAAATCTTGCAAAAAGGATTAGGGTTTCACTCAATGCCAATACCCAGAGATGAAAACAAAGCTCAAACTATGTTCTCAAAGGCTGTGAAAGAGGGGCAATATGAAATATCAATATGGGATTGTACTTCACACCTAGATATAATCTTTAGACATACAACAAAAGGAGGAAGAAGATCAAATTGTTAATCAATTCAGATCAAAAGATTAAGCTTACTGGTTAAATGAGACTGATTACTCAAAAAGCAAATAGAAAGGAATTCAATTATTCAACAATTCAGGTGAATGTATAAGCTCTTGGGGGTAATTGGTACCACCTAGACTGAACACAGAAGGGCGGGGAGAGAGGAGAGAGAGAGCTCAACCACCTAAAAGGAGAAAAGGACAAATTGGAAGAGGGCCTGGCATTTTATATATTTCTTTCTGTATGTATGTGTATGTGTATGTGTAAAGTACAGATAGATCATGGATAGAGTAATTTCTCTGCAAACCCAAATGAAAAAATGTGTAAAATTTTGGAATTTATCAATGGGTTACAGCTCAAGAAGAGAGAGAGAGAGAGAGAGAGGGGGGCAATTGGCATTCATTACTCAACAAAATCTAGGTGTAAAAGCAACTTTTGAGTGGTACTATTATTGTATACTATACTCAATTACTCTTGAAGCTAAGAAGGAAACATTGAGAAGTGTCTCTGAAGTCTGAAGTTGGAGATGCTGAATTTGAATAAGATTGGTTTTGTGAAAGTTGGATAATGTAAAAGTAGAGAAAATGATTAATGGTACAGAGAGAGAAAGCCACTCATGATTGATAAATTGAGCTGTCTACAACAGTTCTTGCCACACAAGGACACACGCAAGATTCACAAGCCCTTTTTGGGGGTGAAATAGCAGATTTAGGTGATAAACGCAGGTTATAAAAACGTTTGGTTGTAAAAATGTCGATGGACAAAAAGCATTTTAAAAAAGGGAACTTGCATTTTCATTAAGTAGCTACTAGCTAGAGTGATTTTCTCCATTCTCTTTCATGTTTTATCATTTGTATAACATATTAATCAAACACTAAATTATACTCCTTTCGTCTTATTTTATGTATTTTTTTTTTTTTTTTGGATGTTTCAAAATTATTGTCCACTTTATTAAATTAGTATGCAAATTTTACTTAATTTCTCAAACTATCCTTCATTGCAATCAATACAAAAAAAAAAGTGTAATGATTGTGGATAATTATGAAAAATAGGTACAGATTCTTTTTATCCCCTTAAATAGTTGGATTCCCTAAGAGGGACACATAAAATGAGACGGAGGGAGTAGTAAGTAGTTCTATCAATCATGATTAATATTGTATTAGCATTTGCATTTTCACTAAGTAGCTAGCATGTTTTATCAGTTGTATAACATATTAATCAAACACTAAATTATAGTAAATAGTTCTATCAATTATGATTAATATTGTATAAGCATAAGCACTGACAAACTGCCTCTACATGTTTGGCAACAAGTTTTAGAATCCTAATAGTTTTGTAATTCAATTGCACTCAAACGATATCTTAGAAGGTGTTTTGAGTAAGAGTGCATTTTTGCTCATCCTATTTTGCTCCCCTCAGGTCTTCACTGAGTAATATATGTCTAATTTCAGTAATTATGCTAATAGTATAAGGACAAAATGAGAATAAAATAAAATACATGTCACCCAATACAGACGTGAATGAGTAATAGGTGAGCAAAAATGCTCTCTTTGAGTAAACACGAGTTTTTTTATGATTAAATTATTCTTCACTCGTTTTAAAAAATGGAATGATTCACTTCTTTTTCAAAATTGAAAATTTATCAAGTTAGGAAAAAATAGGCTAAATATCACCTACCTCCCTCTCCTCACGTTTCAAGAATCTCACTTAACTTCCTTTATTTTGAATTTCAGTATCAAATTCCCCCTCCCTTTAACAATTTGTAAGATCTAACACTGAAATTCAAAAATAAGGGAGGTAAGTGAGATTCCTGAAACGCAAGGGAAAGTATATGTATTAAGGCTAAACCTTAGGGGAGGTAGGTGATATTTACCCTTAAAAATAAATTTTAAAGTCATTAATAAATTTAAAAATATCAATTTTTGAAAAATTGATATATGTTTCAGTCTAGTTTATGTTTGCATGTTGTAAACTTCCACCAAAATATTGTGAATGTGCTCCTGATATTGTATTGAGTAATTGCTCCCAATTGTGTGCAGCAGAGTTGCTCCCAATTTTGTGCAGCAGAGTTGCTCCCTAGCATAATAACGTTATAAATAGTTGCTCTCAAAGCTGTGAAGTAGGGGTGGCCAAACGGCCCGTGGCCCGCCCAACCCGACCCTAATTTTTTCGGGCTTGGGCAAAGATATTGGCCCGTTCAAGCGGGCTTGGGCAATCAATTTTAGGCCCGATCAATTCTAAGGTCGGGCTTGGACAAAGCAAATGAGGTCCGCTTTGGCCCAACCTGGCCCGACTATTAGTAAAATATATTTATTTTTTGTATTTTCTAATATGTAATATATAAATGAATATAATTTTACATATGATATTCAATGTATATACATTATCCCAAGAGTTATTATTGCATTTTTGTGAATAATGTGTCTTAATAATCATTCTAAACATTATTTATAGTAAATTTTTTTTAGTTCAAATTTTTAAAAATATAAAATAAAAAAAATGAGTAATATTTGGGGCACTAACAACTTTCACTAACACTTACTAACACACTCTATCTCTCTCCTAGTGGTTCTGCGGGGTCCACAGTGGACCCCGCAGAACCACTAGGAGAGAGATAGAGTGTGTTAGTAAGTGTTAGTGAAAGTTGTTAGTGCCCCTAGCAAGACCCAAAAAAAATAGCAATAGGTCGGCTTGCGGTCCGGGCTTGGGATTTTAGTGGTTGGTGCCGAGCCGGGCTTGGGCAACTAATTATAGGCTCGCCACGGGCCGGGCCGGACTTGGGCAAAGGTACTTATCCTTAGTATAGAGTGCAAGCCCGGCCCGGCCCGGCCCATTGCCACCCTTACTGTGAAGAGTTGTTATTCAACATTATAAAGAGCTGCTCCCAATACAGTGTAAAACATGGTGATTTTTAATTTTACATTAAAAAAAAAAAACAAAAAAATTAAGTTGATATATTATTTATTTTGAAAATGTGGTACACTAACTTTTAATTTTAACACAAAATAAGACTAAAATTTAATCATCCCTTAAATTCCCAAATAAAACGAAGAGAGAGAAAGAGACGTTTGCACGTTGAATGAAGCAAAGGGTGGAATTTATCACTGGATGGAGAATCTTTTGGAGAAAAAAAGTATTTTGGTTCTTTATAATGCTATTCTATGCGTTTATTAGTATTAAATTAGAAGTAAGGTGGAGTTTTCAATCATATCATTAATTATATATACAACAATATATATTCATATACAGACGTTTAGGTGGGTGCATGTGCTAGGTAGTGGGTTGTCGGTTGCCTAGAGATATGTCAGAACTTTCCATCAGTACGTATTTCAGGGTTCCAAGCCAGAATCTGGCAACATTTTTATGAAGATCTTCTGTGATACATGCTATGGTCTACTTGTGCCAAAATATTTTGCTCATTTTCATTTGGGGAATTTTGAAGTAGAGCGAAGTGGTTTTTGCCCATATGGAGTGAAATTATTTTTTTTTTTTGGTTATTGAATGAGTTTGAGCTTTTATTTTTGCATGACACATGACAAATGTGATTTTAAAGGTGATTTTGAACATTGATTTGTACAATTTTTTATAAATATTTGAATTTTATTAAGCAATATTTAGACTTTATTAACCAACTATTGGACTTTATTAAACAACATTTGAACTTTATCAAGGAACAATTTGTACCTTGATAACAAAATTTGGCGTTTGTTTGCAAAAGTAATGCTATGTGTGTGCACATAAAGATCTGGGTCATTTGTTTCGGTAGAGTCTGTGCTTGCATACATGGGATCTACCGAAATGAATGACTCAGATTTTTATGTGCACAAATCATTACTCATTAAAAAATAAAGACACAAAACAAAGCCCAAAATTGATTTGCCAAACATGGCATAGACTCAATTGTTGCCTTAGGAATTAGTGTCTTGTTTGGAAAAAAAGGGGGAAAAAAAAAAACCAAAACAAAGGCCAAAATGGGGTTGCCAAACAAGGAGCCACAATTGTTGACTATTGTCCATGACATAATAGTGTCTTGTTTGGGAAAAAGGGAAAAAAAGAGAAGAAAAACAAAGGCCAAAATGGGGTTGCCAAACAAGGAGCCACAATTGTTGACTTTTGTCCATGGCACAATAGTGCATTGTTTGGGAAAAGAGAACAAAATAGAAGAAAAACAAAGGCCAAAATGTGGTTGCCAAACAACTTTTGTAATTTATTTTTAAAAATTGAAGCAAGTTGTAAATATTATTGCAAAAGTTGACTACACCATGATTTCTAGAATCATTTAATTTTATAAGTTGACCTAATGACAATAAGTGATGTTTTATGGGTGAAATGACTAACCTACCCTCACAAAATGACCAAAAAACCCTAGAAATGATGGAGGGAAAAGGGGACAAAAAAGAAAAGGAGGGGCAAAATGGTCACAACACTGCAAGTGATGTTTTATGGGTGAAATGACTAACATATCCTCACAAAATGACAAAAAAAAAACCCTAGAAATGATGAAGGAAAAATGGGAGAAAAAAAAGGAGGGGCAAAGTGGTCACAACACTGCTGGTGATTAGTACTCCTAACTAAAACCTCTTCTTTTACATATGGCTGGATTTGTTGTCTTTTTTTGCTAAAATTGCTAGATCTGTTGTCAATTGGCAACAATAATATTCAAGGGCGGAATCAAAGGAGGGCTGGGGGTGAGCTATAGCCCCCCAATTTTGAAAAAGTTTTGGGTATTATATGTGATATTTTAGTTTAAATGTAATCTAGGCCCCCTAAATTTGAAAATAAATAAATAAAACTAGTACATGTAATATTTTAGTCCAAATGTAGCCGAAGGCACCCTAATTTAGTATTCCAAACCCAATTTGACACCATACTTAGTTGATAAATAGACTCAATTTGATTCCATATCTCATTATTAAATATGTATAAATAGATCCCAAATATATATATATATATTTTTTCTTCGTGTAGCTTCCTCCCACTAAAAAAAAAAAATCTTGACTCGCCCGTGTTAGTACTTCCAATGTATCATTTGGTATCAATTTTTTCCAATGCTACTTGGTAATAATTGTTGGAAAATATAGAAGGATACAGCTATGAATCTGATTGAGGCATGCAATGATTTGCACTGTCCTTAAGAACAATTCCGCCCCTCGGAGTCAATGACTCGATGCACAAGGTCTCAGCGCTATGCTCTCCAGGATTCAGCAATCAGTTTCTTCCAAACGTGCACTCGAATTGGAAGAATATTTGAGTGCTCAGAATTGCTCCAAAATAATAAAAATGATTTTTGTGAAGAATCACACAAGAGAGAGGAATTTTTTTCTGTGTTTAAAAAGGGAAGAGAGAAGGCTATTTATAATATTAGATAAACTGCCCAACGGTCATTTTATTAAAACAAATTTAATAACCTCCAACGACCATATTTTTAATACAGGAGTTAATAGATTTAATAGTCTCCAACGGCCATATTTTTAATACAGGAGTTAATATATTTAATAGCCTCCAACGACCATATTTTTAATAGAGGATACTAATCACATCAATGTAAATGATTTTGTTTAAATCTTTTTGAAATAAAAGGCCTAATGGCCAAATAAGAGGCCAATAATTCCAACAATCCCCCCTATTTCAAAATTTAAAACAACAAATAAAAAGAATGGAGCAAGAGAATTCAATGCATCAAAACTGGTGCCTTTAGGGCTATGAACCAGTCCCTAGGAATATGAGAAGTGACTTACAGGAATTTGGTGAAATAAAATTTCTATGAACCAGAATCCCTTAGTGTAAACCAGTCGTCTTATACCCACATTAATTTCTCAGAATCTGAGCAACTCTAATCGGTGTGGCACCTCTAGGCCCTGCGCCAGTCCTGAATTTTCATAAATGCTCTAGAAAACTTGCCTACGTTTTCATAGAAAGCGGCCCACTTTCACACTTATATAGGTGAATCCATCAAGTATGCATTGCAATTAAACATACCATCCATTCAGTATGGACTATGGAATTCATTAAGAGTTTAACTCAACCTTTCTCATTGCAATTGCACTATACACCATAGGAAGGGACAAAAATATAATAAATTTATAGTGCATCTCAAATCAACTAATGACTTGTTATTACCCATATGAACCTATTTCTTGGGTTCTCCAATTCCATAGGTTGGGTTACCATCATTGTTGATTATTGTTACAGGCATAAGTCTCATTCCCCTCGATATTTCATACACTAGTTTTCTCTCTAGTGGTTTTGTTAAATGGTCAGCCAAATTCACTTCTGACCTTACAAAATTAAGAAATATTACCATATCTCAAACAGCTGTCTCATAATATTATGACTTAGGCGTACATGCCTACTCTTGCCTTTATAGGACTTTTTCATATCTCAGTCTTTTACAGTCTGGCTATCTCAATGTTTATTCCAAATAGGAATATCTACTAAGAAGCTTTTAAGCCACTCAGCCTCAAAACTAGCTTTCTCAAAAGCTACAAACTCATATTCCATCATTGACTTAGTTGTGCAAGTTTTCTTGGACGACTTCCATGATACTGCACCTCCACTAAGTGTAAAAGTAAATTCACTCATTGAATTCGTCTTATCTGAATCCGAAATCCAATTTGCATCACTGATTTTTGAAAATACATATTTTCCTCCCCCCAAAAATTATTTTGGCTAAAATCTAATCTTGAAAAAACCAAATTTTAAATTCTTTCCAATTTTGAAGTATGCAATACATTTTCAAAATAATTCTCCGGATATACAACATTTTCAAAAATGATTTCTTCACGGGGGTGATATTTAACTCTAAGTCTCTAGTACCAAAAGAATGGTACTAAGAGAGTCATCAAGTAAAACACTTCATTTTCCCTTGAAGAGTATTTCTTGTAACAATTGTGTTGTTACACATATGCCTACAAGCACTCAAATTAGTTAACCATCCTCCAAAATTTGTCATGAACTTTACTTCCACAAATATAGCCATAAATGGTTCTTCAGACACATTAGCTTAGGAACAAATTTATGCTTTTCCAATTCTTGAGTAAAGAGCTTCATTTGTTTTTCAAAACAAAATAATTTGAAATCATTTTATTTGAAGGAGATTTTATATCACTTGGCTCAAAAAGAGTCTAAAAAGGTTTGCAAAGAAAATTATTAACTCAAAACATTTTTCAACCTCATAAGATTGATCAAGAAAAATACCAGCAGGAGCTCTTGTAATTTTAATCTCTAAAATTACCCTCGCTGCATCCAAAACCTTTCATATTAAAATTAAATTTACATGTAAATATGTCATAACACATACTCTATCACTGTGTTTATGATATAAACATATCTCACTTTCATTAATTTTGAAACTATTTGAAACAATAGTTTAAACAAGATTTTCATTCCCCTAATTGGCTACTAAATTTAAAATCTATATATGGAGTAAACAAGGATTCACACTTTACTCTTATTTGAATCTAAAAAACTCTACCAGTTTATCCGAATAAAATTTCTCCTCTAATTCTCCATTTAATATAAAATGGTTTTAACATCCATCTCATAAATGTATACTCATACATATCAATAGCTAATGAATTTTAATGGATGTAAAACATGAGAATAAGTATCCAAAAATCAACATATTTCTTTTAGTTAAAGACACTTCGCTACTAAAGTAGCTTCACATTTTTTCAATGGAACCATCGAAAATATTTCTAGTCCATTTACTCTAGAAGTAATTCCACAAGTTTCAACTACGATTAGACATGATATAGTCCAAATCATCTTGAATTACTTCTCTCCAAAAATCCTCAAGAGATTAGAGTGTCCTCTAAATAAATAGGAACTCATTCTTTATAAAGTAATGTACATAAATTACTTTTAAATTCTTTTTAGCTCTTAAAGTTTTGTAGTACACAAAATATGTCATGATATCTATCATGCATTCTAAAATTAAAGTAGCTGGATGAAATAAAATATGAGGTTGAGAACCTCCACTATTTCTCAACTTCAATATGCTCAAAAAAAAAATTAGTATTTGTTTTTAGAGATTGAGGGTACTTTCTTAGAAATAAAATATACAACTAGTAAAGCTTATCTCCAAAACTTTAAATCATCTCAATGAAAACTCGAATAAAAATATCACTTATCAAAGTTTTTGGCTCAAAATAGTATACAATTTTGAAAGAACTTGTCACACCCAAATATATATTATCTCAATTGGGCCTTAAAAAACCATAATATATGTATCACAATTTCATACATATAAGCAGAACCAACAAAAGTTGGAGTTCTTACATAACCTCCTTACATAACCACTAAAACTTTGAGAACCATTAAAGTTATGTAACCTCCAAGACTATAATGAGACGTAATAGAGCCATAATAACTTGAGTAATAGAAATTTAAGGTCATAAAACTTATCAATAACCCCAAAACATTATGACTATATTTATTTTAAAATAATCTAATTAACAATCTTTAGTCCACTACCATACTACCAAGTTTATGAGGTTCCAATGACCAATTAACGAAACATAGCCAAAGGATTACGTACCATAAACAAAATAATAATAATAATAATGGGCTCAATATGTGTATGTGTACACATATAAAGTGAACAAAACTATGAAAATAAATATGTATATTGAAACTCTTTCACTTTTCTGCGACAATTCAATGCCCATAACAAACCCACCAAATAGGCAATAATTACTCTAACAAAAACTCATCAAAGCTCACTATGCCCAAAAGTTGCTTACTTAGAAAATTAGTCTAAAGATACTCTTAACACATTTTAGAACAATTTCCAATATTTAATCTCATATTGGGTCCAACCCTTGTGAAACTCATCTTTCCTAACATGGCCCTCTTGGCACTCAGTCTAGTGATGTATCCAGAGATACTGTAGCATTAATCATGTCATAACTTTTCACATAAAATAAAATAAAGATAATTAGAAATCTTACATAGGCTTCAATAGTCAACAAAACAAACAAGTATATAAAATTGTTCAAGATAAGTGCTATGTTATTCCTTTACATGCCCAACTGTATGTAACCATTATACAAATAATATAGGCATGCAGTTTCTGTTATCCACGAAGCAAACGTGCAATATGCAGTTTATTATAATTTAAAGTGATGATTCAAAAATTCAAAAGAGCTTCTTGAGTTATGGGAACTTATAAGTAAATATAAATATTTTATTATATAGTAAATCCCATTGTGTAACATGTATACCTCTATCATTATTTTATAAAATAAAGGTCCAATGAAGTAGATGGGTTAAGCACATGAATCAATGCCATTTTAAAGTTTTAGAAAATATATATATATATATATATTTTTTTTTCTTCTTTCTCTTTCAACCTCCATAGCTTAAAATTAGTGCTTGCAAATTCAAAGGAATCAACTTCCATGGCAGATACCAACACTTTAAAATTGTTGAAACTGTAAATAGAATAGGAGTAATATTACCGGATCAATAGCACCTCTTTGACACATCTCGGGTTCGTGACGATCATAGCAACATCCAATAATTGTTCTTAAGATTGGTGGAAAATATAGAAGGATACAGCTATGAATCTGATTGAGGCATGCAATGATTTGCACTGTCCTTAAGAACAATTCCGCCCCTCGGAGTCAATGACTCGATGCACAAGGTCTCAGCGCTATGCTCTCCAGGATTCAGCAATCAGTTTCTTCCAAACGTGCACTCGAATTGGAAGAATATTTGAGTGCTCAGAATTGCTCCAAAATAATAAAAATGATTTTTGTGAAGAATCACACAAGAGAGAGGAATTTTTTTCTGTGTTTAAAAAGGGAAGAGAGAAGGCTATTTATAATATTAGATAAACTGCCCAACGGTCATTTTATTAAAACAAATTTAATAACCTCCAACGACCATATTTTTAATACAGGAGTTAATAGATTTAATAGTCTCCAACGGCCATATTTTTAATACAGGAGTTAATATATTTAATAGCCTCCAACGACCATATTTTTAATAGAGGATACTAATCACATCAATGTAAATGATTTTGTTTAAATCTTTTTGAAATAAAAGGCCTAATGGCCAAATAAGAGGCCAATAATTCCAACAATAACAATATTATATTGGATAGTGTCAATATTTACTATATGGTACCACCTTTTAGTGTATGTATATAATATATATACAATCAAGTTACTTGTTTGTTTCTTCAGCACACAAAATTACAAGAAAAAAAAAAAGACAGAAGAAGAAAGTTACTTTGGTTGTTTCATCGAAAAAACCTAAATGATCAGGACATCCCATAATCGAATTCTTAAATTGTGAAGAAATAATAATTTTCGAAAAAACAACAGTTTAATTAGAACCGAGTGAGAGCATTTAGCATTTTTCTATGGATCCTTTTGTCACTAAGATGAGTCTTAGCATTTTTTTATGCAGACAAAACTTCAGCAAATTAACTTAGGTCATTTTCATTCTATTTTGACATGTGAGTGTGTGATACATATGTGACATCCTACGATAGACCAATCACATATACAAATATGATGAAAAATACCTAAGGTATAAGTAATGTTATACTTCTCAAATTCTCATCACAAATAATGTTGCACCAATCAAAATTTAATGGGTCCATTATTCATTGTGGGACCACTTCAACATCTTCTAATCAAAATTCAGTGAACTCATTACTATATTATTTAAAATTAAAATTTAAAAAACATAACATTACTCCGTAAAGTATATACGTAACTAAGTATTTTCCTTTCTCTTTGTATGGGCCCACTCTCAGACACAAATATGTACATATTTAAACATATTAATTTTGACATATTTTGCCTTTCATTTTTAATTTTGTCTAGGCAAGTCTCATAATTGTGTCTTTCAAGGACCATGTCATACATGTGGATGACAAGTGGTGGACCACCCTATATCAAGCCATCACCTCTTAAGGACTTAAAGCATGTTTTCAACTAGCTAGCTAGTTATCTCATTGAGTCCATCAACTTTTAGTAGGCTGTGTTACTGTGCATATATATTTATATTTCTTACTATATATTATGTAGAAACACGTACGTGTTGAATAAAATATTGTATATGGTATGTGTGTATAACAGGTGTCTTGAATGTAATATCAAAATATGAATTAAATTTATAGACAAGTGTATGTAATAAGTGTAAATTTCATTTATGGGCGTGTGTAAATTAAATTTATAAGCATGCGTATGTGTAACACAAAAATAAATTTCAAAAAATACAGTAAAATAATTCTGCTTATAAGAAATAATCTCAAATATATAAATATAATAAGATGCTTTAAGAAAAGTAAGTAAATTGTACAATATCCAAATATCAAATTAAATTTATTGGTACATTTTTGTGTAAATGAAATGTGTGCAATAAAAATAAACTTTTAAGCACGTGTGTAAATTAAATTTATGGGCATGTGTGTGTAATATAGGCAAGTGTAACTGTAATATCATAGGTGTGTGTAAATTATATTTATAGGCAAAAGTGTGTGTGAGTGTGTATGTGTGTGTGTATTATAAAAATATCAATATGAAACAAAATGTATAAAATTATATGCAATGAAATTTATAGACATTGTGTGTGATCGAAATATTTTGGAATAACCGGTGATGGTTTTTTTTTTTTTTTTTTTAAGGTATGTGTGTAATAAAATTAAATTTTTAAGCATGTGTGCAAATTCAATTTAACAAAATATAAAAATCAATTGATAGGCATGTGTGTGTACCATAAAAATATAAATTAAATTTATACGCATTTTGTGTGTGTGTAATAACAACATATTTGTGGGTGATATCCATTATAAAATTAAATTTAAAGGCATTACGTGCGTAATATCAAAATATTTTGGGACAACCGGTTATGTTTGTTTTTTTGCGGCATGTGTGTAAAAAAATTTACCATCTAAGCATGTGTGTAAATTAAACTTATAGGCCAACCCCAATTTTTGGCATGTGTCTCAAAACATAAATTTAAATTTCTATGTGTGTGTAAATTAAATTTATGTGTGTACAATAAAATTAAATTTCTAAGCATCTGTCTAAATTCAATTTATAGGACAATCCCACTTTTTCAATAAATTAAAAAAAAATTACAACAAAAGGCATTGTATGTGATCAAAATATTTTGGAACAACCCATCAAAAAAAGAAATTTTTTTTAAGCATGTGTAAATTTAATTTATAGGCCAACTCCACTTTTTCAAGAAATTAAAAAAAAAAAAAAAAAAAAAAAAAAAAAAAAAAAAACAACAAGAAGAACAAACAAAATGTGGTTTCTTGTTTTTTATTTTTAAGAAATTTAAAAAATAAAAATAAATATAACAACAACAGCAACAACAACAACAACAAAGCAAACAAAATGTGTGTTTTTGTTTTTTATTTTAAGGTGTGTGTATAAAATTAAATTCAAGAACATTTAAAAAAAAAAAACAACAAAACAAACAAAAACCAACCAAAATCATAAAAATAAAAAGGCAAAAAATAGGGCCCACTTTTTCAAGGGATATTTTTGAAAAATATACAAAAAATACAAACAGACCAAAAAAAAAAAAATTCAAAACCGGAAGAGGAAAAAAAAAGTCATTGTTTGGGAACAAAAAAAACAAAGATACAAAAATAAAGCTCAAAATCGGTTTGACAAACATGACACTGTCTAAATTGTTTCCTTAGATATAAAAGCCTTGTTTCAGAAAAAGGAGGGAAAAAACAAACCAAAACAAAGGCCAAAAAGGGGTGGACAAACAATTAAGGAGCAGCAATTCTTGACTTTTGTCGAAGGCACTATTGTGCATTGTTTGGGAAAAGGGAAAAAAAGAGAAGGAAAACACATGCCAACTCGGTTTTGCCAAACAATTTTGAAGAAACTTGTAAATATTATTTCAAAATTAATTGAATCATCATTTTGTTATTAAATAAAATTTAGAAAATAGACCAAAAACAATGATTATCTTCTTGATCTTTCAAAAAACCCTTAAACACCAAAATATTACTCCCTCTGTCCCATATTAAGAGTCTTTGATGCCATTTTTTGATGTTCCATTTTAAGAGTCCCATTTGAAAAGTCAAAGTAGTTTAATACACACTTTTCAAATTTGCCCTTTATTATATCCAACTCTTCCCTCTTTTTTTTTTGTTGATGTGACACTATAATTTTGAATTTCAAAAAGGGTAATATTGAAAAGTTGAAAATCTCACCAAAATCAAGGTTGTCTCCTTAATAAGTTGAAATTCCCAAAAGATAGTCTTATTATGGGACGGAGGGAGTACACGATAACAAAGGGAGAAAAGGGGAACAAGGGCAAAACAATCATTACACGAAATGGATGAACATTGGGAACTAGGGAAATTCTATTCACACCCACCTAATTTGCTCACTACACCCATTTACTCTCTACACTCATCTTTATAATTTAATTAAAACAATTTACTCTTTATACCCACCCTTCTCCTCAAAATAACCCTAACCCTATCACCCTCCAATTTTTGTTACTCTCTACACACACACACTCTCTCTCTCTCTCTCTCTCTCTCTCTCTCTCTCTCTCTCTCTCTCTCTCTCTCATTCCCACCACAGATCATAAAAATATACACTATTCAGACACAAAATAGATTCCAATCAAAATGGGTGTTGATTGTTGAACTATTATCTACAATATCAAATTACCAAGTAATTGGGAAAACAATCAATTAGCTCAAAAGTAATTATACGGTTGCCCAGATCAGTTTCATACTTGGATCAGTCATCAAATCAATGATTATCTTAGGCAATGGTATTTTCAGTGTGTGTATTATGTATATATGATACTCCGTATATGGTTTCAAACGAGTATACATATTAGGTATAAATAGATGTGTATCATTTTTATAACACATGTATTCGACTATAGACCTATGAATCTACGTACGTATATATAATGTATATTGTGTATATATGTATATATGCAAATACATTAGATATGATTTGTTATGGAGAACGTGTTAGTGAGATAGGGTTTCTTGAGGTAGGTGGGTGTAAAGAGTAACTTGTTTTAAGATTTCTATCTATCTATCGATTTTCACCGAATATTAAAAGTGAAAGCTTGAGCTTATGAAAAAGGGGATTGCTATCTTATAACACAGTGATTGTAGAATATTATTGTACACAATTTCATTTTCCATGTCAATTTCAATTGCATCTAACTACAACATTGTAGTCTTTTTCAATTGCTTCCAAATTCAGTTAAAATAGTTTCATAGAAGTCTATTTTAAACCATCATCTAGGGACATTTATGGAATGTCTCCTCAACTTTATTTTTAAAGCCTCTTGAAAGAAAGTATGATTTCAGTAACATTAAAATAATGGATGAAGTTTCAATTGGAAAATGCCTACTATGTCGATAGATAATCTCTATCACAGAAAAGCTTTTAATTTAAACAAGTCTTATAAGATAAAGACTGTTGAAAGCTCTCATCAAATCCTAAATGAAAGAGAAAGTTTTATGTTACTTACTCCCCAAGCCATTTCAGAACATTTAGCACAAGGCTTTAAATTTTTACATATTGGCATGGTTCAAGTAAGTATAAAACCAATGACTCTCTTAGGATTAGATACTTCACTTTTAGCATGCTTAAGAGATGCTAGACATTTAAACTTTATGGATTCACTTATAGGAATGATTGAATCAAGTTTGTGTCATGGACCAGTCTACTTTAATAGTTTTCCTAATTTTAGTGTCAGTCTTACTGATGCTAACATTCTAGATGTCTTAACCTTGAATATCCAAACTCAAAGATATAATATGAAAAGTGGAAGTGAAAATATCTTGGTTGGATATAGGATTTACTATAAGGTTATGACAATTATGTGTCCAGAGTTTAAAACTCTGATTACTAGGAATAATCCAGAACAGACCACTGCTTTAATACAAGCTAACATGGATAAATCTACTATTTCTGCTCCCAGAATGATTAAATGGTCTGAGATTACTCCTTCAACAGAATGGACTTTAGTTAACCCTCATCCCCAAAATACATTTAAGAATTTTGAGCCTCGAGAAATAATAAAGGATGAGTATGGTAATGTTATTCTAAAATGTCCTGCTAGAAATTCTGTTGATTCAAAGTGTTCTATGACTAGTACTTCTTCTTCACGGATAATCAGAAGAACGAATAGTCTTAGAAGAAGGCTGGGGAAAGAACCCATGATTCCCAGTGAAACTGAGTTTAAGGAACCCAGTGTTCAAGGAGTTCAAAAGAATAACTCCCAAATACCCAGAGTATTTTATCATAATAATACTGATAATGAAAGTACATTATCAGGAGGGTATTATGTCAATGTTATTTCAGAAGATTTTGAAATAGACAGAGATCTTTTAAATAAAGATTATTTGAAACCAGAAAATAAAAAGTACAGGTTACTTTTAAAAGAATTTTCTGATCTTCATACTACAGGACTTTAATTGATTTAAAAGATTTATATACCGCTGCCATATCTGATCTTCATACTACAGGAAACTATCATCCCTATACGTTAATACGTCTACAATATTCACTTAACAGTGTTAATCTATTGATCAAGTCTCTTAAACAGAAACTGTTCATTCTTGCTTGCTAAGATTGTCTCTCCCTCCTTTTTATTAAATTAGGTTTTGAAGTCTTTCTTTTAAAAGGGTTCCTGGTTTTTCTTTCAGAAGAACCCATATCATAACCTAATTGTTTGCAAAAATCTCCTAGTTCTTTATTACTAGAACCTCTTTCCTTTTTCATTTGTTTCTTTAATTTTATATCATTACAAAGAGCTAATCCTTCAGCATTTATTTCACTGATTAGTTCTCCGTAAATATATAAATTATAGGGAAGGAGATTATTGTTCTTCTGTCTTAGCCTTATCCTAATCTTTTCTGCAAAAAGACCAGGCAATCCTGCAATAAATCTTTCTTTCTAGAAATCCTGACTAGCATCATTTCTAAAATATAATCTGGATAAGAAAATGTCTTTATACCATTTAAAATGTGATAATGTTGGGCATTTGAGATTAATTAATAAATCTCGTCCTCTTTCCATTATTTGGGACACATCTCCAAGGAAATGGAAAGTAATAGCAGTGATTAATGCTACTATAGCATCAGGAATAGGGCTCCTAGTTCTATCAAGAATAGGATTTCCTTCTTCATTAGTTTTAACTGCTTCTCTAATTTCATCTCTCTGAATGTCTGTTAAGAACTGATTCCACCAACCATTAAGTTGTCCAGTAAATCCAGAGACTAACAAATTTAAGACAGTAACTTCTAGATTAGTATCAATTAATCTAGCTCTTATGGCATTTGCTGCCATGGTCATATGTTGAAGGACTTTTAAAATCTGGTGGTCAGATAAACCATCTATATTCCATTCATAAATGGAATTTCCATTATACTGCATCGGGTTGATCACATTTCTTTCTTCAAACTGAAGATCAATTAGTGTAAGCCTAGGATAATAATTCTAAGTTGTTCTAACTGTAGAATTAACGAATTGTCCTTCCAAGGCAACTACATCTATTTCTTCAATTTCTGATGATTCATTATCAGCCTGAGAAATTGTGTTAACAGATTTACCCGATTCCTTAGTTCCTGACCCTGATGGTTCTTTTTTAGGTGAAGCTGGAGGTGTGGTTGAGGAACTAATAGGAGCTTCAACAACATTTTTCCATTTGTCTTTTAAGACATCTAGGAATTCTGGATTAACAGTATTTCTGATTAGAGGCTTTTGTCATGTCTTGATCTTAACAAGACCTGAGGATTTAGGCAAAGCTGAAGGCACACCATTAGCTTCAATCTTATCAATTGATAATTGACGTCTTATGTTGTCAACATTTTCTTCAATCCTATTTGTCTGTCTTCATAAAGATTGAAGATGAATGTTAGCATAATTTAATTGTTCTGAAACAGTAATCATATCCTTTTTTTCAACAGGAGAGGAAGGTCTGGGAGAAGTGGGTTCCATGACAACTGTAACAGGGCCAGCTTTAGCCTTTTCATTAGTATCTCTCATTCTAACCCAAAACTTGGAATTAGGAGGATGGATACTTTCATGAATTCCTTCTGGGAATAAACCCCATTGCTGTCTTATTACATTGTCTGTAACATTTATACTTTTTGAAAGGTACCATTTTAACCAATCAAAAATAAGGGATATGTTCTTTTATTACTTTTAAGTACACTAAGAATTGTTCTTTAAAACTATTCTGTTCTTCTTCAGAAAATTCTTTTAAAAGTAACCTGTACTTTTTATTTTCTGGTTTCAAATAATCTTTATTTAAGAGATCTCTGTCTATTTCAAAATCTTCTGAAATAACATTGCATGACAGAATACCCTCCTGATAATATACTTTCATTATCAGTATTATTATGATAAAATACCCTGGGTATTTGGGAGTTATTCTTTTGAACTCCTTGAACACTGGGTTCCTTAAACTCAGTTTCACTGGGAATCATGGGTTCTTTCCCCGGCCTTCTTCTAAGACTATTCGTTCTTCTGATTATCCGTGAAGAAGAAGTACTAGTCATAGAACACTTTGAATCAACAGAATTTCTAGCAGGACATTTTAGAATAACATTACCATACTCATCCTTTATTATTTCTTGAGGCTCAAAATTCTTAAATGTATTTTGGGGATGAGGGTTAACTAAAGTCCATTCTGTTGGAGGAGTAATCTCAGACCATTTAATCATTCTGGAAGCAGAAATAGTAGATTTATCCATGTTAGCTTGTATTAAAGCAGTGGTCTGTTCTGGATTATTCCTAGTAATCAGAGTTTTAAACTCTGGACACATAATTGTCATAACCTTATAGTAAATCCTATATCCAACCAAGATATTTTCACTTCCACTTTTCATATTATATCTTTGAGTTTGGATATTCAAGGTTAAGACATCTAGAATGTTAGCATCAGTAAGACTGACACTAAAATTAGGAAAACTATTAAAGTAGACTGGTCCATGACACAAACTTGATTCAATCATTCCTATAAGTGAATCCATAAAGTTTAAATGTCTAGCATCTCTTAAGCATGCTAAAAGTGAAGTATCTAATCCTAAGAGAGTCATTGGTTTTATACTTACTTGAACCATGCCAATATGTAAAAATTTAAAGCCTTGTGCTAAATGTTCTGAAATGGCTTGGGGAGTAAATAACATAAAACTTTCTCTTTCATTTAGGATTTGATGAGAGCTTTCAACAGTCTTTATCTTATAAGACTTGTTTAAATTAAAAGCTTTTCTGTGATAGAGATTATCTATCGGCATAGTAGGCATTTTCCAATTTTTTAAAGCCTCTTCTAAATTTCCAATTGAAACTTCATCCATATTTTTAATATTACTGAAATCATACTTTCTTTCAAGAAAGTCTTGTTCATTTAAAGTATAATTACCAAAGAGTTTGGCTATTGTCTTCATTATTAAACTGTGAATAGTACTATTCCAAAGACACGTTCTAGTCAGGTTCCAATCCTAACGCCTACCTGGCAACAGCGGATCTATCCGACCTATGCGTCCCACCTAGGAATATCAGGTACTATATCCTAACAAGATAATAATGTCTCAACAGGAGTCAACACTTATGGCTCTGATACCAAAAAGGAGGGGGAGACAATCTTAGCAAGCAACTTAATGGAAATTAAATTTTTTATTACAAAACCATTGTAAACCAGTTTTGTATCCATGTACATGGATGAAACGAATTTGATTGTTGCAGAGAAGCTAAAAAAAAAAAGATAATTCCAAAAGTGAATTTTGATCTTTCAATTTGACTGCCATTTTGTGACAAAAGAAAAGTGTAACAAATATTGTGGTTGGCCATACGGACACCCACATTATATTGGACTGAGTCCAGAGAGGGCTAGCTTGGAAGCCAAATAATGGGCTTTTGGAGTTCCAAGCCTTATAGGTTTTATGTGCCTATATATATATGCATATATATCACATGGAGAAACCTAATGAAAAAAATGATTTCAGCAGCCTCTCTCTCTCTCTCTCACGTTAGAGTCTCTCTCTCTCTATACACACGGTTTCTCTCTCTAGCTAATCACCAAGGAGCTTGGGATTTAGAATGTGACTATCATGGGGATGGCTCAAGAAGCGTCCTCTACGATCTAGGCGATGCATAAGAGAGTACACGGAGGCTATAAGGAGCAGCAGTTCGTGGGTGAAGACGTCGGGCTCGTAACAACACCGTTTGGCGATCCGTCGGGTTATTCCGCTAGGTAAGTGACCTAAACTCGACTCGTATGCTTGCATGCATATTTAAATCTACAAAAAGAAAAGAAAAGAAAAGAAAAGATGGAGAAGAATAAAATTAATATCGATTAATGAATCTCTATCTATCTATCGATTTTCACCAAATATTAAAAGTGAATGCTTGAGCTTATGAAAAAGGGGATTGCTATCTTATAACTCAGTGATTGTAGAATATTATTGTACACAATTTCATTTTCCATGTCAATTTCAATTGCATCTAACTACAACATTGTAGTCTTTTTCAATTGTTTCCAAATTCAGTTCGTGTGGGTATAGGATTACACAACTCAGATTCACATGATTGGGGTCTCTGCCATAAATTACTTTGATGCATGGATGCCTTTACACACTTCAATTCTTTTTTTTTTTTTTGGCTGAGAATACACACTTCAATTCAATGATGCAACAAATTAAGATATAATGGAAACAAAGATTATCTACAATGCTAACCGGCCTACAACCACTTTGTTGTAAGATAGTAATTCCCTATAAAAAATATATATATATATATATATATATAGAGAGAGAGAGAGAGAGAGAGAGAGAGAGAGAGAGAGAGAGAGAGACTAATACGTGTGTTTTTAGCCTTAAGGTAAATATCACCAAACTCAGATGAGTTTTGATCTTGGCACACACACCTCACTTCTCATTTGAGATTTTGAATATTGGTATTAAATTTCCTCCTTTTTTGATTGCATACAATATCATTTACCAATCAATCTTTTACATATTAGAAAGTCTAATATGACCATAAAATGCACTAATGCTTTTACATATAGAGTTGTACAATTAATTAATTAATTAATTAATTTTTATTATTTTGAGAGGAACAGTTGTATTACAGTGCTGCATTAACTTTTACTCTAAGAATTCAAACTGTATTGCTGCATTAACTTTTACTCTAAGAATTCAAACTGTATTGGTGTAATGACTATATATTTTACTCATTTATGACAAAAATAAACTATATTATTATCAAATATATGAACATATAAAACACTCGGGATGGCTGAAACAAATTTAATTGGCGTTACTATTTTGTCCAAGTCTTATAACTACGAATCCAGTCCCTGAAATAGAGTACAACCTGGTCCTACCACTTATAGTACTCTTATCCAGACTTTATAAATGTTTGGAACAGGCCGCCAAGCTATGTCCAGTACTCTTACTTGGATGTGGCCTACCTTATTCTTTTTCTTTACCTGATGAGTTATATTTTGTTCACGGAGATCTCTTTAATTTTTTTTACAAATAGTTCTAAATTAAACCTATAACAAAAATATTAACCTCAGATATTTTATGAGTTAGTACACACACGACATACCCCCACATTACGTGGACAGCGGGATATGTGTTAGTTCATATGATTTTCAAAGATTAGTTCCCATTGAATGGAGGTTGCCCAAAAATTAAATTTTTCATTTTTTAAATTTGTTTACTATTGTTCATTAATTCTCTAGTAATTTTAAGTATCTATTCATATTTTTTTGACTTTTTAAATGTATTTACTTAGTTTTCTAATAATTTAAGTATCATTTCGTATGTATTTTAATTTTGTAAATTCTTAACTACCATTACTAAATTTCCGTGCATTGAAAAGTTATTTATGTACTGAGTTTACGAGTATTGATTCATATGTGTGTGTTAAAAGATGTGTCAAAGTTGAATGGATCGTTTGTTTTTTTAGACTTGTATGTGGTTGGTTATGTACATAGATCAAAATCATAATTTAATTACTTTTGTACGTAGGCAAGTCATTTTATAAGTCAAAAAAATTGGGTGAATAAGTTTGAACCTCCCCCTCCCCCATATCCTCATAAAAAAGAAAAAAGAAAAAAGAAAAGAAAAGAAAAGAAAAGAAAAAAAGAAAAAGAAAAATGGTGAATCAAGAAATATTTTGAAGACAAATCATGATTGAGAAAGTTAATTTATATGATTAATCCTTTACTGTTTGAAGTTATTATTATTATTAAGAAGTAGTCCGTGTATTAGAGCATCTCCAATGGTGTAGGTAGTAGAGTAAGTTAAATTAGTTTTAGCGGAAACACAAGCACAATGGTGTAGCCGTAGTCTGTACGATAATGGAACTTAACTTTAGCATTCAGCTAAATTTCTTACCCTACAGACCAACCAGCAAAGGCAATACCGTTTGGTTTCAACCAGCAAAGCCTTTGTTGTTTGATTTTTTTTTTCTTTTTTTTAATGGTCAGCACCGTTGCCAGCATTGGCAAAGCCGGCTGGGAAATGTTTTGAATTTTTTTTAAAGGCAAATAAACGATTAAAAAAACTATAAAAAAAAGTCAATCGGCTTGTTTTAGCCGGCATTCCCTCTGCCGGTTAGCTTATTACACCATTGTGTGAATTCATTATTTGATATAGTAACTTAAGCTAATTTTAGCATATATCACCCATTCACCATACACCATTGAATATGCTCTTATGAGAAACCAAGTTACTCAGATAGAATAAGATCTTGGACAAAGGGAGGAACACTCCATAGCCAAATCGTTGACTTGACTCACTGTCGAATCTTGGCCTCCATCGCAACCCCTAATTAAGAAAGTTACACTAATAGAATGCGCCCCCTCCCCCCCCCCCCCCCCCCCGGAGAAAACCTCACGATAGCTTGAAAACCCCTCCAGAACCCCAAGATTTGAAGGACCAGCTTTTTTTGTTATAGTAGTAGTTAAGGTACACCAAAAAGGCCAAACTGGCACTGTTTTAAACAGTGCCAGATTCAATCTGGCACGGTTTTAAACCGTGCCAAATATCGGGGAGCCAAATTTTCTGACACGGTTTAAAACCGTGCCAGATTTTGGTCAAAGGGTGCCAAATTCGGGAATCTGGCACTTTTTTTGGCACTGTTTTAAACCGATCCTGAATTTCAAAATTATTAGAACACGTGGCCAATTTTGTGCGCGACACATGGCACAATTTTGTCATGCTTTTGGCACTGCTAAAAACCGTGCTAGTTTGGTCTTGAGTTTTAAAAAAAAATTTTAATCTGGCATGCTTTTGGCACTGCTTTGAGCAGTGCCAGTTTTTTTTTTAGGGGAAAAAAAAATTGGCAGCATGACAGCACCAACACAAAATTAACAATAGCACCTTTATCACAGTTCTTGACAGGCAGAATACAAGAATACACATCCACCCAGTGAAACAATGAATCAATAACATTACAGAGATAAGTTTATTTAAACTACATTGAACTATCAACAGACTTGCACCTATATGTCCTGTTGGCTCAAGCAATAGCAATTAATTGACATCATATCCAATATGCCCACTAGGAAAAGAAAACGCTACACTAGATTTATAAGAGGGTCATACAAATACAATGACAAGTTTCGGTCATAGAACACCAGTGGCCTAATTTTGGATGAAGTTCAATTGCACAATTTTTCCTCAATCACTGGAGTGCCCTATTGAATATAAAACACTAGTGAAGAATTGCTACTTATATAAACCAAATGAAGAAACAACAAAGAACATTATTAAAGCCCAAACCTTATGCTTTTCCCATTGAGCTTTTTTAGGGCAATTCTAAGCAATATGGCCCTGACCTTTGCAAATGAAACAACTCTCTTCAGGCATCATTCCAGGGAATCTAAGTGGGTTGTAAGGTTTGTTTGGGTTTCTGGGTTCTTTGGAACTGCTTTCTTGCACTTGAACTTGCTTTTCGTGATCTTCTTGTTGTTTGGGTCCTTGGGTGGTGTAGGTTCTGGTTTTTGGAAAAGTTCTGGATTTGCTTCTTTGAACCGCTTGCAAGCTAGCTTTTGCCAACACGTACACATCTATTAAAAATGCCATAAATGAGATTGCAACTAAAACTCAATGATTGAAGCCCTTTAGCTAGTAAAGTTCTAGAAGTTTCATCCAGTCATACAGACTTCCAAGACATACATCTCAAACACGGAACAATGTAAAGCAACTATGAAGCTATGTCACCTTGCTTTTTAATGCTACAAAACGTGGAACAAAACAAGTTAACTACACAGAGCAAAAAAGGCATGCCTGTGTATAAACAATACCTAAGCAGTGTCCATAGCAAATCTGAAGTTGCTTTCATTGGAAGGAATCAGGAACGACGAACGTTGATCCCAATAGTGTGATCAAAGAACTGCATCACAGAAAATGGCATTAAAACAAATTTAGAATTCATAGGATTAGAACAGTTTAAAGGAGTTATCAGAAACTGTTTGATGTGTGTTGTGTGTTACCCTAACTGCAGCACCAGCTACGGTTTCTAGCTGAAGAATTTTGATCCCATCGACTTCCTGGAATCAATATTAACTCTGTCAGAAACTTGGCGATGAGATTAGCTTGCTAGCTGTAGGGCCATACACATATTAAAAATAGTACCTTCGGGTTTGGAATGATCTCCATCTTGAGTGCATCTGCTTCCACAAGCCTTTTAATTGCCTTAAGGTTCACCCACCTGACATAAGTATGAGGTTAATATCTACATGTTTACATTACAAGGTATGACTTGCAAGTAATTGGTATAGAAAATTGAACTACTCTAGGGGTTCTATATATCACTGCATTTGTATGTATAAGATAAGAGTATTGACTCACAAGTTAGTATTGAAAATTTTGAACTTCTCTATTGCCATGAATTCATTAACTTGGATGAAACAAACAGATCACAAATCATCCAAAAACTCGCCAATGGAATTAAGTCCAAACTAGTTGAGTATAATAATCCGCAGAGTGGCTAAAGCTAAGCACCTTTGGGAAAACAAAATGTGCAATTTGCTTCTTATTGAGACTAATATCCCACCGTATCCAGAGATTATCTTTGCTAGAAAATGGAATCAAGAACAAGAATCAATTCAATATGTACATGTTCTAGAAAATGGAATCAAGAACAAGAATCAATTGTAAAAATTGCATTCAAATAATACTATCAATTTTACAGTAAAAAAAACTCACATTTGTTAGCCAACTATTCCAATTGGCGAGAAATTGTAGAGTTCACTCTTAACTACAAAATGCAAATTAAAAGTCTAATCAAGTATGAAAAGAAAAACCAAATGGTTTCTTTCAAATGAATAACAATGTGCAAAAAGAAACTCAGCCTTCATTGTTTCATCCCTGCAAACCCCATCATTATGAAACGATAAGCAAGCACGGGAAAACAAAAGGGAAAATATGTGCTATGTTGTACGCGTGCTGTGCTGCATGTGTGCGTGTTGCGCGCTGCCGTGCATGTGTGCAGTGCATATGCGCTGTGTTGCACGCGTGCTGTGCTGCATGTGCCCATGTTGCGTGCTTCTGTGCATGTGTGCAGTGCACATGTGCTCTGTTGCACGCGTATTGTGCTCATGTGCGCATGCTGCACATGCCGTACATGTGTGCAGTGCACGTGCTGTGCTTGCGCTTGTGCTGTCACAAAGTTCAAAATTAATAATTTTCTTTTCACCCTACTTTTCTTCCTTTCTCTTTTTCTTATTATTTTCCTCATTACCCAAACAAAGACCCAAACAAAGAAAAGCGTTTTACTCTATATTTTCTTCATTCCCTCAACCAGTTCCAATTCATTGTCCAATGTCTTCCCATCCTACAACAGTACAACACAAACAAAATTGACCCATTACATAAAGCCTAGTGCATATATTTTCTTCATTCCCTCAACCAGTTCCAATTCATTGTCCAGTGTAGATATTTTGCATCTTCAATGAGGTCTTTTCAAAGGTGGTAGCTACGTAAATGAACAAATAATTTAAATAAAAAAGTTCTACTAAAAATAACATTAGAGAGTGGTTGGTGTTTCATCTAGAACAATTAATTTGTTGATTTTTGCATCATTAGCGTATAATTTTAAGCACTTAAAACTCATTATCTAATTTTCAGTTTTACTATATTGCAGGTCCCAGAGTTAAAGGTTAACACCATATAAACCAATTTCCAACATGAATATAGGAAACAACATTGAATGAATAATCATAAACTTCAAATTAAGAAATGTAAAATCATTTACTTGAGTCTCATTCTTGCTGCTTGTTTTTCTTTTTCTCAAATTGTAATGGAGTTATCCTATCTCGTGCTACGTGGGAAGGTATTCATTGCACATGTTTAACTTTGAAATCCTCTCTTTAGTTCCCTTATTAGTGTAGGACAAGCAAAAGAATAAAAGCAGCCAATAAAATACTCTTAAACAAATAAAGGTACTTAAGATGAGAGATATGTACTACTCTAGACTGAAGCACAAGGGCGGACCCACAGTGGGGGCGAGTAGGGGCAGCCGTCCCTCCACTGAACTTTCGGGAACAAATAGGTTATATATGATAGTTTTAAAACATGTGTAGACTTTTTAAGATTTTCTTTTAATTGGGGGGCTTTTGGTAAATAGTAATGATATGCTTTCCAAATTTCTATCCCAAAAGTGCTTCCTAAAATGGTGTGGTAGTGGGGCCAAGTCCTCACTCCTTTTCCGTATGATAGACGAAAAAACACATAGGATTTCCAACCCCCTATACATATACATGAAACTTTTGGAAAAAATACATAAAATTATACCAATTTTACAAAATATATATATATATATATATTTGGTCGAAGGCGCTGCCCATGAACCCCGGTTTATCACACATCATCCATGTTTATCACCATTGCAAAAGCATACAATGCACCTAGTATACCATTAACTCGAAGAAAAAAAATTACATCACTGCAAGTGATAGGCAATAATAATGCTTCCCAACACTTATCATAGTAGGAGCACTTGATTTTCGTTGGAGTAGTCCATGATACCAATGGCACATGTATTGGGACCACATTTGGGAAACAAAAGTTGGGAAGCATAGCATTACTCTCAATCACAAAACAATTTTTAGACAACTGCAGCATTTCATTGTTTTCCTCGATAAAACTAATTGTAGATTTAATCAAAAGCAAAGTGATGATACCCACAAAGTCTTGCTGCCACTTTCTGACACGGTTTAAACCATGGTGTGATTAGTATTCTTTTACCAAAACAATTAAAGAACAACGCACTGGTGCAATTCAATTTCCAAGAGGCCCTAAAGATCTTACTATAAACATACAACATGAGCAAATAATTCACTTTCCAGATTTATATGGAACTAGAGCAGTATATAAAAACAACAAAGAGGCTTATTGGTCTACAGGAAATAATTACCTAATCAAGTTAGTAAGTATTTGTCGAATCCTATGAACATCTCCAGTAACCTGCAATGGATTCTTTAAGTTAAAATACTTACAAGGCTAGATGATAACATTCTGAAAAGAAAAGGAATACAGAGTGATGAGATAAACAGCTTGTGAACAATTAAAACTGAAATCTGATTATACTCCAAAAAAAATAAAACTGGAAATCATAGAATGTAGAGAAGAAAGGTTACCTTCTAATCCTCAAGCTTACTGTGCCAAAAAGCTCTAATCTCTTTGCTACATCTTAGATTCTCAAACACTCCCCAATTGGTATGTTTTCCTGCATTTCACGTAGTTCAAGTCAATCAAACCCAAATCAAACCAACCAAACATGTTCACTCCAAAACACTTAACAAAAAGCAAAAAACCACACTCACATCCATTACCAAATCAAAGAGTTCAATTATTAAGCTCTAAAAGATCATATACTCAACTATAAGTGGCTAAAAGAAACATAGCATAAAAAATAAAAATAAACACACAATTGTGGAGCCCCTTCACTAAAAGAGAGTTAAATATATGAACAATTTGAGAAGTGTATAAAGTATGGTAGGAAATTATGACTGCAACATGTACATATTGCCTAATAGAATTTTTTTCCTTTGTTTATAGTCCCAACATAAATGTTTATATTATCATAACTTGGAGAATGCACATGCTTCTCTTGCTCTTTTTTTTTTTTTTTTTTTGTGTTGTTTAATTATATGAGACAAACTGTATTCAAATATAATGGCAATTCAATTATACTTGCTTAATGATCAAAACATGACTACGACAATTGTAAGTGAAATGAGAAAAAAAATAGAATGCTCAATAGCAACCTGATATAACCAAAATGACAACAATCACATTACATATTTCCCCAAAAAAGAGAAGCCCAAATGCAAAAACTTACAGATTTGTTCTTCCTAGTGTTTCTTTTTCTTTTTTTTTTCTTTTTTTTGAGAAGTAAATTTACTACTCCCTCCGCCCCTTTTTTTGAGTCCACCTTTAGGAACTCAACTTATTAAGGGGACAAAAAGAATCTATACCTACTTTCCACAATTGCCCCTAATCATTACAATAACTTTTTTAGTTTTGTCTTGGTGTAGATTTCAAGGAAGGGTAGTTTTGGAAAGTAAATAAAAATTATATACCAATTTAGAAAAGTGGACACTAATTTTGGGACATCCCAAAATAGAATATAGGACTCAAAAAAAAAGGATGGAGGGTATACTTATCAAAAGGAATGGCCCAAACAAACAAAGAGCTTGGGTCCATACAAACAGACCAAGCCTCTGAAAAAAAAAAAAAAAGTCCCCTGATAACCCAGCACAAGGTACTTTACCACATACACCCCATTTCTCTCGGTCAATAATTCAAACATCTAGGCTACTCATCCCTTGCTATCACACTACCCAATTCTCGATTAATCTAGTCAACCCAAACATGCAATTGAGAAACAAATAGCAGTAGCAATGACACATAATGAGCTAAGAAAACCATAAGAGCACCAAAGATAAATCCAATCTCTGTCTTCTCAACACACAATAATGAGATGCTTCCATAAAACCAATAGCAATAAGACCTCAATTTTAAGTAACTAATTGACTAATTCCACCCCGCTGATTACAAAAATCACAACAAAACACAATCTAGGGTTTCCATGTAAAAATATAGACATATAAACAAAAGAGAAATTTGTTTTCTTAAATATATATATATATATATATACATTAACATATCTATACAGAATTAGAAGGGATGGATGTACCGCTTGAGATTTGTGTCAAGCTAGAACTGTATAAATCAATGATCAAAATGATGAGTAAAAGCATGAAAGAATGACCTTCTCAGCACACGTCCAAACATCTGTCTGAGTAAGGCCATGCTTAGAGTTTTTTTGCCAGAACCAGGCAGGCCCATAAAACAGCAAATGGGAGCAATCTTGTTCTGTGACCTACATAATAACAAAATCAAAACCCCTACAGTTCAAAACTTCAAAGCAAACCCACAAATATGTGTATATACATATATGTATATCGTACGGGAGAGAGTACAAATTTCTTGCGATTTTGGGCGACGTCTTCATGCACAATGACCTTAATGAAAGAAGAAAGTGAAAATGAAAATTTCAGATATAGAATCAGTGTCCATAAATGAACAATAACCCATATATGCCATGGCAAGGCAGGGTAAGAAAAATATCAAGAAATCAAAAGTATACAAGAAGCAGCAACACGGTCGTCGGCGGCAACAGATGCGTCGGCTCTTTCAGTCATCCCCCTTTTGCATGAGAGAAAAAATAATACAAAAAAATAAGTTTACACAAAAAAAAAAAAAAAAAACCTAGATCTTTCAGTCACCCCCTTTTGTAAAACCCTAGATCTTCAAACCTTGGTTGAAATTGTAAGGATCCATACCTCAATAGATCTGCTACAGTCTGAGAGAGAGAGAGAAGAAGAAGAAGAAGAAGAAGACCATTACAGATCGTTACCTCAACACATCTGCTACAGTCTTCAACGGATCGTCGATGGTGGTAAGGTGTCGAGGGGGTATCGGCGATGGTGGTGAGGGGTCGGGGAGGTATCGGCGGGTTGGCGATGGTGCTAAGGAGTCCAGATCGTCATGTCGCCCCTCTCTCTTTCTCCCTCTCCCTTTTTTATCTTTACTCTTTCAGTCACCCCTTTTGCCAAGGATTCATATATATGGTCAACCTTCTTTTTTATTTATTTATTTTATTTTGGCACGCTTTGTTCAAATTTGGCACTGTTAAAAATCGTGCCAGATTTGGCACTGTTAAAAACCGTGCCAGATTGCCTAAAAACCGTTCCAAAATTTGGCACGGTTTTAAGCAGTGCTAAATGAAAAAACGCGAAACGTGCCAGTTTGGCCTTTTTGGTGTAGTGTTAATTATACATTTTTTTTGTGCATCTAGCATTTCTGTTAAAAGTATTTTCTATCTCATACCAATTTTTACATGCATTTCACGTGGTTAAGATTAGCTAGGAATGATGTCTTCTTCGTAACTTGAGTTTCATATGCCCCTTTGATTACGAGTTTCATATATATGGTCGTCTAATTTTACCATTTTTATTTGGGTAATTCTATTAACACCTACTTACTTTGTTCTTTGCATACACCATTTAATAAATATTTTTCATTACTCCTATACCCCTATACAAAATGACATATAAGGACAAATAAATAAATAAAAAATAAAAAAATCACAAAGTTATTCTCTACACCCACATATCTCAACAAACCCTTAGGCCTAGTTTGGTTTACTTGGAAGGGAATGTAAAGAGAAAATTTATTCCAAGTAATTAGATCTGTATTGTATTATATATGAATATTTATTAATTATTATATATTGATGATATATATACACATAATACACAGATGTGTATATACTTATTTAAATTATGAGTAATTCTTTGGTGATAACTTTATACAACTTTCATACAACTTCCTAAAAAGATGTGTCTATCTCTCTCCTGTGATGTCACTGGACACCACAGTGAGACATGAGAGAGATAGACACATCTTTTAAAAGGTTGTATGAAAGTTGTCACCAAAGAATTACCCTTAAACTATTTGGAGGATTCTATTGAGACATGGCCAAGCTAAATTCCATTAATAGTTACAAGATGTCATGACATACGCGCGGTTTCTTTGCTTCATATTTCTGTTACCATGGATTTCCTTTTGACTTGTATAGATTGTTTAACTATTCAATGTGAAACTGATCTCGCACAATCACTACAACTTTATAGAGTGAGATTAGAGTTAAATCAATTATGACAAATTGATCTTGTCTAGTGATGATTGTAAAATTGCATGCTTTCTATTGGGAATAGAAGAGGGGTAGGGATGGTGGGTGTAAAGAGTAATGAAAAATGGTAGGAGTTTTTAGGGTTAGGGTTATTTTGGGGATGAATAGTGGGTGTAGATAGTAAGTTGTTTTAAGTTCAATTAAAATAATAGGTGTAGAGAGTAAGTGGGTGTAGTGAGCAATTAAGGTGGGTGTAGATAGAATTACCCTTTTTATTTTCGTATCATCTTTTACCGTGTTAAATTTTTGTGTGTGCTTGTGTTTTTTTTTATTGCATAATTTGGAAAGAGAAAATTAAAAAATAAGTGTAATGTCTTAGACGAAAATATAGTCACCGAATTGTACTTGAAAATACCTTGGGTATATACATTTTAAAGCACATTTAGGGCCAATATGATAATGTTTTTAATTTTTCGGTGTTCTATAAATTCTGAAAATAGAATAAAAACAAAAGCTAAAAACTAAAAAAATCATTTTTTCGTTTTTGTTTTCTGGTCCAATTTCGTTGTAAAAGAAAAATGAAAAGTATCACCCCACATTTTAGTTTTTGTTTTCAGAAAAAGAAAATTGAAAACAATTACCAAAATTGTTTTCAGTTTTTGTTTTCGTTTTTTTTAATTTAAAAAAAAAACGAAATTAAGAATTGAAAACTACAACATTATCAAAATGGATCCTTAGCTATATATATATTCTAAGTTATTGTTCCATGTGCGCAAGTGCTTTTATGCTCTATATCCACATGGTACATATATAGACCAATTCCATCTTGGAACAATAGGAGATGTACTATATAAGAAAATGTGTTTGATAGTCTAATTAAGTGCTAAAAATGAAAGTTTTTAGCGATTTTTATTTTATTTTTTTTCCAGCGAGTTTATTGATAAGCGTTCACTACTTGATTAAGAAGGTTGCAAAAAAAAAACCAAGGACAACTATATGTTTGGGAGGAGATCGAGAAAAGAAAAGAAGAGAAAGTCTTAAGTAAGGAGAGAAAAGAAAATAAGAGAAAGGATGGTGTTTTCTTTCATCATGTTTGGGAATTTAATTAGGAGAGAAGAGAAAGTTTATTTCTTTCCTCTTATTTGCAAGTTGAGAAGAAAAGAAAAAGGAAAAAAAATATCATTCTATCCATCAAGAACTTCAAGTAATATTGGAGAGGAGAGACACTCATGAATCATTAATGGAGATGAGAGAAAAAAATAATGGTCATAGATGATCGTTTTTGTGAGGCTAGGTTAGTTGTATTTTTTTTTAGAGACAAAATACATATATGCTGTGTATTATGGGAGCTCTATGACCTATGTAATTAAAATTAAGTAAGATCAAATGAAAGGGTATTGTGGATATTAAAAAAAAATCATTAATTCCACTTTCTTTTCTCTCATTTTTCTTCCAATTTGGAAAGAAAGATATTGAGAGAAAGTAGGGGTTAATTTTCTCTTATTTTCTCTCATCACTAAACTCTCAAAGGAGAGAAAGCTAGAGAAAATGAGATACTTTATCTCATTTTCTTTTCTTTTCTCTCGATTTTAGAACTCCCAAAGTCAAAAAAGTGACTTAATTTTTTTTCAAAGAACATGCTCCGTGAATTGGCCTTTAAATGATATTTCTTCCTCTCGGTGGCGTCGGAAGAGAAGGTCGGTGACGCGCGGCAGGTTGAATTCCAAATCAGATTTCATTGTCTTGCATGGATTCAATATTGTGTTGTTCTTTTATCTATTGCTATTGCTATGTGGCGTATTAGTGTTCTTTGTTGATTGTTTGTTTCCTACTTGTTTTTAAGATGAAAAATTCTATAATATATATATTCTAGTGGTTTTAATTGTATGTATCACTGGTAGTTTTGGATGTTAAGATGTTATGGGTGAATAAAAAAATGTGTATTTAGATCTCAAAATGTGGTTATTTTGAAAATACTTTGCAAAAGTGATTTTTAAAGTAAGATATTTTTCAAAGTTATAACAATTTGACATCAAGTTACAAGCAATTGGCAACAAAGTGATATCAATATATTATACCATTTGAAAATATAGCGGCTAATTTCAAATGTACGGTGGTGTTCAACTTGTTATCATTTTATACACCAAATTACAACTATTCAGCGTAATGCCAAATTATTAAAAAAATTGTTGTTGTCAAAAAGTAATGTAAGTTTGAAAGTTTTAACCATTTTGCATCAATTTACCACCATTGGAATATTACAAAGTATTGCCAAAACTTTGTGCAACTAAAAAAAAAAAGGAGAGATTTCAAAACTAAGGTAATGTTAAAAGGTTTGTTTGTTTTCTGTATCCTGTTTAGTTAATATGATGAGGACAAGGGTAAAATTGTAATCTTTTAGATCACAGTGTTTATTACTCCGTAATTAGCATTATCAAACCATCTAATTGCATTCAATACTTATATTTCAGTACTTAAATCATTTTTTTTTAGCGCTGCAAATTCAGTAGCTTAAAACTTTCAGCACTAAATTTTCAGTTTTATCAAATACATCTGTAACTAAAATGTTGTTTCTTATCCTACCCCCGAATGATTAGGCTTAACATTTTGGAATTTCTGGTAGCCAAAACTTAAATTCCAGTTTTGCATCTAATTTGAATCCGGAACTTCGATGATGCATTATAATCAATCATACATCTCAAGTTACAACATTTTTATAATTTGGTGTCAAATTATTTTAAGTTTAAAAATCACCTTATTTTTTATTAAACAATTTACTTTTAAAAATCATTGTTGTGTTGATGGTAAAACATTTTAGTATTGCAAGTACAATATTGATAGCTCAAATAGGACAATGGAGTGTATATATCATAGAATTTTCCCTATGTGAATCACAACCACCACAACTACCAATAATGATTAAAAATATTCATGCCCTACCAACACCTTATCCTTTCAATTCTCTTTTCTAATAATTGGACACCATGAACATTAATGTTGGCACGTTAGTTAGTAACTCATTACCTAATGATATTTTTTGGCTTATTAGCAGCACTAATCACTATACTTTTTCATCAAACATGGGGAATAAAGTATTTGATAAATTCGTATAAAGATAGTGAAAGTGGTTAACAATGATTTGTACAAAGATCATTAGAGATAAAGGAGGAAGTTTCAGCTTCTTAATCACACTCATTAGCAAGCAATCATAACGCAAAAATTATTTAACGTAACCGTCACACTATGTTATTATGGTAATGTAATGTGACGCACCCAATCATAATTATATAAATATTAAATATTTCTCCCCTACATCATTTTAACAAGTTATTAGGAAGGCATTTGTAATATTTACCTTAAAACTAAGATCGATTTCAAAATTGAATGATAGTTTTAGAGGCATGTGGCTGGATATGACTGCAATATCACACCATGTCCGCACAATAGTGTGCACGGTGACGATCACGTTGAATAACTTCTCCAATGGTAATTAGGAAATTAGCTAGAAGAGAATCCTCATGTTTTCAATTCAACATGATTGTGTTTAATCAAATTAAAGCATTGCATATGTTCTCTTTTGTTACGTGATTTATGTATCGAATTCCATTTAGCCCCATGATACGGAATTCCATCCAATATCACTTCAACTTTGGATGCTTCAACAAAAGATGTTTCATTCTTTAAAAATTCTCTTCTTAGTCTTTCTTCATTTCTATTGATAAATGATGCTTTTTCAAAGTGAAAACCTTTACATTTTGTTTTGTTGGATGGATATTGAAGTTTTGAGGGTGGACCTAGAGCAATTATAAATTTACTCTTTAGTGGCATGCCGACAAGGTAGCGTAATATTAATGGCATCTCTAAGAGACGCTGTATTTATTTATGCTTGTCAAAATTATTGCATGTCTGCATTTAAGTTTCTAATCCACTCCAAGTGACACTTTATGTCGTAGTACCAAAATGCGAGTTCTTCGTATCATTTATTTTTCAAGCCATTTGCGCCATACTCTCTTTTATGTTTATTTGAATAAATAAATAGTTGGTGCTTCAATGGTCGAAAACATTGATATTTAAAAAGTCTCTCGGAAAGGCTATAACTTTTTGGTAAAAATTAATTCTTCAAAGAAGCTTGTAGGCAATTTAGACAATCTTTTTTTTTTTTTTTTTGGTTGAAAAAATTGAGAATTCTTTTAGAGATGCTCTTACAATGACAATTCTTTTGACTATGGCCTTTTACATGGCATTGTTTGGAGGCTCATTAGTAGTTTATGAAGAGACATTCATTTTCTTTTCTGATAGGCGCTAAGGGCCTGGCAAACAAAATTGTAAGGATTGCGAGTGCAATGGCATAATTAAAGTTGCGATTGGCCAAAATAGCATTCGATTGCTTCTTGTCAATTGCAACTTTTTGTGATTGCAATCGCATTCGCGGTCTTACCAAACACCTGAGTACTAGTTGAAATTACATTTGAGACCTCTATAAACAGAGGCGAAGGGACTCTGATTATTGCTAGCTAGAAGTGAGGGGAAACCTCCTTGTAGATAAAGACCAACCAATAAAAAGAAAATAAAAACAAACATAAAAGGGTAAATTACACTGACCTCCCCTAGGTTATGTCATAATTATAGAGACATTTCTTGTAGTTTCTAAGTTATACTAACCTTTTCGGAGATGTAATTGTGTAAAACTTACATCCTTTCTGTTTGCCAGCGGTCAATTAATCGTTAATTGTATGGTCACAATCTTTTAAAATTATTAATTTGCCCTGACAGAAGTCGAAAAAAATGTATTTAAAAAAAAAAACAAAATCCCAAAATTAATTTTATTTCCTTTCTTTGTTTTTAAGGGCATATCTTATGTGTTGATTTTTGTTAGTAAATAAATTTATCTTATTCTAGGGTGAATTAGTACTTTTGCATGAAATTTTAACACCATGAAGGTCCAATCTTTGACAGAGGAAGCTAGTGCAATTTTTAAACTACAGGGGAGGTCCCAATAAATACAATATATCTAAGGGGAGGTCAGTGTAATTTACCCAATATCAATTCTAAGTGCCAGCAAGTATAAAGAGGGGTGAACGTTCCTCTCAAGGGCGGAGCCACTAGTAGGGCTCCCAACAAACGAATGCACATCAACGAACCTATCCAAATCAAACGTGCCAACATCCAAACAAGTATCCTCCCCAAACACAACTTGTTCTCCAAAATGAACCTTGCGGGTCTTGACACAATCAAATAAACCTTCTTCCAATGGATCTTGCCGAGTCCCCAAATCAACTTGTCCATGCTTTATATGCGGAAGCTTGGACCCAATAAAAGGTTTCTTTCCAATGGTGTTGGCTCCACCTCCAATCGAATGACCCTGCAAGAAATACAAATTACTTTTCCTTAAGCAAAATGAGAGCACATTTTGAGACCTTCAAGCCTACATTAACCAATGTGACTTTGAAACCCTTCAACGCCAAAGCACCCAACGTAACCAAATTCATCTTCAAATCTGGAACATACCACATATCCTTCAACTTCTTGATGGTTCCATCATGCAACTTCAAACGAACATCACCTTGACACCCACTCCCATCTTCTCACAAACCACTCCATTGCCCATATAAATTGCTCCACCCTTTAACATATTCAATTGGGTGAATCTCCATATTGGGACATATGTGATGAGAGCAAGCCGAATCAAGAACCCAACTATCTATGTGACCCTCTTCAACTGTGGTAGCCAAATACAAATTTTGAATCATCATCTTCAACTTGAACCACATTAGCATCCTTCTTCAAATCGCCCACCAATCTAGGACAGTCATTCTTCCAATGACCAAGCTCGCAACAGTAAGCATACTCATCTTTGGTCAATCTTGACCCACAAATTGAAACTCCTTTCTCACGAGATTTATTTCCAAACTGTTTCTTCCAATCCTTTGGTCTTCCTCTTGAAACTAAAGCTTCGGATGTATCATTGTGGGCATCCTTATCTCTTTTCCTAAACTTATTGTTCATGAGAGCATTCAACACATCCTCAAACTTGACTGAATCCTTTCCATAAATCAAAGTGGTTTCCAAGTGTTCATACGAATCGGGTAGGAAATTCAAAAGAATGAGAGCCTTATCCTCATCCTTAACAACTTCACCCAAATTCAATAAATCAGCAAGTCGGGTGACAACTCAACTTTCACACTTAGGCCTTCCAATTTTCAAAATTAAAGGTAAACGTGCTATACAACATGCAGCAATCCTAGATAATTTGTCTCTAACAAATAAGTATATAACGGAGACTATCCTAAAGGATTTGTGTCGTTGATGCAAAAGTTGTAAACCTGGCAAAATCTCTAAAGAGAAGGATAGAAGAGTGTACATGACACATGTACACTAAGTCACATGCGGAAGAGGCAATACCATTCTAGGGAGTTGAGACCAAATCCTTTGGATCTCTACATCAAAATACCACAAAGTAACCAAGCATTGCAAAAGAACAAAAGAAAGTCTAAGCATACAAGTGAGATGCATGAAAAATGAAAGAATGGTCATCAATCAAAATTCTAGATTTGAAGACCATACTAAAACCACTCCAAAAGTAGGTTTAAACAACGAATTAATTCAATTCCTTTTCCAGATCATAAGTTCAATGAGTTAGGAAGGTTTTCCAAAAAGTAGGACTTTATTTGCATAAGTGATTTGTGAGTTCTATTGAAAAGTCTCTGTCTAGACTCGTCGGCTGATCTTGCAAAAATCATAACTAAATTCACAAAACATATATGAAGGTTCATTTTATGTCAAAAGAAAGCTATTTCATTGAAGTTTATAGAAAAAAATACTTTCATAAACCCAAATTGATCTTAAGTTCTCTGAAAATTTATTTTAATCAGACTTGACTGTTCTGGAATCTTAATAAAAATGATTTCTGCCCAGACTCGTCAACTGATCTTGCAAAAATCATAACTTAATTCACAAAACACCTATGAAGGTCTATTTTATGTCAAAAGAAAGCTATTTCATTGACATTTATACGAAAAATACTCTCATAATTTTGAGTTATATATATATATATATCTGAAAATGCCCGTTGATGCCCATATTGACCTTAAGGTCTCTGAAAACTGAGTTGAATCAGACTCTGTTGTTTTGGAATTTTGGTATCACGCGACAAATGAAAAATATGCAAAGTAGACATGCAAAATCACTCAAACATATTCTTTCAAGCTTTTGATCTTTCTTCCCATTATCCTGAAGTGACTTCTAAGCCATATTTAGGTTGGATTATTGAGAAAACAAAGTATGATCGTCTTGTGTGCATAATTCATTTAAAATAAAGATTTGGAAAATTCTAGCATAGTCTTACTTTCTTCACTCTCTTGAAAGATAATTTTAGCTTGATCATCTTGACGTTGTGCCGGATGAAGGTGATTCCTATGGACAAAAGTCTAATTTGCTTTAATGAACAATTGTTAGTTCATTTATTTTATCTTGTGGCAAAAACACTTTTAGTGAGGTGAAAAGTCCTTTAGAAAGATCAAAATCAAGAATGGAGATGTTCAAGATGACTTGCAATCAAATATGCCCTTCTTGGTAAAGAACACCAAACTAGTTGGATGAAGGACTTACAATTATCATCTTGGTATGCCCAAAAAAGGAAACAAAAGTACACACACACACACATACACACATACACACACACACACACACATATATATATATATATATAGAGTCATAGAAGAAAATATACATCTTCATCATGGACTAAAAAAAAAGGCAAAGAATAATGCATGTTCAAGTGTGTGCACATGTGTTCTTTACTAAAAGAGGAAACAAAACTCAAGAACACCAACCCATCTTCAAAGTGAAAGAAAATATGAAAATAGCACCTCTGATCCATTTTTTATCAACAAAATCAACTAGAACTTGGATCTTTGTGTGCGTTGTGTGAGAAATCAAAACACATGTGTGAAGAAAACAAACAGAAGAAAGAAAAGACCCAAGTTCTAGAAATACATTTATACAAAACTAGTAGATTAAGAGGTAGTTTTGGAGTTTACCTCTTGAAGATCTCTAAAAAAATGCAAAGATGTTGGAATAAAGTCCTCCATCCTTCAAGTGTTCTTCAAGCTCCAAGTCAAGGATGCAAGGATGTCAACTCATATTCTAGCTTAGATGTTCTAACTACTCTTTTTTTTTTTACTTTTCAAGAAAACAAGGAGAATGTTTTTCTTACTTTTTCATTCTATATTCAAGAAAAGACAAGCACAACTTTCTACCAACTTCAAGTATGAATTCTAGGTGGATTCTCCCTATATTTTTGTGTGTTCTAATGTATTTCTTAATGTGTAAAAGGGGGATCAAGGGGTCCAATTTATAGGCAAAATATGTAGGATTTGTGTATCTTTTAATGCATAAAAGAGGGTGAAATGGTCAATTCAGGGACCAAACGAAACTTCCAGGCAGTTTTCTTCTACAGTACATATGTAAATATAGTGGGAGAGAGAAAAATCAAGTGGTGGCCAGCATTGGTAGGTGGCGGGTCCCACTGGAGCTGCCAGTGCCACGTGGCAGCAACCACTGGCTTTTCCTGTTCCCCTGTGTATCCCCTGCTTCCCTGCCAAATATCATGTCCATAGCTCTTCTGGATTTTCGTAAAAATAGTTTTTGGCCTCCAAAATTACCCGTTTTTGCGCCGTTGGAAAGCTGTAAGATTGAATTTCAATCTAAAAATATCTTAGGAGTAATTCTCATAAGAATTGAATGCTAATGGAAGTCTCCCAGAATTCTTGTGCTATTTTTCACAATTAGCATCCTACGAGAGCCGATTCTGAAAGATTTTTCTGAAATTGAGTTACTGGACTCCTGTAACTCATGTTTGAAACCTTAATGACCAATTTTCCCAAGTCATATGCATATTTTGGAAATCAATTTTGAGAAAACACAAATCTAGGCTCAAAAGGCGTACTTGGGGCTCCAAGAACACTTTCTGGAGTCCGAACTTTCGTTGCGTAGAACCGAGATACCTTCTTTGAGGTATTTTTTATCATCGAGATCTTCAAGAAGTTGTTCTCCCTAAATCCTGAGAGTGTGGTCAAAATTGGGTGTCTACAGTAGCCTCATGTGAGAACGCATACCAGAGCAAGAATTGAGATGAATTAGGCTAGTCGATGCGTGAAAATGCATGCAAAGGGAAGAATCAGGGTGAAATCGACAATGAGTGATTGATCGAGTGAGCTGGAATGCATATTGATTTGACTTTATAGTCTTGCATTTGGGAGTCGTTCTAGGACAAGAGCCCAGAAAAATCGATGATGGGCATATGGTTGGGTGAACCAAGTTTGACATGCCCAACCTATTGTGTTAGTCAATAACAGGGAACAATCTATGATGAGCATATTAATGGACTAACCAGGATGCGCTTTGGCATGACTAGCCATCTATGTTAGTCAAGAATTGGGAACAATCGACGATGAACATATTAATGGATGAACCAGGATGCGCTCTGGCATGACTAGCCACACGTTATAGAGTGATCACCGCATGGGATTACATACTAAGATGAGAACTGAGCAACATTATTGATGAATCGGTCTTGTAGATAACTAACGTAAAAGCTATTGATCCGATGACTGAAAGTGTCATTGTCGCCCACCAATGGAGCGGACTATAGTGGAAAGGTTACCACTGTAGAAGCAAATGCTGTGATACTATGTTAAACATCAAATATAAGAGGGAATTAATATTTTAAAAGATGTTTAAAATATTACAAGAGTCTTTATATAGCCTTTATCTAAACAATATAATACTATGGGACAAACCCTAATATACTTTAACACTCCAACTTTTCTTCATCTTTTCTCTCTATATATATTAAGTATGTACAAAATTATACATGTGCCGCGAAAAAAAAAAAAAAAAAAAACTCCAAGAAGATAGCCCAAGAGAAGAGAGGCTGTTTGCAATGAATTGGGCTTTTGGTGTTGAATGCTATGGGCTTATACAGAGTCTTGTGAGCCTTTGAGACATTGCATAAGCTTGAGAAAGAGAGAGAAACTTACACAGGAGAGAGAAACACCTGAAAACAACGCCAAAACCCACCGACGCGCCAAAACCTTGAGAGGGAGAGAAACTCATTCATGGCAAGCCCCTACCCATTCAGACATAACTCCAATCAAAATCAGAATAACCACACCAACATCATTTGTGCATCTTCCCTCAAAGATGTGCGTGTTACCCCTTTCCCTTAATTTTTATGATGTGTATCTATCTATCTATCTATATATATATGTATGTATGTAAGTATATCTTAATGTTGTTCTACAGGTGTGTTTGCACGATTGGTGGCTGATTAATGTTGAGAAGGACTCCAAAGGCAGAGGATTAGGTGTTGGAGGCTTTGCGCCAAGAGGGTAAATAATTTGCTTCTTTTTTTTTTTCTTCATCTTCTAGCAATTCTGTGATCTGTGATCGAATTTCAACTTCTAGAAGAAGTAGTTTTGTTAGAATAGACTATTAAAGTGAACCAAAGAAACTTCTATTCACAAATTTTTAGTGTTCATAGCTTAAATCCTAATGGACGTAGATAGTATGCATTAGGGAATTTTTTTTCTTCTTCTTTTAGGAAGGGTTAGAAAACTTGAACTTGTATAAGTGTGGATGATTATTCTCAAAATATGAAAACAACTGCCTAGTATTTATGGTTTCGCAGTCATTATTAAGATGTCAATAATTATTTGTATCACATAATGGTATTTTATTTATTCATTTTTGTTGCTAAAATGGTATTTTATTTGTAGCACATAATGGTATTATCTTGTTTCCTATTGACTGAATAGCTTTCTTTTGGACATTGAGAATATGGTCACCATTTTATGTATGGGCATGCCAAATTTTCTTTGTTTAGTATGTATTTTCTTAAGGTGCATTCAGATGTGCATACAATGCATAGAATATAGATGGCGTATTATTCAAAGAATGACGTCACTTCATCTCTTTGGACCTGGGTTTGATACAAGTGATTTTGACATAGTTTACCCAATGCATTTGAAAATAGTGACCCAATAAAATGCTATTACAATTTTCAGGCTGTTATGGTATGATCTCTTTTTTAGCAAATTTTATTTCTGTACCTGTGGACATGCAAATTATCTAGGCTGTGCCTCTCTCTCTCTCTCTCTCTCTAGTAGTTTCCATTCATTCATTTTTCATCACCATCGATTTCATTTGCATGCTTATCAGTTCTCGGCTCCATGTATAGCTTAGTTCTGCCTTTCATTTGTTTTACCAAACTTAAAATGAAACTTCAACTTCTTATACTAATCCATGACTCATTTACGGGGAGTATTAGGGGAACACACTGTTTTTTCTTCTATGTTCTTCATATGTATTGGACATGGTTATATTCTAATTTGTGTTCTTTTACTTTGTTCATTTCAATTGGACATCATTAAGTTTTAAACTCTTTCTCTTTTTGGTTGGTTAGGTTCATTTGTCTCGTTTAGGGTTTATGGGGAACCTAAATTTAGGAACAATGTAGTATTCATTAGTCAAAGAAATAACGGATGGAAAGATCAACGTAAAAGATAAGTTCATCTTCAAATGCAAGTTCAAAATTACTCTGCTGCAAATCTAAATTGGATTGTTCACCAAGGTAAAACCACTGTTCGCCGTATGATTTGTACCATTATGGTTCCCTTTTGTACTCTACTTTTTCTTTGGCTTGTTGGAATATGCTCATATATATGTATCTAACCACTTTATGTTGTTTTCACATTTTTAATGTAACCTTAAAGGTTAGGAAACTTACATCTACTTTGTGGTCCTTGATACCAAACCATGATCCGATGATTTAATGCAGTGATCAATTGCTTGAGTCATTTCTGGCCCATCTTTTAGACTAATGCATATGTTTCTCATGAACAGAGTGACGTCCTAGCAGAAGCTTAACAAGCTGTCATCCATATATATGTATATGTTTTCTTTGATATAGCTGTTATATATTTTATAAGTCAGTTTCTGCTGGTTTACAATTTGTGCTTTCCTTATGAGTGTTTATTGAATTCAAACCACAGGAGACAAGGGATAAGAATTTTTAATTCTGCAGCAATCGTCAAGAGGCATGATACTGTTACTCTTGAGACGGCAGATGGCATCACTGTTACACTTGGTGGTTTTGTGAATAGGTCTCTCACACATCAGAATGGCTTTCCATCTGATGTAAGTAAATCCCCTTTGTTCGTCGTTCATCATTTTAGATTAATTTGAAGCGTAGTCCTGGTTCAATATATTTTCATGTGTTCTATAGTCTACATTTGGGTTTACAAGGTTAATCGAACTGATTATATGCATTACCATGTGATGATAATTGGTTTGTGAATACTAATATTAAAGTGTATTATCTTGCTACTTATGGATCCGAAGGAGGATTATGTATAATTTATATGCACAGTATGAAGTAAAGAAAAGAATAATAATGAATGTAACGGGAGAAAGCTAAATGACAAAATTGCTTAGCTAATTAAGATATATACCTGGTTGGTTAGAATTGACCCCTTGACGGGTCAATTTAAAATCCATACAACTCAAGAATATTCACGATTCAATACGATCACCACTCATAATTTTGTTCATTTTAAGTATTGTTCACGTGTTTTTATATGTATGCAATAGATACATATATATTATTTATTTTCTGAAAAAGAGAATCTTACGATTCGACAGACTGACCATTCATAGTTTTTATAAACTGTTTCACGATTTGACATTAATGGTTATATAGTTTGAGATTGCTCCTACATCCTCTGGCCCTAAATATGTTCCAAACTTGATGGTTTATTTGAACAGGTTTGCAATCATTTCCGTTTTGGATTTCCATATTATTGGGAAGAGTATTCTGCTCGATGTTTTGGTGAAGAATGTACCAACAAGGCTGTTCCACCAAATATTCCTCGTTCAGATGGGTTCAACTGGAACAATTTTCCCCAAATTTCTTTGGAAGATCTTCCAGCGACGCGAATTCATGATCTCTTAACATCCACTTGTGGAACTCCTGAATATTATGCACTAACAAACAATATTTTCAATGATATGCTACAAAAATATGGTACTGATTCTTCCAAGCATAATAATGCATCGGCTCATTCTAACATTGGAAGTGATTGCCCAGTAAAGATCGGAGATTCTGCTACGGATAAAAGTATAAGTGATCATAAGCAAACCGAGGCTAAGCAGAACTCTACAGGTGACAATGGAGTTTCACATTCAGCATATATTGGAGAAGAAGAAGAATTTTCAAAAATTCTGCATCAATCTAAGATGGACGGACTTAGTTCAAGTAAAAGTGTTGCCACTAGAAGCAAGACTAGATTGAATAGCTTAAAAGTCAAGCATGAAGAGAATCTTTCGCCACACACTTCCAAAAAGCGTGAACATACGGAGTCTATTTCAGAACCAAAGGTTTCTGGAAAGCAATATGAAGGGACGGTACCTAGAAGAAATGCCTCAAATATGAATGCGACCCAATTATCCAGAAATGAGACGGAAGCTAAGGAAAGTCCTTACACAACTACAAACAGAAGGTCTAGCAGATCCAATACTCAGAATAATCTATCATCCAGATTTGAGGCCCTTCCAAACCATGCAAATGAATTCTCTGAGAAGGAAATAGAAGTCGAGGAATCCCCTAGTAAATCTGTAGTCAGAAGATCTAATAGACTGAGAAATGTAAAGAAGTGATGAATAGTAAAACAGAAGGGCTAGGTTAATGGATGTTTTGTCTGCAAAGAAAGCTGCAAACTGGAAAACAACTAATGTTTGCTGAAATGATGATTTGTTCATGTTTCTTTGCCTTTAAAAACGCTTTCTTCTTAGATATATGTGCCTATGGTTTGTCGTGTAAGATTTTGGGTATTTTGGCCTTTACATAAACTACCGTATCTTCTTAGATATATTAGTACACTAATTTGTTGAGGATTGCGTCTGGCTTTTATCTCACTTGTATTCCATCCATTTTGGGTTTGATCCAATTTGCTGCTGTCTATTCAACTTTATGGTAATGCCAATGCTTCTTATCAAACCTTACTTGCCTTCCATTCATTTTGGGTTGGATCTTTTGTCCGATAGTGTTTGGGGTGATTAGGTATGGACTATCATGAAACAATAGAGAAAGGAATGTGCTGCTTTAAACTAACCTGATAGATTTGATTCCTGTGCAATGTTGATGAACTACACATACTTGAACTTCATTTAAGCAGTTGCTGGCATGTGCAATGGGGATCGTTTCTGAGGCAGTAAATTTCTAGCACGCTGTAATTTTTTGGCAAAATACAGGTACGCTGCCCAACCATTTATCTTGATTGAAAAAAGTTGTTAGATTATTGCTTTCATTGTCTTTCTTTTGGTTAAAAAGATATTTAGCACCATGAAGATTACTGCCTTCTTAACTAGTATTCTAAATTTCTAATTGATATATTTGGTATCTAGGATTTTAACTGTGGGAAAATTAGTGAAAGGGCAGGCATAGGGAGGGTAGTTGTTTAGAAAGGGAAGACTTGGTCAAAATTGAGGTAAAGAGTGGTGGTTAAAATTTTTTATTGTAAATGAAAAAACCTTATGTGGTGCTAGACTGCTAGTCACCATGTTAAGACCAAATCAATCCCCCTTGTGCAACATGGCATCCACCACACCACAGTCAGCTATGCGGCGCTGGGTCTGCTGATTGGATGGCACAAACTGAAAAGTCCATTTTCCTTCTGTGTGTGTGTGTGTGTGTGTGTGTGTGTGTAAAATGCATAGCCCCTCTCTCTCTCTGTAAAATGCATAGCCTACTGCTATAAAACATATAGATCAATTCTATGGGATCGACTTCTTCGATCTAAATAGTGTACTACTCATTTGCACACAAGACTTCTTCTTTTCCATTGATAATTCATTATTTTGAGTAGCCTAACAGAATGTGTATGAATATATGTATATATACAGGTAGGCGAGCAAGTTAACTACATGATCAAGTGCAAGTGATCAGCATCAATTGAAGGATATGTATCTTGACATTCATCTCAGATCCTCATGCTACGAAGTTTCCTCCTAATTATACACAACTCTGCCACAACATTTGTCATGTCCATTCGTTCTATCAGCAGTTCCATTGAGCATGAAACTCATATTCACAGCACTGACACTAAACGCTCAATATCGGCTCTCCTTGTTGTACTATTTCCATGATTCTGGATGTCATTGCTGGTACCTCGTATTTCCAACAGAAGTGTAGGATCAACAATCTCTGTCACTCTCTCTGGCAAAGCCATCTTAGTAAAAGTGTGAAGGGGACCGCCCTCAAACATGTGCTCGGTAGGTCCCATTCCTGTGAATATTTCCCGCTACAGAATTCCAAAGCTAAATGTCTCCCTGCATGGAACCCTTGCTTCCCAATCCGTTAAGTTTTTTGTTTTGTATTGTTTTTTGTTTTCCTATTTGGTGATAAATAGTCAAAACATGAGCCCTGTCTATGTTTTTATTAATATCTTGGTCACTTTCATTTATTCAATAAACAATGTTGCTGAAGTTGGTGGTTATAGTATATAGATGGAACGTCTGGATGACTTCTCTGATGAGTTGAGGTGGTTGTGATCATCTGATATACAACTATATAATGAAGTAAAGAAAAAAATATCTACTACTATATAATAAGAGCCCATCCCGATTTCACCTGCTCGGTTGCTCTCTCTGCTTCACCTGCCTGCTCCTTGCCCATCACTGCTTCAGCTGCTGTGTGCTTCACCTGCTCTGGATGCTGACTGGCCGGTCTGCCTCAGCTGCTTGTCGTACTTGCAACGCAACTCTGCTTCACCGCCTTTGGGACAGGTGTTGTGATTGCGCTTCTGACATCATACGCTCTGCTGTCGCTCCACAGTCCATCCTCAGAAGATACACAATACAGGTAAATCGCCTACAAATACTGCTACGGATCCGTCAAGTATTGTTGTCTCAATTTGGGGTTTCTAGATTCAGAGTTCAGGTAATCCTCTCTTCTATATCTTCTATGTTCTTCGCAATTGTATGTTGTTCAGCACAAATATTTAAGGGTCTTCCCAAATCTGTACTGTTCTGCAGCTTGTACGCTCCTCCTACACAAATTCTGCTAGGGTTCTCTGTTAAATGATTTGTTCAGTTTCTGTATGTGCAACTCTTCAGTTTCAGAGGACTAATTATATTCTATTTCTATTCTATCACTTGTCAGATGGTTGAATCATCTGTCAATGGTCTCTCTTCAATACTTTATCTAATAGTTATGAGGTGGGATTTGGGTTAGTTACACATTAAAGATACAAAATACAAATTCAGAATAGATTTATTAGTAAAGCTCCATTTAATCTTCAATGTTCTTGTCTGGATTGTGCTCCCTTATTGCCTGGTTGGGTGTCTAAATAATATGGTACAACAAATATGCACCAAACAGCAGGATCATTACAAGTTTATAACTCTTCTTTTTATTTTCATATGAACCATACATAAAACATCAACAACTTGAAAACGTAAGCCCCAGATTCAATATTAGAAGTATGCAGGAAATTACAGCTTTAAGTATACTATATTGCTCTGGTTAATTAGGACAACAATGAGGAAATTAGGAAGGAAAGAAACTATGGTGAAAACCAAAGTACAATTTTTGAATTTTGTGAGTCACTTCCCATCTAGGAAGCACCAATACGGATGCGGGGACGCGAGTGCGGAGAGTTCGGCAATTTTCCCAATATCACCAGTGCGAGTGCGGCAGGGGTACTTAAATAAAAATTTTAAAATATATTTTACATAGCATTTATATATATAGATATTTTTTTTATGCACATTTATATATTACTATATAGTATATAAAAACTATCCTACCACTATTTTTTTTTCTAACCAATGTAATTCAACTTGCAAGAAAACAAGTATGCAAACAACAAGAAGCAAATTAATATTAAAAGTTAAACAAAGTCTTGCATAACTTAATTCAAGCAAACCATAACACACTCTCGGAATTCATTTCTAACAGAGGGCTACCAAAAAACATATTTCACAAATCAAAAAATAAATCTCACAAATTTCACTAGTAGAACAAGTAACAAGGAATAAAAATTCTAAAACAAAAAACATGATAAATGATATAAGTCATATGACTAACAAAAATAAAACCATATAAAAAAGGAGAGAGAAAATAAATAACAAACAGAGTGAGAGAAGAGAACCCCATACCTGGATGACAAAGAGAGACGGAGAGAGAGAGAGAGAGAGAGAGAGAGAGAGAGATCTCGAACAGAGAGAGGGAGAGACAACCACCTGCGCCGCTAGAGCAGATCGAGAGTTAGAGAGGTTGTGTGTGTGTGTGTGTGTGTGAAATAGAGAGACGAAGCAGAGGGGAGAGAGACGAACCTAAGAGGCGACAAAAGGGAGACTCCAAGGAGCTGCTGTGCCCTAGCCGACATCGAGAAGAGAGAGAGAGAGGAAGAACGATGGGTCTGATCTCACAAAATGAAGAAACCCTGTTTTTTCCTTGTATATGCCTCTCTTTTTACTTTTGCATTTGTTATACACCCCCTCAAAGTTTTTAAAATTAAAAATATACCCCTGCCACTTAAAAAAAAAAAAAAAAAACCTGCGGCCGCACTCTCGGCGTGTCGCGACGCACTCATGCCGCATTCAAGCCGTACTCAGTCATCTCCAAGAACTCTAATGGCGTCCATACGCACTACATGCGCACTCAGCCACACTCCAGCCGCACTAAGTGCGCGTGCGGCCCCATTTTCAAAGCACTCGTGCTTCTTAGCTTCCCATAATATTTTCTTCAGCTTGTGTTATGGATAGTTTTATTCTTTAATTGTTATTCACGCATGGAGGAAAACGCTAGGGAAAAGTTTTCCTTCTCGTTTTCTTTCCTTATTCTTTTCCTTTTCAAAATCCGCAAACCAAATGGAGCCTAACTCTACATTTTCTGACATGTCTTAATCCATGTATTCCGATATCCGAAAGTGTCTAAAACATCTATCAAATAGTAGTATCAATTTATTTATACTAATTTGCATAACTGCAATTACACTGCTGATTCCTAAGCCATGTATTTTGGTTCACAAAGCATTTATTAGCTTCATTTCCATCCATTTCATCGAGTATTTGAGGGTCCTTCACTTGATTTTGGATAAATGACACACAAATCCTACCCCTCACCCATCAAAAGGAAATAAAAGAAAAAAGTCAATCAATATACTGATCAAAATTTTTGCAAATGTAAAATAGCTGTGGAAATTGATTTGATTAGTGTGGCCCGTTTGGTTCCAAATTCTTATTTTGAGATCTCTCTCTCTCTCTCTCTCTCTCTCTCTCTCTCTCTCTCTCATCACCCGTCTGTTACTTCTATTTGTCATAGTGGATTTACACTGTGACATCAAATGTAAAAAATGAGCAACTGAAAACAGATGTTGATTTCCCAAAAACCGAATTGTTTATTTGTTTGATGTTTATTCTCGAGTGAATTTGTCTTTCGGGTTGCTTCTCTTTCTCATTCCTATTGTTTTCTTTTTCATTTTTCATTGGGTTACATTGCAATTGTTTCTTTTCATCGAACCTTGCTATTCCGGCTCATCCTAATGCTTTACTTCTCTCCTTTTATCACCTTTCGCTGACTGTCTCATTGTTCCAAAGAGTATATAAATTAGAAAATAATATTATAACCTGTACACCGCGTATCAACAAACACATGAAGATCTAGAGTAAAACCTTGTATTCGTATTTTTTTATTATTGATATTACCAATTCATCATGCCATTTCCTACTCTTTAAGTTTTAGGTTGGAAAAGAGACTAAGCAACATAATTTACAAGACCAGCTAGCTTAATTTAGTCATCTAAGTTGGATATCACTTTAACTCCACTAGATTTCTTGGTTTGAAGGAGCTATGAAAGCAACTACCATGGTTGATGCAATTGCTGGACCTATGAGCTCAATCATGAACATCATTTGAGAAACATGCATAAAAACCTAGGCACCAATCCAAAAAAAAAACTGCACTGTTTATAATCTATGTTAGTAATCTATGTTCGTTAGAGAAGTTCTTGATTGATGAATAGTCATAATTGAATTGTCACATAGTGACATATGGATTAATTTTTCTTCACATGCACATGATTTGCAGAAACATACTGCATTTGAACTGAAGGTTTTTTTTTTTTGGAAAAAGGGTTAATCAAACAAAAGAAAAAAGCCAAACGGCATCTACAAAATGCAAGGGGCATACCTCAGGATAAACAATAAGACCAACACATGCATAGAAAACTACGCAAACATGGGATGAAAGACTGAACTGCATCTTTGCTTCCCGTTTCTTCTGTCGGGAAGAAGTGGGGCTAACAAAGGCTATGTCCATGTCATCATCCGCCAAGTCATCTTTAATTTCCTCATCTTCAATGGGATCCTCCTTCATAGGACCACTTGAGCTAACATGCTACCCCTCAACGTCAAGGGAGAAAGGAGCACCGATATCATACACAAAAGGGATTAGCTTATTGAAAGAGTTACTAATTTATATCGGCGGAGCGTTAGACATAGAAGAATCATGCAACCTAGAAGAACTTGCAACGCCCCCCATTTCCCTGTTAACAATAGCCTTAGCCTTACCCTTACCAACAGCTTCAGTCCATTGACCCTCTTCATGGGAACCGACCAAGGGATTTTCTTCCACATTAAGATCATTCGTAGAATCCTTAACCGGAAACCATTGTTGAGAAGATTTAAGATTAACTGGATTGGGATAGGTAGGTTGCCCCTTAGTCTTCCTATTACAATCATGCCCAAAACATTTGCAAAGTGAGCATCTAGTGGGAGTCCATTGATACTCAACATGAATAGTGATCGGGTCATTACCAGCGAGGGGACCCTCAACTTCCAAATAAAACTTGTAAGCCAATCCTCTTTAGCATCAACTTCTATACAAATGCGAGCATAAGTGATCCGTCTTCGAGTGTCAGTCATTTGTCAACATGAAGGGGCTTACCAACCATACTAGCAAGGTTCAACTTAGTATGTATACCATTTGAGATGTTCCAAACTGATCATAAGGGGAGAGTCTTATCAGTTTAAGGTCCCTCAACACACGTTGCTTTAGAGATTGAGCTTCCTTTGAATTGCTATTATTATTAGAATTAGTTGGTTTAAGAATTTTTAAACTTATCATAATGGGTCCGTCACTTGCTTTCACTACATTATGCTAAAGATACGATACTCTATGGATTTAAAATTTGGAAAAGTTGATGGGTTTATAAGTAAAATAGGTGTAGAGGTTGTAATTTGGGCCATTCAAATTCATGGAAGAGCAAATAGGCTCCAAACAGTTAATCTGAAAATTTGAATATTAGGTTGTGTAATTGTAATATGCGTGGTTGGTCAAAAGCTGAATGATTTAATGTCTCTGAAAATAAAGCTGATTAAGACTTTGTATTTAACTTTCTTGACTATGTAGAGTTGAAACTCTGCAACATGTTCCCCAGCTGCTCTTAGATACTATCTTTGTTAAGCTTTTTTTCCGTGAAGATGTCGTCTGTGACATCAGGTTTAACTTCTTCGCTACTTAGAATTTCCTCAGGATTTTTAGTTTATTAGAACTTTTTAGTAGCTTTCTTTGTTGTGGTTTGTCGAGATCGTTTGTTGGCAAATTCTTCAAGTCCTCATCAAATTTCAGTGAAGTCATGGTAACTCCAAAGCTACTTATGTTGATGGTTTAATAGTTCTCATATTAACTTTTATGATTTATGTTGTTTTCAGTGACAGAGATTGGTTGATGTCGAGTATGAACATGCAACACCTTAGCGATCATTGCTGGCCGCTCATTAAAATTCTGGGTTTGTTAATTGGCGGTTCGTGGCTTGCTCCCTTTTCATAGCTCAGCCTCAAATCTCAATAAAGGTGGTGTTAGCGTCAGTTCATATATTTATTTTGATAAGCATGGTCGCGGAATACCAAATACCACGGATTAATTTTTTTTTATTATGAAATTCCGTGACAAACATGTTGGTTTTCACATTCCTTTGTTCAGTGCTTTTCTTGGATGTCACTTGAATTTTAGCATTCGTTTGGCTGGAAATGGAACCAAAAAAACTTCGGTAAGGTTCTTTTGGCACATTTCGTGTTGTTTTGCCATGTGCTTGGTCTATCTATGGTTCACGGAGACAAAATCGCACACTATCTTGATGTTTGACATTTTCTTGCAGATTGAAGGACCATTCACGGCTTGATGTTGTGTCACTGTTGGCATTTCCAAAACCTGCACCAATCTGATCATTCAAAGATATGGTAAATTTAAGTGTCTTGACAATGAGTTAATTCCAGTTATTATGTTGCTAAGTCTCTCTCTATTACTAACCATCTTTTTTCCACTTTAATGCAGATTGTGTTTCCTTGAGCTGGAGCCGATTTTGGTTGATTATAATTCTTTTTGGTAAAAGGAATAGTTAAATGTTTCCTTTACTTGTTATGGTTATACTACGATTATTTATGTTTGCCATATATCCTTATTGTTACTCTTTCAATAATCTTCCTTAAATACTGGTTTGGTTCAATGTTGGTGTCAAAATATTGATCTCCCTTGCTGTCTTGTGAATTTTTTGCAATCGATGAACAATTAAAATGTATCACTAATGCTATTAGCAAAATAGGGTATTTTCTTGAGATGGGAAATGTCTATCTCCTCTGTACCTTTTTTTTTTCTTCCCCGGGCCCCGTTTTTAGCAACTTCTGTGAGGAATCTCCTCACCATAAAGTGAGTCAAAAGCTGCCCCTTTATGGAGTTGGGAAAGCTAGAAAGAAGTCAATGTTTGTTTATTGTATAAGATTAAGGCCGGCCAGTTAGTTGTTCACAGGTTGAGAGATTGCCCTTTTAGTTTATTAGGGCTGCAAAGTGATGAGTTTTTGTCTTTTGCTTTTATCAGTTCAATTTTGAAAAGGAAACTATCACTTAGTGCTAAGTGATATTGACTTCGGCTGAAGCCATCACGCTCCTTTCTATTACATTTTTGTCCTAATTTTCTTAAACTGCTGCTGATCTACATGTTACTCTTTTCTGTTTTTCTTTTTTGGCTGAGAAGATCTACATGTTACTCGGGCACTTTTGTACATCCACTTTTCATTGAGAATGATTATGCTTCAAAAAGGAGAAGAAAGACCTTGTTATGAATGTTTTAACATCTGTTACATTTCATTATTTTCTTTTCAGAGAAATGGATGCTATACATGTCTTTGCAGTTAATGTAAGGGATTTGTTACCTCATGGTTGTCTTACTTATGTCTATTGATTGTCAAGTAATCTGTCATATTGTTGTTCAATGTTCATAAACCTTGGAATATACAGTTGACAAATGCACCATTTGATGAGTCAAAACTGACTGATAGCCCATCGTCCCCCTCCCTCCCTCGCTCTCTCTCTCTCTCTCTCTCTCTCTCTCTCTCTCTCTCTCTCTCTCTCTCTCTCTCTCTCTCTCTCTCTCTCTTAACTATTATTCCTTATAACAATATATCTTCAATGGCCATTCCGGAAGTTCGTATTTCTGCTAATTCAAATATGTCTGACCACTATCACTCATATAATTTTTTGTGGATTAAAATCTGCATTTGCTGCCACAATCTTATTTTGTGTTCTAGGTTTTTCTTTTTCCAGAAAATTGAGACCTTAATTCAACCTACTCAAGATTGAAATTTCTAATATCTTGTTTAACACACACACACACCTGGCGGAGGAGGGGCGACGACGCGAACGGCAACCATCAGTGGCGGCAGCGTGTCGGCGACCTGGCAAAGCAGGGCTGGGGGCGGGCCCCTCTCTCAGGGGCAAATAATCATTGAGAGCATCAGAGAAATTCCGAAGTACAAGACAATTGGATGCAATTACTGGATTTTTTATTTTTATTTTTTGGGTTGGCCATTTGAATAGTTAATATGATATTGATCCTCCTCCACTCTAATTATAACGGTTTATAATGAGAACAAATTCCAGGCTAACCTTATCTTTTAAAATTGACAAGTCAATAAAAGTTTTAGATTTTAACTCTCAACTTAAGAATGTATACATGTTAAAATTTATTTATACTGTGCGGAACTAATATTTGATCGTAGGTATGGGATTATTAGTTTCTAAAAATCAGTTGAACAAATCTTCTTTTTCTTCCTTTCCCTTTCCAATTTCTTCTATAGATCAGCAAACCAGAGAGCTTGGTATTACAAACGCGGGTCCCGTTTGGCTGCACCTCTTAGGGTTTATAAGTGTGTATGAAATTTCAAAAGCCAAAATGAAAGTTAATGGTAAATAAGATTATGCAATTCAGTCATATGAAAAGGAAAAAACTGAGTCTGTAGTAGAAATTTGTGACAATCAAAAGCTACTTTAGATAACTGTTGGTCAAAAGCAGTTTTATGCAATAGAATTGTAGAAGCAGATTGCGGTACCAAACGGGTACCAAACGGGCGCAAGATGTATTCAAAGACAGCTAGTAAGAGCCTCTTTGGGTTAGCTTGTGTTTTGCGACTGCGATAGTTTAGTGACTTTTGTCAGAATAGATGATCAAAACTAATTTTGATAGTAGTGGTTTTGGATGTATTAAAAAAGTGGTTATGGTGGCAAATTGATTATATAAGTGTTTGGTTACATTAATGCAAAAGTGATTTTGTAAGACTAACAATTGCACCCTATTAACTACATAATTAGATTATTTTGTTAATACATATTATTTGTTAATAAAATTTAGTTAGTTAAAACTATAAAGCTTTTTGGTTGGCGCCATGGAGAATTTGAAGCCCATTTGCGGAAATTTACATGTCTGTGATTTCCATTATTTTTCCATATTAAGGGCTTGTTTATAAACAATTTTTAGAGTTCATAAGTGATTATAGAAAACTTTCAATATGTTAGTTAAGATTAAGAATGTAAAAAAACAAAAGACAAAAATGCTTGGGAAACAGGTCCATTATCATCTTCCCTTTCTTTCTCTAAATCCACAAATCAATGAGCCTGAATTAACTCATAAAAAAAGTCCACTTCAACAATCAAATCAGCGATTCAGCATGAGAAAGAGGTAAAAACCAACTGAATAAATTCAAAAATAAACTCCAAAAATTCTCCATAGCAAGCAGAAAGGAAAGCTAAAACCCATTACAAATTCTTAAAAGTAAAATGAATTCCTCAAAACAATATTCAAAGCCAAAAAGTTTCTCACACTAACACTTCATTTAATTGATTCACCTAGGTCTTTACAGGTCTTGCACGCTCAAACCTGCAAACAAGACATGGAATAGATAAAGAAAAATCTCACAGAATTAATCAGTTAAATGTTCAAAAAAAAAATGACCAGCTTTCTCCTTCCAAACCAAAGCACCAAAAAATGGTACAAATACAGAAGGGGTACGGTTGGCAGCAAAAGTAAGTAAGCGTTTTGCTTGTGATACACACAATACTTTATTCTCAGAGTTCATATCCTTAATAAAAATTGTCATTCGATATGTCTGTCGACGTCATTTGGTATCTTTATCCATGCGACATAGGTCTTAAAACAGCATTCCAAGCCCACATCTAACACATCAAGAAATGATTTCCACTTATGCCGCATTACCCATTGATAACAATTTTTGCCCTCTCCCCTTTTCACCCTTCCCACTAGAAAGGTCTCTATTCCAAATTCATGTAGCACTTTGCATTTAAACATTAAAACGCCAAATAAAAAAAAATTTCATTACAACTATAAATCAATACCTTGTTGCACCCAAGTTCCTCTAATTCATACTTGGTCCAAATACGTGCAGAGGCAACCAAGCAGATGTGTGTTACAACGGAAAAATTCATGTAGGGGAAAAAAACTAGGTCCACTATGAAAAGGAACTATCTATCAAACTATGATTGAGATCTGACAAATACAATATATACTAAACAGCAAACTAACCTGGTGGGAGAGATTGCTTCAACTTATCGGCCTTCTCTGAGTCGAACACACAAAGTGTGTAGAGGTACTTCGAGCAACGGACCTTGAACTTGACCACATCTTTGCTCCTCTTGATTTTCACGGAACGTGCATCCTTCCTTCTGGCAGTGAGAAGGAAATCCTTGATCTCGTGGATCTGCTTAGGCTGAGTATCAAAAGATAAGAAGGAAATAGTTAGCACAAAATGACATTGACCAAAATATAGCAATATAGGGAAACAAGGTAAGCAACCCACTGTCTGCAGAAATTCATTAAGATTAGGTACACAAGCCAAGTGGTAATGTCAACCTTTTCAAATTTGACATAATCTTATTCTCAAGCACTTTAATGGAATTCCAAACTTCCCATTTCATTCAAAGGAATTATCAGAAATAGTGAAATTTGATCTTAACTCAGGCCACTATAACATTTACAATGACACCGTGTTTCTTATTATATTCAATTCAATCACAACATTTCAAAGAAGCAGCCAACATACAAATAATCATAGCAAATCTTAGGCAACGAGTTGGGCAAACAGGAGAACAATAACCAAGTCAAGGTCTAAACTTCAACCTCTGTCATGAGAGTCTCTTACCAATAGTAAGTGTCAACAGTCATCTAGAGATCCAAACATTTCGTCTAACCTCTAACCATCTAAAATAGCCGATAAAATGAAATTCTAAAGAATCCTGAAATGAACATGTCTAATTCCTGTGGTGATAGCGTACTCTATTAAAAGGGCAATGCTGCCAGTAAAGGTTCAAAATGGATTGAGTTTGAACTCAAAATCCAAGCTTAATCATTTTAACAAGTTAGCAACTTATATCAAACAAATATATATTTATACAGTCAGGCTCTAAAGAGGGCGCCCTTTTTTTCTTAAAGAGAGGGCCTCTGTTTTGGCCGTCAGATCGTGTTTTCATTAATGGCAGTTTTGTCATTTCACAATTTTTAAACACGATCCGACGGTCAAAACAGAGGCCCTCTTTTTAATAAAGAGAGGGCGCCCTCTTTAGAGAATCTTTGTATATTTATATATGCATATATATACAGAACCCTTCTTATGAGGGATCCCTCACTTTAATAAAGTGAGGACTTCTTTTTACAGCCGTTGGATCCAGTTTTTAGTCTGTAAAATTACTTCAATACCCTTAATGAAACTGGATTCGACGATTGTAAAAAGAAGTCCTCACTTTAACAAAGTGAGGGATCCCTCATAAGAAGGGTTCTGCATATATATATATATATATACACAGAACCGTTCTTATGAGGGAGTCCTCATTTTAACAAAGTGAGGACTTCTATACCCATTGGGATCATGTGTTTGTCTAGACTTGTCTTAATTGTCAAAATAATTTTTTATGCATGTTAAGAAATTTAACCTTGCTGAGGGATAATCATCACATAAAAACATGTTTGATTCTACAAATTTGAAAACACTTTACCAAAAATAACAAGATAACATTCTATTCCGATAAGCAACAGATAAGAAATCTTCCCAATGTTTAAAAAATTGCAATTGGGTCTTCTACTCAGTGGCCAAAAGATTGTCATATGGAATTATACATATAAAAAAAAATGCAAAGTACCTAAAATTAAATCTATACTACGAAGCACAGACACAGGCACACAACACGACATCCAACAATAAAGTGCACATCGACGCTGCAAACTTTTCCTTTTCAGAAGTGTAAGTGCTTCCTAGAATCTATAAATTCCCACTTTCAACGAACAAGAGTAATCTGTATAACAGAAAAATCTGGAAATCCCTTCTTTGAGGGGGGAAGTTTTAGTTCAAACTTTTTTCATCAACCCAATTTAGCCCAATAAATGGTTCTACTAACTGCTTTTCATTACAACCACTAAAACCCAAGCAGCATTTGCAGATCACCATTATACACAGACAGTAATACACATAATAAAACATTCATAAAGGTCCGATAATCATAATCATTACTCACAATCAGTGTGAAAACCCTCCAAAATGAAAATCCCAAACACATCTAAACTCGATTCAATTAAAATTACTCAGAAGAACTAGATCACACCCAACTAAAATAACTCAAAACAAAGACCAAAACATAATAATTCAGAGACTAAAATCAAATAAAGTCCGATACATCATACATCTACAAGTAATCAAAGTAATAATAATCGAAACCTGAAGATCATGACAATCCCAGTAATAACAAGAGATTCAACACGCATATATATATATATATATAGAGAGAGAGAGAGAGAGAGAGAGAGAGAGAGAGAGTACCATTTTTGGTTTGACGAACCGAGAGAGAGATTTGCAGACCCTAACGCTGATATTACTATATATGTATATATGGAGGCAAAGTGTATATAGGAAGAAGGGACAAAGCTCAAAAAACCCTAGAGTTTGATTTACCTATTGACTATTTTGTCCCTCTGAAACTGTTTGTTTACATCGAAGTACAAACGCATGTGGGCCGGGCTTTTTCTACTAATTCGGGTTAGAGAAGGCCGAGAGAGAGAGAGATGCAATGGTTTGGGCCCAGAGCTGAGCAAAATCTTTTGGGCCTGAGTTTGGTTGCAATTATGGGCCGAGATAATTGCTTTTTCTTCCTTCAAAAAAAAAAAAAAGATTTTCTTTTTTATTTTTAAATCAAACAAGGAATCATTTGCATGATTTAACTGAATCCATGAGAACTTATATATAGCCGAATTAAATGCTGAAAATAAAAATTTTTTTTTTGTTCAATACGTTTGGTAATGTACCACTTAATTAAAAAAAAAAGGTAAAAAGCTCACAAAACTTTTAAGTCAAAAAATTCAACTAAAAATAATAGTTGAATACAACCTTTTAATATTTGAAACACCATCTTCAATATAGGAAACTCAATCGCTTAAAACTTTAAAAACTAAAAATTTAGCACTTAAAATTTAGTTTTATCAAACTAAATATAAGTCTCTTAGGATTCTTCATTTGGCTAAGAGATGATGCATGGTGCATTAGATCTATTAGGGGATGAGTAATGCTATGCTTCTCAAATTTCTATCTCAAAAGTGTAAGTTTCAAATAATGTGACATTGAGGCCAAGTAATGAAGTATACAACTTCCAATCAAAATTCAATTTATCCCACTATATTACACCAATCTTATAACTTATTATATCCACATTCTAAAGGTAACCATACAAAGTCGCCTTCTACACCCACCACCTAAACTTGACAAATTAAATATTACATCCTACTCTCACTCTTCATTCCAAAAAAAATCCCACTTTTGAAAACAAAACTACTCCTTGTGTCCTAATATAAGTGTCCACATTTCATTTTTTGAATGTTCCAAAATAAGTGTTCACTTTTGAAAGTCAACCACAATATTTAATAAACTTCCAATATATAATAATACCCTTACAAGAAAGACAGAGTTTATCTGTGGCCTCGGTCCCAAAATAAGTAGAAATTCAAACACCGATCATATCTATGGCTAAAATTGGAAAGTGACTATGTAATGACTAAAAAAATTAATATAATACAACTTTCTTAAACATTGTACAAAGAGTAATACTAGAGGTAAAACTATTTTTTACAACTCATACAACCATCAATATCTTTCTCATAAGTGGCACTGTGGGGTCCGGTTAAATTTCAATAGGGGCACTTAGGAAAGAGATAGAGATGGTTGTAAATGAGTTGTAAAAAATAATTGTACCCCTAGCATTGTTCTTGTACAAATTTGAAGTGGACACTCATTTTATAATTAGGTTAGTCTTCCTAATATCAAAATCAGGATTCAATCAACTATATTATGGATAATTATATTTCGGTCAACTATTCCTATAAATTTCATTTACACACATTCTTAATATCAAAATGAGGATTCAATCAACTATATTATGAATAATTACAATTCGATCAACGATGCCTATAGTAAAAAAAAAGAAAAAGAAAAAGAAAAAGAAAAAGAAAAACTAGGATTTTACTTTTATTATTATTTTTGGGTAAAAAAACATAGGAAAAAGAAATTATAATAGGAAAGCAATTTTCTTGCAGAGCTACACAAGGACAAGGGCAAGAGAAGAAGGCAATTTAAAGAGGGGAAAAGAATAAAAGAATAAAAAAACATGGAGTACTATCCAATATTCCAATGTGTGTGACATTGATATATGTGAATTGTGAAATTTGAATGAATATCCAAGTCCTCCCTTCTTTTTTCTTTTTTCCAGGTCCCAATGTCTTTTTTCTCTTTGGTGAAGATGTAAAATGATAGAACCAAAAGAAAAAAGAAAAAAGAAAAAAAAAAAAAAACAGAGAGATGTGATGATTTTCATTATCATCAAACAAATGGAAGCTAAAATGAGTGGTTGTTTTTATGACCTCAATTCAACCACAAATTGGGACCACCTTGACAATGTGCACATGGTGAAGTGTGAAATGAAACCACCGGTCTTCTCAACTGACCCTAGCCACCATTCATACACACTGGTCCAAAAGTTGAATGATTGATAAGAATGGCATACTAGTATTATTCTCTTCTTCTCTTATATTATATGTATGTATGTATGATTATGTTGAGTTGTCGTTTGATAAGTACTATTCTCTTCTTCTCCTCCAATTACTATTACATCATATGGTACAACTGTTTTAAATAAAAGTACACCCATGGCCAAATAGGCTCTTAACAAATTGAGTGGTTGTTTTTTGTATTGTCTCATTCTCTCCCTCTCTCTTATATATTCTAACATGGTATCAGAGCTATAAGCTCCTGGATCTTGGCTACAACTCTATCATATTCCGCTGCCACCGGCGGGTGACGATTATGTCACCCGCTGGACCTCGTTCAAATAAATATCAACCAAACAACCCTCACTGATCAACCAACCAAAAAAAAAAAAGACCCTTGATCACTATCATCATCATTCTGCCACAAGCCCAACTCACCCCTGCCACAACACCATCATTTTGCCTCATCATCATCAAAGTGCCACAAGTCCTTGATCATCCAAAGAATCAACACCATCACCCCCAATCTGCAGTCACCAACCCAATCTGCCACAAACCCCTTGATCACCAACCCATTCATTCTATCATCACCAATCATTACATCATCACCGATCATCATCAACCCATCCCACATACCTCACCAATCATCTCAACCCTCACTAACCGGCCTCTTTATCGGACCTCTTGATCGGCCGGATCTCTACCTCATCTACCCGGCCTCTCTATCGGACCTCCCGATCGGCCGGATCTCAACCTCACCAACCGGCCTCTCTATCGGACCTCCCGATCGACCGGATCTCAACCCTCACCAACCGGCCTCTCTATCGGACCTCCCGATCGGCCGGATCTCTACCTCATCTACCCGGTCTCTCTATCGGACCTCCCGATCGGCCGGATCTCAACCTCACCAATCGACCTCTCTATCGGACCTCCCGATCGGCCAGATCTCAACTCTCACCAACCAGCCTCTTTATCGGACCTCCCGATCAGCCAGACCTTCGTCTATCATCTCCTGGCCACCACGGAACCTCTAGCCACCACTCTCTCAAGCATCCTCTACAACATGACCATCAACCGCACCATCCAGCTACCTCCAAGACGACTTCATGATTCAGTTTTCAAACTCAAGTTGTTTCCATTTTCTACCTTGAGTTTGAGGGGGGCTGTTAGAATCATGATAGATTATTAGTCTAGGTTCATGTACCTTTCGTACTTTTACCAAGCATGATGTCCAGATACATTGTACTACACAAGTTGTACTACTAGTGTAGTACATTCGCTTTCCTTTCTTAGCTTCTCCCTTAGCCTATATAATGGCTACCTATTGTAATGATATTTACACCATTCAATACATAATTCATAGTATTGTCTCACTCTCTCTCTTTCTCTCTTATATATTCTAACAAGTAGGGTGATTTTTAAGTGGAGTGACTGAGATTAGATAAACGTGTAAATAATGGCTAGGGTATAAGAAAAAACCGCAAACCGACCAAACCGAAAATCAACCGGTCAGTTTCCTAAATGTATGTACAAGCTAAAACAGACCGTAAAACCGACCGAACCCCTGAAAAACCGACCGATCAACCGATTTACACCCTTAATAATGGCTGGTCTTTCATTCCTTCTTCTTCTTTTTTATTTATTTATTTATTTTTACTTTTTTATGGGGTTCAGGAGAAGCTTCTCGATGCAAAAAGTTTTGAGTATATTCTATACATATGTTTGGAAACAGGTTTTTGTATCTCACTTTATTTTAGAACAAAGGTTGATCCCTTAACATAATTTGTAAAACTAGTTGTTGACCCGTGCATTTGCACGGGATGGTTGAAGATCTAATACTACTCACTTTACTTTCAATAAGTCTAATAAATTAAGACCTATTTCATTCTAATATTATTACAATGTTTATAATATGGCTTAATTCAATGAAATTTGTTAAAAAATAATAGTTGGATCTAACTAATTTACATCAACCATAAAACCATAAGATTCTACATTTGTTCATTGGAGACCATAGCTATCATGTTTGGTGTGGTTCAACTTTAAGTCGTAGCAAAATCTTTGCTTTACAATGAACCAATGATAAAATGATTGACTGTATTAGTATAATAAGAAATATTTGCACCCTAGATATTTCTGAACATTTAATGGCCAATATATATATATATATATATATAGAGCTCCGTTTCATAAAGATATGAGTTTAAAATAAAGGACAATTCTTCTCCTGGTAATTCTCACTTTAACACCTCCAATAGATCAAGACTACAAAAAGCTTTGAAAAATATAAACAAATTAACCAAAACATTTAAGTTTCAAAATTGAAAGGAATTTTTTTTACTAGGACCCATAACATATTTCATAGATTCGATAACATATTTCATAGATTCGACTGGTAGTTCTTTAGCTTCCTCAAACTATATTTTTTTAAGATGAGCATTTATATGATACTCAAACCTGTAAAAATATGAGATTTGATACAACTAACAAATATTCAAAATGAGGTAGTATAATCTTACAAAAAATTAAACAAAAATTGCATTGTATATCATATGATCAAAAATTGCATTGTATATAATATGATCAATGACAATCTGATAAAGAAAAAAAAGGGTGAAAAAAATTCTTATTAATCAAACTCCTCCACACTTTAAAAAACTTATAAAAAAGGCACAAAAAGAATTGAAAATTAAACAATTTTAATGACAAAGTTATGGCACTAAAAAAAAAAAAAAATTTAATGTTATCAACTATTTCCATCCTAGGCATATATTCAAGAAAGAGAACAATAAAGAATTTGCAAAGAAAACAGATGAATAATAATTCTTTGTTCCCAATAAACAACACTTAATTAAGTTTTGAAAGATATAATAATAACTATATGTGTTCAGTTTCGGTGCAAACCTTTTCAAAATTACAACTATTGAATCACTTATATATGGTATGAGTTGTATATCTAATATGATTACAAATTCAAGATTTACTTATCAATATATCACTATCTTTTATTATTATTATTATTTTTTTATTTTTTATTTTTATGTATATCCTGTTATAAATAAGATCTCTAAATTAAATCATAACGGTTTTAGAACAGATACACATTAAAACATTTTTTTATATTAAAATTTTATATCAGACATATACTTATCTCTTTGGTTATTCATTAAAATTTTACATTAGACAGTACAATGGTGACTAAATGGAATTCTTATTTTATTGTATTTACCACATCATAAAGTAGAGAATATAGTATATCATAAGAATAAGTGATTACAATTTACATCATCTCAGTAATACAAAATGTAAATCGACTTGCATATTTGTTTAGTCATAGTTCAATCTTATCAGAGAAATCTGCATATTGTATCTTCTTCTAGAGTTGTGTGACATTCTTATCCCCTTATAATAGAAATAAAAAGAAACAAAAAACCATCAAATGTGAATTTTATTAAGCCAAGCTTAGAAATAAAATAGAAAAGAAAACCTTACATGTATAAGAAGTTAGAGATGAAGGTTGGAACTTGGAGGTAAAATTGTGAATCTCCGTTTAAAATCTTGTTGGTCATTGTTTATTATTTATTATATAATACTTATCTCTTCTATATTTATTTGAGATGAACAACAATTTAAATTTCAATTATTGATTAATACATGCTATAAAAAAAAAAAAAAAACAAAAACAAACAAAGAAACACCTATCTTTTAAGATGTATATCTACGGATAAGATTTAAAATTTAAAATTTAAATTGTAACAATAACTTTACATATTAACAAAAATTTTATTGAGTTGATAATGTACTTCATTTGTAAATTTTCAGTTATAAATTTTAAATCTCATATATATTTGTACATATTAAAATAAGGAACTAATTTTTTCAGGAGTGTGTCACGTGGCAGAAGAGAAAGCTTTATATAAAAATGTAACATTAGTGTTATATATATATATATATTTATTTATAATATGTTAGATATGTTTTCAAAATTTATATCCCAAATGTGCTTTCCAATACATGGGCAGTGGTCCCACTGTCACATGTGTTCGAACCACATTTGGGATACAAAATTTGAGAAGCATAGTTTTTATTATTTTTATATGTCAATCAGGTTTTTTTTTTTTTTTTTTTTTAACTCGGAAGAATAAAAATTACTCATTTTGTTTTTTCAATCCTTTTTAGTATGTGCAAATTGTAAAGTGTGATGCAGATTTTTTAATGCTAAAATGATGCTCAATAAAGGGCTCTAGAGAGAAACCAAAGGAGCATTTCCAATCATCGGCAAAATGAAGCTAAAATTTTTCTTAAAATATCAAAATAATACTAGCTAAAACATAGCTACATAAACACCAATGAGACATATTATTATAAAAATTATACATAGATAATTTATCATACCCTTCCATGGATACTTACATAATTTAAATTCAACCTTATAAATCAAAGACACTTATTATTTATATATCTAATAAGTGAAAATCATGATTGATGGAGAGAGAATAGGACAATTAATTAGTTAGGATTAGATTTAATTATCATTAATTTCTATTTATTCAATTTCAAATAAAAAAAAGATATTTTAGAGGAAAATTACACGTGACGCTAAAGTGGCAAAACTAAAATCGTTTGTTTTCACATATATATATATATATATATATTAGATTTGATTAATGGTAACAAGGGTGAATCTCTCCAATATTTTGTGAAACTAGCAATCAAAAACTTTACTGGTACAATTGTTAATTTGGGTTTCATTATTGTCTTTTGGATGGAAAAGTCTTGGTCTTTGTCTGTAATAATAATAATTAAACAAAAGAAATAAAAAAGTCTTGGTCTTCGTCTCATTGGAAATTTGGAATTGTGCCCTCACGTCCTTGTTGGGACCCCCTTTTATCACCGTGCGTTTAGAAAAACGAAAAAGTAAAGATAGAAAGTTCAGTAACAAAACGTGAGATGATATTATTCAGTGAATTAAGGACCAACTTTTCCCACAGTTGCTGTCAGAAAAACGAAAAAAAAAAAAATCAGGAAGTTCATTACCAAAACCCTACAATACAGATCAAGTGTGATTCTAATTAAGACTCATTCATTTCATTAAATCACAAAACATAGCCCATGTCTTTCCAAAGTGGCGATTTGATCATTCATGTCTTGAAATTTTGAGGAAAACAAGCCAGATGTGTGAATTTTGTTAATTAGTTTTCTCTCCGATTATATAGTGAAGAAATAATGACATCCCGTCTATGTTGCAACATATTTTCCCTTAACGGCCTTAAATGCTGAACTATTATATTTTTTTTTATGGTAAAATAACATGTTTATCCATAAACAACTATTTTCGATTATTCATTTTCGGAAAAAAAAAAACACTATTTTCGATTATTCAAATGTGGGGTAATTTTGTAATTGAACAAAGTTCAGTGATATTGGCTCAGCTCACAAATTTGATAATGTAATATCAAAAATGAAGGGAAAAAAAAAGAAAGAAGGAAAAGAAGCTCCCAGTTTCTACCTTTACACGTTGCTTCAGTTCATAAAAAACAATCCAACTATTTAATAGAGATTGCTTTGGATTCTTTGATGTCCGCTCAAACAGAGTTTTGCAGAATTTGGGTTGTTTCAGAGCACATATTTTGTTCTCTTTTGCATTCTGTTTTGGCCCACAAAATTTGCAGCAAATACATAAAGTTACATTATGCAACAAACAACAATTAATAACCATAAGTCCACTAAATAATTAAGAGAGCATTTTTGCTCACTCAAAAAATGGTTCACTAATGCTTACCCAAGCATCCTATTGGCCAATGCAGTGGGACTCAAGATTTTTTAATCATGAGTCTCACTGCATTGACTAATAAAATACTTGAGTGAGCATTAATAAACCATTTTTTAAAAACGCAAAAATATTTTCAATAATTAATAATACAATTCCAACATCAGTTCACCAAAATACCAATAGGTCCGATAGATAGTGCTAGTCAAGGAAATCAAATATTGAATTGAACTTCACGTGTACGTTCCAAGTCTTCTGACCAATAATGTTGAAGTTGCTATATCAATACAGGCTCAATTGGGGACCACTTTGGTGTACCATGAATTTGGCTCATCAATGTTGAAAGTTCCAATTAATTTCTCAAAAAAAGCAAATGACTTTATCTCTTCAAGATAAAATCCTAAAATTGCCCAAGAGAATTGGCTGCCCTTCTTGTTTTTCTTAATAAAAATGATAGGGATACACACCAAATAACACACTAAACGACACACTAACTTTAAATACATGTATCCTGTGCTGTGTAAGAGATGTACAGAAAAGTGTGAAAAAATCAAACAGCACATGGTACATGCATTTAAAGCACAGTGTGTCGTTTGGTGTGTCGTTTTGTGTGTATCTCTATCTTTGTTGTTTTCTTAAAGTGTGAGAAATCCTAAACACCAAATTATTGTAGCTTCTTACAGCCCGTTTGGGTGGAAAACACTTCTGTGCAGTTAGTACAGTGTTATGCAAATTGTGCTTCTCACATTTTGCACGGTGTTTGCACAGTTTTCAAAATAACAAAAACATTTTTGGGAAAAATTGTGCAAACTGTGAGAGGCAAAGTTTGCACCACAGTGGGAGGGGAGGGGTTCGAATCTCACCAAGGGTGAGTGGGAGGGATTTATTTCCTCCTTTCTTTGTAGAACGCCCCATGTGCTCTGGTCGGGCCGATCTCTTGGGTTACTACTACTTGGATTGGATGTGTGCGTGTGTGTGGCGTGTGTCATCCAGGTAAGTACATCAAAAAAAAAAGTTTGCACCATTGTGCTAACTGCACAGAAGTGTTTTCTCATTTGGGTTTGCTGAAAAATGAAAATTAAGTGATGAATTGCGGATTTCAAGGAAAAAAATGATTGTTTTGTAAAATGGAAGTGTTTGGGTTAGCTTAAGAATTCAGCACTTAAACAATCTAGCTGAAAACCTACTTATTTTGTTCTTCCTCAGAGAATGTTTTTAAGAACAATCTATTTTCCTTATTTTCTGGTTTTAAATAATCTTTATTTAAAAGATCTCTGTCAATTTCAAAATATGAAATGACACTGATAGAATAGTCTCCTGTTAAAGAACTGTCATCACTTTCCTTGTGATAAACAACTTGAGGAGCTTGGGAGGCATTCTTTTTAATTCCTGGGTTGATATCCTTTTCAATAGGTGAACATTTAACCTTATCATTCGTTTCTCTGCTTCTAACAAATATGTTAGCATTAGGAGGATGAATGCTTTCATGGATTTCTCCTGATGGATATAATCCCCACTGTTTTAAGATTGGATTAGTGTTAACATTAACACTTTTTGAGAGATGTCATTTTAACTATTTAAAATAAGGAACATGTTTTTAACAATCTTTAAATAAACCAAAAATTATTCTTTGAAATTATTTTATTCTTCCTCAGAGAATGTTTTTAAGAACAATCTATTTTCCTTATTTTCTGATTTTAAATAATCTTTATTTAAAATATCTCTGTCAATTTCAAAATCTGAGATGACACTGATAGAATACTCTCCTGTTAAAGAACTGTCATCACTTTCCTTGTGATAAACAACTTGAGGAACTTGGGAGGCATTCTTTTTAATTCCTTGAATACTGAGGGATATAATCCCCACTGTTTTAAGATTGGATTAGTGTTAACATTAAGAGAGATGAGATGATTTTCATTATCATCAAACAAATGGAAGCTAAAATATGTGGTGGTTTTATGACTTCAATTCAACCCCGAATTGGGACCATTGACAATGTGCACATGCACGTTGAAGTGTGAAATGAAACCACTGGTCTTCTCAGCTGACCCTAAGCTACCATTCATACACATAACACACTGGTTCAAAAGTTGAATGATTGATAAGAATTGGCAGACTAGTACTATTCTCTTCTTCTCTTCTATTATATGTATGTATGTATGTATGATTATGTTGAGTTGTCGTTTGATAAGTACTCTCTTCTGATTCTGAGTTTTATCTGACTCTTCTATACAAATTACCTCCTTCGTCCTTTTATTTTAGAGTCCATCTTTGAGAAATTAATTTATTAAAGGGTTAAAAAAAAGGGCAATGCTAGGGGCAGTAATAAAATCCACTAACACTTACTAACACACTCTATCTCTCTCCTAGTGGTACTGCGGGGTCCACTGCGGACCCCACAATGCCACTAGGAGAGAGATAGAGTGTGTTAGTAAGTGTTAGTGGATATTGTTAGTGCCCCAAATATAACTCTAAAAAAAATTATGCCTACTTTTTACTATTGCTCATAATCATTACAATAACTTTTTTGATTTTATCTTGGGGGGAGATATCAAGGAGGGTAGTTTTGAAAAGTAAGTAAAAATTTTCTACCAATTTAGGAAAGAGGACAATAATTTTGTGACATCCCAAAATAGAATAGCAGACTCTAAAAAAGGGACGAAAGGAGTACAAATTTGGTTTCCAACACTTTATAATTAACCATTTCTCTCTGTATCATCATGTAACAATCATAGATATGGCTGAAGTTCGTCTTCTAAGGGCCCTTATAGAAACTAGTTCTACATATTTTGAATATTTGCTATATTAGATGACTGAGATTAGATGAACGTGCAAATAATGACTAGATGAACGTGTAAATCATGGCTGGGGCTGTAAGAAAAAATCACAAACTGCAAACCGACCAAACCGAATCGAAAATTGACCGGTCGGTTTTTTAAATGTATGTACAAGTTAAAACCGACCGAACCCCTAAAAATCGAGTGACTGATATACACCTCTAATAATAGCTGATCTCTCTTTCCTTCTTCTTCTTCTTTTTTTTTTGTAATGGGATACAGGGGAAGCTCAAAAAGTTTTGGGTATATTTTATACTCTCTCTGTCTCATTTTAAGAGTGCTTGATGCCATTTTTTGGTGTCCCATTTTAAGAGTCCTCTTTGAAAAGTCAAAGCACTTTAATACACATTTTTCAAGTTTGTCCTTTATTATTATATACAACTTTTCCATCTCTTTTGTTGATGTGACATTAGAATGTTGAATTTCTAAAGGGGCAATATTGAAAAGTTAGAAAATCTCACAAAAATCAAGATGTCCTTTTAATAAGTTGGAATTCCAAAAAAAAAAACTCTTAAAATGGAACAGAAGGAGTACCTATGTTTGGAAACAGGTTTTTATATCTCACTTTATTTTAGAACAAAGGTTGATCCCTTAACATAATTTGTAAATTTTGATTAATGGTAAAACAAGGGTCAATCTCTCCTTATATTTTGTGAAACTAGCAATCAAAAACTTTACTGGTACAATTATTAATTTGGGTTTCATTATTGTCCTTTGGATAGAAAAGTCTTTGTCTTTGTCGGTAATAATAATAATTAAACAAAAGAAATAAAAAAAAAAAAAAAAAAAAAAAGTCTTGGTCTTTGTCTCATTTGAATTGTGCCCTCACGTCCTTGTTGGGACCCTCTTTTATCACAGTAGTTGTAGAAAAACCAAAAAGTAAAGATAGAAAGTTCATTAGCAAAACGTGGGATGTTGTTCAGTGAGTTGAGGACCAACTTTTCCCACAGTGGTCACTTGTCAGATAAACGAAAAATAAAATTTTAAAAAAATCAGGAAGTTCATTACCACAACCTACAAGTAGAAGTTATTTAGTCACTGTAAATAAAAAGATTATTTAGTAAGGTTGTGTCACACCAGATTATAATTATGTTGTGTGGTGCTCTAATTATATGAGGTATGTAATTTCTGTAAACATGGATAGTAAAGACATGGCATATTGGTTGAAATAAGTAACTTGTTATGGCCACCTAAAGATAGGAGCTATATAGTCCCATTTTACTAAGACGTGACGCTATGTTCCCAATATGATGTTTAACGTATTTATTGCAATCTAGAGAGCTGCTTAATACACCAATCATACAACTTATTATACCCACATTCTAAACATAACCATAAAAGTCAGCTTTCTACATCCACCAAGTAAACTTGACAAATTATATAATTACTCCCAACTCTTACCCTTCATTCCAAAAAAATCCGACTTTAGAAAACAACTTTTTCTCACTACAACCGCTGAGACTAGTCCTCCTTAACTCTTTATATATATTTGTTCTTGTATGATTAAACATTTTCAATACATAATATGTTCTATGGGTCACTTTTATAGAATTTTGGAGTTATGTTCTAAAATGTTTTATGAGATTGGACTGTAGGATACGGGTGTTTCGCGATTGCACGAATGTTTGTTTGATCAACTAGGTTCGAACATCCTTATCTAATTGGCAAACTATAACATTCGAATATCACTTGGATGTTCGGACACTAACGACTTATGACGTTCAACTTAACGATACAGATCAAGTGTGATTCTATTCATTTCATTAAATCACAAAACATAGTCCATGTCTTCCAAAGTGGCGATTTGATCATTCATGTCTCGAAAATTTGAGGAAAACAAGTCAGATGAGTGAATTTTGTTAGTTCCTCTCCGATTATTTAGTGAAGAAATAATGACATATTATCTATGTTGCAACATATTTTCCCTTAACGGCCTTAAATGGCTGAATTATTTATAGTAAAATAAAATGTTTATCCTTAAAAAAACTATTTTCGATTATTCAAATGTGGGGTAATTTTGTAATTGCACAAAGTTCAGTGATATTGCCTCAGCTCACAAATTTGATAATGTAATAGGATAAAAAATGAAGGGAAAAAAAGAAAGAAGGAAAAGAAGCTCTCATTTTCTACCATTACACGTTGCTTCAGTTCATAAAAAACAATCCAACTATTTAATAGAGATTGCTTTGGATTCTTTGATGTCCGCTCAAATAGAGTTTTGCAGAATTTTTAGTTCTTTTGCATTCTTTTTTTGGCCCACAAAATTTGCAGCAAATACAGAAAGTTACATTATGCAACAAACAACAACTAATAACCATAAGTCCACTAAATAATTAATACACCTAATTAATAATACAATTCCAAAATCAGTTGATCACAAAAATACCAACAGGTCCGATAGATAGTGCTAGTCAAGGAAAGGAAATATTGAGTTGAACTTCACGTGTTCCAAGTCTTCTGACCAATACTGTTGAACTTGCTATATCAATACAGGCACAATTAATTGGGGACCACTTTGGTGTACCGTGAATTTGGCTCATCAATGTTAAAAGTTCTTTTCTTCTCACCTATCTTAGCACATCAAAAGAATGTTAAATTATTGGCAACATTGTATGAATTGGCTATTTGTTTTAAAACTTGGCCATAACCTTTTTAGACCTCCTAGCATTTCTCCATCTACTACTAGGGACAGTTTCAAAAGGCTAACAAATCCGTTCTGTGATTCATAAGAATTGTTTATATATAAGATAAGAATATCTATTATACATATATATATATATATATATATATATTTTAAACGTTAATGAACTGCCCATTGATGAGCAGTAGTTCTTGCAATGATATCCTGACTACCAATTTCAATTAATTTCTCAAAAAACCAATTGACTTTATCTCTTCAAGATAAAATCCAAATTTGCCCAAGAGAATTGGCTGCCCTTTTTGTTTTTCTTAAAGTGTGAGAAATCCTACCCACCAAATTATTATAGCTTCTTAGAGCCCGTTGGGGTTAGCTGAAAATGAAAATTAAGTGATGAATTGTAGATTTTGAGGGGAAAAAAGTGATTTTTTTTTTTGTAAAATGAAAGTATTTGGGTCAGGTTAATAACTCAGCACTTAAATAAACTAGTTGAAAACCTACTGAAAAATAAAGCTGGAAAAAGTAGTTTGTTTTTTCAAACAATGACTTAATTTCACTTTTAAGCTGTTAAAAGGCAAAAATACCTGAAAACAAAGGAGTTGAAAAATATTTACATAATGTCCTTTTTGGTCATTTCATAGAAATAATCACTTTTTTTTTTCCAAAGCTTGTTTCCCTAACACTCTTGTATTTTAAGTGATGAATATTTCAGCTAATCCAAACACCTGTTATGCATATTGATATATATTTACATCCAAATAAATAAATAAAGAAGACAAAAAAAATGAAGAAGCTTTATAAGACGATTTTTTATATTTATGTCAAGAAAAATAAAAACAATAAAAAATTTAAATTTGCCCAATTATGAGCTTGTCCTTGGCTTTTTTCTTATAATTAACCTTTAACAAATGAATATATTTACTTATTTAATTATGTAACAATTACTATCAAATACTAAAATTCACTAATCAAACCAAGCAAACTATAGAATAATACTCAACTAATACATTTAGTAACTTAATTGTAAAACTAATTAATATATATTTACTTATTTACTTATGGAATTAATTAAGTATGCAATAACAATTACTAATATATTAATTAAACGAAACTTATTATGTGTACAACAATAGTATAATAGTATTACAATAGAAGGATTGGATATTAAAATTACTTTTGCATTTATGTAACCAAACACTTACATAATCTATTATGCCGCTATAATCACTTTTACAATACTTTACCCAAACACCACAACTATCATAATCTATCTGATATAAGTTACCGCAATCGCAAATCATAAGTTGTGCCAAACAGGCTCATAACAATAGCATATTGAAAAGGCTAAAAATCTAAAAAGGGATTTTTGGTGAGAAATTCATTTAAATGAGATGTTATAAGCAAAAACCAAAGTTTTTGACATTTTTAGCTAAGGTCCCTCGCTACTTTTTTGCGTACAAAGTACTGTCTTTTATTTTTGAAATTAGAGTAATCTTCTATGAGTAATGTTATGTTTCTCAAATTCTTATCCCAAAAGTGATTCCCAAATGATAGTGAAGTCAAGTCTAATGTAGTGAGACCAGTTGAATTTTGATTAGAAGTTGTTTACTTGACTCCACTATCACATCATTTGGAAAGCACTTTTGGGATAAAAATTTGAGAAACATAACATTACTCATAGAAGATTACTCTAATTTTTCAAAAATAAAAATTAGATTAGAGATTATTTTTATTATCATCAAATAAAGAGAAGTGAAAATTTGCGTTCGTTTTATGAATTTAATACTACGTAATGGAAAGTTAAAAAAAAAAAAAGAAAAAAAAGAAAAGAAAAGAAAAGAAAAGAAAAAGAAAAAAGAAATTAAATGCATTGTTTTTAGCATTTTTTTTAAATGAAAGTAAAAGTCATAAAATCTTCACAAATTGACTTTAGACAGTCGCTATTGGGAACACACTGCACATGTGTGAATTAGGATTAATGCCATAATTGTGCCCTCCGTCCTCACATTTGGAAGTTTGAAGTCTTGATGGGAAAAAGTCGGTAATACCCTTCAGTGAACATTCAATTCTTTTTTTTTTTTTTTGACACATTCAATTCTAACTTTCTAACACTATTAAAACACGTCTTTGTACCATATTAAGTTAATTAAGTGCATGTATAAACGATTGAAAAGTATTGGCAGAGACAGTTGACCAAAGCGCCAAAAAAAGGATGGCACTGGAAGAAGGAAATAATTAGGAAAAGGCATGGAGCATCCAAAATGTTGCAACTTATGTCCCAGAATGTTGTGTGTATGTCTCATAATGTTGTAATTTTGAAATTCATTTTGATTTTTAAAAGTAAAAATCTTTATAAATTGCAACATTTTGAAAAACAAAAAAATTACCAGATTGCATGATACATGAAAACTATCATAGAACTTTTAGTGTGAAGTTGAAAGAATATCCCAATATTCCTTTTTTATTCACATTCAAAAGCATTGTTTGTTAGGGAGTTAGTTTTAATGTGGGCTTAGGCTCTCCTGTGCCTAAGTGCCCCTTTGTGTGTGTGTGTGATGCTAATTACTAACTCCCGGTCACAGGGGCCCTGTGACACAGTAAAAAAAAAAAAAGCATTGTTGTTAGCATTTCTTTCTTACCTTTTTTTTTCTTTGGCTAAAATATTAAGTCATAACATTAGAACAAACACAAGTACAAAAAATAAAAAAATGACTATCCTACAACACATGAATAGTCTTTGACTAACAACAACAGAAAAACAAGTGAGGGAGAGACAAAATACTCTCCTTTTTCTTACTTAAATAATAAAACTAAATAATAATGTTAGACACACAACTCCAATCACAATACAAACCACAACTATGTGTTAAATGCATGTACTTTGTGCTTTTCAAAAATGTGTGGACCCAATATAAAAAATTTACACAGCACAAAATATATGCATTGTGATAACCATCTCACTTAGATGAGATGGCCATGACCCCTTCCCCCAAATGGGTGGTAGTGGGTTCGAATCTTTGGGGTCGCATTAGGGAGTATTTATTTAATGAGGGCTTTGGCTCTCCCTGTGCTTTCGTGCCCCATCATGTGTGTGTGTTACTAACTACTAACTCTGCTAACTCCCAGTCACAGAAGCCCTGTGACACCAGTAAAAAATATATACATATATATATATATATATATGTTGTGATTTGTGTTGTTTGCCTAGCATTATTTAAAACTAAATTATAAAAATCTTTCACACATTCAATTCAGACAATGGTGTAGTACAACTACCGGGACCACACTGCACATGGGTAGTTAAATGGCAACCAAAATGGTCTTGTTATCTGACCCTACCATATTTTGGCTGAAAGTTTGAATTATTGTTAAGAATTAGCATAACAGTACTGTTTTCTCTTCTTCTTTCTACTACGTTTGTTGAGTTAATTTCCAAGCATTTCTCTTTGTGATCTGAGTATAACACTAAGTGAAGATCGAGATGGCTGAAATTGTACTTGGTTCAGCTGTAGAGGTACTATTAACAACGGTCGGTTCACTTGCAACTGAACAGATCAGTCTTGTATGGGGTTTCAAGCAAGAGATGTCTAGGCTCGATCGATCGGTGAGACTGATTCAAGCTGTGCTGCGTGATGCTGAGAGACGACAAGAACATGATGAGGCAGTGAGGCTGTGGTTGAAGGATCTCGAAGCCATAGCTTTCGAAGCTAACGATGTGTTAGATGAGTTCAACTACGAAATCCTCCGACGCAAGGTGGAGATCCGAGATCTCATGAAGGGAAAGGTACGCCTTTTCTTTTCAAAATGGCTTCCAATCTCATTTCGTTTCAAAATGGCTTCCAAAATTAAAGACATCAACTCAACCTTGGAGAATATCAACAAAGAAGCAAATGATTTTGGTCTCCAAAGGACACGTGTAGATACAGCTCCTCGTCCTCATCGAGTCGCTCTAGATCGAGAGACTCATTCCTTCCTCGATGATTCAAATATCTTGGGAAGAGATAATGACATGTCCAAAATAGTGGAAATGTTGATTAGTAATGATCAAGAAAACTTGATTTCCATCATTCCCATAGTGGGAATGGGTGGTATGGGAAAGACAACTTTAGCCAAGTTAATCTACAATGATGAGCAAATAAAGAGGCACTTTGATCTGAGCATTTGGGTTTGTGTATCTGATGATTTTGATGATGCCAAATGCATTTTAAGGCTGATGTTGGAGTTTCTTACTGGAAACAAGTGTGAAGTAGAAAGTAAGGATGTAATGCTTCAAAAACTTGAGGGGAAGTTGAGAGGGAAAAAATACTTGCTTGTGCTTGATGATGTGTGGAACGAAGATATTGGAAAGTGGGACGAGTTCATAAGTTGTTTGTCAGGAATTAATAAAAATAAAGGAAACAGCGTTGTTGTCACTACTCGTAGCAGTAAAGTAGCATCAATCACGGGGACGTTTCCTAGTGTTTATTTGGAAAGGTTATCAGAAGATGATTGTTGGTCGATATTCAAAGAAAGAGCATTTGGAAACAGAGGGGTACCGATGACTTCAGATTTGGAGAACATAGGAAGGGAGATTGCGAAAAAGTGTGGGGGTGTGCCATTAGCAGCAAGAGTAGCAGGGGGCATGATGGGCAGCAAGAGAGAGAAGCATGAGTGGTCGTTAATTCTAAATAGTGGCTTATGGAGTTCAGATGGAGGTGAAAATGGAGTCCCTGGTATTTTGAAGTTGAGTTACGATCATTTACCTTCATCATTTGTGAAACAATGTTTTGCATATTGTTCAATTTTTACCAAGGACTCTGAAATAGAGAAAGAACAATTGATCCAACTTTGGATGGCTCACGGATTTCTTCAACCAGATGAGAGAGGTAATCGGACGATGGAGGATGTAGGCAATGCTTATTTTAATATTTTGCTGCAACGTTCTTTGTTTCAAGATGTCGTCTCTTACGACAACATTGTCAGGTGCAAGATGCATGATCTTGTGCACGATCTTGCCCTATTAGTCTCAGATTCTAAATGTGTTACAAAAGAAGCGAGCGAGGCAAGCGACATTCCTAATCCTCCGGTACGACACTTGGCACTGCAGGTACATTCGAGAGAAAAATTGGTGACATGCACCAAAGAGAATGCCAAATATTTGCATACATTATTTTTATGGAATGACCTTGGCAATCCGTTATCGGACTTCCACTGCTTGCGTGTGTTGACTTTGTGTGGGTATTATGTCAAAGAGCTGCCCACTTCAATTGGGAAGTTAATACATCTAAGGTATTTTAATCTATCATGGTCGAATATCGAATCATTGCCACCATCCATCACCCAACTTCACAATTTGCAAACTTTAAGACTCATAGATTGCCACCGCCTGAAGGAGCTTCCAATGAAGTTGAGAAATTTAATTTGCCTAAGACATCTTTATATGGATATGAGGCAAAAATTTCAAATGCCGCTAGAGATGGGCCAGCTAACTTGCCTTCAAACATTATCGACCTACAATGTGGGGAGAGAAAAAGGCCGTCAAATCGAAGAGCTAGGTTTTTTGAAAAACCTTAGAGGCAAATTAAATATAAACTGGCTCGAAAACGTAAGTGGAAGAGAAGAAGCGGAAAGGGCAGATTTATCTGGAAAAGAAAATATAGAGAAGCTGGTATTGGCATGGAGTTCGGAATATGGCACCAGAGGTGAGACCAACAATGAAGAAGATGTTCTATACGGCCTCGAACCTCACCCGAATCTCAAAGGTTTAGAAGTCGAGAATTATTTGGGTGACAAGTTTCCCGCATGGACGATGAAGATGGCAGTGAGTGATAAGAGAAGTGGTAGTGTTTCGTTGCCACTCGACAATTTGGTGTATATCAGATTGTTGAACTGCAAAAGATGTGAAGAAATCCCAATGCTAGGGCAACTACCGCATCTTCGGGAAATTGAGCTCAGTGGAATGGATAATGTGAAATGCATAGGTGCTTCGTTCTATGGTCACGATGATAATAATCGCAGTGGATCAAGCAGTAGTAGTGGTGGTAGTGATAATGGAACAATTAACTTGTTTCCAAAATTGAGAAAGTTGAAACTAGTAAGAATGCCCCAGCTGGTGGAGTGGGTGGAAGCAACAGAATTAGTGATGATGCCACAAACAGAAGCAGCAGTAGGTAAGGTGTTGGTGATCCCTTGCCTTGAGGAGTTGGAAATTAAAGAATGTCCCCTATTGGAAACTGCTCCTATTCATTTTCCATGTCTTAGAAAATTGCGTATTGAAGGTGTGAAGTGCGGCCTGCCATTAGCAAAGATATGCAGCAAGGCAACTGCTTTCAGGTACACCACCATTACGAACGTGACAAAACTCACTTGTCCACCAAATGGTCTACTCACCCTTCCACATCTGGAGTGTTTGGAAATAAGTCGTTGTCCACAACTCAATTCTTTAGTTCCAAACACATTCCAAGCTGCTGGAGTAGGAGTAGGAGTAGGAGTAGGAATAGGAGTGTTTGCACCCCTTCGAGAATTGTGTCTTTGGGGTTGTGATAATTTAACCTACTTACCAACAGGGCTACTAGAGTCTTGCACGTCTCTGGAAACTTTATCTATAGCATCTTGTCCTAATCTCATATCCATTCCAGATTTACGAGGAATCCATTCTCTTTCATCTCTAGTAATAGTTGAGTGTACGAAATTAAAATGTATCCCAGAGGGTCTACCCTTCCTTACCCGTCTGACCGGATTGCAGATAGGTCCATTCTCAGAGGAGCTCAACTCTTTCCCGAGTCTCGATGATTTAAAGGATATGTCCCTTAATATTGTAGCATTGTGGGGGAGGCCTGCTTTCCACTCTTTGCCGGAGCAGCTTCATCACCTCACCACCCTAAGAACCCTATACCTATGTAATTTTGGAGTGGAAGCTTTGCCAGAGTGGTTTGGAGACCTTGCTTCCCTTCAGTATCTACAACTGGTCAACTGCAAGAGGCTAATGTACTTGCCCTCCATCGATGCAATGCAACGCCTCACCAAGTTGAAGACACTTACGCTGTATAAGTGTCCCAAATTAGAGGAAAAATGCAGGAAGGGCGGCCCTGAATGGTCCAAGTTTTCCAGTATAAGCACTAACTCGATCCAATACTGGGCTTTACCTAATTGGATGATTACTTTTTAATTCCCAATTTGTATATTCAGTACGATCCTCCAGGTTGTGTGCTCTTTTGGCTTTCTTATCGCCTTTGCCTTTGTCAGCTTTCATTTTGTTTGTCTATGCTATGCTATGCTAATGATTGTTGTTGCATTTTGCTAATGAGTTACTATTTGTAATCCAGGAGGTTACTCTGTAATTTGTATTTGTTTTGTGTGCTTATTTTCTTTCAACAAAATACACTGGAACTATACATATTTAATTATATCCATGCTAAAGTTACTGTTTTATTTGCCTCTTTATCTTTGGATATTGCTTATGCTAGTTTATTTTTTTATTTTATTTTCTTGTGTGTATTTGCTATTGTTTATTCATTTTATAATTGTTTGTTTCTTTCATTAAAATTCACGATTTTCTCAATTACTAAGAATTGAAAAAACAAATTTTGTTCTCTCAATTGCTCTGTTGTATTCCAGGGGTTACTTTGTATTTTGTAATTATATGTTCCTCTAATAAAATTCGAAACTTGCCAAAGGCCCAAAAAAGAAAAAACAATACTAATGAGGGCTAGGAAGCACTTACTCTTCTAAAAGGTTGAAGAGTGCACACACACCTGTACGGGCGTGGATTCTTCTCGATGTCGCATGATACTTTCTCTATTATTTATTTATTTTTATTTTTTTAGATGGGACTCTTAACATAATTTTAAAAGCATGGGAGTGAATTTAGGAATGTTGGTAGTTGGATTACTAACTTAAAATGGTAGTATTACTTATTGATGCTTGCTATTTGAATTAATTATATAGAAGAATCAAGATTGTGTATATATATATATATATTATATGGACAATGTTAGGGGTATAACTATTTTTTACAACTCATTTATAGTCATCTCTATCTCTCTCTTAATTGGCACTGTGGGGTCCAGTTAAATTTCAATGGGACCCAGTGCCACTTAGGAAAGAGATAGAGATGGTTGTAAATGAGTTGTACAAAATAGTTGTACCCCTAACATTACTCATATTATACATAAGTGTATTTTTTTTATAATTAGTAAAAGTACCCCTACACGCGCACCTTATTTTTGGAAAATAGACTAATCTCTCGCACCTGCACCGCTTCTTCCTAGCTAGGAAACGACTGCAAGACTGGTGAGGGCTGAAAGTGCATAAATTTTAAGTGCTTGCCGAATGGGCCCAAAAATTTTGGGGCCCTAGGCGACCATTTAAAGGTGGGGCTTGTCCAAGGTTGCCTAGTCGCAACCACACGGGTTTCAGGGGTAGCACCCCGAGCCAAAAAATTTTATGACTATTCATACTTAATTGCTGGCTAAATTCTACGAATTTTTTGGCCATTTGAGAGTTGAGAGGTTTAGTGTTTGTTATCTTCATTTTGCATATAAGTGAATGTGATCGCCTTCTCCACTAATCCCGTTTGATTCAGCATGCGATCATTTTGTCACCCTTTTTTTTTTTTTTTGCAATAATAAGGGTTGATCGAGTATTATAATTGTATCACTCTTTTTTTCAATAATAAGGGTTGATCGCAGATTGTAATTGTAAAGCTTGAAATGATATAGCACATTTTAGGTTGCACTAAACCGGAAAAGTGAGGAGTAAAAGTGTTGGAATGATTATTACTCCCTCTGTCCCATTTAATGTGTTCCTCTTGGGGAATCCAACCATTTAAGAGGACAAAAAGAATCTACACCTACTTTCTACAATTACCCATAATCATTGCACATTTTTTTTTTTTTTGGTGTTGATTGCAAGGAAGGGTAGGAAACTAAGTAAAATTTGCGTACTAATTTAGGAAAGTGAACAACAATTTTGGGACATCCCAAAAGAAAAATGGGATGGAGGGAGTACACATTAAATATGTACTTTTTTCAATAATTAGGTGTACTCAAATACAATTGTACTGACATATTACACAAGACATTTTTATTTTAGACCCCCTGTAATATTTTTCAGGGTCCTCCATATGAAAAAAAAATGGATAGAATTCGGAGGCCCTAGGCGGGCTGCCTACCATGCCTACCTAGGGCCGGGCCTGGAAGTTAATCATCAATAGGGCTCAAAAAAGTGATTTGGTTACCTGAGTTGTACCAAAGAAAGCAGAGGATGAAAAAGATTATTGTCCTTTGAAAACGGATAATGGGATGTATTCATAGGTGTAATTACAGTTGTGAAAAATAGAGATTTGTTGCTTAAGCTGTGTTTGTTTTGATGTAGCATTTTCCGAAAAATATTTCACATTAAAACAAACGGAGCGTAAATGTTACACCAATGAAAAATAGTGATTTTCAGAAGCCATTCAAAATGGTTGATTGGATGTTCTACAGTAACAGGCTGTTCAAACAAACCGGGCAAACACTGCAACATGACCAATTTTGATTGTATGATACAACAATAATTACAAACACCAAAAATAGTTTCAAAATTTTGGCACTCCGTGGTGCCAAAACATTGTAATTTGGGTGCCACACTGGGTAAGCTTTCAAAACCATGGTGGTTTTCCATTGGTTACAAAGAGAAGCACCATTAGGTGCCACTTTATTTGTTTTTTAAGTATAACCAAGAACAAGACAACTTGGTCCTACTATAAAATTTTCCAGAAAGACAATAAAAATTGTAAACAAAGAACTCTATCTGCATGTAAATTCCACAGTTGAGAGCAAACTAACATTTTATTCAAAAATTTGAATCCATTAAAATAATACAAACAAAGCCCAAGCTAAAAATACAATTTGTATTGCTGACCACATGAGAACAATTGAGAGCAAAGAGCAGTTCCAAATAAGGCATCCTTTTAGTGTAAATTACAATGGACAAAAAGAAATGTCAGATTCTTCGAGTAAAGTTAATGTTTCCATCCCTTTGAATGACCATCCTCCATGTACGGTTCGAGAAATCCTATGAACTACAACAAAACGTGCATAAATATAAATACACACCCATGTAGGTAATCAGAATCTGAAAGTTTCAGCAGGAAAACTAGCGTAGTACATAGAAATCATTTGTGTGATATAACTATAGAGTACAGATTTAGGCACCGACGAGGTGCACCGAAATGGTGCACCGAACGGTTGGTGCCGTCCATCTCGGTGGGATCCACGCTCTGATCACGTGGAACCCACCGAGATGGACGGCACCAATCGTTCGGTGCACCATTTCGGTGCACCCGGTCGGTGCCTCTAGCATTGTCCATAACTATATCTCTATTTCATGAGCTAATCTGACTTTACATGGAGTCTTTTCAATATTATTTCCCTTCCATCTTTACTCAAGGGAGAACGTCTAGGCTCTGTTTGGTTCATACATTTCAAGAGAGAAAAAGAAAAGACAAAGGAAAAAAAAAAATCTCAATTTGGTTAATGAGGTAAACATTTTTATGGAAGTACTAAATTGAACCCAAGTTGACACTATAAGGTTCAGTGTCACGTATGGAAAATGGAAATATATAGACCAAAATACCTTTGTTCCATCTTCAGACCAACGTGCTCCATAACCACCAGAAACTCTTATTTCAAAGACAGCCCCATGTGGTGGAACAATATGCATATTCAGCCAGCAACAACGGCCTATAAGGCCCACAATTACATCCACTGCAAACATATTTTTATCAGAATCTGGAGAAGGAAAGAGAAAACACAAGTCAAGCCTCTTGCCAATACAGAAGCCTAAGCTAGGAAGCACGAACACTTAAAAAATGGTATCGCACATGTGTCGAACATACCATTGTTGTGTCTTTTTTTGGTGTGTCGGGATCGGACACTCTGGGACACCCTTGGAAATTTGATTTTCTTTGACCAAAAAGCAGAGTGTTGATCAATTACCTTTTTTTTTTTATCATTTTATAATCAAAACACCGCCATTTTTGTAAAATCATTGGGTATTCTTTGTTCTCCCCCTATTTTTATTTTAGAGCTTTTGGTTGAAAGGATGATGGATTCTTTGTTCCCCCAGATTTTATTCTAGACCTTTTGGTTGCAAGGATGATAAAAAATGAAACTAAGTTTGTGTTTATACGTATATTGTATGCATGGCTGTTAGAATCGCAGGTTTCATACGATGCGCTTCGATTTTTACATGCCTCAATACGAATCACATGTGTGAATCAGTACAAATCGCGAGCAAATCGCACGATTCACGATGATTATACGATTCTAACAATTCAACCAATTCATGAAAAGAAAAAAAAAACAAACAAACAAACAAAACAAAACACAAACACAAACAAATAAATGAAATAGATGAAACTATGTAGTTTGGGCAGGTTTAAAAAGGCTAACCTAGGCAGCAATCTCTTAATCGTGAAAGAAAAAAGTCCACTTGTTCATAGTACCCTGCCCTTGGTCAAAGCCCCTAGTCCAATCTTCCCATCGGCTATCCAACTGCCCTAGCCCCATCAAAACTCTCTCTCTCTCTCTCTCTCTCTCTCTCTCTCTCTCTCTCTCTCTCTCTCTCTTCTTGATCTCTTCTCCTTGTGCCTAGCTCGAACTGCTAAATGACGTATCCATACCATATGAGTGCTATGTGTATATTGAACTCTTAATCCATTCTAGTTGTTTACTGCTGAGATAGATGTTTATTATGTTGAAGTTTGATATACATAGTTGGGTACGTTCTCTAACAGCTTAAGCTTTGGGAGCAATTTCTAACTTAACATAGTATCAGAGCCTTGTTTGTGGGAGGTCTTGAGTTCGACTCTCCATCCCTGCTTTGATGTGCATATTTCACTTTGTTTGTTACTCTCCACTATAATGGAGTTTGGCTTGTTGGCTCAACAAGTCCGAGACAAGGTCGTACGTGAGGGAGGGTGTTGAAGTTTGATATACATTGTTGCCCCATTCTCTAAAAGCTTGAGCTTTTGGAGCAATAGGTAACTTATCGTACTAGTTGTTTCGCCCAAATTTTTCCTTAATAATTGTTGCTAAATTGCTAAACAGATCAGTGCTACCTGATGGCCATTTTCAATGCATTCATATAATCATATTAATAATTATATAGTAATATGAATAATTGTCTTGTTACAATATCCTCTATGGTTTGGATTTGCATGAAACTTGTGTTTTAATGTTATCTAGTTTATTTTAGGCAATTAATATGAACTTTTACTTTATAAAAAGGGGTGAATATATGGTTCACGATTCTATACGATTCAGGATTCACAATATTGTCCAACCGACTTATGATTCGATTCACGATTTGACAGCCATGATTATAGGGACGGTGATGTTTGAATATAATGCTTTCTTGCCTTGTATTTTTTTCCATATTCATATTGGACCGTGTTGTTTTATAAGTATTTTGACAGATAATGATAAGTAAATAAATATTGGGATTTGCGGTGTCCGTGTCTTGTCGTGCCCGTGCTTCATTAAGCTTAAATTGCGGATTTGAAGAAAGCAAATGAAAAGAAACAGCAAACGAGAAGGTAACAATTTCTCCACTATTTTCCCTAATATTTTTCTCTTACAAAACGTTAACAAATTAACATTTCAAACTGTAACAGGAACTCAAGAAAAAGGGAAGGAAAGTGACTCACGAAATTCAAAGTTGTAATTTATTTCTCAATCTATTTTCATTTCCTTCCCATTTTCGCTCTAACCAAACCTATGTTACACGGACTTTTCAAAGTTTCCGGAGGACACGGGTCTGGATTGTCATATCCGACACGGGTACTTTGCCTTTTTTGGCTGAAAATTACACTAAACTACACTAGAAGGATCCTACCCAAGTGACATACCCATGTCCGCAAAGAGTCATGTCGACACGGGTACTTCTCCTATTTAGAAGAGTCCATGGAACATAGAACCAAACAAAGAAAAGCATTTTCCAGAACTAAGGTCCTATATGATTCGATAAAAGGCCGAGTGCCCACACCAGTGGTGTGGGTTTCGATTCCACCTTTACCTATTCCGATAAATAAAGATGTTTTTAAATCTTGATCCATAGTTTGCATGGAAATTCTAGAATTCTTGATCCTCCAAGGCTATATTGACAATTGGATCCAAAATACACTAAGCCCCAAACTCATATTGACGAACTGGTGAAACTTTGTACAATCAATGTTTATTGAACTTAGGGGCTGTTTTTAGGATGGTGAAGAACCGGTTTCGTGGTTCATGAGTGAACCAGTTCTACAAATAAAAGTGCTTGATGGATGTCCCTTTTTTGGCGTAAGAGTCCTCACCTAGTTACCGTCCATGTTACATGAACTCTTTTCTAAACATGTGATGTAGGACAAGACGGGGAGTTGCTGTGAGGTGTACAAATGGGAAGCGGAAGTGGTTGTTTTGAGTGTGAAATAAGATATAGAGAAGGTTGGGGGAAAGAAAAAAGGTAAGTAATTATCTAGGCCTCGCACTTGGATAACCTTAGGCATCACACCCAAGGGTCCTTTGGAATCACAACAAAGGTTTCTTGGAGTCACTCCAAGAAGAATTCTGGACTCACTCCAGGCTTGGAATCACACCAAGGATATTTCAGACTCACTCCAAGAGTACTCAAGTATAGCACAAGAGTAAGAGAATATGCAAAAATGATTCTTCAATCACTCTATGATTGATTCCAAATGCTTACATTAAGGCCTATTTATAAGACACTAAGTACGAGATCCAGAAGCTTCCTTATTACCAAAAGATGCTTCCAGAAAGACCAAGACATAAACCTTAAATAAAGACTCCAAAAGACACTTCTAAAACTCCTAAGATTTGTGACTCTAAAGACACTTCTAGAAGACTCAAGACAAAACATGAATATGATATTTAAAAACAGTTCTAGACATAATAATTAACTATGTTCAAGAACATCCCAAATGATACCTTCAGACATAATAGCAAGTTATGTTCTAGAACATTCCAAAAGGACACTTCTAGACACAATAGTAATTTGTGTTCTAGAATATTCCAAATAGTAAAACATTAGAATTTTAGCACTAATTCTAGAGTCTTCATTGTTGCACAGCTCCTAGCCTTCTTAGGGCTATGATCTCCATGAACAAAAGTTACAAATATACCCTTGATCTCCATCAACATGTTAAAGTACCTGTTTCAGAAATTCGACACTCGGACAAGGGTATGGGATATGTGTTCGACACTTTTGGTTGGACACTTACCAAGAAACATGTTATCTACTAGTAAAATAATATATTATAGTCTCTAATTGTATTTCTGATCCCTACAAACTTCATGCTGAAGTTCTATTTATTACATAAAAGCAGCAGTTGCTATTAGGTATATAAGGAAAATATAGAAATATTGCCAAGTCCCCTTGTCCTTAGATTCATTAGGTTAGGAAGTCCGGCACTTGGAAACATACCCGCACCGACACCCATATATCCAAGTCCATGTACCATAGGTTAACGTAACCTTGGTTCTCAAGAAAGGAGTAAGTGGGCTTAGATGTAGGAGCTTTTTACTACCTTTCACTTATAAGCACATGGGTCAAGGTTACCCATGGTTGCGCGTGCACGAGCTTGCTTCAGCAACTGCTGATGATGGGCCAGGCCAGGGCAGAGAGATGTATAGGTGGCTTAGTGACGTTTTGTAGGCGCACTTTGCACTTCATACGCTTGTCGTGTGTCCGCATGTGGTCCGCTGTTCGGTTCGGTGGTTCGCGACTTGGGCCGCACCTTCACAGATTCAAATTCAATTTTGAATTTGATGGGTCGCAAACGTCAGGCCAATAGTCATTGAGCCAACAGACACAGCCCTTGGTTAACTGACATCAACGACTCAATAAATTGGCCTGCCCAGGATCATTTCAACACAGTTTTTTTTAAAAAAAAAAAAAAAAAGAGAGAGAGAGAGAGAGAGAGAGAGAGAGAGAGAGAGAGAGAGAATACTTCCTCTGATTTCTACATTATAAGCAATCCAAAATTCTCCTCTCATTCCTTCTATTTTCTATAAAATCATTTTGTATTCTACTATTCTGCAGAAACAGAATACTGAACAGGCTGTTCAATATTAGCGGATTTTCAAGGCTATTTTCAAGTTGTTCCAAATTATAAATAGTGTTTGTAGTTTCTTTATGTCTTGAATACAAATTCATGGAAAACCCAATTGAACACCGATCACAATATCTAATGGGGGCAAATATTGTACACACTATTCAGGAAAGTGTTCTTATACACGCTTCAGGGATTTTTCATCTATTTTCCGAAGATTGACGAATGAAGATAGTCTTAAAAATAATTTAATAGAGAAAGAACATGATGGAAACAATTGAGAAATTGAATATTAACTGAAGAACCACATTAAGAAAGGAACTAACCGCTTCCATTGAAGCTACCCCAAAATTCATCACTGCTTCGGTTGACATGCTTAGCCAAGGCCCTAGCTCCGTCACTTAAGGTACTATCTTTAACCTCAACAAAAGAAAGAGAAAAATATGTATTGAAGCAATAGAGGATCATTATCGCATCGTTCGCTTTTGTTAAATCCACGAGCATGGTCATATAATATTCGAGGAACACAAAAGCTTCCCATCACTCTTAACAACTAAAATTTCTGAATATCGATTCACTACTTACCAATATTAATGCAGAAGAAACTCTGCAGAAGGATCTTGTAATCATATGAATAAATGGACATCAATTCAAAAGTGGTAAAAGTGCGGGAAAAGAGAAAAGAAAAGAAAAAGTTTCTTGGGCCCATTGATAAATTCCCTCATCCAACTTGTAGCATCACATGTGCCATCAACACTATATACACTACTATGAGGCACCTCAAATCAAACATTCTAAAGGACACTTGTATTCAACTTCTGCATCATGAGACACATCTGGTGCTTCTTTCTACTAACCCAGCTTACATAATGACCCAACATTAAGAAGTTTTTACGAGAAACAATCCTAATTTTTCTCTCTCCTTTGACCTTTAGAATAAGAGTAGAGTTGCAATATCCAGAAGTAAAAGAATAGTTGATTGAGGATGTGAAACTTTGTTTATTCAAAGGAAAATTTCCTAACGACATGTAGTAAAAGAGAAATAGATAACAAAAGCCTTGTCTTACATCCGGATTATGAGGCAACATAAATGAAGAGAGAAGAGCTGATCCTGGTGGAGGAAGTGCCTCGCGAACTGTTCCAGCTGTATGTGTGAAACCCAGAAGCTTTTGAACACCCTCATAACTCAATTCCTGAATAAAAATTTAATTAGCCAAGATCAATTATGTTCAGGTTAGATACATATCTTTGCCTAACAAAGTAACCATATTCGGCAAGGATGTGCTTCCATAGGGGTGAATGTGTGTGTGTGTGCGCGCGTAGATGTATTTGAACAGTTATGTTCTTCGTGCGGTTGATTGTTTTGCTCATCTTTTCTATTTCTTTTACTCTAATTGTTTGTGACTACAACTGTGCAAGACAAGGCTTACACTATCACAACACCTGGATATGCCATATGCTATGTAATTCTAGATAGGTGGTTACTGTCTGTTAATCTACCTTCATATTTCCTCTTTTAATGAATGCAAGTACTTAATTTTATTTCTATATTGTTTCTAATATATCAATTGACCTTGTGATAGAAAAACAATATTTATGTACTATATTGAGCTTTACTTTACGTCAATTTTTTGCATTAGTTTTGCTTGCTGTTCCCACATTCAAGTACTGTTTAACAGATTGTCTACAGATGGTAGTACATCAACGATAAAACATTAAAATTGCATTTGAAACCATCCAAGTATTCCATTTTTCAAGATTATTTTGAGTCAAACAATAATATTGCAAGTACACTAACCGAAAGTATGCTCGCCAACGAACTGTCAAGGTGAGAAGTTGGTTTTGTAACACAAATTGCAATCACACCGTTTGACCTTTCCTTCTCCTCTGTGTAAAATTTCCTGTAGATTTGCACACCTAAAAATGTTGAAATGCCCATTATGTTGACTATGGTATCAAACTATGAACCGACTCAAAATTTTTATGTCATTTCATAGTTAAAAGCATACAGAAACGGAATAAGAATCGACTTCAAATACGAATTTCCAATGAAGAACTAAGAAAAAAAATTTATTTCGAAATAGGTCAAATTCGAAGCAACAGTCTCCTTTAGGCTTTAGATGAATGCCTGAAAGAACCACTTCAAGTAATGAATAGTGTAAAGAAAGGAGATGGGAATATATCTTTCTGTAACATGAGAGAATACAATGAGCCTTTATATAGGCTTGGTCTAAACTAGACTGTTTGCACTTTAACCGATGTGAGACAACCACATAGATATATATACTATATTTACACATATAACCTTTAACACTCCCCCTCAAACTGGAGCATACATATCATATGCACCCAGCTTGTTACAAATATATTTCACACGTGTCCCACCTAATGCATTAGTAAACAAATCCGCTAACTGCTGCAAATTTACCATGAACTGTATTAATCACTTTCTGTATGAGCTTTTCACGAACAAAGTGACAATCAACTTCAATGTGTTTCGTCCTCTCATGAAACTCAGGATTAGAAGCAATATGAACCCCTGCTTGGTTATCACAAAATAGGTTCATAGGTTCGGACTGAGTGAACCCAAGTTCCTCCAACAAATGCTTCGTCCATACTAACTCACAAGTAATATGTGCCATAGCCCTGTATTCTGACTCAGCACTATACCTAGAGTTTCTTGCTTTTCCAAGACACAAGATTTCCTCCAACAAGTACACAGTACCCAGTAGTAGACCTCCTATCACTAAGAGATCCGGCCCAATCTGCATCTGTGTAGCTCTCAACTCGAATGTGACATGATCTTTATACAACAAACCACAGCCTGGGGCCCCCTTGAGGTACCTCAAGACTCGTATCACTGCATCCCAATGTGTAGTTCGAGGAGAGTCCATAAACTGACTAATTACACTAACTGCGACGGCAACATCAGGTCTCATGACCGTTAGGTAGTTAAGTTTCCCAACTAAGCACCTGTATTGTCATGGATCATCAAATAGCTCCCCCGGATCTGGCAATACTTTGGAATTGGGATCCATAGAAGTATCCAAAGGTTTTGATCCCAACATTCCTGTCTCAGTCATTAAATAAAGCCAAGTTACTCTTTAATAATCATCCACAAAAGTAACAAAATACCGATACCCCTTTTGGCAGGTTATACGGTGAGGACCCCATACATCATAATGCACTTACTGAAAAGGACTAGACGCTCTTTCATTGACCCGGGGAGCAAATTGAGCACGGTGATACTTCCCCAACTGACATGACTCACACTCTAAAGACTGTAAAGAACTTAAACTAGGAACTAAGAGCTTCAAATTAGCCAATGTAAAAAGGCTAGATATACCTATCAAATGATTACTAGCGCCAGAACCAATTACCCATGGGGAAGAACCTAAAGCAATGCAAGCAGTATGTGTACCTCCATGCTAAGCTAAGGAAGCAGATGAGGTGGATGCTTGGTGTGCTGCCTGATACTAAAGCAACTGAGAGTATTCCTCGCGAGGAACAGAAACGGTATCCATAGGAGCAGTAGCTGGAAAGTACCCAAAATCAGAGATAGGAGCATTCGCGACCTGGGGGGGGGACGACCATGGAGCTGCCAGCATGTGTCTCTACTATGCCCATCCCGAAAACAATAAGTGCACTGGAGAGTCAGGCCTCTACCACAGCCAGGACGACCACCCCGAAATCCCCCTCCGTGTATTCCACGGTTAGGACCACCACCCCTACCAGGAGCTGCTGGAGTCTGAGTAATAAGAGCGGAGCGATCAACAAGCGAAGGGGAAGGAGGTGGGTCCCGAGGGGTGCTCCATAGAACACACTGATATGTCTCGGCAAAAGTAGGAAGACTATCACTCCCAAGAATTTGAGATCGAATAGCCTCGTATTCAGGTTTGAGACCGGCAAGAAACTTCATAACCAACATTTGTTCCCTCTGTTTCTGTTGTTCCTGAACACTGGTGGTAGGGGGCATAACAGTATTCAACTCTCATGTAACCATTTCATAGCAGCAAAATAATCAATAACAGACAAATCAATCTGCTCGAACTTGAAATACTGAGAGGACAAATCATACATCCGTGTTAAGTTACTAGAGTAAAGAAGTTGGAGATACTCCCAAAGTGCCTTAACAGAGCCCAAGTGATTGCATAAATCGGCAACATCCGGTTCCATGGAATTCCAAATAAGAGTCACAAGTTAAGCATCCAATTGTTTCCACGGCTTAGCGACTTTTTCATCAGCGGTGGGTAGAGACTCAGTAAGATGGGCATCGTGGCCTAAGCCCGTAAGGGACATGGTAATAGCATTGGACCATTGAAGAAAGTTATTACCATTCAACTTACGATTAGTGAGTTGGGTGAGAGATTTGGACTCCATTGCAATAAAACACAAGATCGGAAGAGAAAACTAGGATGATCGGAACCAAAAAACGAGCAATCTGAACCAAACGGAGCAAATCTGAACCAAAAAGAGGTCGCCGGAGCAGCGGAGAGCCCGAGGAAGAAGGACGGGTGGCGAAGGTCACCGGAGGTCTGGGGGCTGGCAGCTGAAAGGTGGAAGGTCTCCGGAGGCCTGGAAGCTTGCGGCTAAAAGATGGAGATCGACGGAGGTGGCTGGGGGTCGTCGGAGGCAGGAGGGGCAATGGCGAGGGTCGCCGGTGAGGGGGGGCTGTGGTTGCGGCTAGGGTTTTTGCGAACACACTGCTCGCGAGTTGGTTTTTTTTTTTTTTTTGAAGAAAAAGAAAATAAGAAGGAGAAAGATTCACCAACAAAGTAGGATCCGAACTTCTTTGATCACGAAAAAGGCGGAAAATGAAGGAGCAATCCCAAATATGGGAGGCTCTGATAGCATGTAAAGAAAGGAGATGGGAATATATCTTTCTGTATATTCAACATAACATGAGAGAATACAATGAACCTTTATATAGGCTTGGTCTAACCTAGATTGTTTACACTTTAACCGATGTGGGACAACCACATATATATATATACTATATTTACAAATATACCCTTGAACAAATAATATTCATTTTGAGATCAAAGAACTCTTTTTCAATCATTCTATCAAGAAAAAAATATTTTCAAAAAAAATCACGAACTCTTTTAAAAGGTCAAAGAATCTGCACCCCATGCGCACCCACACTGGCGTGGGTTCTTCACAGATGCAGGAAGGTGTTCCTACTATTTTTTTTTTTTAATAGGGGACTTTAACGTAATTTTAAATACTTTGGAGTCAATTTAAGAATGTTGACAATTGGATTACACATCAAAGGCTAGTATTGCTTATTTTGCTTGTAATTTCTCTTAATTACATTAAAAAAAATTAAAGATAATGTGTAGTGTATAAAATTATTAATATATAAAAGTACCCCCACACCCCCGCCCATGATTTTTAGAAATTGGCGAATCTTGTGTGCCCGTATCCCCACATTCGTCGTGGTGTTTCCTAGCTAACCACCCATAGCCCAAGAATAGAACAATTGAGAGAAATTTCTGAAGAACATCATAATGATTATAAAAAAAAACAAGAGTAACAAAATAAGACAGAAGCTGACAAGAGATCCAGTGGTTTGGTCATTAAGGGGCATTCTTGAGTGTTAAGAGGAAACTGAAGAATATTAGGAAGCTGAACATGTCATTGTAAGGATTGAAGTCAAGAAAACTACCATGAACTTATGTTTTATTTTTCCTTGATAATGCGAAAAATCTATTAAAACTTCAACGACTAATATTAGCTTGCCGATACATCAAAACAAATCTGGCACCCCTCAAGGAAAACATATCCTAAGAGTGCCAGGAAGAAGTATAACAAGGATCCACAATTTAATCTTTCGCTTTAAGGCTCTTTTGGTTTGTGGATTTAAAGAAGGAAAGGAAAACCAATTTCATTGTACTTTCTCCATGCTTAACTAGTATATAAAATAAAATAAAAAATTCCTAAACATAATTGTAACTTAAGAAAAACGGGAGGGAAGTGACTCACAAAATTCAAAATAAAAATTTTCGTTTTTTCCTCACCATTTTTTCTTTTTGTTCCTAATTTCCTCACAATTTTCTGTACTCACTAAACCAAGAAAAGTAGTTTCCTTAGTGTCTCTTCCTTTCCTTTCCCGCATTAAACCCATGAACAATACAGAGACTAAGGCGAAAGGATCAAAGACATCCATTCTGCAGCAAAAATTTTGTTCCGAACCAGACCTAACTACTCCTAAGTATCCCAACGGTATCTCATAGCTTACATGATAGGGAAAAATGGCCGCAACCTTATAAAGAATATAAAAAGCGCGGAAATAGTGGTTCCAAGGCTCAAGCTTTAAATTTGGCACGTCTTGGATGATGGAGGACCTTCTTCATACTTGGGAGCTTGCATAATCGAATTTGAGTCGTAATTTAGGATTAATTTAAGGTACTTTACTGCTGGGTAATTTTTACATATTTTCTTTTATTTCTTAAAGTCAAGGGTAGTTCAGTAATTTCCAGAATTACCGGACAGATGCTGTTGTTTTGACCCATGAGGCCATGAGTATCTTTCAGGTCCAGTTTGTGTTTTTGGGTCTCATTTATAGTGGTTTGAAAAAGTCTTAGTGGACACAGTTTCCCATGTCCAAATAGGAAACTAATTTAATTAGGAATCCTAGAGTCCATATAAAGCTAAGTAGTTTTTCAATAGTTTTTCCAAACACAACATAAGGTTCTTACCTTCTTCAATGGTTTCAACTCCAGGAAGGACTTTGTTGAGACTCTCTGCTTTAAGCATCTCAAAAAATGAAGAGTAGTGGTGGACATCCTGCAAATTAATGAGATTATATATTAACAGGTATGTATTAAAGAAAATTGAGATGAACTGCAAGAAACATGTCATCACCTGAACTTGAAGAACCAAAGATTTGTTGAAAAGAATCATTGCTCCTGAACCAATACTGATACCAAAGATGAGGCAAAAGTTAAAAAGAGAATATAACCCCAAAACCCACTAAAATTTCCCGATCCAACAAGGCTCTACTTGGTTTGTGGATGTAGAGAAAGAAAGGGAAACTATTTGCCATATGTTTCCTAGTATTTTCCTCCATGTTTAAATGACATTAGAAATTTATGGTTTTCAAGATATAAAATATAATAGAAACTTAAGCAAATTGGAAGCGAAGTGTTTAATATTCAAAATTTATAATTTACTTTTCACCTTGTTTTCTTCTACTTCCCACTTTCCTCACTGTTTATATTCTCAACCAAACAAAGAAAAGTGTTTTTAGTGCTATTTTTTGTCAAAACAAACGAAAAGTGAGAGAGAGAGAGAGAGAGAGAGAGAGAGAGAGAGAGAGAGAGAGAGATTGTGTCTCTACAATGCAATCATAGTACTTAAAGTGTCTATAACAAATGTTGAGGAGAAGTATCAAAATTTTAAAGAGTGAAAATTCACAAATTTAGATTTTGATTTGAGGAATAATCAAATATAGAAGTCAGTGTCCACAGTCACTTCAAACCATGGTGGGTTACGCTTAGGCGTAAACGATTGTCATGCAAACGTAACCCATTTCCACAAGTGTTAAAAAGATCAACCAAAACCAAAATCCAAAAAATTTATATATTTCTCAGCCTGTTTTCTTTTCCACCTATCTCACTGTTTTCCTTCTTAACGAAACAAAGAAACGTGTTTTTCTTCGCGTTGTCTTTTCTCTTCACTCATTAGTCCATAAACAAAATGGAGCCTAAGATCCCAAAACAAACGAACCAAACTAAATTGCACTTGTAAGAATTACACAGCACTACATTTCATGGATTAAGGAATGACACTAAGAAATAGGTAATTACATAAATGGAGGATCAAACGTTTAAAAAAAATTCACACAAGTGCATGTTTTGTATTTGATTTTTACAAATAATTGAACATAAACTATACCGATTATAGTCGCCAATGGCACATCTCCCTTCAACTACTTTCAAGCCATCTGCACCAAGTGCCAACAAACTATCATCGAATAACCTTCAATAGATATCAAATGAAAGGACAGTCATTTCATGCTTCATGGTTTCATATGACCAAATACAAGTCACGAGTCAATACAATTTATTATTTATAATAGCAACTTTGAAGTTTTAAGTGGAAGACTTTGAAAATTTGAGCCTTGGTATTGCATGATGAAACTTGTTTAAAATGCTAGTTAGTTCATTTTAAGCCGTGGACATGTGTTTTTCCAGGTACACAGTACATCTGTACATGTATACCATTTTTATTTTCTATATAAAAGAATATAAATAAATAAATAAATAAAACGAATCTTATGTTTCAGGGTTCAAAATTTTGGGAAACAAATGAACAATTTGATGCACGATTTGACAACAATGATCCACTTTAGAGCCTATAGGCATTCATGTACCTTTTTTTTAACAGTGCATACCTTTGAGCTGTGAAATGAAAGGCTCCTGAACATGAAGTTCAAAATCAATACTTTTAAATACCTGATAAAAAAACAATAAAGCTTTTAACAATCGTAAGAAAAATGTTACCAGTAAACCAATTAGAACATGAAACAAGAAGTGAACATAACTACCATGCTATCTTACATTTACTAGCTCAGCTCCCTTTTCCAAAATCAATTGATTCCACTCTTCTTCTTTCCGCTTGAAGGAACTGTCCGAAGGGATTAATGCTTTATTTGCACCAGCTCTACGTAAGGATCCAGAAGATATGAACTGGTTTAAAGCTGATGCTAAAGGCTTGTATAAAGGATATTGGGGGACTCCCTCCAAATTATCTGCAGAAACTGGGTACGAAGAATGATATCATTCGTCACACGAAAATGCGTTGGCCAATAGATCTATGCTATATTGCCCAAAGCCCAAAACTAAGCTACATGCTACTACAACACAAGGCATATATCCGCAATGTAACCACAACATCCACAAATTTTCACCTCTTTCCACATGTGTAGCATGCAATCAGTAGGCAGTAGCATATGACTATCCAAACAACTACAAAATTACGTACTTTGGTACTTTGACTGCCATACAAAATTGCAAGAAAGTTTGAATAAGTTGGAAATGTCTTAAAAGTAAAAACCAAGCACTATAGGATTTCATCCCAAATTTCAACAACAAAAACAACTTAAAAATAGCGACTTGACCTATAAACTACCGCGAAACTCAGAGTTTCAAGACTATTATGTTCATTGTCCTGAAAGGCTCCCATTCATACATGCACATAAGAATCCACGCACTTATGCATATATAGCAGAACATCTAAAATTATCCATATTGTTCCCGGAAATTCACCCTCTTTGCCTGTGTAGAACTCAAGCAACTCAAACAGAGCAAACACAACAACACAATTCCAGAAAACTTCTTCGAATTAGTGACATATAAATTACTGTAGTTCCCTCACTCTAAAATTATTCAACTCCCTCACTTTAATTAGGTAACAATAACTAAAATTGAACAACGCCTGAGTAGTAGCAAAAGATATTCATTGTAACGGTGATACCACAATCACCCGTGTATTGCTGATGTGTAAGGATGCTTGCTATGCCAAGGCATCAAAATAATGGTTACAATCTATGAAGCACGAGTGCTTCAAAACTGGTGACGCACGCGCACATAGTGCGTAGGGAGTTAGTGCGCTTTAGTGCTTTTATGCAAGAGTTTGTTAACGTTTAATATTAATTTGCTTACTTGTGATATTCTTGATAGTTGAATTACATTGTTTTCTAGTAAACAAGTAAATAATATGTATTCTGTGTCTTAATTAGAAAAAAAAATAGCGGAATAATAGTTGTATATAGTAATATATAAATGCTATATTAAATATATATATATATATATTCATATATAGTATTTTATATAAGTACCCCGCACTCGCGCTCTTGATTTTGAGAAAATTGCCGAACTCCCCTGCACTCACGTCCCCGCATCCAACCGCACTGGTTGCTTCCTTGGTTACAATGAACAAATTTTCTAGGGCAGTAGGATAGAAAGACCCACACATAAATGTGTGCAATTAATTATGTGGGAGAACGTTACCATTTTTTAGCATCTACTCGTATCAAAGATTGAAGTGCCCAATATTATAATATTTCAATGGTTCAAGATTATAACATTTCCCTGTTGTGATATTATAAACAGAGATATTTATACATTCATACTTGTATGTATATGTATATACAATGTATATGTATACGTGTATGTGTGTGGTGGGAAGCACTTGAAGCATACATTTACGAGTGGGGTTGAAGAGTACCAGTGGTATTGTGATTTGGGGGGTTGTTGTTTGGAATTGGATCGTCGTTGAGGAGGTTGGAACAGAATTCCTTAGACAACCCTAAATCGATGATACCTAGGGTTCCCTGGGAGAGTGTGAATTTGAGAAGCTCTTCTATGCAGTCTTTGAGTTGAACTGGACATACTCCCGGAGATGTTGGCTCTCCGTGTTCTTCCATTTTCCCTCTCCTATTTTCCACCTTCCCTCCACTTTGGTGGGGGCTTATTTACAATTACCGCAGATCGACTTTTCTACTTCTTTACAAAAAATAATAATAATAATAATAATAAACTAAAAAAAAAAAAAAATTCCACTTAGTATTTTCTTCAATTTTCTGAGGTCTTGTCATAAAAACAAATTTCAAAAATAAATTTTTGTTCAAAGACTTTAAAAAAGTCTAAATTTCAAAGTCGCGAAGAATAGGCTATAAATTTGTCATCGTCATTTAAAAAAACTTTAAGAAAGTTTAGTTTACTATATCCTCTACTCAAAAAAGAAAACACAACTTTATCCCGATCTCTTGAATGATATCCATGGAAACATTGTTCTTCTATCCAATAATATGAAATAGATGTATTTTATACCGACAAACCTACCATGCATGAGTTCAGACCCAATCCGACCTGGGTTTTTTTTTTTTTTCCATGCCCCTCAAACCTACACTATTGACTAAACTTTGTACAAAAACAAAAAAGTTTGCAAACGTTATATGGTTGGAAATTTCATGGCTTAGAACTACGAAAATCAAAAAGTGAACTTCAATCAGACACGTGTTATATCAAAGCACATTTTGTTGTAGACTTTCTCAACAAGTTCACTATATTGAGCGTTGATTCTCAAGTAAGTGAACCTTCGATCAATGTTGATGATGCCGGATTTTGCTAAACGGGTCGGATTGCGTATTTGAAATGCAATAAGAGAGAGAGAGAGAGAGAGAGAGAGAGAGAGAGACAAAATATGTATGCGGTTCAGCGTTGTTAATCAAGTAGCCTACGTCCATGCGTGATGTGTGTGTTAGTGCTTCCACTATAGAAAACTATTTACAGAGATTGGTGTAGAAAACCTTGATGATCTAACAATGGAACTAGAACTATCAAAGGGCTGCCTTACATGAGTTTTGAGGGGAGCTTTAGCTGACTAGGGTATCGTAACCTCTAAGAGAGAGAGGAAGAAACCGACAGTAATATTCTAGGGGTAGGGATGTCACTTTGTTGGATCCCTGTAGAAGGGGAGAGAAACCGTTTTTATAGTAGAAACGGTTTCCTAGTACAAATATGGTGTCCTAGTTCGATTTTGGAGAGTGATCGACTGACTGTTTCCTTATCCTTAGCAGTATTCCTAGTCCTATATTAAGTTGCCATTGGTTGACCGTTTATCTAGGAGTCACTGAGTCTGGGTCGTGTGAGACTCGTTGTAGAGGTGGCTGAGTTTGACTAGGAATGTTATACCGAGGAGAAGTCTATCCGAGCACGGTGACCCGACCCAGCGGGAGGTAGGGAACAATGGGCACCCGAACCATTTTGGATGTATCAAATGTTATTCATAATTTTTAATTTATGGAATCATTTAAATTGGATTCTTGAAATTGATTTTTAGTTCCAAAAAACAACATTCAATTCTATTAAAAAATTCTATTTGTGATAAATTGAAAATCAATTGTTTATATAAAAGTGTATATGTGTATAAAAGTGTGTGTATCTGTGTATATAGTACGCTGAAGGTGCTTTTGGATATGCTGCCAATAAAATATTTATTTTTAAAAAGAACACTATTGAATTTCAGTTAATATTAAATAATTTTGGTATTTTAAATCCTTGTTCACTTGCAAGAAATCCTTGTAGCATCCCAAGCTTTCAAGGCTCATTAGTTTGTAATAACATTAGTAATAAATACACAAAAAAATAAAAATAAAAATTAATAACAATAATAATAATGACTCCAGAAGGAAGAAAGGGGCTTAGAAAATGCAAAATTTAGTTATTTTTCACAATATTTCCCATTTTTCTTTATAGTTTCTCCATACATTTTTCTTATGGGAAATGTTTGGCACACGCTTTTTGACACACTATGCTTTAAACACATGTACCTTGTGCTGTTTGAATTTTTCACACTTTTCTGTGCACCACTTACACAGCACAGAATACATGCATTTAAAGTTGGGCGTCAAAAGTGTGTGTGTAGCACTACTCTTTTCTTATTAACCAAACAAAAGAAGTATTTTCCTCAAAAAAAAAAAAAATTATTTTAACCAATTATTATTATTATTAATTTTTTTTTTTATACTTACCTGGATCCGGACTGTATACACACACACCCACACACACACATACATCCCAACCCTGCATCCTAGCCCAGCCCAACCCCATAGCCCCACAGCAAAGCCCACACAAGGGCCACTCATTCCGACTGAAGAATAACTGGGAGGACAAGCAGGGGATTCTGGACCTCTCCCCACAGGGAAGAGAGAGGCTATGGCAAGTTAGAAAAATACCACTAAATCAGAGTAAACAATGATTGGCAAGTGAGTGTTTATCCTGGACCAACACTATGGTATTCTAATATTCACCAATAATTCCCCAATTTATATTTACTTCTAAGCATGTACTACACAATTTCTATCCAATCAAACACCACCTAGAACAAGAAAAGAAAAAAAAAATCTAGAACTAGAAGTAGATATTGATACAATGGTCATTAGTTGCTGCTTTTGAAGGAAAAAATGGCGGGGAGGCTTGAATGAGATTTCTGTTCTTCAGTGAGTTCCATTGTTGAGATATCCCGAGAACCTTAAATGGTGGTGAGTGACGATGATTCAGAGGATTGTACATAGATGGTACTGTCATGATCGCATAGAGCGCGACGTCCCGGGAAGGATGTAGTTGGCTAGCTCTTCATTTACCTTAACCGGCAACGGTGACATCTTCTTCATTCTATCATCCGGTGCATCGCTCAGGCTGCAAAACAAGAGAGAGAGAGAGAGAGAGAGAGAGAGAGAGAGAGAGAGAGAGAGAGAGAGAGAGAGAGAGTTAAAACAGCTTGTTTTTACAAAAGAACTAGTGAAAATGCAGATAGATGACATATTTGAAATGGACATGGTTTCACCTTTTCATTTTATTAGTGAACACTCTTTAATCTATAAACATGTCAACTCTTGAGATATCAGTAGTGAAAATGCACATATACGACATATGTAACCACCAAAGGTTCCACGAGGACATGCCTCGGAAGTTGGTAAATGTACCCACAGAAGTTTCTATTTATACCCACATGTACCATATGAGATGCTGGATGTATTCCTCCTCACTACATGTACAGAGAAAATTGGTGGATGTAATTAGCAGCCTTCCATTTCTCATGTGATGATTTCTGCGATATTAACATATAGAATACCTATGGACACTAGGGAAATAAAAAGAGAAGAAAAGAAAAAATAGAATTTTGGTAAAAAAAAAAAATCCCTCATATTGGATTAATTGAGATTAAAGGTCAATCCGTTTTTAATTTGGTCAAAAGTTCCTAATTAGTGAACCTTAATCAAATAAAATCTTTATGTTAAAAAATTTTACATAACGAGTTATGAGAAATTACAATAACTAGTTATGTGAAAATTTCAAAGAATCTTTCTGTTGAGGGACTTCTACAAAATAAAAAACAAGTTGGACCTAAGACCAAAAAAGTATATTTCACAGGACTTTTGACAGCAATTCCCAAAGATACAAGGAAAGAAGCTTAATTTAATACCAAAAATTACCCACACAACAACAGGAACCTTATGCTAAAAGTGAAGATGAAAATTAAGTTTTATCTATGGAATTGACAAACCAAAAAAAATCAGTTTGGACTACATGTATCGATACCTTGACTTAAGGCCTTGAAATATAATATAAAGAAGCACACCATGTAAAACCACAAGAGTGTCTGAATGTGCCACCCGTACTGAAGGCATAAAAACAATGGCTTATGTATCAAAAATAAAACTAGAGGGGAAGTCTTGCATTGCTCGGGATGAGAAAACTTTGAGATAATCAAATTTAAGTATAAGATTGCAATCTTTATTCATTGTATTAAGGTAATAAAATGTCCATGAAATTTATATTATATATTTAAAGAAAAAATTACGATTTACATGGAAATATAATTGAAAGATAACTTTGCTTCTCTAAAATGTTTTATCCAAAATTCAAATATACATTTTATCCCCATAAAAACAGGTTAACCACTTGTAACTTAGAGAGAGTAAACGCACGTTGTGTGTAACACAAAACCTATACTACATGTCCTCTGACTTTTACAGTGCTATCAACAAAAAAAAAAAAAAAAAATTAACATACAGGCTCAGTTTGGTTCACGGATTCAGAGAAGCAAAAGAAAAAGGAAACCAAAATGACAAGGTGTTACCGCTAGTATTTAACTTCAATTCTTAACATTAGAAAGTAGAAATTTTATTTTCACCATTTTTTCTTAGATGAAGGAAGTGGCACACAAAACACTAATATCTAATGTATTTTCACCCTCTTTTCTATTCCTTGATATTTTCCGCAATGTTTCTTTTCTTTTCCCTCGCTAAATCCAAGAACCAAACAAATTCACAAGGAACCGTAGCCTCTAAAATACGTCTAAAGGGGAAAAAACTGGTTGAAAGTGTTGAGATATTTTATTTTTATAGTCTTATTCATTTCATGTTCGGTTGGTTATTTTATAACTTTGTAGTGGATCTCAATGTAATTACTTTATTCCGTTTATTAATAAAAGAGGGAGACACATATTGTGTTCTCTAAGCTTGGTAAAATATTTGTTCAACATGGTATCAGAGCCACCCTAAGCTAGGGTTTGTACCAAGCAATCACCACCACCACCTGCGCCACCACCACCCACCACCAAACACCACCTGCGCCTCCTACCCAAACCCTAACAGGCTGCGCTGCAGTCTCCACAAGCTGCGCCGAAACCCCTGCCCCAACCGAGTGCATCCCTGGCCTCTCCAGCCTAGACCGAAACCTACCCAACTCACCATCACTGCGCCACACCCCCCTGCTCCAACCGAGAGCCACCCTGTCATGCTAGCTTGAACCAAACACCATCCAACCCTTCTCTAACCCTTCGGTGAGCCCCTCTACTTCAGATCCCACATCGCAGCCCTCCTGGAGTAATACATAGAATTTTTTTTTTTTCTCTTTCTTGTTTTTCCTCAACCCTCTGCAAGTGGGTATTCTACGGCAACTTGATCTGATCACAAGTTTCATCCCTTCGAGATCTTAGGTCCGTGTACGGACCAATGATTTGTCCATAAATTGGACGATTGCACTAACACGGTGCCTGTGACGACTAGGCTCGCCTTCTTTGCCGTATCAATCGATTCTGTGACAATTGTTTTTCCTTCATAATGTCGAAAGACGGGGTGATTGGTGACAAATCCGGCGTTGTGAGTTCTCCTATAAGTCATGAGAAGCATTCCCTCATTACTGAGAACCCTGGATCGAAAATTACCACAGAATTGTTCAATGGAGAGAACTACCTTACTTGGTCTCAATCAGCTACCTTTTGGTTACGCAGTAGATCGAAGTTTGGCTATGTTGATGGCACTCTTAAGGCACCTAGTCGTGAAGAACCCACCTATGCGAAGTGGGAAGTGGACAATTATCTTGTTATGAGTTGGCTTGTGCATTCGATGGAGCCTAGTATTGCTGCATTTTTCCTGGAGATGGAGACAGCACTTGACATATGGGATACATTAGCACAGACGTATGCTAGGAAAGGGAATATAGCTGAAGTTTATGAGCTTCGTCGGAAAATTGAGGCGGATGAACAGGGTGAACGTTCGATTCTTCAGTACTATACCTCCTTGAGTACTATGTGGAAACGTCTGGATAACTTAAAGAACTATCGCCCTGTTTGTTCTACGGATGCGGCTAGTTTTAAGGAGTATATCGAGAGTGAAAGGATCTTTAAATTTCTAGCTGGTCTCAACTCAGAATTCGATCAAGTGAGGAGTCGAATTCTTGGGATGGAGCCATTACCGTCACTTAGAGAGGCATTTGCCTATATTCAGAACGAAGAAAGTCGTCGTTCGGCTATGCTGACACCTAAATCCACCGACCGATCTGCTTTGGTTTCCTCCAGTCAGAAAGGAAGTAAGGCTCCCCACTATAATGTACGGAAGGATCAGACATTGTCTGAGGGTTCTGAGACTAAGGATAAGTGGTGTGATTATTGTAATAAGCCAGGTCATATTCGTGCTACTTGCTGGAAACTTCATGGTCGTCCATCTTTCCCAAAGGGAAGAGGTGGAGGCCGCACTGGTGGCCGTGGTAATGGACCCAGAGCCCACTTATCCACGGGTTCTGAAGCTCTTCAGTCCGAGGAAATTCCATCTGCTTCACCTACTACTGGCAGTATTAGTAGTTCTGATTTGGAGACTCTACGGCGCATTATGGCACAGTTGGATACACCCACCAATTCCTCTACTTCTTTTGCTCACGCAGGTAATGTTACTAATTCTACTAGTACTTTCAATGCTACATCTCAACGACCATGGATCATTGACTCCGGTGCCTCCGATCATATGACTGGTCTCTCTACATCCTTTTCTACTTATTCTCCATGTTCAGGTAGGGATAAGGTTACAACAGCAGATGGTAATCCCTCCTTTCTATTAGCAGATGCTTCCAATTCATTGTCATTGTCCTCAGTTCTACATGTTCCAAATTTTTCTACTAATCTCCTTTCTATTAGCCGCATTACTCGTGATCTTAATTGTTGTGTGACCTTTTTTCCCACTCACTGTGTCTTTCAGGATCTCTCCACCAAGAAGACGATTGGCAGTGGTGAGGAAAGGAATGGTCTCTATTTTTTGCTGTCGGGCGATGTTGAAGGACGAAGTGTGCCTAGGAGTGCTAATCATTCATTGAGGGAGACTCTACCCCGAGAGGCGTGGTTGTGGCATCAGAGACTAGGACACCCTTCTTTTCATCTTCTTCGTTTTTTGTTTCCATCTTTATTAGAGAATAAAAATGTTTCAGGAACTTATTGTGAAGCATGTGAACTTGGCAAGCACCATCGTGCCACCTTTAATTCTAGTTTTAATAAAAGCTCTATTCCTTTCCAGTTGATTCATACTGATGTTTGGGGTCCTTCTCATATTCCCTCCTTAAATGGATATAGGTGGTTTGTTACTTTTATTGACGATTTTTCACGTACTACTTGGGTGTATTTAATGAAAGAGAAAAGTGATGTGTATTCTATTTTTAAAAATTTTTATAAAATGATATGCACTCAGTTTAGTACTATTGTCAAAGTTGTCCGTTCTGACAAAGGGGGGGAATATATCTACGGTGGTCTTCAGAATTTTTTTACTGAACATGGCATGCTTCATCAGACTTCTTGCACAAATACTCCCCAACAAAATGGAGTTGCTGAGCGGAAGAATCGTCATTTATTAGAAATTGCTAGGTCCATGATGTTTTCTACTCAAGTTCCTAAGAGTTACTGGGGGGAAGCCGTGTTAATTGCGGCTTATTTGATTAATCGTTTACCCACTCGTGTTCTGGACAAAAAATCTCCAATTGAAGTTCTTCTTAATCCTGCTTCCTTGTTTGCTATTCCTCCTAAAGTTTTTGGTTGCGTTTGCTTTGTTCATGATCATTCCCCTTCTCGGAAAAAATTAGATCCACGTGCTCTTAAGTGTATCTTTGTTGGTTACTCTCCTACCCAAAAAGGGTATAAGTGCTACCATCCCCCTTCCCGTAAATGGTTCATATCTATGGATGTCACCTTCCATGAAACTTCCCCATACTTTTCATTACCACAGTCACCACAGTCACCTCTTCAGGGGGAGAAAGGGAGTAGTGAGGAAGAGATGCCTGTTGTTATTGTTCCATTTACTGTTGGAACATTGGAAGAAAGGGACACAATAATTAAGGAAAATAAGGAAGGAGGTGAAGTATTAAGAGAGAGTGAGGTAGTGAATCAAGAGGAAACATTAAGAGATAATAATGAGGAAATGAGGGATGAGCTAAGAGAAAGTGAGGTAGGAAATAGAGAGGGAGGAGTTCAGACCGAAGTTCAGGCTGAAGAGAGAGACAAAGAGTTGTTGACATACTCTAGAAAGAAGGAGAGAAGGAGGTTTGGGGCAGAAGATCTAGAAGTTGTTCCTTTTCCTTCACCTCAGCCAACCTCTTCTAGTGATGATGATCCAGGTATTCCTTCCTCACTTGTTCCTGATTCTAGTAATGATTTAGACATTCCTATTGCACTTCGTAAAGGTACTAGGACACGTTCTAAACATCCTTACCCTCTTTCTGATTTTGTATCTTACTCTCGGTTATCTCCATCATATAAAGCCTTCGTTTCTAGTCTCTCCTCTGTTTCTGTTCCTAATTGTGTTCAGGAGGCATTATCAGATTCCAAATGGAAGTCTTCCATGGTTGAAGAGATGAAAGCTCTCTCCAAAAATGGTACTTGGGAATTAGTGGAATTACCTCGTGGGAAGAAGACAGTAGGTTGCAAATGGGTGTTCACAGTTAAGTACAAGGCTGATGGAACAATTGAGAGGTATAAAGCCCGTCTAGTAGCTAAGGGATTTACTCAGACTTACGCAGTAGATTATCAGGAGACTTTTGCACCTGTGGCCAAGATGAACTCTGTCAGAGTATTGTTGTCTCTAGCTACAAACTTAGACTGGCCATTACACCAGTTTGACGTTAAAAATGCTTTCTTGCATGGTGACTTGGAGGAAGAAGTTTACATGGACGTACCTCCAGGATTTAAGGGTCCCAAAACAAGAGGAAAGGTCTGTCGCCTACGAAAGGCATTGTATGGGCTCAAGCAATCGCCTAGAGCCTGGTTTGATCGTTTTTCACAGGCCATGTTGAGATATGGATTTAAACAAAGCCAAGGTGATCACACCCTCTTTACTAAACATTCCCCTAGTGGGAAGGTGACAGCACTGATTGTCTATGTTGATGATATTGTTCTCACTGGGGATGATCTAGAGGAAATGGGAAAATTGAAGACCTATTTGGCAAAGGAGTTTGAGATTAAAGATCTGGGGAGCTTGAAATATTTCTTGGGAATTGAAGTGGCAAGATCCAAAGATGGGATCTTTATATCCCAGAGACAGTACGTTTTAGACTTGTTGAGTGAAACAGGAATGCTTGGGAGTAGGACAGTTGACACTCCAATGGATCCTAATCAGAAACTTAGTGATGATCCAAGTGGAGAGCCAGTTGAGAAGGGGAGATATCAGAGATTGGTGGGAAAGCTGATTTATCTTTCTCACACTAGACCTGACATTGCCTTTGCAGTGAGTGTTGTAAGTCAGTTTATGCACTCTCCGAGACAGACTCATCTTGATGCTGTCTTTCGAATTTTAAGATATCTCAAGTCAACACCAGGGAAAGGTCTTTTCTTTGCTAAGCATGGCCACACTCAAGTTGAAGTCTATACTGATGCCGATTGGGCTGGATCAGTTACTGACAGGAGGTCAACAACTGGGTATTGTTCCTTTGTGGGAGGAAACTTGGTAACTTGGCGAAGCAAGAAACAGTCTGTTGTGGCTAGATCAAGTGCTGAGGCCGAGTTCAGATCTATGGCTCAAGGGGTGTGTGAGTTGTTATGGATTCAGATTATTCTATCAGATCTTGGCTTTAATCCGGAAGACTCTATGAAGCTATATTGTGATAGCAAGGCAGCTATCAATATTGCCCATAATCCTGTTCAGCATGACAGGACTAAGCATGTGGAGATCGATCGTCATTTTATTAAGGAGAAACTTAATAGTGGAAAGATTTGTACTCCATTTGTGAAGTCCGGGGATCAGTTAGCTGATATTCTCACTAAAGGTCTTGCTAGTAGGACATTTCATTACATCCTTAGCAAGCTGGGCATGAGAGATATCTTCGCACCAGCTTGAGGGGGAGTGTTGAGATATTTTATTTTTATAGTCTTATTCATTTCATGTTCGGTTGGTTATTTTATAACTTTGTAGTGGATCTCAATGTAATTACTTTATTCCGTTTATTAATAAAAGAGGGAGACACATATTGTGTTCTCTAAGCTTGGTAAAATATTTGTTCAACAGAAAGAATTGTGATACATGGATATTGTAAGGCATTAAAAGAAAACACAAATTGGGTAACAAGGAATTGAGAGGTCTGTGACTCACTTGCTCAAGATTCTAAAAATGTTATCCCGAGCTTGGCAGAAAAGACTAATGTTCTCACGTATCTGCAAAATAGAAAAGAAGATATAAGATCAAATTAGATGGGGAGTAATAGATAATGTGCATGATAATGAGTCAATGACTTCTACTATATTCAGTTCTTTTGCCGTTTTTTATTTAGAAAAAAAAATCACAGAAATTTAGAACAAAAAACTTATATGCTATTAACTTTACTCGTCATTGCTCCAGAGCATATACTAGTTTGAGAAATAAAAGAAGGTAATAAGAAAGCTCATATATGACCTGCAAAGGATTTGTCTAGATTGTTATAGTGATAAACTAAAGCTCTGTTTGCTTTTTGGAATTAGAGAAGGAAAAGGAAAACAAAAGGAAATGAGAAGAAAAATTATTTTCCAAGTGTTTTCCCTTGGCGCTCTTCTCTGTACTTAAATAACATTAGAAATTTAAAAACAATAAAAATAAATTAAAGTACAATAGGAAGGCAAGAACTTATTTTTTATTACTGTTTTTTCCGTTCTCTCTCCTTTTTATACCTCACGGTTTTCCTTATAAGCTAAAAAATGAAAAGTGTCCTTAGTGTTTTCTTTTCCTTCCACAAACTAAATCCACGAACCAAACATAGCCTAAAGGCTGTAAAATCATGTTCCATGGCAATTGTAGTAAAATTCATTGTATCCTTGATAGCATTATAGAAAATGTAAATTAAGATCTTTTGAAGAGGATTCAGAAGTTTAAATTGATTCTTTGAAGCAAAAGTCTATTGTAGTATGTTTACTCCGAATCCGTGTATGTTTTTGAGATTATTGACAGCTACATTACGGAATCAAAGTTTGTACTATTTAGATGCTAAACCTGATGAGTTGTGAAATTTGCAGAAATCTGATCTAAACATCGAGCATTTTGCTCAAGAAGCTGTCCTGTGGGACCACCAATAGCTGCAAAAAGCACCATGCGTTTCACAAAATGTGTTGTCATAATACTAAGGTCGAACCACAATCAAATCCTCTTTCAGTAAACAAAAATACTTTACATAATCAAACTCTAAAACTTTATATGAAGGTAGAATCACAGAAAAATTCCGTTTTTGGAAAGTAAAATGCCAGAATTGAAGGACTAAAACTCTGTTTTTTGCATGGAAAAATGTGGGTTATAACAATTGGTGTATAAGCATCTTTCATACATGAAAAAGTAGTGGAAATAATACCAACCCATCTTTTCAAATAGAACTTCTAGATCTAGGCAGAAAAGTTGGAAAACAACCAGGAAACCATTTTCCTGACGTAAAAATTAGCAGGACCTCACATACTTCGAGACATGGTTGTCAGAATCAGGCCAGTCGTATAAGGCGATTCGAGTTTCATACAACCCAATACGATTTGCGATTCATAACTTTTATTTTTGAAATTTTAAGTTTTAAGCACAAACTTTCAACATTTTGAGCGATTAACTGCAAGCAACTTATGTAAGTTGTTATTTTGTTCGTTTTATGTACACACACACACACACACATATATATATGAACCTCAATATTCACAATTCCATGCCATTCACGATTCATAATTTCGGTAAACTGATTCAGGATACGCTTCACAATTTGACAATAATGCTTACAGAAGTTTTTGGGAAAAGATGATCTCTATTATTTACATCTCAATCATTATATTACTTACATGAATAAACCAAGAAAGAAAGAAAAACTAAGAAAGGAAATAAAATAAATGACAGTAATAAAGTCTGGTCAACATGACCTAAAATAAACTAAACAAACCCGGAGAATAATCTATTAATTCCAACACTCCCCCTCAAGCTGGGGCGAAGACATCAACGAGACCAAGCTTGCCAAGAGAAGATTGAAGAAGCGTAGGACCGATGGACTTGGTGAACATATCAGCAGTTTGATCAGACGAGGGAACAAAACTCGGAATAATAACACCTGATCGAACTTTCTCCCGGATAAAGTGAATGTCTACCTCAACATGTTTAGTCCTTTCATGAAGAACAGAGTCGGAAGATAACATAATAGCGGACTTATTATCACAGAACAGGGTAGATGAGTCTGCTATTGGAAAACCCAACTCACTTAGAAGAGATCGAAGCCAAAGAAGCTCACATGTGCCCTGAGCCATAGCACGCTACTCAGCTTCTGCAGAAGAACGGGAGACAATAACTTGCTTTTTACTCTTCCAAGATATAAGATGACAGCCACGGAAGGTACAAAAACCAGAAGTAGAACGTCTGTCATCCCTAGAGCCTGCATAATCCGCATCTGTAAAACAGGAGAGACCTAACTGTGCTCCAGTTGTAAAGAAAAGCCCAAGACCAGGACAAGTCTTAAGGTACCGTAAGATATGGTAGACAGCATCCAGATGAGACGTACGCGGTGAATGCATAAATTGGCTCACAACACTAACAGCAAAAGTAAGATCTGGTCTTGTGTTCGTCAGATAGATGAGACGACCCACAAGACGCTGATATACTGAAGGGTCTGGTAATAACTCTCCCAACTCTGCAGTTAACTTAAGGTTCGGATCCATAGGGGAAGCACAGGTCTACACCCAAGCATACCTGTGTCCTGGAGAACATCAAGAGAATACTTCCTCTGGGATAACAAGATACCTTTGCGAGACCGGGCAACCTCAATGCCAAGAAAATAGCGAAGAGGACCCAAATCCTTAACATCAAACGACGTACCCAGATCACGCTTTACTTGGGCAATACCTTCTGCATCATCGCCAGTGATAATAATATCGTCAACATAAACTGATATAATAATACACCTTCCTTGAGACTGACGAGGAATAAAACACGTGTGATCTGAATGACACCGAATAAATCCCATGCTAAGAACCACATCGCTAAACCGACTAAACCATGCACGGGGAGACTGCTTTAGGCCATAAAGAGACTTGCGAAGACGACAAACTTTCCTAGAACACTCCCCCTGAGGCCGAAAGCCTGGTGGAGGATCCATATAAATTGTCTCAGTCAAATCACCATTTAGAAAAGCAATTTTAACGTCGAGCCGATGAAGAGGCCAAGAAAAAGAAGCAGCCAACGAAATAATAAGACGAACAGTGGTTAACTTAGCCACAGGAGCAAAGGTGGCTCCAAAATCCTTACCAGGGACCTGAGTAAATCCCTTGGCAACCAAACGAGCCTTATACCGATCAATAGACCCATCTGCCAAATATTTGAGGCTAAACACCCATTTACACCCCATAGTGCGCTCACCTACTGGAAGATCAACAAGCTCCCATGTCTGATTGCTCTGAAGAGCATCCATTTCTGCTTTCATAGCGGCCACCCATTTAGGATTCTGGAGAGCCTCATGAACAGAACGAGGAATAGAGACCGAGTCAACTTGACAAAGAAAGGATTGATAAGAGGCAGACAAACCCTGATAAGAAATATATTTGGAAATAGGATGGTTAGTACTATCAGACAGAAGAAAGCGAGCAGGGGGGCGACGGACACGAGTAGGGTAACGGGGAGAAGCAATATCAGGAGAAACAACAGAAGACAAGGGAGGAGGAGAGATACCTGAATCCGGAGAAGATGTTGGCTGGGGATCAGAGGGGCGTGGACGGCGAGTATAAACCTGCGATGGGTCACTGGTGATAACAGGAGGCAGGGAGTCACCGGTGGAGTCAAGAATAGGAATAGGCATGGGTAGTAAAAAATCCGCAGACACAATAGGGTCCACCGGAGCTTGACCTGCAGAAGAAGATGAACCAGGAAAAAAAGGAACAGTTTCCAGAAAAGTAACATCTAAAGAGTGATAGAAGTGACGAGTAACAGGATCATAACATCGATAACCCTTTGACATGGATGAATACCCCAAAAATATACAACGAACAGCTTTGTCATCAAGTTTAGTACGAGTAGGACTCTTATTTTGCACAAAACAAGTACACCCAAATACACGTGGCACGAGAGGAAAGAGAGTAGCATCAGGCTTAAGAATATGTAGTGGTGCATGTCCTTCAAGGACACGACTGGGAGTACGATTAATTAGATATGTGGCAGTGAGAACAGCCATGTGCCAAAAAAATTTAGGAACATTCATACCACACAAAAGACATCTAACTACAGACATGATGTGACGGTTCTTACGTTCCGCCACACCATTTTGTTCAGGAGTATAGGGACAGGTAAGTTGTTGTAGAATGTTGAGAAATTATTTGTTCCAAAAAGCATAGTGAGACAATGTGCCTCACGTTATTTTATTAACATAGAGAAGAAAGGAAATATAATTACACTGTAGTCCTCCAAATATATTCTAATCTAAATAGACACCAAAAACTAATAAATAACATAAAACATTCAACACTCCCCCTCAAGCTGGTGCAAAGATATCTCTCATGCCCAGCTTGCTCAGGATGAAATGAAGAGGTCTACTAGCAAGACTCTTGGTAAGAACATCAGCTAATTGTTCTCCAGACTTCACAAATGGAGTACAAATGTTCCCACAATTTAACTTCTCTTTGATAAAGTGACGGTCTATCTCCACGTGTTTAGTTCTGTCATGTTGAACCGGATTGTGGGCAATACTAATCGCGGCCTTACTATCACAATATAGCTTCATTGATGTTTTAGGCTTCAAACCCAAATCAGATAGAATAATCTGAATCCATAACAGTTCACACACTCCCTGAGCCATGGCTCTGAACTCCGCCTCAGCACTTGACCTAGCCACAACGGGCTGTTTCTTGCTCCTCCATGTTACTAAGTTCCCTCCAACGAAAGAACAATACCCAGTTGTTGATCTTTTATCAGTAACTGATCCTGCCCAATCAGCATCTGTATAGGCTTCAACTTGGGTATGTCCATGCTTAGTAAAGAACAAACCTTTCCCAGGTGCTGACTTGAGATATCTCACAACTCGAAGAACAGCGTCCATATGAATTTGTTTAGGAGAATGCATAAACTGGCTCACTACACTCACTGCAAAAGCAATATCGGGTCTGGTGTGAGATAGATATATCAGTTTACCGACCATTCTTTGATATCTCCCTTTATCTACTGTTTCTCCTCCCGGATCATCACCAAGCTTCAGATTTGAGTCCATTGGAGTATCAGCTGCCTTGCACCCAAGCATTCCAGTTTCATTTAGCAAATCCAATACATACTGTCTCTGGGATAAAAAAATCCCATCTCTGGATCTTGCCACTTCAATTCCCAAGAAATACTTCAAGTTACCCAAATCTTTGATTTCAAATTCCTTGGCCAGATAATTTTTTAACTTCCCCATTTCTTCTACATCATCTCCGGTAAGGACAATATCATCAACATATACAATCAAAGCTGTCACTTTACCACTGGAAGAATGTTTAACAAAGAGGGTATGATCGCCTTGACTTTGTTTGAACCCATACCTTACCATAGCTTGTGAAAACCGATCAAACCACGCTCTAGGTGATTGTTTAAGCCCATATAATGACTTTCGAAGACGACAAACTTTCCCTTTGGTCTTGTTATCCTCAAAGCCTGGAGGAACATCCATGTAAACCTCCTCCTCTAAATCACCATGGAGAAAGGCATTCTTCACATCAAACTGATGTAATGGCCACTCTAAATTCGCTGCAAGAGATAACAAAACTCTAATGGAGTTCATCTTTGCCACTGGAGCAAAAGTCTCCTGATAATCGACCCCATAAGTCTGAGTAAACCCCTTAGCAACCAGACGAGCTTTGTACCTCTCAATTGTCCCATCAGCCTTATATTTCACAGTGAACACCCACTTGCACCCTACTGTTTTTTTTCCTCGAGGTAATTCAGTTAATTCCCAAGTACAATTTTTAGAGAGTGCTCTCATCTCTTCAACCATGGCAGACTTCCACTTTGGATCAGACAATGCCTCCTGGACACAGTTAGGAACTGAAACAGAAGAGAGACTAGAAACAAAGGCTTTATAAGATGGAGATAAACGAGAGTAAGATACAAAATCGGAAAGAGGGTAAGGATGTTTAGAACGTGTCCTAGTGCCTTTTCGGAGTGCAATGGGAATGTCTAAATCATCAACAGAAGTAGAAACAGGAGATGGAGAGATACCTGGATCATCATCACAAGAAGGGATTGGCTGTAGTGTAGGGAAAGGAACATCTTCCATTTCTTCTACCCCAAATCTCTTTCTCTCTTTATTCTTTGAGTATGTAAGTAACTTTTTCTTTTCTTTCACACTCACACTCTCATCTTCAACTCCCTCTTTCTCTCCTCCTGCTTCCATTTCTGTTTCTTTTAACTTCTCTCCCCCTTCCTCAGTATTCCCCCTTGATAACTTCTCTCCCCCTTCCTCAGTATTCCTTTCTAATGGTAAAGGAACAAAGGCAACAGGCACTTCTTCACCACTCGCTTTCTCCCCCTGAAGAGGTGACTGTGGAGACAGAAAGTAGGACTGTGTTTCATGGAAAGTGACATCCATAGAGACATACCATTTACGGGAAGGCGGATGAAAACACTTATACCCTTTCTGAGTGGGTGAGTAGCCAACAAAGACACATTTGAGAGAACGAGGGTCTAATTTTTTCCTAGAAGGAGAATGGTTGTGAACAAAACAAGTACAACCGAACACTTTAGGTGGAATAGAAAACAGCACTGAAGGACTAAGGAGAACCTCAATAGGGGATTGCTTACCCAAAATACGGGTAGGTAAACGATTGATGAGATAAGCAGCGGTTAAAACTGCTTCCCCCCAATAGGACTTTGGAACCTGCATAGAGAACAACATAGACCTAGCCATTTCTAACAAATGCCTATTTTTCCTCTCTGCGACTCCATTTTGTTGGGGAGTATTGGTGCAGGAAGTTTGATGAATTATGCCTTGATCAAGGAAAAAAGTTTCAAGACCACCATAGATATACTCCCCCCCTTTGTCAGAACGAACAATTTTAATATTAGTAGAAAACTGAGTGCATATCATTTTGTGAAAGTTTTTAAAAATGGAATACACCTCACTCTTCTCTTTCATCAAATACACCCAAGTGGTACGTGAAAAATCATCAGTAAACGTAACAAACCACTTATAACCATTCAGAGATGAAATGTGGGATGGACCCCAAACATCAGTATGAACAATCTGAAAGGGAACACTACTTTTATTCAAACTCAAATTATAAGTGGCACGATGTTGTTTGCCAAATTCACATGCTTCACACATACCATCGGAAACATTTTTATTATTAATAAGAGAAGGAAATAAATGACGAAGAAGAGAAAAAGAAGGATGTCCTAATCTCTGGTGCCACAGCCAAGCCTCTTTAGGAAGAGTCCCCTGAAAGGTATGATGTGCACTCGGTGTTATGCAATCACTTGTAGCTTCAGAAGGCAGCAGAAAATAGAGTCCATTCTCTTCCCTACCATTGCCAATCATTTTCTTGGTGGTGAGATCCTGAAATACACAGTGAGAAGGATAAAACGTTACAAAGCAATTCAAATCTCGAGTAATGCGACTAATGGAGAGAAGATTAGTCGAAAAATTAGGTACATGAAGAACTGATGACAAGGATAAAGAATTTGATGCATGAATAACACCTTTACCAGACACAGAAGAGAAACTACCATCAGCAGTCCTAACTTTATCTCGACCAGAACACGGATTATAGGTAGAAAATAAAGAGGACAAACCAGTCATGTGATCTGAAGCTCCAGAGTCAATGATCCACGGTGAAAGTGAATGAGCATTAAGAGCACTTGTAAAATTAACTACCTTACCTGTTTGGGCAAAAGATGTAGAAGCGCTCGTAGGAGTGTCCAACTGTGTCATAATACGCCTTAAAGTCTCCAAATCAGAACTACTGATAGCACCCGGAAGACTACCAGAAACAGAAGACAAATCCTCAGACTGTGGATGAGAATCAGTACCAGCAGATAAGTGAGCTCTAGGTCCACCTCCTCGACTCCCACTACGTCCTCCACCTCTCCCTCTAGCCACAGGTGGACGACCATGAAGTTTCCAGCAGGTGGCACGAACATGTCCAGGCTTATTACAATAATCACACCACTTAGCATTGGAGTCAACACTCTCAATAGACTGATCTCTCCGGGGATTATAGTTAGGCCCCTTACCCCCTCTCTGATTAGAAGAATTCAATGCGGACCGATCAGAAGAGGAAGCAGGAAGCATGGCTGAACGCCGGCTCTCTTCATTTTGAACATAAGCAAAAGCCTCACGTAGTGATGGCAAAGGTTCTATCCCAAGAATCCTACTCCTTACTTGATCAAATTCTGAGTTGAGACCAGCGAGAAACTTAAATATTCTTTCACTCTCAATATACTCTTTAAAGCTAGTGGCATCAGCAGAACAAATGGGACGAAAATTCTTCAAGTGATCTAAACGCTTCCACATAGTGCTCAAAGAAGTGTAATACTGAAGGATAGAGCGCTCACCTTGTACCTCAGCCTCAATCCGTCTTCGAAGTTCATAAACCTCAGCAATATTACCCTTTCTGGCATAAGTTTGGGCAAGAGTATCCCAAATATCAAGAGCTGTCTCCATTTCCAGAAAAAACGCAGCAATGCTAGGTTCCATAGAATGTACCAACCAACTCATAACAAGGTAGTTTCCAACCTCCCACTTCCCATAGGTGGGATCCTCACGACTAGGTGCCTTGAGAGTGCCATCAACATAACCATACTTGGATCGACTGCGTAACCAAAAAGTGGCTGATTGACTCCAAGTAATATAGTTTTCTCCATTGAATAATTCTGTGGTAATCTTGGACCCAGGGTTCTCAGCAATAAGGGACTGCTTCTCATTGCTTATAGGAGAACTCACAACTCCAGAATTTTCACCGGTAAGACTATCTTTAGACATGATTTCAAGAAAAAAATTTCCACAGAATAACCTTCCAACGGCACTAATTGCACAACTAGTCGTGTCCAATCATCCAATTATGGACAAATCATGGTCCGAACACGGACCTAAACTGTGGGTAGAGAAGAAAAGGTTGTGTTCAGATCAGTGTCAAGTTGGAACTTACTGATCTAGGGTTGAAGAACAAGGAGATAGGAGGAGAGGAAAAAAGAAGTCAGGCCAGGGTACAATAGCGCAGCCCAGGGAGTGCCTGGTGTCTTCGGCGCAAGGTTTGAAGGCTGGAGGGGCTGCGATTTAAGTTGGGTAGGCCAGGGAAGCTGCGGCTTGGGTAGTGTTACCTTCGGCGCAGGGCTGGGAACCCCTTTTAGGGTTCGGCGCTGATGGGGTGGCCTGGAGCAGTGGCGGCGATGGGTGTGGTGGTGGTGTTGGTGGAGGCGCAGGTGGTGGTGTTGGTGGATTGGTGAAAACCCTACTCAGGGTGGCTCTGATACCATGTTGAGAAATTATTTGTTCCAAAAAGCATAGTGAGACAATGTGCCTCACGTTATTTTATTAACATAGAGAAGAAAGGAAATATAATTACACTGTAGTCCTCCAAATATATTCTAATCTAAATAGACACCAAAAACTAATAAATAACATAAAACATTCAACATAGAATTCCATCTTTATTAAGAGCACACCTAAATTCATCAGTTATATACTCCCGACCATTATCAGACCGAATATTACACACCACAATATGATATTGGGTTTTAACCATTTGTAGAAAATTTCTAAAATGAGTAAATACTTCATATTTTTTCTTCATAAGGTAAACCCAAGTACAACGAGTATAGTCATCAATGAATGTAACATAATAACGGTGGTGAGATAAGGCCGTAACAGGAGAAGGGCCCCAAACATCAGAGTGAATAAGGTCAAAGGCACTAGGTGCCCTGTGCATGCGGGGAATATATGAGGTGCGAGTATGCTTAGATAATTCACAAACCACACATTTAAATTGAAAATCCTTGCAAGCTTTATTTAATGATGGAAACAACCAACACAAATACTGAAAGTTCGCATGTCCAAGACGAGCATGCCACAAATCTAAAGTTTTAAGAGAAAAAACATGCTTATTAGAGTCTAATAAAACAGAATTATTGGAAACAGGAAGAACAATAGCTTGCAGACTGGAGGAAGACACCCTGGAAGACACTGGAGTACCAAAGTAGTAGAGGCCATCACGCTCATACCCCCTGCCAAAAATCTTCTTCGAAGTCAGGTCCTGTAAATAGCAACAAGTGGGTAAGAACACAACAGAACAATTATGATCTTTTGCAAGACGATTAACCGAAAGAAGATTATAGGCAAAATTAGGGACATAATACACGGACGAAAGTGTAAGATCAGTGGACAAACAAACATCTCCCTGATTATGAACAGGAATGAAGGATCCATCAGCAATGCAGACAGACTGAACAATAGGAGTAAAAGAAGAAGAGAAAACAGAAGACTCACCAGTCATATGATTATTAGCACCAGAATCCAATTGGGATGAGCCGACTTACCATGAAGAGCAGTAGAAGTACCTGTAGCAACGGCAGCTGTAGGTCCAGAAGTGGAAGAGGAAGTACCCAAAGTCTGTGACTGAAGCTGAGACTATAGTTGGGCAATCTGTGATTGAAGTTGCCCAAAATCCGGTGATGGTGAAGTGACCTCAACTACTGCACTAGTACGAGGAGCACCCTTCCCACGACCACCGAGAGGTCGGCTCCTAGCATATTGTTGTCGTAACTCTGGATGAAGATCAAAGCAGCGATCAACGGTATGACCAGGCTTACGACAGTGCTGGCAGAAAAAACGAGAGCCAGTGGGACCCGTAGGACGTGGGCCCGAGGGGGCAGCAAAAGCCATCTGATCAGGGACAGAGGTAGGAGGACCAGCCACAAGAGGTGCAGATATAATACGACGCCGACGCTCATCACCATCCACAATAGCAAATGCCTCAAATAAAGAGGGTAAAGGAACCGTATTGAGGATCTGAGTGCGAAGGGCCTCAAACTCGGGCTTTAGACCCATCAGGAACTGGTATGTGTGACGGCGGTCAAGACGCTTGGACTCAACAGCACCATCATTGGGAAAATCAGTAATAGGCTCATACTGAGCAAGCTCCTCCCAGCGAGTTTGTAAATACCCAAAAAAATCTGTGACAGATAGTCCCAAGGCAGTCTGGGAAGCATGTGAGATATCCTGATAAAGCTCAAAAATACGAAAATCACTGTGAGCATGAGCGTACATCTTATTCAGGGCAGTCCATAGTTCGAAAACAGTACGATGGCACATAAACATATTATAAACCCGCTCGTCCATGGAATTAAACATCCACCCTAAAATAATGCAATTGTCAGTATACCATTCTTCATACTTAGGGTCGGATTAACCAGGTGATTTCTCCTTGCCGAGTAACCATCCAATCTTGCGTTTGCCTCCAAGGAAGAGGCGAAGTGAATTAGACCAGGCATGGAAATTTTTCCCGGTTAATAAAACACTGGTAACACGCTGAGCCAGTGTAGTATGTGGAAGCGAGAGATCCGGGCGAGAAACTGGAGCTACCGGAAGAACATCCTTATCCTTATCAGAAAGCCATAGAGATACTCCAGAAAAACAGATCAAAGAGCTGCCCGTAAAACACAGCAATAAGAAACAAAGCCGAAAAAACAAGAAAACTCGGCGACCAAACAACCACAGCCGGATACTCGGTGAAAAGAAACGGGCAGCCGGACACTCGGCAAGCCCAGACAAACAAACAAAAAACACGAAGGCTGCTCTAATGCATCACACGCTACCCAACACGGGTAAAAGAGGCAGCCGAAGGCTGTAGTAGCAGAGCCGCAGCCCCTAGGTTGTGCGACTTGGCCTGGGGGCCTGGTGTGGGCTGCGGCTGGGTGCTGGTGGGTGAGAGAGGGCTGCGGCTAGGTGCTGTTGGGTGAGAGTGGGCTGCGGCTAGGTGTTTGGTGGTGGTTTGGTAGTGGCGCAGGGGAATAGAAGGTGGTGGCGCAGCTAGGGTTAGGGCAGAACCTGCTCTGATACCAAGAAGTTTTTGGGAAAAGATGATCTCTATTATTTACATCTCAATTATTATATAACTTACATGAATAAACCAAGAAAAAAAGAAAAACTAAGAAAGGAAATAAAATAAATGACAGTAATAAAGTCTGGTCAACATGACCTAAAATAAACTAAACAATCCCGGAGAATAATCTATTAATTCCAACACTTACTAACATATTTACACAAATGAACTCCTTGGAAATGCAGCTCAAATGGGATAACGTGGTATGTGTGCATGTTAAAAAATAATAATAATAATAAAAAGATGAGAGGTTGTTAGAGTAGACGAATTCAGAGGAAGGCAATTGGTTTGTGTTCTCATGTTTTTGAATGAACTTCTTCTAGACTTGGGGAGAAAAATTGAGAAACAGCTATGAAGAGGAATACTCAGTCTTTACTAGAAAAGTAGGAGTGACTTGTGTCAAATCTTTATAGAGAGAAATACACAGAGAATATATATAAATATATATATATATATAAATAAATAATAAAAAAGGAGAAGAGGAAGAGACACTAAGAAGTATGTGGTTCGGTCCAACGGACCTACATCCACACTTCAAAGCATTTATTGGCTACATTTTGTATACCTTCATAATTATGCATGTATAACTTACAAACATTTGTATATGGTGAAGATTAAATCTTATCCCACAGTTATAAGGGAATGAATTATGATTGACACTAATCACATCCCACAATTTATGGAATTTACATGACTTTCTCATGTCAATAATCAAAGCCCATTAATTAAGGGATCTCAATCAATCCATATACATATGATAAGATATACATATCTTAATCTTATCTTCAACAACTCGCATACTTAGGGCCTGATTGGATTGGTTGTGCCGTTGTGGCTTTCCCAAAACACAAGGCCGATGTGGGGATTAAGAAAAATTCGTTAAAAACCCTAATATACTTCCAGCACCATTCGCGCTGAAGCACCTAAGTACCTGCTTCAGCTAAAACGTACTTTTGTGACTTAAAAGTAATTACTAAAATATACCAGACAGGCTAATATACGAGTTCTGGTTCTACATGAAAGTTTTGGCCCAAACATGCATTTGGGAAGCGATTCCAAACATGTTAGGAGTTCTGGTTCTACATGAAAGTTTTGGCCCAAACATGCATGATTCCAAACATGCCCTTAATAACATATTTACACCAATGATTTCCTTGGAAGCAAATGCAGCTGAATCAAATAACTGGGTTGTTTGCATGTGAGGAAAAAAGAAAGAACGATGAGAGGTTGTTAGAGTATACTATTTCAGGAAAGTCACTTGGTTTCTATGATTGTCTTTTCGTATGCGAGGGACAGGGGGGACATGTCCTGACCTTTGTTTGAGATGCAATCATCACCGTCTGTAACAACCATTTGTTGAGCATTTGGAGGTAAAACAGGCCTGGCTGCCACATGATAAGATTTTACTGAAGGTTCAGTGTCTTTTTCCTGATACAAAGAAAATTTGTTATAGACATTTCTTACGAACAACAAGTATGTACAGGCTCAGTTGTGGATTTAGAGAAAGAAAAGAGAAATGAAAGGAAAACAAGAAGGAAAACTATTTCCATTATGTTTTCCTTAGGCTTTGTTTGGTTCAAGGATTTCATGAGGGAAAAGAGAGGGGAAAGGAAAACAAGATGGAAAACTAGTTCGCTTTACCTTACGTACGGGACGGGTTTTCCATCTTGTTTTCCTTTCCTCTCTCTTCTCCCTCACGAAATTCATGAACCAAACAAAGCCTTAATGTTTCCTCAGTTTAAATGACATTATGTATTAAATTTTTTTAAATTATCAATGTAGCTTAAAGAAAAGAATGGAAGTGACTCACAAAATTCAATTGTATAAATTTTTTTCACCCTACTTTGTTTTCCTCCATATTTTCTTCACTCTTTTCATTAATACTAATAAGCAAACAAAGAAAGGCGACTACTATCACCACCAGCACCACTTTACTAGTACTACTACTACACAACTCTACCACCACCACCACCACCACCACCATTACCATTACTCCTATTTTGACCATGTTTATGTTACACTGCATGTGTGACAATAGAGTGATAGGGAACAGTTGGGTTCCACGGGTTATTTGTATTTGAGAGAGAGGAAAATTCATTTATGTATTTTTATTCTATTTTATTTGGATGATTTGATAACTTATGTAAATGATTGTATATTCAATAGTTAATGATGTTTACAAGAGAGCCTATTCATAGGCTTCACCCAACTTAGACTACTGTACATCTAATCACAGTTAACTTTCTAACACAATACATAGTTCTGGAACGTGGTTCACCCCAGTGCGTGGTACGGGTTCGGGTGAGTGGTACGTCACTTAGCTTGGTTCGGGGTACGAGGGGGTAGTCTCAGTTGGTTCACTTTTTGGTTCGTGGTTTGCTTCGGTTCGAACCTTTTTGGTTCGATTAGCACTTGTGTAAATAACTATTCATAGATATAAAAGAAGTTGAGAAAGGGATGATATTATTCATAATACAACCCTCAATATATAGATTTACAAGAGGATGAGAAAAAGGAAAGAAAGAGAAAAAGGAAATAAGAAGAAAGGAAAGAGAATCAAATTATCATAACTACGGTCAACATGACCTAAAATAAAAACATAAAATCTGGAACTAATATCTCCTAATTTAAACACTCCCCCTTAAGCTGGGGGGAAGATATTGACGAGACCGAGCTTGCCAAGAGACGCCTGTAGAAGTGCTGGACCAACGGGCTTAGTAAACATGTCAGCAGTCTGATCAGATGAGGGAACAAAGCTCGTATGATGACTCCTGACTGAACTTTTTCCCTAATAAAGTGAATATCGACCTCTATGTGTTTAGACCTCTCATGAAGAACCGAATCAGATGACAACATGATAGCAGATTTGTTATCACAAAATAATGTAGATGAGTCCACAACCGGAAACCCTAACTCATCAAGGAGAGAACGAAGCCATATGAGTTCACATGCACCTTGAGCCATAGCACGGTATTCGGCCTCAGCAGAAGACCGTGAGACGACAACTTGTTTTTTACTTTTCCATGAGATAAGATGACAACCCCAAAAAGTGCAAAACCCAGAAGTAGAGCGTCTATCACTCTTCGAACCTGCATAATCGGCATCAGTAAAGCAAGATAGACCTGATTGAGCTCCTATTTTAAAGAAAAGACCAAGACTAGGACAGGTCTTGAGATACCGGAGAATATGATACACAGCATCCAGATGTGAAGTACGTGGTGAGTGCATAAACTGGCTTACAATGCTAACAGCAAAAGTAAGATCCGGTCTTGTGTTCGTCAGATAGATGAAACGACCCACGAGACGCTGATACACGGAAGGATCGGGTAAAAGTTCCCCTAATTCCGCAGTCAACTTATGATTTGGATCCATAGGAGTAGAGGCCGTTCTACACCCAAGCATCCCTGTATCTTGAAGAAGGTCAAGAGAGTACTTCCGTTGAGAGAGAGAGAGATACCTTGACGGGACCGGGCCACCTCAATACCGAGAAAATATCTCAAAGGACCCAAATCTTTAACATCAAATGACAACCCAAGAGAGCGCTTCACTTGCACAATACCAGATGCGTCATCACCTGTAATAATAATATCATCGACGTATACAGAGATAATAATGCACTGTCCTTTGGACGAATAAAGCAAGTGTGATCAGAGTGACACCGAATAAAGCCCATAATAAGTACCACATCACTAAAGCAACTAAACCATACACGAGGAGACTGCTTCAATCCATAGAGGGATTTTTTAAGGCGACACACTTTCCCGGAACACTGCCCCTGAGCCCGAAAACCAGGTGGGGGATCCATTTAAATAACTTAAGATAAATCTCCATTAAGAAAAGCATTTTTGACATCAAGTTGATGAAGAGGTCATGAATATGAAGCAGCAAGAGAAACAAGAAGGCGGACAGTAGTCAACTTAGCGACAAGTGCAAAAGTAGTACCAAAATCCTTGCCAGGAATCTAAGTAAAACCCTTTGCAACCAACCGTGCCTTATACCGATCAATAGTCCCATCCCCTAAATACTTTAGGATAAAGACCCATTTGCAACCAACCGTGCGCTCACCCGCGGGTAGAACAACAAGATCCCATGTCTGATTGTTCTGAAGGGCATCCATTTCCGCTTGCATAGCAGCCACCCACTTAGGATCCTAGAGAGCTTCATGCACAAAACGAGGAATAGGAACCGAATCAACCTGACTGAGAAAGGACTGATACGTAGGAGACAATCCCTGATAAGATAGATACTTAGAAATGGAATGGTTAGTACTACAGATAAAAGAAAGCGAGCGGGAGGACGACGAACACGAGTAGGATAACGGGGAGAAGTAAGTTCTGGTGTAATAATAGGAGATAAAGGAGAAGGAGAGATACCTGAATCCAGAGAAGACGCTGGCAGGGGATCAGAGGGTCGTAGACGGCAAGAGTAAACTTGGGTAGGATCACTGGTGATGACAGGAGGTAAAGAATCACCGGTGGAGTCAAGAATAGGAACAGGACGTGGCTGAAGAGAATCATCTTCTACAATGAGCTCCACTGGTGCATGTCCTGCAGGAGAAGAACCAGGAAAAAACGGAACAATTTCCAAAAAAGTGACATCTAAACAGTGAAAAACATGACGAGTGACAGGATCATAACACCGATACCCTTTTGACATTGATGAGTACCCCAAGAACACACAACGGATAGCTTTATTGTCAAGTTTTGTGCGGTTAGGACTCCTATTTTGTACAAAGCAAGTGAACCCAAAAACTCGAGGTAAAATGGGGAAAAGAGTATTAGACGGCTGAAGAACAAGAAGTGGGGCCTGCCCAGCAAGGACACGACTGGGAGTGCGATTAATCAGGTAGGAGGCAGTAAGAACAGCCATGTGCCAAAAATATTTAGGGACGTTCATGCCACACAAGAGACATCGAACTACAACCATGATGTGGCGGTTCTTGCGTTCTGCCACACCATTCGGTTCAGGGGTGTAGGGACAAGTAAGTTGTTGAAGTATCCCATCTTTGTTAAGTGCAGCCCTAAAGTCATCAGTGATATATTCACGACCATTATCAGACCATATATTATGTACAATAGTGTGATATTGAGTTTTAATCATTTGTAGAAAATTTCTAAAATGAGTAAAGACTTCAAACTTTTTCTTCATAAGATAAACCCATGTGCAACGAGTGTAATCATCGATAAACGTGACATAATAACGGTGCTGAGACAAGGCCGTGACAGATGATGGGCCCCATACATCAGAATGAATGAGATCAAAGGCACTAGGTGCTCTATGCATGCGTGGAATATAAGAGGTACGAGTGTGTTTAGACAATTTACAAACCAAACATCGAAAATCAAAATCTTTGCAAGCTTTATTCAAAGGGGGAAATAACCAACACAAATATTGAAAGTTCACATATCCTAAACGGGCATGCCACAAATCTAAAGTTTGAGAATTAAAGACATATTTCTTAGAATCTGGTAAAACAGAATTATTTGAAACTGGTAAAACAGAGGCTTGGAAACAGGAGGAGGACACCCTGGAAGAAGGAGGATCACCAAAGTAGTAGAGACCGTCACGCTTATACCCCCTGCCAAAAATCTTCTTCGAATTCAGGTCCTGCAAATAACAGCAAGTAGGTAAGAACACAACGGCACAATTAAGGGTTTTGGCAAGACGATTAACGGAGAGAAGATTATAGGCAAAATTAGGTATATAATAAACAGAGGAAAGGGTGATATCAGGAGATAGACGAGCATCACCCTGACTATGGATAGGAATAGATGACTCATCTGTAATACGAACAGATTGATCAATCTGAGTAAAAGGAGACGTAAAAGACGAAAGCTCACCAGTCATATGATTATTGGCTCCAGAATCCATGTGGGATGAGCTGACTTACCATGAAGAGCGGTTGGATTACTTGCAGCAATGGCAGCCGTGGGGCCTGAAGAAGAAGAAGAAGGAGCACCAATGCCCATATGTGACTGTAGTTGGGCGATTTGAGCCTGAATAAGATCAAAGTCTGATGAGATCGGAGGAGAAGTTGTCTCTGCAATAGCACCAGTTCGAGGAGCTCCTCTACCACAGCCAGTGGGACGGTTCAACTCAGGATGAAGGTCAAAGCAACGATCAATGGTGTGACCCGGTGTGCGGCAATGCTGGCAAAAAGGACAGATCTTGGCGGGGAGCAATTGGAGCAATAAGATTTTGTTCGGTATTTTTGCCATCGGTTGCCATTGTTTGAAACAGGGATCAGAAAAGAAAAAAAATTGGAGGAACAGAGACGGAGACGGCCAAAGACTTGGCTACTGACGACGGGGGTAACCTGACAGATGGTTACCCAAACTGAAGACGGAGAGCACTGAACGGGCTCTAATACATCACAAAGGAGGCCCTACAGAGGGCAAAAAATGGAGGCAGCCAAGGGCTGCGACACCAGGCTGGGACCTGGCAGTGTGCGCCGCTAGCAGAGGAGGCTGTGAGGTTGGTGGTGTGCCCTAGGGGCTGCGGCGCAAGTTGGGAGGGAGAGGGAGGACTCGCCTAGGGCTGGTGGCCCTCGGCGCAGGATGGGCTGGTGGTGGTGTTGTCGGGTGGTGATGTTGTGTGGCTGGTGGTGGTATTGTTGGGTGGTGATGTTTGGTGGTGGTGGTGAGGCTCTGATACCAAAAAGAAGTTGAGAAAGGGATAATATTATTCATAATATAACCCTCAATATATAGATTTACAAGAGGATGAGAAAAAGGAAAGAAAGAGAAAAAGGAAATAAGAAGAAAGGAAAGAGAATCAAATTATCATAACTACGGTCAACATGACCTAAAATAAAAACATAAAATCTGGAACTAATATCTCTTAATTTCAACAGATATAATAGTACTAGATCATTCCATGACTTCACATAATCAACTTTCAAATTCAAAAAGTTTAGGAAAATATGATCAAATTAAGTCTCAAACGCAAATATCTCAGAAGCTCTTAAAGAAAAACCAACAAGCAATGTAAATTGTAAAAGTTAGGATTTTATTTATCTTCTTCACAAGTTCAATTTTATTTATCTTCTTCTCGTTTCGTTCGTGGAATTAGGATCCGGATCGCCCAGGAACCACGATTTGGGATCTTGCGATGGTGGTACCACGATCCTGGTAACCATGGTTACAATTATACCCTGTAATACTCCTCGTCTAGCTGGAGGATACATATCATATGCATCAGGCTTGTCGTAAATATAGTTCACAAACAGATTTGCGGACTTCACATGTACTATATGAATTACTTTTTGCAGAATCTTTTTTCAAGACAAAGTGACAGTCAACTTCAATATGCTTCGTCCTTTCATGAAACACAGGATTAGAGGCAATGCAAACAACTGCCCTGTTGTCATAAAACAAATACATTGGAGTTGAATGAGTGAACCCGAATTCCTCTAGCAAGTGTTTCATCCATACTAGCTCACAAGTACTACGTACCATAGCCCTGAATCCAAACTTTGCACTGGATCTAGCAACTACTGTCTGTTTCTTGCTCCTCCACGACACACGATTACTTGTAACAATAACACAATAGCTCATAGTAAATCTTCTATCACCAGGAGACCCAACCCAATCCGTATTAATATAACTCTCCATCTGCATGTGACCATGATCCTTATATAACCCATCACGACCAGGAGCCCCCTTGAGATATCTCAGAATACATTCCACTGCATCCCAATGGGTGGTCCGAGGGGAATCCATAAGCTGTCAGTAGGTCAAGGACGTATTATCTTAGAGATAGGCAAATCTCTTCACTTGATCTGGCACACTCCAATACCCAGGAAGTATCTAAGCTGCCCCTAATCTTTGGTTTGAAACTTGTTTTACAAAATGATTTTAACTCCTGGATGCCCTAGGAGTCATCACCAATAACAACAATATTATCTACGTAAGCAATCAACACAATTTTACCGACTGAAGTGTCTATAAAACACAGTGGTCAACATCACAATGTTGAAGTCCAAATTTAGCAACATCATCATAGAATCTACTTTACATGTCACAAGGGGACTGCTTCAGGCCATATGGACTACTTCAATCTGCATACCATACTAGCCTTCCTCTAAGCAACAAATGCAGGTGGTAGCTCCATAAACATTTCCTCCAATAGAGTGTCGTAAAGGAATGCATTTTTGACATCTAGCTGATATAAGGGCCAATGGAAGGTATGAAGAGAGAAACAAAAGCAATCTTAGCCACACGGGAAAAGGATTCAGAGTAATCAAGCCCATAGACTTGAGTACACCCTTGGCAACAAGACGGGCCTTTAATTGATCTAACTTACCATCAGGATGTACCTTAACATTATAAACCCAATGGTAACCATGTGGAAGAGGGACCAAGTCCTATGCACCGGTTTCTCTCAAAAGCATCCCATACCCCATAACCTGTCTCCAACCTGAGTGCGAAAGGGCCTCTGCAGACTTACGAATAGAAACATTAGCAAATACGCAACAAATGACGAAAAAATTGGAGAAAAAAAGACCATAAGAAATGAAGTTAGAAATATAGTGAGAAAAACAACAACGCTTATCCTTCCGGAGAGCAATTGGAAGGTCTAACTATGTCGAAGATGAAGATGATGCTGGTGGATCTGAGAACGCGGAAGTCATCGACAGAGCTGTGGAGTTCGGAGTGGTCACAGTATTTTGACAGCGAGTATATGCCTGCAAGTCAGGACTGCACAGAAGAGATGAAATACCTGGGACAATTGGAGATAGAGAGGCCGGACAAAGGTAGCGAAAGCATAAAGTCGAGATCTGTGGAGGAGTGGGACTTAGAATAATAGGGGTAGACTCAAACAAAGTGACATTGGCAGAGACAGAATCGACGTAGGGAAGGACTGTACCAACGGTACCATTTATGGGTCCTAACTCCTAAGGTATTGTTAAGTTACCAATTATTCCAAAAGCTTAAGTTGTTAGAGTATGGGCCAACAATGTATTTCCAGCTTCAACACCCTCCCTCACGTGCAACCCCATCTCGCACATGGAGAGGCAACAAACGAAACTCCATCATAGTGGAGGCAGATAACAAAGTGCACAAATTATGGTCACTTATGCAGTTTTCAATGGATTCTGTGATCGAATGCCACTAGACAGAATTTCTCGGTTGATCGTCTCACTTCAACCTGAACAACCAAGTATGCAAACAAAGCAGGGATGGAGAGTCGAACCCAAGACCTCTTGCAAACAAGACTCTGATACCATGTTAAGTTACCAACTGCTTCAAAAGCTTAACCCGTTAAGAGTATGTGCCCAACAATGTATTTCAAGCTTCAACATGTATCACAAGAAAACACACTCGTTAGTCCGATATGCCCAGGGCAAGCTGATGGACAAAGTAGACATCCCCAAAACATAATATATGATGACCAAGAGCCAATACTCCTGAGGCAGGATGGCCAAGACGGATAAGGTGAGGTCGGGTGTGGGGACTTGTCCCACATCGCCTGGGGTGAAGTTCCTAGACTAGTTTATAAGGATTAATCGCCGCTCTATATGCAACAAGGCCTTTTAAAACCGTGAGGGAGCTAAACATGAAAGAACTTCACAGTTAAGCGTGCTGCTGCCAGAGCAGTACCAGGGATGGGTGACCCCTTGGGAAGTTCTTTGTGTTTAAGCCCAAAGCGGACAATATTGTTGCTAGATGGGGAGGTAGGTCGTCACACAATACATAGTTACGGTTATACCCTTATCACAATTTATTTGATTTCGTTTATGATTATCGATTCGAGATACTGATCACGTGGATATCTTTTCATCATTATCTGTTAGAGATAATGATCATTTTTTATTTAGGTGACGATCATCTATCAAAGATAATTAACATTTAGATGTCTATTTTTTTTTTTAATTGTAAACCCCTTCTATTCTAAAGGCTTCATGATTGCAACAATCACCAAACTATCTAAATCTTGCATCAAGTACACTCTCTTCTTTCTCTTTTAGTTGGGCTTCGTCCCTTTTCTTTCATCGCACATTGTTTACCTCCATTGATGGGGAACCAAAAGGCTTTTTCGTAATATTTGTATTTGATCCTCGAGGAAGTAGTAATTTATTTTATAGATCTAATTTAGGAAATTTTATCTTTAGGAAATATATCTTTTAGAAATTATATCGTTTGTTCTAGGAGGCATGCAACACGCGTCTACAACTGGCCACTGTAGAGGCGACTGCTCATCCGAGTTCGCAATCTGGATCTAGATTTATCTCGTCCGTTCTGAGCAGCCAATAGTTCTTTAGTTCGGAACTACCCGTTAGCTTGCTCGTTTGTTCGTTCGAGTGTTCCGGACTAGTTTAGTCGAAGCAGTTTCCGCAGTAATTCTGAAGGTTAGAGGGGACCTTTGTTTTAGTTGCGTGCAGCCCTATTTAGATGCATTATTCAGTCTATTCTATGTAGGCACCTTTCCCCTCTCTTCTAGGCGCTCGCGAAAAGAGGAATTAGGTTCGGCCCGTCAGATTTCATTCTGAAGTCAAGTGAGATAAGAAGCTTTGACTTATGGAATAGTTATCTTTAGGCAAGTTTATCTATTAGAAATAGGTTTTAGGAAGTATTACTAGATTAGGAATCTTTTACCTCTATAAATAAGGTGCCAAGCAAACTGTATTGGACAATTGATGATGGATAAAAAATTCCGATCATTGAGTTTGCACAAGGAATGCATTCAAAGATATAGAGATGGGACCACTAGATCTTTTGCTTTCTTTTCTTCTTTGTTTGTCAATTTTTCATCAAAATTCCATCAATATTCAATTTATTCGAGTGTCCTACGACATTAAGTACATTACTTGTAATTGGACTCGTTGAGACTAAGTTTCGACTTTACATATGGACTAACCATATTTTTGAGAAATATGCATCGAATTTAAAGGATTAGTTTATTTTCCTTTCTGATTCCCACTGCTTGGCACGCGTATTTTGGTCAGGTTTGGGACCATGTGTTAAGCATTTGACCATTATGTTTGACTTTAAGTCTCTAACTGGGTCCATGTTGGATCCCATTTTAGCTTCTGCATTATTTTGATTGTTCCAGGTACGGCCATTGTTGCACGACTATCATCCCCGTGCCATTGGTTTCTGGCCGTGACAGTCTAATAAGTACATCGAATTGCATTATCAGTTCAAGAACGATGAAATGAGTATGTTAAGATAATCTTAGTAATTTTGACTTAAAAATCTTCCTCAAGAGATTAGTAGCACTCCCGGGATTCCTAAATCTTCAATGCAAGAAGCAGCATAATCACTTTAAATACTTAGTCTAACGTCCTAATATCTAGATTCTATCACGATACCCTATTCTCTCAAATGTGTGTGTGAGAGTGAGACAGTCACACACACACACACACACAGATGATAAGAACTCTGTTTCTTTTGTAACCTGAAAAAATTGTTCTAGTGAAAAGTGACTAATAAATAAAGATATTAATGCTATAGAGAAAGAGAGTTACAAATTGCATAACCATCGAACAAAGAGAGGGTTAACAAAAATCTAGAAACCATGATATGCACCTATGTAGCACGGACACGGGGGACAAAGATACCCCATGATATGAACATGGTGACAAGACAAATCTTTAAAATGTAGAATACTGACTCAACAAATATAAAATTATATTGTTTGTAATGGATTACACAATATAACGTGTCATGTCCACTTGCTTTTCCTAAAATTTCCAACAAACCCATTATTAACCTTTCGTATTGTTATATTCGGACTTTTACCTAAAAAAATTTTAAAAAACAAAAAAATCAGTGGAACCACTGGCCCGTGCCCACCCGCTCGGCCACGGTTTGATGTAAACAAAAAAGACACGTTTTTTTCCCTGTTCGACACAAACACAACATCCAAATTGAAGTGTCCGTGCTCTATATATACGAAATTGAATTGGCATTAAAAAGTAAAAAGCATCGAACATACCCTCCTATCTTTACTTCTCCTCGTTAAGTTATGGTCTTCTTTCCTCCTCTTGCTATTTTCTTTTTTCTGGACAAAGAGGTAATCTAGTTAGAGAAGTTCAAATACCAGTTATATAATATTAAGGTATCTTGATGTTTAAAAAATAATTAATAATAAATAAAATAAAAACAATTTAAGATGCGTTCAATGTGCTCTTGCTGTTGTGGATGCCAAAACTCCAAGTTTCATTTACATCTGAAAAGTGAAACTGCTTAACTGATTTTGGCACTTAGATCACATATATTCACCAATTGAACAATGCTCAATGAAAGTTCATTACAACGGAGATAGATACCAAAGTGCAATATGCAAACTAGAAAGGTTGAAGAAGACCTGAATTGAAAAAAACTCATAACCAGGGCTCCGATACCATGTTAAGTTACTAGGTGCTCAAAATCTTAGGTTGTTAGTCTTGTAAGGCCTTGCCCATTCAACTCCTTAAAACCCAGGTGTTAAGGAGAGGGGAAGTAAGGCCTTATAAATTGCACAGGCAACAACACATCTAAGCGATGTGGGACGACAACAGTTAGAGAATGGGCCTGCATTGTATATCCAGCTCTACAATAAACCTCCAACTCGCACCTTACTATACTAGAGCTTATTCAAAAACATGGACATAAGTAGTCTTCATCCCGTTTGTGTGTAGATAGCATAGTTATCATAACCGAACCGGATAATAGCCTGGTAAGGCAATCATTGATTCAACCATCAGAGCTATCTGATCAAATTGGTTATACCATAATTACAAATACATTTATTTTAGATAAATTCAAGGTGGGTTAGTGGTAGTACTAGTAGCAACTCATGTCACAATAGTTGTCGAGATTCAACTCTTCTAACCTAAGATATAAAATTGCATAATTTAAGACAATCATATGCCTCAACCAGCCGTTTTTCTTGATGATTCATCCAAAATTGACTAGCTTAGCCAGTTCACATTGGTTTTTACCCATTTATTTACAGAAACGTCCAATTAAAGAACCAAACTGAATCTCTTACGAATACACAGTACAACTGGCTAAACCGAGAAATTCGATCTCATTCTGATAACTCTGGTAAATAGCACTACCTTTGTTTCATATATCACTAGCTAGCAAACACCTCATTCACTTAACATATTAACTTTTGCCGAGAAACATCAAACCTCCTAAGACCAAAAGAAACTACACAATTAGAATTCACTTGCTCTTCCTGTCAGGAAGCAGGCTAGTTGTGGGGCATGATAGCTCATAGCCTCATATCCTTAGTAAGTTGATATCATGTTTCACATCCTTGGAAGAAGATTGTACGACTGGATACAGAAACTTAACATCATCCATAATAAAGAAATGAGAAAAAGGAACGGAACAATAACTATTTCTTCAGAAAAGTATATGATAAGATTCCAAATTCAGATTGTTCTGGAATGCATCAAAAGTACATATGACATATCTTTTGAGTGGCCATCTCTGTATTATACAGATTCAAGAATCTAGAGGTTTTTTGACCAATTGGAATTAGTTTTGCACAACCAAAACCAAAACCAAAAAGAGAAAGTACGGAACCCAAAAGTTCTATTCGGGGCCTCAGGCAAGACAATGAAAAAAAATATGCCAGTGAATTTCCCCTCTCAGTTTGACACGAAAATGAAGTGTAACGAAAAATTAATGCATGAGATGCCCAAACACTACCACGGATAAGTCGAAAATGGAATCGATTATTTAAAGGAAAACATAGAAACAATTTTCGTTTATCAATAGAGTTGAAATTACTCTTCACTCTCCCCATCTTACAAAATTATCGTGTTGCAACTGACGATGTCATAGTTGTATATCACATAGCAGTGCCTTGAAATTTTTAGTCTTTGGTTGATGAATACCCATGGTAAATCCACTTCTCGTTACGACATCTGTGATTTCCCAAATAAGATGCTTGTACACAGCATATCTCCAATGCAAATACCAAGATGAAATCTATCAGCCAAGAATATAGTATTGAACCTACATTTTGATAATTGAATTATTCTAAATGAAGGAATTTCCAAAGCAAAAATCATAAATTTGCAAATCCAGATCTGCTAATCCCTAGCCCCAATCTCAGACAGAGCCAAGTTGACACCCAACAAAAAAGAGAAAAAAACAAAAAATTTAAAAATAAAACAAAAAACAAATGGAACCATCCTGTTATTCAAAGGAAAATATAGAAATAATTTCATTTTTCAATAGAGTTGAAATTACTCTTGACTACCCATATCGTGTTGCAATTAATATCGAATAGTTTTATATCACATACTGTGCAGTCAGCAGTACTTTGAAATTTTTAGTCTTCGGTTGATGAATACCCATGGCAAATCAACTTCTCGTTACAACATCAGTGATTTCCAAATAAGATTCTTATACATTACACTACACATCTCCAACGCAAATAACTAGATGAAATCTATCAGCCAAGAATATAGTATTGAACCTACATTTGGATAATTGAATTATTCTAAAGGAAAGAACTTCCAAAGCAAAAATCATAAAATTGCAAATCCAGATCTGCTAATCCCTAGCCTCAATCTGGCAGTGCCAAGCTGACAGCCGACTAAAAAGAGAAAAAAAATATATAAAAAAAAAACACAAAAAACAAATGGAACCATCCTAGGTGGTGTGGGACCAAGGAGGGAGCAATGGGATAAAGACACAAAGAGAGAGAGAGAGAGAGGCAGAGAGACAGAGAGATACAACTAACACAATATCCAAATTAGTTCATTCAACTCCAAAATTTGCTTACACCAAATGCCTTTAATAGGTAAAGCTAATATATGTAACCTCAATCAATTCCTAATATTGCACTGCGAGTAAAGCCCAAAATAAATCAATCCCTAAATTTCGGAAAATTTAATCTTTAAAATCCTACTGATCTGATCCCGTCACTAGGTTAAGACACGCAGGATTAACAACTTCAAAAATAGATGGAAAATGATAGGTAAACCGATTAAATTAAATGAATGGTGTCAATAAATTATGATATAGAAATCGAGGGACTTACCGTCATCCATCTGCAGCGCAATGCCACATCCCGGACTGTCTTACTGTGTAGTGGCGCAGCAATCTTTGCATACCAAATAACATTTGATTCAGACTGTGAAAATTCAGGGGCAAATCTGTGGAATTTTGTAGAACTATATCAGTTGAATGCATTATCTGGAATGTGCATAGGAAAATATAGTAACAACCGTATACATGGCTAAGGACAATGGGCAAGGATAGAACACACAGAAACAAGAGAGAGAGAGAGAGAGAGAGAGAGAGAGAGAGAGAGAGATTGAGGAGGCATGGAATCTATTACATGAGCATCACTCTATAATTTAGTTGTTAATCACTTTGGAGGCATTCTTTCAGCATTTACCTCCTACTTTCTTTAAAAAAAAAACATAATTTTAATTTCAGCCCACATTGGAGGGCTATTTGATGCATCCAATGCTCGTAAAGTTGCTTCCACTGTGCCATAGGTTGCATCATAATGCCTTTTTAGGAGTAGTCTCCTGAGTTTGGGGCTAGGCTTTATCTAATGCTTGAGTTAGTTGAGTATCTTAAGTCCACTCCACAGAAAGTACAATCTTAGATACATGATCTAACCTATATGTTGAATCGATATTACTCAAAAGCCTGAGCGCTAAGATTATCAGCCCCACAATGTACATCAAGCTCTAACAATCTGATTCACATGTGACTACATCTCGCACATTGGAAGATAACAAATTGAAGACAAACAACAAAGTATGATATGCAAACTAGAACAGTGACGGAGACTTGAATCCAATACCTCCCACAAACAAGGCTATTATATTAAGTCACAAATCGCGCCAAAATCTTAAGTTGTTAGCCCACCCAACAATGTGTATCAAGCTCTAACGCTATATGATAGCTGTCCAGCCAATTCTCACCTTTTCAGCATCCCTCACCAGCTCTCAGTCCAGCAAGTGTTTGGTCTGTGTCTTCTAAAACTCAGTCAATTTTCAATTAACAAGTTGTTTGCATAATTTTTCACGGTAATCCATGGGTATATATAGTGTTACAAGAATAAGGAAAGAAAATAAAATGAAATAAAAACAATAAAGAGGAATTAACTATGGTCAATGTGACCTATAATCACGTAAATAAAATCCCGTAACAATCTCTTAATTACAACAGCTATGTTACATGGACTCTTCTAAATAGGAGAAGTACCCGTGTCGACACGACTCTTTGCGGACATTGGTATGACACTTGGGTAGGATCCTTCTAGTGTAGTTTAGTGTAATTTTCAGACAAGAAAAGCAAAGTACCCGTGTCGGATATGGAATCCATACCCGTGTCCTCCGGACACTTTGAAGAGTCCGTGTAACATAGTACAACAGTAAGATAGATCTGATTCTTGTGATTTCAAATTGATTGGATATAGGTAAAGCACTTAAAAATAAAGGAAACGAAGAACCCACAAGAAAAGAGGATGATACCTAGACTCCCTTGGGCATCTAAGTCATCCCACAATTAACAAAACAATTGTTGGCTTATCTTCTTGGAACTCGTACATCATTAAAGTGGAAGATTAGAAATCTATGTTACACTTCTAGGCCTAGATAATTCTAATTGTATTTAGAAACTAGCAACATTAACTAGTGAAACCTATATAAAGCTGCTAAAATCTACATATGGAGATCCAATATCATAATTTTAAACCATAATATTGCTTATAACCACAGACCAAAAGACGAGCAAATGAGGAGGTGACTATGGCCCGGGCAAGTAGATATAAAATGACCAGCTACCTTGAACATAAAAACCCTATGTGACCAAAACGAAACCAAGAGCATGTTAAACACAATATTTTGGTAAAGCTTAGGGTTAGACTAATTGTCTCACCCCCTTTTATATATAAAACAATATTCAAGATATTACAATATGACCCACACTGAATAACTAAAATAATAAGAAAACATAAAAACTCTAACACTCCCCCTCAAGCTGGTACAAAAATATCTCTCATTCCCAGCTTGTCTAAGATAGTGTGGAAAGGACGACTCCCAATAGCTTTGGTAAGAACATCGGCAACTTGATCACCAGTCTTCACGAAAGGAACACGGATAGTACCATTACTAATCTTCTCTTTAATGAAATGTCGATCGATCTCTACATGCTTTGTTCTATCATGTTGGACCGGGTTATGAGCTATACTAATGGCCGCTTGGTTGTCACAAAAAAGCTTCATAGACTCTGTCTGATCAACATTCAAATCCTTTAGTAATGACTTAATCCACAATAATTCACAAATACCTTGGGCCATAGCCCTGAATTCTGCTTCTGCACTTGACCTGGCCACTACATTCTGCTTCTTACTTCTCCAGGTAACGAGATTACCTCCCACAAATGTGCAGTACCCTGAGGTAGACCTCCTATCAGTAATAGAGCCAGCCCAATCTGCATCAGTGTACCCTTCCACCCTTAGGTGATCATGTTTTGCAAAGAACAAACCTTTCCCTGGAGCAGATTTCAAATATCGAAGGATCCGGAAGACGGCTTCTTGATGTGACTGTCGTGGAGAGTGCATAAACTGACTGACGACACTAACAGAAAAAGCAATATCAGGACGAGTGTGGGAGAGATATATGAGCTTACCAACAAGTCTCTGATAACTCCCCCTGTCAACTAGCTCCCCACTACTGTCCTCACCAAGTTTCTGATTCTGCTCCATAGGCGTATCACACGCTTTACTGCCCAGCATTCCTGTCTCTTTTAACAAATCTAGAACATACTTTCTCTGGGAAATAACAATCCCATGTTTGGATCGAGCAACTTCGATCCCAAGAAAAAACTTAAGAGCCCCCAAGTCTTTTATCTCGAATTCAGTGGCTAATTGCTTCTTCAATCGATCCATTTCCTCCAGATCATCTCCTGTCAGAACAATATCATCAACATACACAATAAGAGCTGTAGTCTTACCCTGTGAGGAATGTTTGATGAACAATGTATGATCTGCATGACTTTGTTTAAACCCAAACCGAAGCATAGCCTGCGTAAATCTCTCGAACCAGGCCCTTGGTGACTGTTTGAGACCATACAGAGATTTTCTAAGTTTACACACCTTCCCATCTGTCTTGGAGTCCCCAAACCCTGGAGGGATGTCCATGTAAACTTCTTCTTCTAGATCACCGTGCAAGAAAGCATTCTTCACATCAAACTGGTGAAGAGGCCAATCCTGATTAGCTGCCAGAGAAAGGAGAACTCTAATGGAATTCATCTTTGCGACTGGAGCAAAGGTCTCCTCATAGTCCACCCCGTAGGTCTGAGTGAACCCTTTTGCTACTAACCGAGCTTTATATCTCTCAATAGAACCATCAGCCCTGTGCTTCACAGTATACACCCACTTGCACCCCACAGTCCTCTTTCCTGTAGGCAATATAGTCAACTCCCAAGTACCAGTCTTTCGAAGAGCATCCATCTCTTCAATCATGGCATGTTTCCACTTGGGATCAGCAAGAGCTTCCTGAACATGGTTAGGAACACTAACAGAGGAAATTTTGGAAAGAAAGGCTTTATAAGAAGGAGATAGATGAGAATAAGATACAAAGTTAGATATAGGATGTTGAGTGCAGGATCTAACACCCTTTCGAACAGCAATAGGGACATCTAAATCATCTATGTTAAGAGAGGGTGTATCAGAGGAATTACCTGAATCTTCATCACTAAGAGAGAGTGGCAATGGCAGTGGAGAAACAGGAGCAGTAACTTCTGGAGTCTCTCTAGTCTTTCTTTTACTCCATGTCCCCCTGGAATATACCCTCAGCTCATTCACCCTTGGTCCCTCAATTACCCCTTCTATGTCTGTCACCCTCCTCTCACTCTCCTCTATTTCTGGTTCATTTTCTATCTCTGCCTCAATCATAGGTTCCTTTTCTGTCTCCATCTCAATCACGACAGGTAAAACTGGTATCTCTTCACACCTCTGCTCCCTCTGAAGAGATACCTGAGTGGCAAGGAAGTAGGACTGGGACTCATTAAATGTGACATCCATAGTTACAAACCATTTCCTAGACGGAGGATGATTGCACTTGTAACCTTTTTGAGTGGGGGAATAACCGACAAACACACACTTAATAGCACGAGGGTCTAATTTCCCACGGGTTGGACTGTGATTGTGAACAAAGCAAACACAACCAAATACACGAGGAGGTATGGAAGAAGAAAAAGAAGAGTGAGAAAGAACCTGAAGAGGTGTTTTCTGGTCCAACACACGGGTAGGTAGGCGATTGATAAGGTAAGCTGCGGTTAACACTGCCTCTCCCTAATAAGAACGAGGGGCTTGAGCCTGAAAAAGCAAGGACCGGGCTACATCTAAAAGGTGACGATTCTTACGCTCGGCCACGCCATTTTGTTGTGGGGTGTCAGTACAAGAAGTCTGGTGAAGAATGCCATGAGAGTTGAAATACTGACCTAAACCTGAATCTATGTATTCACCCCCATTGTCAGACCTTAAGATTTTTACAACTGCCCCAAACTGAGTACACACCATTTTATGGAAACTTTGAAATATAGAAAAAACTTCCCGCTTTTCTTTCATCATATACAACCATGTAGTACGGGAACAATCATCTATAAAAGACACAAACCATCTATGACCTTTCAAGGACCCAGTACGGGAAGGGCCCCAAACATCAGAATGTATTAAAGCAAAAGGAACAGAAGTTTTATTATTGCTGGGAGCATAAGAAGCTCGAAAGTGTTTACCAAGTTCACATGCATCACAAGAAAACTTGAAACTAGAAATACTATTATTCGTAACAAGAGAGGGAAACATAAATTTAAGTAGAGACAAAGATGGGTGTCCTAATCTCCTATGCCAAAGCACCAAATCTTCAGCTTTATTCACCAAAACGACAGAATTATTAGCAGTCTTCTCCCCTTCAGTCAGATTCTTTTCTTCCTCATCCAGAATATAAAGCCCCTGTGTCACTCTACCACTGCCAATCACCCTCTTCGTGATGAGATCCTGAAAGACACAATGAGAGGGAAAAAAGGTCACAGAACAATTCAAATCTTGAGTAATACGACTCAAGGATAAAAGGTTATGAGAAAAACTAGGAACATGTAAAACTGAGTTTAGGGATAAGGAAGGAGTGACTTGAATAAGACCTTTCCCCGAGACAGAGGAAAAGGTACCATCGGCAATTCTAACTTTGTCCTGACCTGAACAGGGCTTATAATCACAAAAAAGGTCAGAAGAACGAGACATATGGTCAGAAGCACCTGAATCTATAATCCAATGGGATGATGAAAGAGAGAAAAAAGCTCTTGCTGGCGCGACTGTGTTACCTGATTGTGCGAAAGAGGATGAGGCACTAGTAGCTGGCGATGAAGTACACCTGGACATCAAGTTTCTGAGAGTGTCAAGCTCAGCATGAGATAAAGGAGTCGTATCAGTAGTTGGAGCAGTCTCAACACTAGCTGGGGTCTCAGTATCAGTAGTAGTATGATGGGCACGAGGACCACCTCCTCTGCCTCCACGACCACCACGGCCTCCTCCACGACCACCTCCACGACCCCCACGTCCACCATGGGGACGTCCATGAAGGCTCCAACAATTGGCACGAGTATGATGAGGCCGATTACAATAATCACAAATCACAACAGGCCGGTCGGAGGGAGTACTCGGCTGGATCCCCTCTCTAGGTGGAACAGAAAGTAGAGCTGAACGCTCAGTGGATGCAGACGGAAGCATAACAGAACGTCGACTCTCCTCGTTCTGAACATAAGCAAAGGCCTCCTGAAGGGGAGGGAGAACATCCATCCCAAGAACCCGACTACGCACAGCATCATAATCGGGATGAAGCCCTTGAAGAAATTTGAAGACCCGTTGTTTCTCAAGTAGCTTCCGGTACTCCTCTGCATCGGTGGCACAAACGGGCTGAAAAGACTGTAGATGGTCTACTATGTCCCAACTAGTAGTAAGGAAGGTATAATATTGAGTGACTGTCAACTCACCCTGCTCTGAACGGTCAATGGAGCGGATAAGCTCAAACTCCTGAGCATAATTCCCCCTCCGAGAGAAAGTGGACGCAACAGTGTCCCAAATAGCCCTAGCTGTCTTCATCCGATAAAAGCTCTCACCAATCTCAGTGACCATGGAATTGATGAGCCAAGACATAATAATAGAGTTCTCAATCTCCCACTTGTCATAACCCGGATCGGTAGTGGAAGGGGCCACAATACGCCCATCAAGATGACCCATCTTCCCGCGTGCCTTCAAATAAAGTTCTACCGCCTGGGACCACTTCAAGTAATTTTGGCCATTGAAAGGGACGGTAGTAATTTTCAGATTGGGATCCAAGGGGGTAACCACAGTCTGAACTGTGGTGGAACCTGTAGCCGCTGGTTTCTCCGAGTCAGTCATGGTTCCAGGTAACAAATGGAAAACCCACAATAAGGTGAAGGAAAACGAGGGAAGTTGGGTGTATAGAGACCAACTAGGTCAATTTAAAGGCCCATATAAAGACCTAAAACACTGCTGAAACTGAAACTTCAATCAAAATAGTGGATTGTATGGTTGTGAGTGTGATTCAGAAGGCTAAAAACTGGTTGGATGGATCTCGGTTATGGTTACTATTGCATGAACACTGTCGGATGGAATGTGGGAAGGGTTATGGTGGTTGGCGCAGGGTTTAGTGATGCATAGATGTTCGGCGCAGGCAGGAAGGGCTTGGTGAGGCTGCGGCACAAACTGGGAGCCTGGGTAGGCTGCGGCGCAGGCTGGGAGCCTGGGTAGGGCTGCGGCGCAGGCAGAGAAGCCTGGGTAGGGCTGCGGCACAGGCAGGGAAGGCCCTGGTGGGCTGCGGCCAAGGCTTGGTAGGGCTAGGGTTGTAGGCGCAGGGTTGGGTGGTCCGGCGGTGGAGATTGGTGGTGGATCTGTTTACAGTGGCTCTGATACCATGTTAAACACAATATTTTGGTAAAGCTTAGGGTTAGACTAATTGTCTCACCCCCTTTTATATATAAAACAATATTCAAGATATTACAATATGACCCACACTGAATAACTAAAATAATAAGAAAACATAAAAACTCTAACAGAGCAAACTATATTACAAAAAATAAAAATACATACACTGATACACATATATTAGAAAGAAAAAAAAAATCTCTTTTAGTAATTGGTATTATGCATTACTAGTGACACTCTTTTCCTACTAGTGTTCTATGGCTGCAGTTGGAGATAATTCAAGAATAAATATTTATACCTCGCTTGTCATGCGTGTTATATAGAAAGTTCTTTCAGTGATGCGGGGTTAAATACGAATAGCTATGCGATCGTCACCAAACATGGCATAGATGCGCGGAAGTTCTTTCAGTGATGCGGGGTTAAATACGAATAGCTATGCGATCGTCACCAAACATGGCATAGATGCGCGGAAGTGCTTTTGCTTCATGGCATAAATTCTTTTCATTATTTAAGCAGCAAATTTAAAGTTACATGTAAGATCAAGTACTTAGATTCATTTATTCTTGCTAAAAGCACTGCATCTTTCAGTGTCATCTCAAACTTCCGCCAATATAGGTGTCTCTAACATTTTTTTTTATTACTTGGAATTGTACTCGAGAAAATGCATTTGAGTTGAACGGCGGCAAATATGCATATGATTTTAGAATAGAAAGACCAGAACAAAGCATACATAACGGATTTGATAGGTAAACAACTCATACTTTCATAGCTTCTATATCTAATTGTAAAACTTTACGTCATTTTGCATATGACCGTTTTGCCCTATGTAACGATTCTCTACAGTTGGGCTTGCTTCATTAAGTTGAAATAAGTGCCACACTAGCTCGCAAGCGTGCGGGTTGTGACAGTTGGTATCAGACTCTGACAAGCTAATGGAAGATTTTCCAGGAAAACAAGATGCGACTAGAAACATATAAATTCAGTGACTACGCATTTAATGCACGAAATCTGTTAAAATATTATATATCATACAACATGGCCTTGAAACACCACCTCGCAGTACATATTCAACGTAGAAAAAAGCACTTTACTAACTAGTGGTTATGATAAAGACTAATCTTATTAACCAGAAAACATTATTTACATCCATAATAGTACTCAAACTACCATAAATATTTTTTCCCATTAGCTTTCATGTCATACTATGGGTCATATACAAATATCATTGACATGATCACACATGCAAAACACAAGATAGGTCCCTAGAATACCTTGTACACTTCTTGTCATTCTAAAGAAGCCAAAGTCATAGCAAAAGGAAAAAGAAAAGAAAAGAAAAGAAAGCAAGCAAATGAAACAACATATAGAACTGACAAGTCATTAAAAAAAAAATAACTGATAAACCCTGAACTTATATACAAGAAAATTCACAAGAAAACATATATATCCAACTAGAAAGCCTAAACCAACAAGAAATGACACTGATGAAAACTCACAAACCCATCAAAATTATCATTACATAAGAGAATCTGGACTAATTAAGCTAAATCAAGTTAGCCCCACAAATGAAACAACACGTAGAACTGACAAGTCATTAAAAAATATGACAAACCCAGAAATCATATACAAGAAAATTCACAAGAAAGCGTGTATATATATATGTATGTATCCAACTAGAAAGCCTAAACCAACATGAAATGATAGTGATTAAAAGGTAATAAATACCCATTAAAATTATCATTCCGTAAGAGAATCTGAACTAATTAAGCTGTACAAATTAAATCAAGGAAGCCCCAAAAAGCACTCACTTGTCGAGTTCTCTCTCCAGAATTGATTGCTCTTCGGCGGTCCACTCGATTGACTCCGATTTCCCATTGACGGAGCCATTGAAAGCAGAGGATCCGTGGCTCGGTTGAGCGGGTTCGTAATTGGTCCCAAATGGGTTAGCCATCGTATATATCTATATATTTATGTATATGTATACGCAAGTAAAACCCACCTCAGAAAATCTCCGAATTTGACAGTTAGTTCCCGCCAATTCAGTTGTTAATCCGCCAAAAATATATATATACATATATATCGAAACCCAGATTGGATGTTTCAAAATTTTGAGTGTGTGTGGACAAGAGAACCTATTTTATGTATCTTGGAAGGCCACCGAGGCAAAGTCTGAAATTGTAGAGAGAGAGAGAGAGAGAGAGAGAGAGGGGTACTGAAATTCTAAATGGTTATGATTCTGTAGAACAGTAGAACTGTAGAAGTTCCGACTTCCATTTGAGTTGAAATTCTGATGCACCTGAAACTTGTTGAAATGGCATTCGAGTAGCTGTAGCAATTTGGTTTGCTTTGTATCAAATTCATTTTGACTCACCCGGTTAAGAAAATATTCATTCATGATGTAAAATAATAAGTTAAATTAAATCTAATTATTTAAAATTTTGTACCTCCTAAAATTTGGAAAAATATTGTTACACATTGCAATATACCAAATTATATGAAAAAATATTGGTTGCAACGGTGATACTACGTCACTGTGCTTACATGGTGTCACTAATCAATCAAATTCTTCTAATTCTCCCATTAACAAAATTTATTCAGTATAACCGTTGCACTATATCAGCCTGCAAATATGGGGTGACGTTTTATTCTTTACCAAACATATATCCCCTATTCCATGGGAATCATGACAAATTATCATCTGACAACTACATGTCATAATCCCCTAGAAATAGGAAACATATGTATGGTGTAGATGAAAATATCACACACCATATGTATGGTTACATGATATAACCGTCACACTGAATAATTTCTTTCAAAAATCTTATTAATTGGTGACACTGCATAAGCACAACGTGGTGTCACCGTACAACCAATATTTTCTCAATGGGTATAGACATATAGACCCACCTTTTGAATTCCGGGGCCCTTTTTTTTTAATCAGAAAAGCATTCCCGAGGCGTTAGTTTCACATACATTGGATTAAGGTCAACAAAATAATTATACAAAGACAAACTCATTCAAATTTTTTTGTTTTTGTTTTTGCATTTGTATGCATAAATCATTTTTTTAACTGGTTTCATTAATAGAAGAAAAAAATTATTAATATTGTTAGAAGTGATATCTAAAACCAATTATTTGTAGTTCAAAATTTTTAAGAATGCAAGAACTTGAGTGACAGAAACTAGAAGTTACCATTTTAAAATTTTAAAGGAGTCTATTTACATAAATCCTAAACTTATAGGATATTAACACAATTTTCAAAGTGTCATGAGGTGGACCTACCTGATCCCATATAAGTCCACCAATGGACGTTATATCACTGTTAAAATGAATATTTACTCAACCAAGTTACTCTTTACAGCCACAATTATAATAAGGAAATTTTGGGATAAACCCCTTAAAATTAGTGTATAGTTTGTAAAACCCAACAAAAGTTATTTTTTAATATAAACCCAAAGTGCTGATTTGTTTTAAAGCTAAACCCCTTTCCTTTTAATTTTTTTTGTTTTTATGACAAATCTGCCCCCACCACTACCACAATTGTCACACCCCGATTTTTGTACAACCAAATATTCAATCCAGAGCCTGTATCCGGACTAATATTCAATTACCAAAAATCACGAGAGCGACACCCTCACATATGCTAACAGAAAATTTATTGAAAACAGTATTTAATATTTCTTAAATAAGGACATGTGATCTTATGTTTAAAGAAAAACTCTCTATTATTAAACATGTATTCCCAAACATCCATTTCATTGTAAAAGAAATAAAGTTCCATTATAAATATTATATCACTTTTCAATTTAAAAAAAAACATCATTTTCATAAATAAAATGTCCACATACAGAGTTCAGCGGAAATAAAAATAAATAAGAATAAAATCTATACATCCATTGGTCAGAGTAACTACAACGTTCTCAATACCCAATATACCTTATTTATTACAATTATACATACTGGCCCACAATGCCAGAAAATAAAATACAATCAAGTACAACAAAAATAAGTACAACTCCAATAATAAACAACACAACGACCATCTCCTAACCCAAACAGAAACTCCAACGAAAATCTCCAAAAACTAAACCTGCACAAATACATTCGACTACGTTTCATATAGAAACGCCCCCGAATGTATAACACACTCGGGTCAGTCACATGACTGGTATGAGTTAAACAAAACAACAAGTCTTAGGGATCCAACTTGAACCCGTAGACAACAAATTACACTACAATACTCTTGGGTCAAGATAGGAAGTTCCACACACATATCTGGACAATAGAGTAGTTTCCATTTATGTGGTGGCAAGTAGTTTCTTGCCCAAAATCCAAAGTTACTACGAGTTTCATACTTACCCATTACTTATGGTGAGCCAAACCTGTAATACGTTAGTGGGCCCACCATCCTGCAAATTGAATGATCAAAAACCAAGCAAACAATTTCGTATACAAACCGTCCACATTCTAACTCAAACGTCGCATTTATTATTTCACGCTTATCTGTCTTATGAAATAATCCATTTTCATTATTTATTAGCATTAGATTTATCTTTGTGTTCCCTAGGTTCACCCTTTGGCCACCCTCCATGGTACAGCCCACACATATATCCCATGTGTGCCCGGACATACTACCAACACCCACTCCGGTGCTAGTTTTGTTGGGGTATCAACCAAACCAGGTATACACAATGGAAGGCCGGTCAATATGCCTAGACGTCTATACAATATAAGCCGAGCATAAGGCTTAGGCCAGCTTGATCACGAAACCACTGGTAAAAAGTACACTCAACAAGTCTTAAGTCAGCTTGATCACGAAGCCACTGGCAAAAGAGTGCGAGCTACCAAAAACAATAACACAACAACGGGGAGCGGTGAACACTAAAGAACTATGTTGCAATTATCACTTATCGTTCGTATTATCCCCAATAGTTGTGAATTTCACGTTTATCAAATAGTTCTGTCTTATCATCCAATCACATCTCTAACTTTTAGATGTATTCCAATTTCTACAATAAAAGGGTTTTATCAATTAACCCATAACACTCTTCCCTCAATAATTTCTAATCAAATTACAAGATCTCTAATATACTACTCAACGTATCTAATTTACCCATTTTTATCAAAATGACCACAAAATAAGGTCAGTTATTTCAGGTACAAATACCTCAACCAAATATTCAATATTAGCATACATAAAGCACCTAATAAGAAATAACATTCTCCAATTTTGCACGTTGAACTATATTGAAAATTGCTACTATAATCTTAAATTTCTGCCCAAACGGTGCAGAATCAGGAAAAACTTAAAACACGAAAAGTGTGCAGAATCATGTTTTACATAAGTCATGCGGACAGAATGTTCAAATTCAAAGCCATGATTTTCTAATAATTTTCTGAAGTTTCTGCAACTGTTAAAATAAAATAAAAAACGAATTTTCTTATTATTTATTCATTATCAAAATTATTTTCCTTTGTGCATTCATCAAATTAACTATCCACATAATCTATCCTAATACACCGAGATCACATTCATAAAATCACAAGAAGAAAAATAAATGTTTATATCAGTCCATAATAACAAATGGGGATCAACACACAGTTTAAAACAAATCACCAAATTAACAAGAACTAATAGGATTCCCTAGCGTATACATATATATATACATATGTGTATATATATACCCAAAAACAAATCTTTAACTCACATAGTTTGGATCGTCAGGTTAATGTATAACCAATTGGTATGTAATTTCGCGATCCCACACGCGATCACGAACCCAAAATTCCTCATCTTTCTTCCTTCATTTTCTTCTTCCTCTCTCCCTCTCTCTCACAGCTGCTTATAAGTAGGAGGCTGCTATTCTTCTTTTTTTTTTTTTTTTTTTTTTTTATAACCTAGTTAGACCTAACCTAATGATCTAAATCATTAAACACACACACATGTATACACTACACAACACACACGTACAACACACATACACCCAATATGACCCACACGCACACACATAAGACCCACACTCACACACACGTGGCACATAAAAATTATATCAAATGTTACAAAAAAAATATATTATGGTGTTACACACTCACACTAATTCCGTATGTTAATCCCATTAATAATGCAAAATAAAATCATAAAAGTACCAACTAAAACTTTTTAAACTAATTAAAATAAATTAGAAGATTACACTATTCACATAGTCCAACCTCAACTAAGTTTCGCATTCGCAAATTTCACTACATTTATCCAATTGGGAACATTTTAACTCATATAAAAATTTAAACTTAAATAGAAATCACCATTTTATAAGTCCCACCCCTATAATATTTTTTTAACCAAAAAAAAATATTTACAGTGTAACACCCAAATTAAATAAGCTCACTAAGAAAATAATACAGTGTTTTTCAAACATTAATATTTTTAAACACATGTCTTACGTAGGTACACTCATATAACATTGCTAATTGAAATTTCAATAAAAAAAATATTATTTAAACACTTACAAATTTTCGGGTTGTTACATTCTATCCTCCTTAAAGAAATTTCGTCCCGAAATTTGACGTACAACAAATACAGATAATTAATATGCATGACGTTAAACACACAATGAAAGCAATCCAACATCGAAGTGTCGCTATCGTTTAACTCCCGACAGTAATGAGACCTGGTACATCGAGCGAATAATCCAAACAAGGAAACACTCATGCATATACCCATAGTCTCATATAGTCGCTTGTTAAATTTTAACAGACACACAAGACACAACACCAGTAAGGTAAAGCACATAATTTCACATAAAGCACTAGATATTAACCATTTATTAAAAGCAACAATTGATTAATTTCACAAACATATGACTACGTGTATGCACATGTTCCCTTCTTACTGTGTCCCGCACAACACTTCATCGGGATATCCAATACTTACTCACCGCTCCAACCACATCTGAGAAATATTTACAGGCACTGAAGAGAAATATATCCTTGTCTGGTAATAATCCGAATAATAATCAGAAATCAAGAAAATCCGTAATAATAGACAGTTGTACAGAACACCCATAGAGAATATGGCAGATTCGCCGATAGTATAAGAAGTCCAAATGCCCAATAAATGAAGTCCAATAATCAACTCAGTAGATAATAAAAGGGACAATAGAAATCCTGCAGATAAAATAATAAGTCTTCTGAGAATAAGAGAATCCCGATACTCCAATAGAATAATACCCTTCTGAATGTTAAGTTGATACTGCCAGATAAAAATAACTCGAAGAAGATATTCCAGTACTACTCCTGAACTCAACCGCCTGACGAAGAAAATTACATCTCCCCTCTACTATTTCATCCCATGACAATTAAAATGATGTATGCTCTACTAATCAATATTAACTAACGTTATCAATGCTCCTAATATGGTATACATTTAAAATCAACTAATTTATATATATATATATATTTAATAGATACACATCTGTAGTTAACTTTTACATAAGTAAACACATAGACACACATGACCCGAACCCAATAAATCGCAAACCTATAACTCTGATCAACTCCTTACTCCACATTCCGAGGATCACCTAGACTCGCTAAGCTAGCTAACCTTAAGCTCTTATACCAAACTGTCACACCCCGATTTTTGTACAACCAAATATTCAATCCAGAGCCTGTATCCGGACTAATATTCAATTACCAAAAATCACGAGAGCGACACCCTCACATATGCTAACAGAAAGTTTATTGAAAACAGTATTTAATATTCATTAAATAAAGACATGTGATCTTATGTTTAAAGAAAAACTCTTTATTATTAAACATGTATTCCTAAACATCCATTTCATTGTAAAAGAAATAAAGTTCCATTATAAATATTATATCACTTTTCAATTTAAAAAAAAACATCATTTTCATAAATAAAATGTCCACATACAGAGTTCAGCGGAAATAAAAATAAATAAGAATAAAATCTATACATCCATTGGTCAGAGTAACTACAACGTTCTCAATACCCAATATACCTTATTTATTACAATTATACATACTGGCCCACAATGCCAGAAAATAAAATACAATCAAGTACAACAAAAATAAGTACAACTCCAATAATAAACAACACAACGACCATCTCCTAACCCAAACAGAAACTCCAACGAAAATCTCCAAAAACTAAACCTGCACAAATACATTCGACTACGTTTCATATAGAAACGCCCCCGAATGTATAACACACTCGGGTCAGTCACATGACTGGTATGAGTTAAACAAAACAACAAGTCTTAGGGATCCAACTTGAACCCGTAGACAACAAATTACACTACAATACTCTTGGGTCAAGATAGGAAGTTCCACACAC